>CM032126.1:30424390-31674390 GCA_018894105.1 Jacaranda mimosifolia
GATTTTAGTTTCTTCAAACCTTGGGAAGTGAGTGTAAATGTTAACAAACTTTATGTTGTGCATATGTTATGTAGACGGAATTTTCTATAGATAGGCTTTGTATGGTTGACAGCGTTTGTGTAGCTGATTCGAGAATGAGAAACCTTGATGCTAATTAAAGCTAGAAGCTGATTTTTGTTACTTAAAAAAATGATATTACATAGGCAAGTAGTTCTATCAGGAATAAGGGATCAAAAGAAGTGTCACAAGCAGCAATACAGCTGAAAAGGGATAGGTAGGAGCATAAAGTGGGAACTTTTAGATTCTTTATTATTCACTCATTTTTCCTATTGATTTCATCGACAAATGTGCAAAATAAGAGGAAAGTAGTTAGAATTTGACGTCATTCAGTTTGCTAAATGTGAGCGAAAATTGATGCTACCCTGGCCAAGAACTTTTGTACCACGTGTCGTTGCAGGCTAAATCAAAGAACTTGTGGACCCAAATAACCTTTCCTTCCTGCACCATAAATATAAACACGCAAACAGAAGATACTACTCTTATCTAAGCTTCCTACTTGTATGTAATTGGGCCCACTACCCTATTATTAGTATGTAGAATATGAACAAAAGAAAGACATCAAAAGAGAGCGAAAGGAATAAACAAGACAAGGTAATGAAATCCAAGGAGCATAGGGGAGTATATCTCCTAAAGGAAATGATCTTTCATTCAAATAGTAGTTTGGCAGCATCTACTCTTCCCTAGAAACCATCTAAGCTTAATGGAAATCATTTTCATATTGTGCCATATGAGCGGAGCGACCGGCGACAAGAGCAATCTTGGTGACTATTCCCTCACTCCCTGCCAATAAACTCATCAGCTTGTCTAATGATATATGGCTTGTCCAAAGTAGATTTAGTACAATATTACCAAATTCAACTCCTGATGCTAATTTTTGAACTTTCTGTTTCCGCAAATGTATACATTTTCCTCAATAAGAAATTTATTTTGCTACTTTGTCTGAAGAAACCTCTTTTAATCTTAATATGAATCATCAGTAGTTGCAATACTGTTCCATCAACTAGAAATATCTCATTCTATGCCACTCCCTCCTGAGTGTGGAAAAATGTGGGTTTTCTTTATGCCAAAAGTTGCCCATGTGGCCCTTCTGATCTAGACAGAGTTGACTTAATAGATTCAATAGTGAATATTGGAGTTGTAGCATTGGGAGTTCCTTTACTAACCTGCCTTATGAATAAGATAAGGATTTAAAGGTTTTTTCTATTACATATTTTAGTTTTCCACATCAGTGAATTGGACAGCATAGGCAGACATCATCAGAACTCAGAAGGTAGCCTGTAGATAAATCCATATTTACAATCATAGTATGTTTTCATTTAAAGAAAGTTGTAGAAAAGGACTCTATTTCTTAATGAATTCAGAAAATACTTTGGATTGTTCAGTGATCCTATAATATTTCTACTGAAAGTCTTGCATGAGATGCATTGAGAATTTCTGCTGAAGTCAAGATTAGTTTGGTTTCAGCTCTGTGCCGAATAAGTTGAAGAACTGGAATTCTGACTTCTAGTGGAAGCTTGAATCTGCTATTCTTCCATCTCATCTGAAGATCTTATCAAGTTGTGAGGTATAGTGTGTCTACATCTGATAGAAGAATTAATTAATGCATCTTTCTTAAACATGTTCATTGTCCTGCACTTCTCTTGATGACCAGTTTCATATTAGCGTTTAGAATATTTATAGCTTCTTTTAGTTGAAAACCAAGATATTGGGTTTATTTAATCCTACTTTGGAGATAGGATTTGTAGCTTGCTGTCTTGGAACCATGAAGATGCTACTGACTAAACTTGTTTGTGAGCTGTATCTTCCACCTTTTGCTCTGTGACAACATATAAGGAAGATAATCTAATATTGGTCCTTTTCAGCTCCAGGAAAATTGTCTTGCACATGGCTGCAAGGAGAAATATACCACCACATGAACTTGTTACACAAGCTTCAGGAATGATGAGTCGTGGTCCATTGCCTGCTGTGCATCACCGTATGGAGCCACTTCCTCCTCCTGGACTTTTAGAGAACAAATTGGCCTCCCAAACAGCTGAAATAGAACGACTTGCTGTGGATAATCATAAATTGGCAACAACTCATATAGCCTTGAGGGAGGACCTTGTAGCTGCAAAGTGGGAAGTAGAGAAACTCAGAGAACATATAAGAAACATCCAAACTGAAGGTGATATACAGATTCGTGTTTTGTTGGATAAGATTGCAAAAATGGAAGCTGATATTAGAGCTGCAGAGAATGTAAAGAAGGAACTTCAGGAGGCCCATCTTGAAGCACGGAGTCTGGTGACAGCTAGGCTAGAATTTACTGCTAAAGTGGAGCAGGCCACTAAGGAATTGGACAATGCCCGCACTGATGTTAAAAAGCTTCCAGAAATGCATGCTAAACTTGATAGCTTGAAGCAAGAACACCAAAGACTACGGTAAGTGAAATGGGATTATTAATTATTTTGTTCAATGATCTTTCATAATATGTACGAACGTGAACTTTATTTTATATTATTAAAATGGCATCTCTTTTTGCAATTTAATTCAAGGTGATGTTTTTCCTTCTGGATAGCTGATACCCCTTTTCAGTTTCCTAAAAGATTAGCAAGTAATTAGTTGCTTGCTCTTTCCTACAGTTTCATGTGATACCTTTCATTCTATTGGATTTCAAAAGATATATTATTTCAAATGAGATTTAAAATCAACTGAATTCCCGCCGGTTTCTCACGCTTGTATGCAGGCTCTTGTTTCTTTTTGACAAGTCTTTAATAAAAGGTGAATTGGTCTTAACTCTTCTTCTTCTTCTTCTTTGTTGTGAAAAAAGAAAAACTTTCGAATATGAAAAAGGTTTAAACATAGGAAAAGTTGAACAAATGAAGATTATGGAGAAAGATCTGATTGGCCTGGCTGAAGAAGTGGAAAGGTTGCGTACGGAGGCGTCAAATGCTGAGAAGAGGGCTAATGGTAATTGTTTTTGCTCTTAATTTACAATCCTTCTAAAAAATTTTCCTACTGCTCTACTTTCATGAACAGCACTTATATGTCTTTGTAGTTCCAATTGGATACAGCGGTCAGCACATGAATTTAGATAATATGTATCCACCTCCCTTTCATGGAAATGGTGGCTATGCCGGCAGTTCTGCTGTGCCTCCTTTTCATATGGTTGGAACTCCAGTGGAGGGAACAAATCCATATTCCAGCAGTGGATTTGCAGTTGGCACTCCTATGATCAATGGTCCACCAATCATTGGTGGTCCCAGTAATCCTCCGTGGCCAGGGCCATATGATGCATCCCATAGTCAGAGGTAAATGTTCATCAGCTGCAATTTGAGCCGGCTTTGCTTGACACCATGAAAAAGTGAAGTGACCAGGTGATCCTTTTCAAATAGTTGATTATATTCCATGTGTATTATATAATTTTATAAGGGTTAGTTTTACAACTATAGCTATTCTTTGGTTTTTTTCAGTATAAAACATGCTTCCAAGTCACTCTATCCTTCTTTCCTTAACGATAATGCATTTACTGGCAGGTGGCATTTGGATCCTACTTAAGTAATGGTCGTCTCTCAGACATGCTGCTTGTTTAGGCATATAGTTGCCTTGATATATAGTTCTCAAGAGACAACCGGAGTCTTTTTTCCAGTGCTTTAGGTGTTACTTCACTAGCCATATTTGACGGGCTTGTAGGCTGATACCGTACAGCAGGTGATGTTTTGGAAAATGGTGCTTTGCACTCAACTTATAAATCCTCAGGTGGTGTCTGTCGTTCTACTTTCACAGATTATATATTTCAAGATACTGAATTACAAAAGCTCCATTCATTTTCCCAGATTTGTGGTAGAGCATTTTGTTTTCGTTTAATGTGGTTAACGCCGTGCATTAATTCCAATCATGCTATGCGGTAATGCTCACAATCAGGCGGAATTTGGTCCCAAGTTTGGACCTTTGAGGCATATTAAGCTGATTGACAGTCTTATTACTTAAACTAATTTGCAGTCTGGTTTCATCTCAAATAAGATGGGCAAGCATGTTTCATGGTGTGACCCAACATTTTTACAAGTAAATAGAGAGAATCTTGCCCAAGCGGAAGGTAAAGCATGCTACGAGACAAGCCAATATCTCAGGCTCTTGTAAAGCCCTCCTTTGCCCATATATGCAAAACTTCCCAATTAATAAAAAGAAAAAAAGAAAAGAAAAAAGAATACTTGCCACATGCAAGAGCAAATGATGAAATTTTGTCGCGTCAATACAATGTTATCTTAATGCACGTCTCACATTGATGCACTGTTATCTTAATGCACCATCTATATAAAAAAATTTCAAATCATGTCACATGGTACAACGTGAGTTTCACTATTAAGGCGACGTGTGTTATTATT
Organism: Jacaranda mimosifolia; assembly: GCA_018894105.1. Lineage (NCBI taxonomy): Eukaryota > Viridiplantae > Streptophyta > Magnoliopsida > Lamiales > Bignoniaceae > Jacaranda > Jacaranda mimosifolia. The sequence goes on from CM032126.1 coordinate 30,428,812, forward strand.
TTTCATTGTGTGAATATGCTATAAAGTCTATAACAATTAACATGCTATAACAATGTGAGTCTCGCTATTGACGTGCTATGACAATTTTCATATACTGTCATGTTAGTATGTGAGTCTCATTATTGATATGATATCATCCTACTTTTTGTTTTTTCCCCTTAAGTGCAAAAGTTTCATTTAAAATTTTCAAATGATATAATATTAATATAATGTGGGTCTCACTACTAATATAATATCATCCTTATCATTGTTTGTTTAGTGTGAGAACGATATAAAAACTTATGAATCATGTCACATCAATACAATATGTATTTCACTACTGATGTGATATCATCCTATTGTTCATTTAGTAAGAAAACATCATAAAAATTTTAATTCATGTTATATCAATATAATATGAGTGTCATTATTGATACATTTATCTTTCTCATTTTTTTATTTTTTTTATATGGCGTGAAATTGGTGTGGAAATGGCGAGTGGACAATAATTTTCAGGATAATAATGATGAATTACAATTGCTCCATAATCATGAATGACAGTGAAAATTATGAACCAAGAAAATGGAAGCAGAATAAAACAACAAAATGTCCAAAAACTGAGCCCAACATTAATATTTGCTAGATTCTATATTTCTCCCACATTGTAGCAGCAAAGAGCAACAGATGTGAAATCATAAGCAACAGAGACATGACAATAAGAAATGTCCCAACTTTCAGCCATTTGCTCTCCAAAGTTTCCACGAATCCTTGCTTACAAGCATGACAGTCGTAGCACAACATCGTCTCATCGTTCTGCCATAAGTCGCAGTCCGTGTCGTATGGTAAGTTGATGTCCGATCCTGATCCGTTGCTTTTTCTCCAGTAGGTCATGTTCACGTACTCCATCTCACAGATTGATGGTGGGTTGCAGCACCCGGACTTGATAAACATGAAGAAAGTTAGGTAAATGATCATTTTATGAACCGTCTCATAGTAATCACATTCGTTATGTAATAAATATATAGGGCACTATATGAATGCCCTTAACGAAGTTTAGAATATGCTTTCTACTATATGGTGGATTAAATGAGCTGAATTCGACTTGATCCTTATCCGTTTTAGTGAGAAATGTTGGATCCTCATACCTCGTATGAGGTCAGCCAACACAATGTGGGACCCACTATACGTACAACATAGCTACATGTATATATATGCAGATATAATTATTGTTTATACATTAATTTTATTTTCTCGTTAATTTCATTACTAATTTGATCATTGGAGGGTTTCGATGGACACTCCAACAACCCTAATCAATATAATTTGGTCTTAGTTCTAAATTTGAAAGCTTAAGGCAAATTATGTTTTGACTTGTTGATTAATAAATATTTTCGAAACCCTGCGTTTAATTTGAGGATTAAAATGTAAGATTACAGGAGTATTAGGATGACCTACACCTAATAAGTGCGATGGGCCATCCCACATTTAGTGTACATTTGATTGGACTTCAGATTAATTATAAACTTTTATATATTAAACACTGAATCAAGTTGGACAACTCATTTTATCCAACTTAATCCAACTAAATAATAGCACCACTGAATATTTTATCCCACGTAAAAAATATAATTCTAACCCAATTTGACTATCTCTTTTAAGTATAGGATGATAATAATTCAGTAAATAGTACCTCAATGGGAGACAAGTTACTAGTAGCATGCTCATAAGTTTGGAGGTTGTAAGATCTTGACAGCAAATCCCTGCACATTCTTGCGTCATACAGGCAGGACTTGATGTTATCCCATTTGTCACCATGGCGGACCATCATCTTGAGCCAACTAGGTGACCCCGGAATCTGTCTAGTTTCCATGCTAAAACTTCCTCTAAAAGTAAGTCCCACAATGAACATCAGCACCAACAGAAATTTCGCTATGATCAGCCCCAGGGCCACAAATCGCCTTGCCCTTGAGAATACAACAGCATTGCTGATAAAGAACACACAGATGAGGCCAAAGGCTATCCCAATTTGCAATCTTGGCAGGCTTTTCAGCAGCCCTTCACAGTCGTATTGCTGCACGTAGAGCAGCCATATTGCTTCGAAAATGAATGGGATTGAAAGAAGGAAGGTGATGAGCACTACAGGGAGCATAACTTGTTTCGTTTTAATAGATTTAAATGGCGTTTTCTTTTTGAGGGGTTTGAGGTTGTCTGATTGTACTTCTTTTTTATCGTTGTTCTTGCCTTCTACGACGGTCAGGACTACTGATTCTGTGGGGTTTTGATTGGGGTTTTCAGCCATGTCTGAGGGAAGATTGGAGCAGAACGAGATGGGGGAAGTTTTGGAGTGAATATTTGTTCTCTGTGTTTTATGTTTTTGAAGTGTTTTGAGTGTAGAATTTTTAATATAAGTCCACCAATATGAACAAGTCGTTCTTGGTGGGATATTCACATTTGCTATAAAGTCTCTGAGGGCGAGAGATTATAGGACAGGAAGTTGGAAGAATAAGTCACATTTTCTAACAAAATCTAGTTGTACATGAGGTACATAGAACGTATATAGGATATCATAGAACTTTTTTTGTATTCCTTTTTGTACGAAACGCCCTTTTTTACGCCTTTTGAATCTAACTATACATTAGATAACGTGTGATGATATTTAGAATTAGAGGATATTTGGCTTTTTTTTTTTTTTTTTTTTTTTTTTTTTTGTTTGGGGGGGGGGGGGGGGGGGGGGGCGGCGGTTGGTTAGCTTATTTAAAAGGTCTTATAAACTCCTATATCTTATAAAATATTTGTGGAGTTTATAATATGCTAGATTTTTTTTTTTAAATAAGTTTTTAAATTATTTGAATAAAATAATAATTTTAGTTTATAAAAGGTTAGTAATGATAATTTTGTAGTTAATATGATTAAAATTAAGGAAGCTTATTAAGGGATTTATTTTTTTACAATAAAAGTTTTAAAATTGTTTGAATAAAATAATAATTGTAGCTTATAAAAGGTTAGTAATGACAATTTTGTAGTTAATATGATTAAAATTAAGGGAGTTTATTAAAAATTTAAAAATAAGTTCATAATTCCTTACTTTTTAAAAAGAGCTTATAAGATCTTAATATCTTGTTTTAGAAACTTATAAGCTCTTTGTTTTAAAAAAAAAAAAAAAATTACCAAACTTTTTTCGACATCTTATAAGCTCTCAAATATCTTATAAAATATTTTGAGAAATTTATGAGCTCACCCAAACACCCTTTAATCTTTTTAATTAAAAATATTTGAATTACGCCCAAATGATTATAATTAAATAGACAAAAACTAGTTATCCAAAATAGATAAGAGATTTAACCACAAATAGTTAAACTCCACACTTAACCCAAAAGATTATATTTTCTATCAATCAATTTTATACAATCTACTAAGTATCATAAATTTTAAAGATCTCATAGAGGGGAGATTTGACTTAAGTCTGATGGCACAACGAAAAACATTTATTATTTAGGGAACACATAAAAAAGCTAAAGTTAGAGACTTACGAGTAATAAAAGTTAGGCAATTGTACGAAGTTGATTTGGATTATAGAATATTATCACAAAATTCTTCAAATCGATATGATAATATTTTGTAATTTGATTTGAATTTAATGTTTAATACTTAAAAGTATAACATATGGAGTTAGAGTTGCTGAGATCGACTCCAATAATATTTTTCAATATTTAGAAATTGGATGGTTAATTATTAAAAACTAGCATATGTCTGAATAATTGAAATAAATAAGCAACTAAAACACCAAAAATAAGCATTCATGCAAAATTTCACAAATCCTTCCAAGAAGGAATCAAGTAAAACGTGCACTAAAAAAATAAATTACAGTGCGTTTGGACTTTTGACATAATATATTTTATTAAAACAAAGGAGAGAGGGGACAAAAAAACAAAAAAAACAAAACAAGGAACAAAAATCATAAAGGATAACTGGACAGACGTGGAACTTTCTCATAGGTAGGGGTGGCAATTTTCAACACGACACAACAACGCGACACGAGTTTGACACAAAAAAATTGAGTTTGGGTCGACCCATTTTGGGTTCAGATCGAATAAGATCGACACAAATAGGAGCCCAAAGAAAATGGGTTGGGTTGGGTTGGGTTGAATTTCAGGTTACATGAACAACCCGAAATTTAATTTTGGGTCACACGACGACTCAAACCCACCTGAACCAACTCGACTCAACTCAAATTAAACAAATAAAATTTAAATTTTTTAGGAGTAAAAATATAAAATAACGAAATAAAACTTGAAAATTTGAATTTTAGCAATATCAAAATTACCACTTTGGTATTTTTCAGTCTTATTTATTTTTGCAAACATATAGGATGGATTATTATAATTTTTACTATTTATAATAATTGTTTTTTGGTATCCAAGCAGATATGAAAGTTATTCTGCAAAGAGTTGACAAAACATTGTTTTGACTACTGAATTGTCCTTCAAATTTTTCTTAAGCCTCATGCAATGCAAAAATTTGCATAAATAAATAAACAAAAATTCTTTCTATCAAGAGGTTATACAAAATTTAAAAGATTCAGCAAGTTTTTATGATAAATTATGTATCCAATTAAAATACTTGCTTACTTATTTGCTTGATAATATATTTTTATTGATTTATGTGTTGCTTTATTGAATCTATATAAAGTAAAGAAATTTTAAAAAGTTAAAAAAGATAATTTTATTGATACAAAAGATACAAACATTAAAGAGAGTGGGTGAATAAAACTTGAAAAGTATGCTATTTTTTAAAATAAGTTACTTTGTGATTTCAATATTTTTATAATGCTAATAGATATTAAAAAATAAAACGAACAAAAAATCTTAAAAATTAAAATTAATATATTATGTGGTTCAATTAAAAACTTTTAGAAAGCTGCTATCGTGGATTTATGACAAGAATTCCTTACTCCTATTTTAATTTACTAATAATTAAGAATTGATAAAATTAAAAAATAAAAATACCAAAATTTTTAAAATTTTTAAAAATTAAAACATATGCTTGAAATAATTATTTTAAATCATATTGGTAGGTTGGATTAGGTGGTTTGAGTTGGTAAGTTGACATAATAAAAATCAAGTTGACTCGAACATGAATTGATACGATTTAGGCTAAGATTGAGCATTTTCAAATTGTCATTAAATTGAATTGGATTAAGATTGAGAAATTTAATATTATACCTCTGCTTCAACCCAACCCAACCCAACCCAACCCACCCCACCAAAATTGCCACCCTTACTAGTCATAGGTTCACTGTACAAACTGCATAGAAATTACTCTTTAATTTTTCACTTTCTAACCCCCAACACCCCCCCTCGCCCACCACCACCGAAAATCCCCCCAACTAAACATTTAACAACCAAAAAAAAAAATATTCATTCTATTTTTGATTCAACATTGAAAGAGCTCTCTCATCGATCCCATCTACAATGGCTGAGGTAAATCCCAACTCAAAAACATTTAAATTGAAATACTAATTCTTTTCTTTTATAATGGAGAGAGAGATTTTCAAATCCATTGGCTTGGATTGTAAGATTTTTATTCGCTTTAATATCATTTTCAGTTTTCATATGTGAGCCTATATGCTTTGTTCGATTGGTAATTCTAATGCTTTGACTTATGAATTTCCACGTTATTTTGGCCTTTCGAATTTGTTTGGTTTGATTTAGGGTTAATTGGTTGTGATGTTAGTGTAAATCCTTTAAGTTTTAGCCGAATTCAATGCGCCGCCTATAATTGATTCTGTTTAACGTGCTTTTTCAGATTGAACTAAAAACTGCGCCGGCTGATTTTCGGTTCCCGACTACCAACCAAACGCGGCATTGTTTCACCCGCTACATTGAGTTTCACAGGTTAAATGAAATGATTTTAATTGCAATAGGGCATTCATTTCTTGGCGATGATATTGTTGCAATTCTGTGAACAGTTATTGATCTTTCTGACAGTTTTTTTGCCAAACTGATTAATAGTTTTAAACTTGTTGCATGAACATTCGATGGCTGAAAATTGGTTGAGAAACAACAGCGGATAAGTGATGAGAAAGACATAAGGTGTATTGCTTGTTTTCGTCCTCATTTTTTTGTTCAACCATGAATGTCTTTACATTTCTTTGGCTTCTTCAAGTCGTATATCATATTGTCATCATTAGGGGGACTGGTTGCTGTTGCCCATGTGTCTGTTGATTTGCTCCCCGATGATGTTAAGTCTTCTCAGTTTGGTTTAGCTGGAGTGTTATGTCGCTATCACAAGTGTTAGAAGCAAGCATGCACTAATCCAAATGTGCTAGAGTAATTTTGTTTGAAAATCCTTTGAAGTCAGTTTATAATGAACATTTTGTTGTGTGATTAGATGTCTGCTAATGTAAACAACGAAGTAATGTTTATATCAATTACTGTCAAGAGAGAGGGTGGGCCTTATCAGGCCACTTGGAGGATGGTGACACTCCTCCAGCCCTTAGGGGTGACTCCTTAAGTGAAGTTCTGGTACAACAGGTTCAGTTAGCAACTATTTCACATTAGTTCTTACCTTGCGGAGCCAGTTAAATCACATTGATGTAGAAGTTCATTGAGACACTTTAAGAACTAGATCAGATTTCCTTCTATAATCGATTTAGGAAAATATGATCACCTCATATTGGATAATAGATGTCCTTGTGATGGTCCTCCCACTCTCTAGGACCTCCCATCTAAGTGGGCCACCTACGTGGATATGACCCCTGATGTTGGCTTTTAATACCTCTCTGTCAAACTCGAAACCCATGTAGTGAGGCCAGCAAACTAGACTCCAACACAGTGAGCTACACTTACGATTGCTTCACATTTTTTCTGACCTTAACATAATAGCTAATCTAAATTATTAGTTATTAGGAAAAACTCATTGTTCAAGTTTCTTCCACAATTGGTGTAAGACAGTAGGGTTGGGAGGGGGTTTCTTGAGCTTGCTCAACCCTAGGTAATTGTACAAGTTTAGAGCTGTTTTGGTGGATTGGGGCACTTGAAAGGAATGGAGTTCCTAAAGTCTGACTTTATCTGCATTCTCTGCTACAAAAATGAAAGTGCAAAAATGTATAATGGAAGCCAAATTGAATGATATATCTAGCATTGCATGCACAGTCTGCATATATGTGGTCATATGAGATCTATATGCATTTATAATCCGCCTTGAACAGTGAACTAATTTGATTTGTGGTGACTGGTAATTAACTAGTTTCATTTATGTTGTCAGGTGTGTGGCTGCTAAAGGTGAAGAATCTGGTGACTGTGATAAATTTTCCAAATACTAACGTTCTCTTTGCCCAGGCGAATGGGTGAGTTCATATGCTAGTAGCCTATCATTTCAGTATTTTTTATACTCATTTTACTGTGCTGAAGTCTGAAATTTTTAGTTTGCTATAATGTAAAGTCAAATTGTTTAATTTTATGACTAATTGCCTTGCAACTCTTGGAAAAGTTTGATATTATAACTCTTTCAACTGATGATCTTTTTCTTTTATTTAATATTGTAAGTATTATATTTTTAGATAAATTATCAATATTGCATTGAAAAAGTAGCTTCTTAGTTAAGGGCTTGTTTGTTTATGAATTTGAGCATTTTGCCAAAATATTTTGGCAAAATGGCTTTTGGGAAGTGGGGTTGGGCCGTTGGGGAATGTGATGGTTGTTTGTTTGTATTTTAGGTGGTAGGTAGAAAATGAATTGGAAGAAAATTGTTTGCTTGTTTGTGTTTTAGGAGAGGACAAGATGTCACATCAATAACTTTTTTGTTGGATTGGTAGGGTGAAATTGATATTTTAAAATTATTTATGTATGTGTATATATAGATTGGGAAGGGGTAACAAACAATGAGAGGGTTAGATATTGAGGAATGGGTAGAAAATGAATTAAGAGGGTATTTTGGGCCTTTTTGGGTGTATTTTGGATAGTGAGATTGGAGAATGTGATGGGTTGTTTGTTTGTGTTTTGTGAGTTAGAAAATATTTTGGCAATTTACAAACAAACAAGCCCTAAGCATAACTGGACATCTAAGTATGGATGGAGATAATTGGAAGTAAATGTGCATGTGCCTGTTTCTATTGCTACTCCCAAAGAGCCCAGTTTTTAAGCAACACTCAAGCTATTCCTCCTTTGTCATCTAGAGTACGAACCTTTTATTGCCAGCCAGTCTTATGCTAAAATTACTACTCATATTACATGCTGGAAACAAAGATTACCTCCTCCAACCTTGCAATGATTCAGGTAAAACACAAGCATTATCAGTTCATTGTTACCCCAGAACAACCTTGGCCACCATTATACCCTTTCCCAGCAAGTCCTTCAGTGAGGGATCATACAGCTGCATCAAGTCGCCCTAAAATAATTGCAACTAGAAATATCTGCTATTATCCCATACTATATAGTCCATGTTCGTTGGTGTGGTTTGAGTGTACAATATGAACCCTCAGTCTTAATGGTTAGTGAAAGGCTAGTGTGGGAAAATAATCTCAAAGTGTTTAATTTCGGGAAGTAAACACTATTTTGATGCAACCCTGGGGCACTCAACTTGCAATTGAAGTATATATCTGACTTGTTTCTGCTAGTTTTGTTAGTATCTTGTTATTGGAAAGAGTGTTCCATCAGTTACTACTTAGCATTTCCTTTTTGTAGGGATGCTTAATGGTTCAAGTTAAACTTCTTTATTAATGTTACTTGAGAGAATACACTTTTTGCAAGGGAGCACGAGGTCTCCAATTGTTATTGTCAATTGCCTGCATCTACTCCATGCTATAGCCCTGTATTATGGATCTCAAGTATTGGCAATTGGCTTGCTTTTGACTGTTCCTAAGAGAAGTCCTTCAAAAGCATGGGAGGACATTCTACTTTTCACTTGCGTGAGGATTATTTGCATCATTAGTTGCAGAAATACCATCTATTATGGTTCTTAGCAGTCTGCCTTTTTTCTCCTGTTACACCATTGATCTACTAAAAAACGTTATACAAAGTGTGTCTATTCATCTTTGACTGTTTGTTTCTATGGATCATTGTTTTGCAGATTGAGAAGTGGAATGAGCAGAGGGAGAACGGAACATTCCCTGGGCCTCTCTAATTAAAACATCATTTTAGGGTTCCAGGCCTTTCTACTAGGATTTATATTTACCTTTCTTTTGACGCTAGTCATCTTTCAATTTGAAGAGAATAATACGTCATTATTGCAATTATTATTAATTCTTATGTTTCGCCATTGAGAATAAAAAGCATTGCTGAAGGAAACTGATGATTTTTGAATGGTTATTGGTATCTAGTTGTTCCAATCAACATTATTTTTGGTATTTTCTTGAGAATTCGTGTGTTTATGCACTTTTTCTCTTTAATGGTTAACTTTTTTGATCAGTCCGTGTGTGGTAAGTATTGGTTGAATTTTTTTGTAGTTACTTCTGCACCAGCTGAATAACATTTGGTGTTTTGTTGGCTATGAATCTCTTAGGTTTGAAAACCAAAAAAAGAAAAAGAAAAAAGCATTTGGCACTCTGTTGGATATAGCATTTTTATATGCCCTTTGATATGCATATCTCTGTGCATTACAGTACCATTCTGGTATAGATACCATGTGCTATTGCATGCTAGCAGAAATTACATTCTGCATCAATCGATGGAGAGAGGAGATTTGAGTTATTTTCTTGATCTTCCTCTTCCAGATGGTGTTTAGCATAGCTCGCCACGATTTGAGTATTGATAGGAGTTGCTTAATTGTTGATTGATGTGTATAGCGTGTTGGACAGGGTCGCTGAAGATCTCTGTCCCGGTTATCATAAACGAATTGGTATAATTTAGTTATTTGATGACTTAAAGTTGGGGCCTTGCAGTTGATTCACAAATATAATTTTTGGTGGAAGTGTAGAGTTGCATTTCTAGGCCACGTTTGATAGGATCTATTAGCCTCCATTGAGTGTGTTAATATAGCTTAATAACATATTTGATATGTGAGATAGAAAAGACGGGTCGGCCCGCTTTTTTTGCTTGGCCTGGTACTGTATACTGGATTACCTTCTAATATAGTAGTGGCCTTGGGGGTGCGATTTATTTTACATTTCCAATCACACCCCTTCTGGCTGACTGAATTTATTTTACATTTCCAAAATTACCCTTACGTTTCATATGCCATTTTTCAATATTGCCCTTTGATTTATATTTTTCACTCTGTTCTCAGCAACCAAATCTGTCTTCATTCCTCTCACCCGTACCCATCAATAGGAGCCCTAGTTCTTCATTCCTCAGCGTGATTCTTGTTTAAATCCATCCAAAGGCGTGTGGTTTCACAAAGGAAAATCCGGTTCTAATCTCCCTGCTCTCTTATTTTTCAGAGATCTTCCAAGACTTCAAATATTTGATAAGTGGAAAAAATTCTGGGAGTGAAAGGTGAAAGTGTAAGCGGCCGACACTATAATGGCATGCTTGGTCGCTTAGAGCTCTTCCAAAATTGGTGTCTGAATGTTGTTGTAGTATTTAAGGATATTGTTTTTCTTTTTCGTATTCTTCTGTCCCTTCTCTCTATGTACATGAACATGTTGTCAAAAATAATGAATCGTAGGAAGAGGGTTTGAGAAGACTTACCTTATTCTTGAGTTTTCTCCTTGGAGGATTTCTCGTTCGCCGGACCAGATGTTACAGTGAGCTAGGGATTTCTACAGTATCTGGAAATGGCAATGTTTGAGAAACCGGGCCAGTGATCGAACCGGTGACCTTATTGGTTACTGGTTTGACCGGTTCAACTGGTGTGACGTCATAATTATATTTAATATTATATAAATATATTAGAAATATAAAAAATGTAAATATATATATATATATATATATGTAAAGAGAAAAAAATAAAAATTACCTAATATCATAAAAAATTTTTCACTCTACTCTATAATAATATTCATACATCAATTTAAAATATCAATATATCAATTCATAAAATAAGACTTGCTAGAAACTATCGTTATAGAATCCATTACAACTTACAAAAAAATAAACACCTATTCAAACATCATAAAAGTTTCAAATATAAATAAAAAATATTTATTTAATTAATTTTAAATTTTTATTTAAAAAAACAAACTAAAAATCGGTTTTCTTGAAAAATCGGTTTTTTGCCGGTTTTCACCGATTTTTCAACCAACTGGTTTTATGTATCAAACCGGACCGGAATCTTGGCCGGTTCCCGATCGAACCAGTCGGTCCAGTCCCCTTTTTTAATCATTGGAAAATGGGGGGGAAGACGATTTCTATGTTTGACCATGAACTGGGACCCTTTTTTTTACCAAGGACTAAATATTCATTTTAAAAATAATAGACTCTATCAAACACCCAATTACAAATTATGAAAGATTTGTGTAGCAGTTAATCTATACCCCAATATCCACTATCAAATAGGGTAATAATTTTTTTAATCTCACTATATTACCCATTATTACAATCTCAGCTATTACTCAATCTCTAAATCAAATGTGGCCCTGATGAATTGCATTAGATAACATTAGCATTCATAGTAATAAAAATTTTCCTTTTATTTTCTTCCTTTCTTTTTCTTCAAATCAAAATAGAAGAGATGAGTAAAGAAAAAAATCGGAAGCATGTTCATGACCACGAGAAAAGATGCGCGAGTAACAATGATTTTGGAACGTACTAGATATATCTACAATGGTGTTAAGCATGTACCAGTTATATCTAACATGTGTTAAGCAGGTTATTAAATTGAATATTAAGGTATGAAATTTGGTTTATTTACATTGCTCTATGTCTAAATCTATTGTTTTATTGTTCTTTTAATTGAAAGGATGGGAATTGGAATCTTCATTTTCCTTACCACTACGTTTGGTTCATGGATTTTGGTGAGGAAAATAAAAGAAAATGTTGAGGAAAATATTTTTGATTGGTTGGTTGAGGAAAATAATAAAGAAAGGAAAATTGGGGGGAAAATATAGGGAATGTTTGGTTATATTTTCCCATAACAAAATTTTTTCAGGAAAATATAACCAAACATACCCTTATTTTCCCTTCAAAACACCAAAAAGAGTTTTTCCAAAATATTCTCTTCTATTCTTTATTATTTCCAAAACTTCTTCATTTTCAATATATACATACATATATTATATATATATCATTTATATTTTATTATTATTTTAACAATAAAAAAATTACTTAATTCTATTTTTACTTTCAAAACCCAACAAAAAGTGTATAGCACGCGCTATTCTATGCGAGTGATTCTTATTTTTTATATATGAAATGACTATTATGCCCTTATTACATCAACCATTGGATCTTCTTGTTTAAATAAACGGTCCAGATTGAATAAAACTTAATATTTATAAAAAAATATAAAAAAAATATTTATACATTTATATACAACATATTATATATATATTTTTTAATATTATGTAATATATATTATAAATATAATATAGTATTATAATATATATATATATATGTGTAGAGAGAGGCCGCCATAGAGAGAGAGGCTGCCATGGCACCCATGCCGGCCAGATCCAGCCCGTGGCCACAGTCCTTGGCAATCGTGTTTTAAAAAAAAAAAGAAAAAGAAAGAAAACTTGGTTTCCCATGGCAGCAAATTGCCGAGGGAGGGGAGGGGAGGGGAGGGGAGGGGAGGGGGTGGGGGAGGAGCCAACCTGGTCTGGCTAGCCAAATCCGGCCATTGTGCTCCAAAAAAAAAAAAAAAGGAAAAAAACTAAAAACTTGACTTCAGGCTATTGTCTGGGGGTGGGTGTGGGGGGTTATGTATATATTATATATATGTATGAATATATATGTTATAAATAATTATATATGTAATTTTATATATGCATATGTGATTTTATATATATGCATGTATATAATTTTTTATAAATATTATATAGTAATTTGATTTATATAAATATGTTATATTTTATAAATATGAAATTATTTAGTTTTGATAATTATATATATATAATTTTATAAATATTAAATAGTATTTGATTTATAGAAGTATGTTATATATTTCATAAATACAAAATTATTTAATTTTAGATTAAATAAAAGAAAAAATATATATTATATATATGTTATAAATAATTATATACATATGTATTTATATAATTTTATTATATGTATGTAAATATAATTTTATAAATAATAAATAGTATTTAATATACATAAATATGTTATGTATTTTATAAATATTAAATTATTTAGTTTTGATTATTTTATATACATGTATGTATACATAATTTTATAAATGGTAAATAGTATTTAATTTATATAAATACCTTATGTATTTTATAAATATAAAATTATTTAATTTAGATTAAATAAAAGAAAAAGAAAAACATAAGGATATAAAGTAATTTTATATATATATGAGGGTATTTTTGTTCTTTCAATAGAAAATTCAAGTCAAATAGACGGATGGGGCCAGTGATCCAAATTTTAAAAACATAATGGGGCATTTCACCCTTTTTTTTTTTTTTCACAAGGGGGGCAAACTGCCTATTTCGTATAACACAGAGTGATCAAAAGATTTTTGTCCTATTAACAAACATGCTAAAACTCTCCAAAATCAATTTTTAACTATTCCCTAAAAGATAATAAAAAATTCATTACACAACATAATTTTCAATTCTCCAATATCATTTTTAATATTCATTTTCCCAAAATACATATTAAAATCACATAAAAAAAATATAACCAAACATTGCCATAGTGTCTCTTAAGGAAAATGAATTTTTCTCACAAAATGAAAAAGAAAATGAGGAAAAAGCCTATTTAAACTCTCTCTCAGTCTCCAACACATTCATCACTCCACTTTTTTCATCCCTTTCTTCATTATTTTCTTTAACAACCAAACAAAGTTGAGATAAATAAAAGAAATAACATTCTTAGAACAATAATCAATATCTTTATTATATTAGTGATAATTTATTTGTTCTTTTCATTTTTATTGCAATAAGATGGACTTCACTGACAAACTTAAGTTGGAAACAACATCAAAAAATTAGACCGTTTATTGAATCAAAAAACTTACCGATTTACGGTTTACATATTCAACCATTGGTCGGCTCGTACCTGAATTGCAATTAAATCGTGACGTTATAATTACGGAACATATATATATATATTATATTATATATATTGCTTAAAAATTAATAAAATAATGAACATAAAGACTAAATTAAATTGTTCAACTTCATAAGTTAATTAGAACTTCTTGGAAGAGATAAACAAGAGCACATGGATTGGGTAAGGGATTATGGGTTTCTACCTACTAGTCGGATTTAAAAATTAGAATATTAGATTTGATTTGGTGCTTTTATCTTGTAAATTTGTTTGAGTGTTTCAGACTTTTAGCTTTCTAATATATATAGTAGCATTGGAGGTTCCCGCATTAGGCCAAAAAAATAAAAAATAAAAAAATAAATAAAATATTAATTATGCCAAAAATTAAACAGCAGAAAAGAAAATAAATAAACCGTGAACAGTTCAAACAGTTCGACCGCCAATTCTAATGGTTTTGACAAAATATGACAATTTTTTTGTGTATCGATTTTTACTCAAAATCAAATAGATTCGTAGGGTGGTCAATGGTCCAACCGGTCTGACTACCCAGTCCGATCCAATTTTAAAATAGTGGTTGGGATCGCTAATGTTTTCTATCAATTGGATGCTTCAGAATACGCCAATAAATGAAGTGCATGTATGACGAATTTGGCTAAAAGAATGCCACACAAATTTCTTCAGATTAATTACTACGAATTCCTTTCTCAACGTTGGTTTTGTATTTATTTTTAATTTTTATTTTCAACATTTTCAAAACTTGAAAAGATTGTTAGAAAAAATGAGTTGATATATTGAATTTATATTTGGATAGATTGTTGAAAAATTAATGATTATATAGGATTTAATATGTTATAGGTGGAGAGAGAGATAGTAATAATTAAAATAGAGAAAGAAGATATCTACACTATTATATATAACACAATAGTACGGGACCCATAATTGTGTAATTTTGATTAAATTTTGAATTCTTAGAATTTTGAGTTTTTTTAATTAAATTAATAATTAATTTTTGATTATTAAATTTGATATTATTTATTCCTTTTAAAAATATCTAGATTTTCAAATATTTTCTTGATTAGAATAAATTATTCTTTATTTACTTCTAATACCAAAAGACAATTGCATTTTATCTACAAAATCTCTTTCATTCCTGCTCTCAATATATAGAAGATTTCTTGATCATTTAAACTCTATATTTGATAAGTTATTCATAATTTTTTTCTTATTTTTAATAATTAATTTATATCTATACCACTATGTATAAATTGTTTCGAAAGTTATTTTATTAATATTATTAGTTTCTAGCTTTTTTTTCACTCTATTTTTTGTGTACTTCTTTATTTTCTAGCATTTTTCTCTCCATCTTTTTGCGTGCCTCTTTATTTCATTCTTCAAATTGTTTATTGTTTGTTTGATTTTATTGTTCACTTTTTTATTTTATTTTTTTGTTCTTTATTTTCTAGTGTTTTTTTTGCCTCTATCTCTTTTTATTCCTCTTAATGTCATTCTTCAAATTATATTTTGGTTTGATTTTTTTGTTTATTTTATTTTATTTTTTTGTTTATTTTAAATATGTTATATGATGGAAGAGATTTTTTGTTTACTAATTAATTTTAAGTTATCAATTTATTTATTTAATTTTTTATTTTTAAATTCTCTCTTTTGTTCACTAGCTTAATTCGTGCATAGCACATGACACATGCTAGAATAAGTTATTTGGAGAAAATATATAGATTATTCAAAAATGTGTTTTGAGAAGAAAAATAAAAATATGTCGGGTGAAAATGTATATAAATTGATATTTTTCATTTTTCAAATAATATAAAATGTAAAAATGGGACTTGAGAATAAAACCAAACGGGACCTTATGGGATGTTTTGTTTTGTTTTGAAGTGTTGGGAAAAATAATTAGGGAGAGCATATTTTGGATTGTTTTCAATTTTTATTTTGTTTGTTGGTTTAGATACAATGCGACGGGGATGAAGGCTGGAGGAAAACCTACGATCTCTCCTACAATGAGGGAGTGTGATCCCATTCTACCAAATGATTGACAACAGGCGTTTAAAGTTAAAACATAATGCGCGACGTGTCGTAATATTTGAAAATTTTAAATAACGATTTTACTAACGCTAGAATATTTGAAAACAATAAATAATATTTTTGCTAGAAAATAATACTTGGCCCATTGTAATATTTCAAAAGATCAAATAGCGTTTTTATTAAAGTATAATAATTGGATTCCTAGATTGCATAACTTTTTTAAAACATAATGTTTGGCATATAATAATGTTTTAACAAATTAAATGATATTTTGTTATGAAAGCAAATCCATATAAATTTGAAAGAAATTGACCTCCTTATTTCTCTTAGGTACACGTTGGGCTTCTTTTCTCCTCGGCTCATAGAGATAAAATGTAGGACTAGTGCCAACAGTTAATCATGAAAAAAGGACTCGCTAAGCCAGGATCACTAATTAATCTTATCAAATCACTCTTTGATACTAATCTAATATAATAGAACATACTAATATGAATAGGTAATAATTGCATTTTTTGTATGCTTTTTCTGATTTCATTGCTATTGCAGGCTTTATGCAATCCATCGGATTAGATAGATATTCTTTAAACACTATATAAGCCATCGAATGGATCTAGGAGATCCACCAAAGTACAAAAGCAAGGATCTTTCAAAAAATGGATTCCTATTTGAAGAGTGCATACTTGCATGGATAAATTCATACTAACTTGTCAATTTAGGATTCAATTTAAAATTTTCCTTTGGAAGTTTTGGGAAGCAATTAGAATTGAATAAGAATCGCTTAGTTTAGGAGTGACAATGAGACGAATTTGAGATGGGGTTTGCTCAACCTACATCCTGAATAAAAAGAATTGTTGAATTGTTTTAGTGATCAAATCTAAATGTGAGTAATAAATTAGTAATTCAAACGTAATATAATTATATCAAATGTATCTAGTGTAATTTCAAATCAAAGATGTTAATAAAACCAAAGAAATTTTAAATAAATTATCAAATGTTGTTCAAACACATCAAATGAAAATATATAAATAGTTTAGAATTTGTTGTTCCACATTCTTCAACCTTTTCTCCTCATTAAACATAGTTGGACAAGCCGCTACACCACCATTGTTGAAGAAGAATCTAATTCAATTGGAATGTTAATTATTAATTTCATAAATATAAAAATAATTATATATACTATTAGGAAAGCACTAGGGTCTTTGTGGTGTATTTTCAAGTGATGAAACTAAAATGTCCTCAATTTTTTTAAAATAATCCACATAACTAGAAAATAACTACTAATTACTCTACCCCACCACCACCATTTCATAGTTCCACTTTATGATTTAATTTTCATTCCTCTTTTAACACATGTTTATATTTTGTTTATGTAGGATTTCATACGAATTTTACGTTATAAATCCAAATATTTTTATATTAAATTTTACTGTTGTAAACAAATGTTTCTATACATGTACTATATACATGTAGTACATTAATTGTACTATAATATTTAGATGCATATATATCGAGTGTGCACTATCATTGCCATTGGTACATAATTAGGGGTGGCAAATTACGTTACACACCATGGTTCCAATCCAACCCATTTAATTTTGGGTTGGGTTAGGTTTAATATATTTTAAGTGCGTTCACTATAGGTCACTATAAGAAAAGAGGTTAATCGCGACATATATTTTGTTGTGGTTTGTCACAACTGCCACAAAAAATTAATTTGGCAACAGTTTTGCCGTTGAATTAACTACGTTTTAGCGGCGGTTTAGAGAAATTACTGCGAAATTAATAATATATGGTGGAGGTTAGCGTAACTGCCACAAGATAAATAATTTTGAGGCGGTTTGTCTCAACCGCTGCAATTACTAATACTGTTTCTTTAGCTTATTGACTTGGCCTTTGTTTTACTTTAAAGAGTTTTGGTCTACAATTTAATATGTATATATATAAATTATATATAAATATGTAATGCCAATTATTTTTGATAGTTTTTTTTTTAATAAATTCCTAAAATAAAGTGTTTTATAATTAAAAGCTCTTCTATAAAATGTAAGAGGTATTCACTTATTTTTAAAATTTGAACATACTCCTATAATAATTTAGACCGTATGAATTTTAAGTTTTTATTTTATTCATACACTGCAAGGCTTATTTTAAAAGAAAAAATTTAATATTTTTATAAGTTTCAAAAATTCTTTTAACAAGATCAAGTAGGAGACAATATATAATATCTTTTTATTAAAAACTTAGCCAAACACCCACTTAGTCTAGATTTTTACTTATCGGTTAATATTATATATTTTGATTAATGAAATGAATTATTATAGTATTTTCTTTACCCAAAACTCACAATGCAAAAATATTACTCCTTCACCTAACAATTTATATATACGTATGTGTAATAAAATTTCTTTGCTTCATGCAGCTGTGTTTCCATAAAAAAATTCAAACATTTTACTCTTTTGACTAATATTTTTTATAATTTTATTTTATTTACATAAAGAACTAAAAGACCTTTTTGTTACTTTCATAATTTTTATTTTCAATTACTAATTTTTTTTCTTTTTACATATATATATATATATATATTATATTTTTGAAGTTATCTGATTTTTCCTAATAAAAATCGTTTTCGCAATTCTTAAAACCCGATTTCTCTTCTCTTCTCTTCTCCACTTCTCTCTCATCTTCCCCAAAATTTCCTCACGCCCGCCCCTTTTCTCTCCTCTTCCACATGCCCGCCCCTTCTCTCTTTTATCTTCCCACAAATTTCCCACCCCCGTTCTCTCGACCGCGATGCTAAGAATCTCTCATCTCCACTTTCTTCTCCACGGCCGCTGTGGTAGGGTTATTTATTTTCCATATTTTGTATTTTTTTTTGAATTTTTAATTGTATTTGATATAGGATGGCCCAAAATGGCGAGACCCAACACCCAATCAACGGCCCAGGGCCCAAGTGACTCGTTGACCCTGTTCGACCAATCCACAAAGCGCTATGTCGACCCTGTTCGACCAATTCATAAGGCGCTCCATGGCCCTCGGAGCTGCTCGTCCATTATCGACCCCTCATCTCGTCGATTCTCATGTCGAGCCCTGCACAGTACTCTGCCACCGCATTAAATGCATTGACTGGCAACACGCCTCCGTATTAATGATGCATGCCCTCCCCTCATCATTTGACACAGCAGACGCCACAACAGTGTACCATCTTGTCCTGCAGTATAAAAGGACATCCAACTGACAATATTCAAATGGGGGAATTGACCAATTACCCTCGGTAGGAGGCTGGAGGTCCCTAGGGTAAGCCAAGGGCTTCCCTGACATTTCCTACACGGGGGAGAATATAAAAACCCCTCAACCTTGCCTCTCACAGGTATGCACTCATACACTAAAAAGCTCATACATTCCGCTGCTCGATTAGAGAGGTCGAATATCTACTGACTTGAGCGTCGGAAGGCCTAAGCCGAGGCCACTCGACTAGCCTAACGTTTGCTGTGATTGCAGGATTCCAATTCCAAACTAATCCAGAAGATCAAGACCCCGGATCCGTATCCATCATCGAAATCGAACCCTCATTATTTGGCACCGTCTGTGGGAAAGAGGAATCCTCTATCGAAAATGGTGAACACTAGGCGAGCCCTATCAGAGAGGGAGGAGAACCGGAGATTTAACTCTCCCGCCCCCCGCCAGAACCAAGAACAGGACGAGCAAGTACCCAGTATACAGCCGGAACCTGTGGTCACTCTCCCAATGCCCCAACTGATGCAGCTATCAGCGAGCAAATCTCAGTGCAGATTTTCACCCATCTCTCGGCCGCACTGAATAGACATGCTGTGCAACCGGAGCCGGCGGCCAGTGCCACACCTCAGCCAGTAGGCCCGGAAAGGGCACGGCCAGAAGAGTACACACGGATATTGGAGTCCCCTAGACGTCCATCCCGAAGGGAAGGAAGCCCAGGCCGTTATCCAAGGGAGGCAGCCCGCCCACCGCCAAGGGAGGAGGTAGTAGACTCCGTAGACCACGATGTTCGGCCCTTTCGAGCCCCACAGCGCGATAGGGCCGGGCATTCCAGAGGCAGGCAAAACCAGGACCAACAAGAATGGGAATAAGTCTCTCACCAGGTGCAACAGCTGAATAAGCGCCTAGAGGAACTCTCAAGGAGAAATGCTGACAGGACCATGCAACCGGAGATGCCTTCAAGATTCCAGAGGGAACGCGACTCCCCTTTTGTCCAAGAGATCATTGATGAGCGCATTGCCATTGATGCGAAGATCCCTACTGGGCTCCCGAGGTATGACGGTTCCACGGACCCGAATGAGCATCTGTTGCAGTTTGAGCATATGATGCAGCTGCATGGGCATAACGAGTACATACATGCAAAAATGCTCGTAACCACTTTACAGGGCGTGGCCCTAGACTGGTTCGTGAAGTTGGAACCGACATCCATTTTCTCATACGACCAGTTATGTGACAAGTTTTTGCACCAGTTCGCCAGCAGGAGGAAGGCAAAGCTACCGCACACCCACCTGCATACAGTAAAGCAAGCTGAGGGTGAGTCTTTACGGGATTTCTTTACCAGGTTCAACACGAGGTGTTGAAGATAGACAACCCCATGATAGAATTTTTGATCGATGTGTTGTTTCTGGGACTAAGGCACAAGGAGTGCGCCAATGCTTTGGTCCACGCGCAGCCAAGAACAATGGAGGAGCTCCTCGACCTTGCCGAGAGGTACATGACTCAGGAGGAGATGAACAAAATGAAATATGGCAGCATATAGGCCGACAGGAAAAAAGGCAAGGAGAAAGAGGAGAAGCAGAACAGGGAGGGGCGTCGCTCCCTAATCAAACGTTTCCATGACTACACCCCGCTCTCCATGCCGAGGAAGGAAGTACTCTTTGCCATACAACATGACAACCTGCTTAAAAAGCCTCGAAAAATCACAGAAACTGAGGCTATGAAGAAGTCCGGAAAGTATTGCCATTTTCACAAGCAAAAAGGGCACGACACGGAAGACTGCTTCAATTTGAAAGACGAGATCGAGAGGCTAATTAGGTAGGGGCATTTGAAAAAGTTTGTCGAGGAGAGAGCTCGACGAGAAGAGGGGGCGACCGATTGGACTCTCCGTAGGAAAAGGTCGGTCAGCCCGCGACGGTAGGACAAAGGAAAGAAACCAGCCCATGAAACCCACCCGCCCATTCGAGGTGTCATCAACACGATTGTCGAGGGGCCTGCAAGAGGAGACTCCCGGAACGCAAGGAAGCAAACCCAGCGGCAACTTGACTCGACCAAACCTTCTAGGGTCAAAACAGTGTTCCAATTGACAACCAGCACCGAGCCGATCACTTTCAGTGATGCAGATTCAGATCACCTCGAGGGGCAGGACGCAGACAGGAAGCTCGATTGCCCAATGGTGGTCGCCATTGAGATCGCCAACTTCGAGGTGAGAAAGGTGCTAGTCGACAACGGCAGCTCGGCAAATATCATATTCTTGTCGACCCTGAACAGAATGAACCTGGGCAAACTGAAATTTGATCCAGTAAGGACTTCCTTAGTCGGATTCGGAGGATCAGAAATTATACCAGAAGGGTCGATTAGCCTATCAACTACATTCGGGCAGGGACATCGCAGCCAAACTTTGATGATCAACTACTTAGTGGTCGATGCCCTATTTGCTTACAATGCCATTGTTGGTTAACCAGCCCTGAATGACTTCAGAGCCATCGCATCCACATACCGCATGAAAATAAAGTTCCCGACCCCCGCCGGAGTTGGTGAGCTTTTATGCAATATCAAAAATGCCTGGTGTTGCTACACAATCTCGGTGGATTCCAGCGGGCAGAAAAAGAGGCCAGAATTGAAGCCCTCGGGGGACGCCCCTGTAGCGAAACCCGAGGAGGGACCTTCATCGAAAAAGAGAAAGTTAGAGGATACCAGGGTCGAGCCAACGGGAGAATTCAAAATAATTGAGCTCGAGCCAGGGAACCTCGACAGAACAACAAAGATCGGAGCTGATATGGGGGATCGACTGGAATGCCTCATGGTCGACTTCCTTCGACGCAATATCGATGTCTTCGCATGGAGAGCTGCCGATCTGCAGGGCATCGACCCCGACATCATTGTCCACAGGCTCAATGTGGACCCTGCCCACAAGCCAATCCGACAGAAGAAGAGAATTTTCAATGCCGAGCGGACACAGATCATCGAGGAAGAGGTTAGCAAACTTCTAGAGGCTGGTTATATTGCAGAAATCCATTATCCTTCTTGACTTTGTAATGTAGTCCTTGTTCCCAAGAACGAGGGAAAATGGAGGATGTGTAATGATTTCACAGATTTGAATAAAGCATGTCCTAAGGATCTTTACCCCTTGCCTCGTATTGATTTATTTGTTGATTCCACGGCTGGTTGCGAATTGCTTAGCATGATGGATGCATTTCAAGGTTACTACCAAATATTCATGGCACCTGAGGATAGGGATAAAACTGCTTTTGTTGTCCCCAATGGGGTTTATTGCTTTTTGGTTATGCCCTTTGGACTTAAGAATGCTGGCGCAACTTACCAAAGATTAGTTAACTTCATGTTCAAGAATGAAATTGGAAAATCAATGGAGGTTTACGTCGATGACATGATTATGAAAACAAAGAAAGCAGAAAGCCACTTGGTCGACCTGAGCTACACATTTTCCATTCTGAGAGCTTTCGGTATGAAGCTCAATCCTAACAAATGCACATTCGGGGTTCGAGGAGGAAAATTCCTGGGATATATGGTCAGTCAGAGAGGTATCGAGGCCAACCCACAAAAAATTCAAGCAGTTCTAGACATTGTTCCACCGCGCACCGTTCGGGAAATTCAACGCCTTGTGGGCAGAATTATTGCTTTGGGCAAGTTCATAGCTAGGCTGGCAGACAAGAGCCTACCCTTCTTCAAAATCTTGAGAAACACAAAGAAATCGGGATTCAAATGGGACGAACAGTGTGACCAAGCTCTGATCGATCTCAAGCAACACCTCTCTTCGCCACCTCTCCTCGCCAAGCCTGAGCTCGGGGAAGTTTTACAGTTATATCTAGTGGTCTCTTCGGCTTCAATCAGTTCAGTGTTAACAACGATGAGAGCTGGAAACCCTTGTCCAGTTTACTACTGCAGCAAGGCCCTTCAGGGGCCCGAACATAACTATTTGGAGATCGAGAAGTTTGCCTTGGCCCTAGTCACATCAGCAAGAAAACTGCGGCCCTATTTCCAATCCCATACAGTTGTGGTACTAACGAACCAGCCGCTAAAATAGGTGTTGTCGAAACCAGATACTTCGGGTCGACTAACGAAATGGGCTATCGAACTAGGGGAATTCGACATCCAATTCTAGCCTCGAGCAGCAATAAAAGCGTAGGTGCTAGCGGACTTCATCCTCGAGAGAGTCGATCTCCCGGTTCAAGAGATGGAAGACGCACCTTGGTTGACCCTACATATTGACGGGTCCGCGACATCTACTAGAAGAGAAATAGGCATATCCCTTCGATCCCCGCTTCCGGAAGACTACGATTTTGCAGTAAAACTTGACTTCCCAGTCACTAACAATGAAGCTGAGTATGAGGCACTCATCGCAGGAATGCGCATGGCTATAGACCGTGGGGTCGAAAAGATAGCGGCCTTTACTGATTCACCGTTGGTTGCGGAGCAGGTCAAGGGAAACTTTGACACGAGAGAACAGAAAATGGCACAATATCTCGCGGAAGTCCGACAGCTACGGCAGAGGTTCCAAGATTTTTCATTAAGCCAAATTCCCCGATCAGAAAACGTGCGAGCAGACGCGCTTTCCAAACTGGCAAGCTCGACGAAAGGCACAAGAGAAAGAACCATAACATTTCTTGTCACCGATCAGCCTTGCATCTCGACCCCCGGCCCGGTATTGGTTGGATGCCTCAAAGATGCCATCCATTCTTGGCAGCACCTGATCAAGCTTTATTTGAGCCAAGGTACCTTACCCGATGACAAAAAGCAGGCTCGCAAACTGAAGGGCTTGGCGCCCAAATATGCGCTGGATGATCACGGACAGTTGTACAGAAGATCAATCGTAGGACCGCCGCTGAGATGTTTAGATCCCGACCAAGTGAACGAAGTGCTGCGGGAAATACATGCGGGCATCTGTGGAAACCACTCGGGAGGCCGGTCCCTGGCACATAAGGTCACATGATATGGGTATTTCTGGCCTACTTTGTTGAAGGATTTTGTTGACTTTGCTAGGAAATGCCCATCTTGTCAAGTACATTCGAACATGCAACACCAACTAGCCGCACTAATGACAAATATTGATATTGCTTGGCCATTCGACCAGTGGGGCATCGACATAGTCGGCGCGCTCCCAAAGACCACTGGCCAGCGGAAGTTTATCATAGTGGCCGTTGAGTACTTGACAAAATGGGTGGAAGCTGAAGCAGTCCCGAAGATCACTGATGCGGCTATTAAGAGTTTCATATGGAAGAATATTGTTTGCCGTTTCGGGTTGCCTAAAGCCTCATCTCAGATAACGGCACCCAATTCCAAAGCAAAAACACAAGAAGATGGTGCGAGACCTTAGGCATTACGCAGCACTTCACTTCAGTCGGAAATCCGCAAGCCAATGGACAGACCAAAGTGACCAACAGGACTGTCCTCGATCACATTAAGAGCCGAATACAGGGGACGGGAACCAGCTGGGTGGACGACCTCCCGGGAGTCCTTTGGGCCTACAGAACCACCCCTCGAACAGCCACAGGTCAAAGCTCGTACAACCTAGTTTATGGATCCGAAGCAGTGGTCCCGTCAGAACTAATCCAGCACACCATTAGAGTGATCCATTACAATCCAATAGCAAATACATCGGAGAGGGCACTGGACCTAAGAACTATAGACGAGAAGAGCCTAGTGTCTTACAACATAATGCAGAGGTACCGCTCAAAGATGGCGGACTACTATAACAAATCAGTACGTCCGCAAAATTTCAAGGTGGGTGATCTTGTCTTAAAGAAAGTGGAAGTGTCGAGGCTCGTCGGCAAGCTTGACCCCAAGTGGGAATGACCGTACTCAGTCATCAAAGTGTCTAAGAACAACGCCTATCGATTAGCGGATGTTGCAGGACGCGAGCTGCCTCGACCATGGAATGCTGTAAATCTGAAAAAGTTCTTTGTATGAACTGCTCATTGGCATCTGTTGTATTGATTAAAGAACAATCAAGTTCCATCACGATTAAAAAGCACGACACGACCCCATAGTCGACGAACTTCTTAAACTCATAAAGTCAAGGCCAGGAGCCGCGACCACCTTAGTCGACCCCGTAGTCGACGAAAGGCTTAATCTCAACAAGTCAAGGCCAAGAGCCGCGACCACCTTAGTCGATCCCGTAGTCGACGAAAGGCTTAATCTCAACAAGTTAAGGCCAAGAGCCGCGACCACCTTAGTCGACCCCATAGTCGACGAAAGGCTTAAACTCATCAAGTCAAGGCGAAGAGCCGCAACCACCTTAGTCGACCTCATAGTCGATGAAAGGCTTAATCTCAACAAGTCAAGGCCAAGAGCTGCGACCACCTTAGTCGACCCCGTAGTCGACGAAAGGTTTAATCTCAACAAGTCAAGGCCAAGAGCCGCGACCACCTTAGTCGACCCCGTAGTCGACGAAAGGCTTAATCTCAACAAGTTAAGGCCAAGAGCCGCGACCACCTTAGTCGACCCCGTAGTCGACGAAAGGCTTAAACTCATCAAGTCAAGGCGAAGAGCCGCGACCACCTTAGAAGACCCCGTAGACGACGAAAGGCTTAAACTCAACAAGTTAAGGCGGAGAGCCGTGACCACCTTAGTTGACCCCATAGTCGACGAATAGTTTCAACAAAGTGACGTCAAAGCCCCTGTCGCAGGATCACAAAGTCGACGTCACACTTCGTAGATTCAAGTTGAATTTACATTTTGTTAATCAGAAGTAGCAACAAAGTTTAACTCATCTCACAACGGCTTAAAACAACGTTCGAAAATGAACAGCTGGCCGATGAAGGGCAACAAACTTTATTTCATTCTCAAAAAGCCTAAATGAGGCATGTACATCAAAACAAAAACAAAGTATTACAAGCCATAGCTAGAACTGCCAGACCCTTCGATTGGTAATGCGGGTATAGGAGCAGACCGAGGTTCAGGCGGTGCCATTGCAACGGGCATGGCCGCGGTGACTGGGCGAGACGGGCAGGCGGCAGAAGACACAAACAGCCGTTCGACGGCTGGGAAGAAAGAGGCAGTGTTGGCTTGGCCCTCGGAGATTTCATAGGCGAGGTCGCCGACGAACTCGAACTCTCGACCTACAGCCTTCACTTTCTTTTGGAGGTCTGCCTTTTGCCTCTCTTCATGAGTCATGTCGATTTCCCCCGTTGCCTCT
Source organism: Jacaranda mimosifolia (assembly GCA_018894105.1). NCBI lineage: Eukaryota > Viridiplantae > Streptophyta > Magnoliopsida > Lamiales > Bignoniaceae > Jacaranda > Jacaranda mimosifolia. The sequence continues at coordinate 30,455,311 of CM032126.1, forward strand.
ACCGTGGCTTCGGCCTCGTCGACATCTTCATCATCACCAATTGGGCGCAACTGCTCGTCGAAAGCAAGGCCCATCTTCGAGTGATCTTCCTCGCTAACCGCATAGCCCAGGTACCGCATTTGTGCAATAGCCTTATTAAAGGCACTTCGGGCATCGTCAAGAGCCAGCACCACGCTCGTATCCTGAAAGGCGGGGCTCACCATGAACTGTTGTACCGCCTCCTTGCGAATCTCCGGCACTACCCGCTCGAACTCTGTCCTGGCCTCGACCAGACGGTCACCTCGACCGACCGCCCGACCAGATTCATAGGCGACATTGATGTCCAATTTGAGTTTTTTCAGCTTCGCCTCCATCTTTGTCTGCTCCGTCAACACCAGCAAGACTTGCCTATCTTTTGCCTCCATTATTTCGGCGTATTTGGCATTCTCCTTCTGCACTTCCTCGAGCCGCAGTTGGGACGACTCCAGCTAGGCCTTCAATGTTTTGGCATCACCGCCAGCATCTAACTGTTCACAATCAGCGAGTGCTAGCTCGGAGCGGCGGTAAAAATTGTAGGCGATTTGCGCGACCTGAAACATAAAAATCATTACTATTCATGTAGGGAAAATTGATTACACAAGTTTATAGCTTAGGGGATCTCACCATGTTCGCGTGATATGCGGCCTCGCACAGCACCCCGGGCTGGCTCAGGCCAATTATCCTCCTCTGTCAGCCAGGAATTGACCAGCCAACAACCATTTCAAGGGGTCGACCCCAGTTGGCCAAGATCCATGCATATAGGATGAGTCGTCCACGAGCAGGCTGGGGTTCGACCCGAAACGAGGAGACGGGAACTTCCTCAGGCCGAATAAGGTCTCCGTACCTCGATCCCCGAAGAGATCGTTTCCCATCGGCAACCCCGACCCGACGCCCTTCGTTTTTCTTTTCCCCTTTCCAGCAGCAGCAATCTTTTTGGGTGGGGGCCCACTCTGTTCGTCCATGGGTCTTTTTCCCCGACCCGCGTCCCTCTCGACCGCTACTACTCGACCAGGCGATGGGGTCGGGGATGGCGCATGGGCTGCAGCTTTTTGGCGTGGCTTGTCGGCTCCAGTCGACTCTTGTCGAGATGCAGCGCCTTGTTTGCGCTGTCGACTCCTTTCAGCACGAGCCACTGCATCACTCCTTGCGTGGTTCATGATTTCGTCCCGGTCTGCAAGGAACAAACACAGCAGATGTCAAATACAGAAATGAACATAGCTAAACAACAAAGCATGGCACACATTTCATCTATCTATCTCATAGTCATCTGCAAAATTTAGAGGGGCTGGCGACAACCCAACCAGCATTAACTGCTGCTCCTCGAGGAATACAGTGGCCTCCACGGGACCAAACCCGACCAGATCCCTCACGAAGGTATTTGGCCAAGTAGGGGTGCGATTCCCTGGCATCTCAACCTGCCCTCCCAACCACTCTCGAGGAATTTCAAACCCCCCCTTCACCTGAACGAAGAAGTAACGCTTCTTCCACTCCTGCCCGTACAAAAAGGAGGGAGCCACGAGTAACTTGCGGCGAGGTCGAGCAGTTAGATAATAAAGCCCGACTCGTCGGCACTACCGGATTTTCGTGACATGCACAGATAGAAGAGGTTGGAAAACTTGTCGAAACTGGGGGATTGATCGAACAGATGCATCAAAACTAAGAAACTGCAGAGGGTGGCAAAACAATTGGGTAATAGCTGAGTTATGCACACTCGAAGACCCCTAAGCAGGCCTATCATACTATCACCTAAGGGGAACCTCAACCCACATTTCAGTGCATCCTCAAACACTGTTATACAACCGGTAGGAGCATGGTGCATTCGACCAGGAGGCCCGGGGCTTAATAGTTGGTATTCGGGAGGAATATGGTAAAGCTCTCTCAAGTGCACCAAATTCGTAAGGGTCATTACGGAAACTATATCACTATAGTGGCCCGGGGTGTATAATCGCCCATGAGACCGGGGTACCCGGCTGAGCCCAGCTTCCCCGCCACGCGCGCCGCTTAAGCTCCCGGAGCTCGAGTTGCTCGAACCGGAACCACCACCGGACAACCCATCAGAAGGAGTAGGCAACTCCCTACGCCTCGCAGACAGGGTGGCCTCACTGTCCCCCCCTGGCTACCCTCAGAACTGAATAACCCAAGCACCTTCTTCAAAAGAAAAATAAAGAGAAAGGATTCGGAGAAACGAAGAGATGGAGGAGCACTTATTGGATACGAAGGTTAAGCCCACAAAATCTGCGAAGTGAATGCAAAGTCTAGAGAGTCCTACAGCGAAAGATATCTCCTAAAGGATCTTCGAAATTCTGAAGCGGTAAAAGTGAAAATGGGCAGAATCACATTAAGCATTTATAGGAAGGCGGACGCAGTTTCCCAAGCGTCCAAGCGCGGTTACCCAAACTTCCACATTAATGGACGGAGACGTCACGCCGCCCCACGCGCGCCACGATGTAACCGCTCAGCAAGCGCATAATAGTCTGACAGATTTTCAAAAACCCTGGTCGATGGTGGCTAATGTTCGTTACTTCCCAACGCCGCTTGTCGATTCTCTGTTCGGCCTTGCGAAGTGGGGGGACTCATGATATAGGATGGCCCAAAATGGCCCAAATCGGCAAGGCCCAACGCCCAATCAACGGCCTAGGGCCCAAGTGACTCGTCGACCCTATTCGACCAATCCACAGAGCGCTATGTCGACCCTGTTCGACCAATTCATAAGGCGCTCCATGGCCCTTGGAGCTGCTCGTCCATTATCAACCCCTCCTTTCGTCGATTCTTATGTCGAGTCTTGCATAGTACTCTGCCACCGCATTAAATGCGTTGACTGGCAACACGCCTCCACATTAATTGCGCATGCCTTCCCTTCACCGTCTGACACAGCAGACGCCGCAACAATGTACCATCTTGTCCTGCAGTGTAAAAGGACATCCAGCTGGCAATTTTCAAATGGGGGAATTGACCAATTACCTCCGGTAGGAGGCTGGAGGTCCCTAGGGTAAGCTAAGGGCTTCCCTGACATTTCCTACACAGGGGAGAATATAAAAACCCCTCAACCTTGCCTCTCACAGGTATGCACTCATACACTAAAAAGCTCATACATTCTGCTGCTCGATTAGAGAAGTCGAATATATACTGACTTGAGCGTCTGAGGGCCTAAGCTGAGGGCCACTCGGCTAGCCTAACGTTTGCTATGATTGCAGGATTCCAATCCCAAACCAATCCAGAAGATCAAGACCCCGGATCCGTATCCATCATCGAAATCGAACCCTCATCAGTTTTTTTCCTCAATTTTTTCTCCTATGTTTCTCATTTTCTGATATCCAGAGGTGCTTTTGAATATTGAAGATGGTTTAGTTGAGAAAACAAAATAACAGGGCTATTTGTTTCAGTGGAAAGGCAAATTTCCATTTGTTTTTGTTTAGCATTAATTATTATTGTTGGTGGCAGTACGTTAGTGCATCAAGTAGCATTTATTTATTTTTTAAAAAAAAATAGTGATTCTAGTTAAAATAGAGAAATTTCAGAAATATAAGATTTTTTCTCAATGTTTTCTAGTTTGTAAATATTTTCTCAGTGTCAGGCTTTCGTTACCGACTGGACTTTCTCCAAACAAATTTCTTGGGCTTGGAGAACTTCCTAGGTATAATCTTTGCCCATTTGCAAATAGTAACAGGAAACAAGAAAAGAAATGTCTTGTGAAAACTAGTTAAAACTTGCATGCTATACTGAAACCTATTCTTGTTACAGCCTTGGTCTCTGTCTTCTCCTTTGGCTTGCTCTCCAGATTCCACGCTCCATGCAATCCTCTTTTGCTGCTTTGCAGTGACTGTGCCTAAGAGTTGAGGCTTCAGTCAAACAAGTGTCCTGTAAGTCGGCAGCCCATTGAGGAGCTTCTGGAGATCAAGGTTGACAAAGGTAACAACAAAAGACAGTCAGCTATCAGTATATGCTTATGTTAGTTCTTCAAGTAAGTAATTCTTAGAATATAAAATAAATATTATATGCAATGCAAAAACAGAAAATATACAAGCATTCAACTTTTGAGGAATGCATCATATTTTTCCTGCATTTAAGTAACCGTTAAGAGTTAGAACTGTATTATGAGAGCAGGGGAATTTAATTTCATTACTCGTTAGCCGGCATGATATGATTGAGTGGTTGAATTAATCTGTGTAACGACCCCATGTACTTAGAATTTTAAGATGGCCTAAATGAAGAAGCTACTGTTGTATTGTCATTTCTTAAAAAAGATTGTTCTTCTATCTTGAAAGACAATTACCAACATAAAGTCTGCACTAGCATAAAGACAAATTTGCCTTAAAGATAAAAAGTTCAACTCTTAATCTTGATTGTGGAGAAAAGAAGAAGACAATGACAAAGAAGATTGGAACAGTTTCTGTTCATATTCCCAACATTTAATTCGTAAAGCAGAATGAATATTCAGTGCCTTTGATACACTTTACAACCTTCCACTAAAACTGTTTAACTCTAGTTGCTTGAACAATCATAGTAGGTACTATACTTAAGCAGGATCTATCTAGAAACTAATTTGATGAATTGTAACCTAATTATTACTAGATAATATGTTTAAATTAATAAGATTTTTCTCAGATTTCAAAAATTTTAGTCAATCAGATCATGAGCTAGTTTCTTTTGTTAGAGAAAATCTGTATTCCAATAGCTTTATAAAATTATTTATATTTAAGATTCTGCTATTATTAGAAAAATGATTATGCATGGTTATCTCTCTTTTGAGATGAATTCCGGCCATATTAAAGTTAGCCTCTATAGTCAATTCAATTTTAGAGAACAACAAAAAATCTTGATAGCTTGGAAAAAACAATCTCAATTTTAGTCAATTCAATTCAATTTTTGTACCAATGAGCTATAGCAGCTTGGAGCAAATTGTCTACTATAATGTCATTTTCTCCTTTCTCTCTTTTTCTTTAGCATTCAGAATAAAGAAAAGAGATTTAAGAAAGTTGGGTGATCATTTAAATGAGTTTGTAATGAGTTTGTTCATTTTTGCTCTCCCGCAAAGTTACAAACCAGTACAAGAGTCTACATACATACATACATACATACATATATATCACTTTTTCCTATTTCCAAGTTCCAACAACAAACAGAATGCATATATATGTAATTTAGTATTTTCTAATTAAGGACAGGAGACTCCCACAAAGGCCATTTAAGGCTTTGCCAAACCAATATGTTTCCTTGGTTTCCCAACCATCTCATCTAATTACATATCCCATTAATTAATTAATCTTTAGTTAACTTAACTATCAAAGGAAACACCCACCAAGATACTTATACAATAGCGTATATTACTTCTACCTCCTTGAAATTTAATTTGGTTTAATTATATAAGTATTTATATATCCATAAAAATTATATATATCCACATGCTCTACATTTTAATTCCATGCAAGGTTTTGCTATATTAACCCCTCTTTACAATTAGAGGTAAAAAGGGGTCGATATATAGATATTGACTTAATGAATTGTCCTTTTAATTTTTTTTTTCCAGATTTTGACGCTTTTTGAATAGTGTATACTTGTGTTTATAATTTGTGCTTATTAACCTCACTATTTTGCAGATATGCCTAGGTGAAAGAGACATGCATCTAGGTGTCAGTCTATACTTACATAAATTCATTCTCAATCTGAGGGTCTAAGTGATATCGGTGCTTATAGTGAGCTAGTAGCTGAGCCAAAACTATCTACTCAGGCAGACCCATCTACTTAGCTAGGGTCACATGATCATCTGGACCCATCCATTCAGCCCGACTCATGTGACGAGCCAGATCAACCTTCTCAAAATAAAAAATCACATAAGTACTGGTATGTTGATTTGATATGTATGTGATTTACTAACTTACTACTAGTTTTGATTTAATATGTTTAAGTAAGTTATATTTTCGCTAAATAATACTTTTTTTAGTTTTACTTGTTAGATGAGAATGGTGAAATTAAAGAAACGCATCTTAAGGTTCAAGACGTGTTTTTGCTTCTTCCTAATGAGAAGATTGTTTTAGACTGGAATGAATTGAGCCAACCTATTAAAAACTCAGAAGCATTGCTCGGGGTATTTTTGAGAGATGTAGCTGGTAATTTTAATAAATTTCCAATTAGTTATGAGAAGTGGCCCAAGGTTCCTTCAAGCTACAAAGAACAAGTGTAATAACTTAATAAATGTATGGATTATATTTTTTTGAATGAGATTGGTTTTTTATTATTTACTATTTACTATTTTAAAATGTATTATTTCATTTTAGGAAAAATTTGTAGTCAATGATAGGCCGAACAAAGATTACATTATGGGAAATTTGGGAAAGAAATGGAGAGATAAACGTGTGAGGTTGTTTCAAGAATATTATGTTCCATCACTTGGTTGGGAAGCTAATATTGAGAGGCATCCAGAAGATATCTGTAGAGATCAGTGGGCCTCTTTTCTGTGCTATAAATTGGGTGACTCAACAAAGATAATAAACATTCATTGTAAATTCTAAAACAATATTTACTATTTGTTGATATTGTTATTTTTTCTAATTATGTAGGATATGTGTGTTAGAAATGCTTTGAGTCGACGCCAATAAACAATTCCTCACATTCTTGGGTCAAATACATTAGCCATAAAGAGGGATGAAAAAATATGAACTTATCTACTCTTTTTACTTCTAAATATTAAATTGATTAATTTAACATGTTAATAGTTACGTATAAAATATTAGGAAACTCAAATTGGGCGACCTTGCAGTAGAGAAGAGTTGTATGTTATTGCTCACAAGAAAAAATATGCTTCTTTAGTCAATGAAGAGGTTAGCCAAAAAGCTGTAAGCACAATATATTGTGTATATTGTTATTAAAATGGTGTATATTATAAGATTTAAATGTATACATAAAATTTAATGTAATGTGTAGGAAGAATTACGTGTGCAGACTCAAATGAATTCTGAAAGTGATGCCTTCATGAATGTCTTTGGGCAAGAGCATCCAGGATGTGTTCGAGGTATGTGATTTTGTGTATGTTCATCTCAAATATTTGAATCAATTAGTAGTTCTGAAGGATGTTCATCTAGCCATTCAGCATTATTAAATGTTAAAGTTGAACGCTTAGAGAATGAGATTACGACATTAAAAGATGCATTGAACTCAACAATGTTTTTTCTAATTCAACACTTTCAAGGTCAATTGCCGACTGATTTTCCCAATATCAATATGGTAAATCAATCAATCTCTTAAGTCTCTAACACATCAAATGCTCACAATCAAAAACAAAACCCAAGATATCTCAAACGTAGAAATTATATGCATTAACAGAATCCTATAGACAAAAATCCAATATTCAGATGACACTCAAACTAATTCCATAACAAGCAAGCAAAATATAAATAGTTCTGATTGACTGATTTACCTTATTGATATTGGGAATATCAGTTGGCAATTGATTTCCAAAGTGTTGAATTAGAAAAGACATTGTTGAGTTCAATGCATCTTTTAATATCGTAATCTCATTCTCTAGGTTCGACTTTAACATTTAATAATGCTGAATGGCTGGATGATCATCCTTGAGAACTACTAGTTGATCCAGAGACTTGAGATGGACATACACCAAATTCCATACCTCGAACACGTCCTGGATGCTCTTTTCCAAAGATATTCATGAAGGCATCACTTTCAGAATTCGTCTGAGTCTGCACATGTAATTCTTCCTGCACATTACATTAAATATTATGTATACATTTAAATCTTATAATAGACACCATTTTAATAACAATATACATAACATATTGTGCTTACAGCTTTTGGCTAGTCTCATCATTGTTAAAAGAACCATCTTTTTTCTTGTGGGCAATAACATGCAACTCTGCTCTACTGTAAGGTCCCCAATTTGAGTTTCCTAATATTTTATACGTAACTATTAACATGTTAAATTAATCAATTTAATATTTACAAGTAAAAAGAGTAGATAAGTTCATATTTTTTCATCCCTCTTTATGGCTAATGTATTTGACCCAAGAATGTGAGGAATTGTTTACTGGCGTCGACTCAAAGCATTTCTAACACACATATCCTACATAATTAGAAAAAATAACAATATCAATAAATAGTAAATATTGTTTTAGAATTTATAATAAATGCTTATGATCTTTGTTGATTCACTCACTCCATAGTTCAGAAAAGAGGCCTACTGATCTCTACAAATATCTTCTGAATGCCTCTCAATATTAGCTTCCCAACCAAGTGATGGATCATAATTTTCTTGAAACAACCTCACACGATTCTCTTCATTTCTTTTCCAAAATTTTCATAATGTAATCTTTCTTCGGCCCATCATTGACTACAAATTTTTCCTAAAATGAAATAATACATTTTAAAGTATTAAATAAAAAACTAATCTCATTCAAGAAAATATAATCCATACCTTTATTAAGTTATTACACACTTGTTCTTTGTATCTTGGAGGAACATTGGGTCATTTCTCATAACTAATTGGAAAGTTATTAAAATTATTAGCTACATGTCCCAAAAATACCCCAAGCAGTGCTCTTGAGTCTTTAATAGGTTGGCCTAGTTCATTCCAGTCTAAAACAATCTTCTTATTAGGAGGAAGTACAAATACGTTTGGAACCTTAAGACGTGTTTCTTTAACTTCACAATTCTCATCTAACAAGTAAAATTAAAAAAGTATTATTTAGCGAAAATATAACTTACTTAAACATATTAAATCAAAACTAGTAGTAAGTTAGTAAATAACATACGTATCAAACCAACATACCAGTCCTTATGTGATTTTTCATTTTGAGAAGGTTGATCTGCATCGTCACATGAGTCGGGCTGAGTGGATGGGTCCAAACGATCATATGACCCTAGCTGAGTAGATGGGTCTGCCTGAGTAGATGGTTTTGGCTCAGCTACGGGCTCACTATGAGCACCAATATCACTTGGGCCCTCAAATTGAGAATGAACCTGTGTAGGTATAGACTGACACCTAGATGCATGTCTCTTTTGCCTAGGTATATTTGCAAAATAATGAGGTAAATAAGCACAAGTATACACTATTCAAAAAGCATCAAAATCTAAAAAAAAAAATAAAAAGGACAATTCATTAAGTCAATATCTATATATCGACCCCTTTTTGCCTCTAATCGTAAAGAAGAGTCAATATAGCAAAACCTTGCAAGGAATTAAAATGTAGAGCATGTGGATATATATAATTTTTATGGATATATAAATATTTATATAATTAAATCAAATTAAATTTCAAGGATGTAGGAGTAATATATGCTATTGTAAGTATCTTGGTGGGTGTTTCCTTTGATAGTTAAGTTAACTAAAGATTAATTAATTAATGGGATATGTAATTAGATGAGATGGTTGGGAAACCAAGGAACATACTGGATAGGCAAAGCTTTAAATGGCCTTTTTGGGAGTCTCAGGTCCTTGTATAGAAAATACTAAATTACATATATATATGCGTTCTGTTTGTTGTTGGAACTTGGAAATAGAAAAAGGTAATATATATATATATATATATGTACATATGTAGACTCCCGTATTGGTCTGTGGCTTTGTGGGAGAGCAAAAAAGAATAAACTCATTACATACATTAATAATCAAAAGTTATTATACTAACACAAATTACAAATTTAAATGGTCACCCAAACTTTCTTAACTCTCTTTTCTTTATTTTGAATGTTAAAGAAAAAGAGAGAAAGGAGAAAATTACATTATAGTAGATAGTTTGCTCCAAGCTCCTACAGCTCAGTGGTACAAAAATTGAACTGAATTGAGTAAAATTGAGATTGTTTTTCCCAAGCTATAAAGATTGTTTGTTGTTCTCTAAAATTGAATTGACTGTTGAGGCTAGCTTTAATATGGCTGGAATTCATCTCGAAGGAGAGAAACCATGCATAATCATTTTTCTAATAATAGCATAATCTTAAATATAAATAATTTTATAAAGCTATTGGAATACAGATTTTCTCTAACAAAAGAAACTAGCTCATGGTTTGATCGACCAAAATTTTTGAAATTTGAGAAAAGTGTTATTAATTTGTGGGAAGATAAAGAGAGAAAAGGGGTTGGTGTGGGAAATTTGGGAAGAGAAGAGAGAAATCGGGCGGAGAGGAGAGAAATTGGGTTTTGAGAATTGGAATGTGATTTTTATTAGTAAAAATCAGCCAACTTAAAAAATTCAATATATATATATTTATATAAAAAGAAAAAATTCTTTAGTAATTGAAAATAAAAATTATGAAAGTAACAAAAAGGTCTTTTAGTTCTTAATATAAATAAAATAAATGGTAAAAAATATTAGTTAGAAGAGTAAAAGGTTTGAATTTTTGTACGCTATTAAAAATAAGTTTTGAAAATCAATGATATGACATAATTAGTTTATAAGAATATTTTAGAATAATAATATTATTTTTAAAAATAAAATAGTAATTGTCATTTGAATAAATAAAATAAGAGTATTAAATAGTGAACTAAAAGAAATAAACAGAAAGTGTGGGATACTTGATAGAACATAACTGCATGAAGCAAAGAAACTTTATTACGTATATGTATATATAAATTGTTAGGAAAAGGAGTAATATTTTTGCATTGTGAGTTTTGGGTAAAGAAAATACTATAATAATTCATTTTATTAATCAAAATATATAATATTAACAGACAAGTAAAAATCAAGACTAATTGGGTGTTTGGCTAAGTTTTTAATAAAAAGATATTATATATTGTCTCCTACATGATCTTTTTATAAGAATTTTTGAAGCTTATAAAAGTATCAAGTTTTATCATTTAAAATAAGCCTTACAGTGTATGAATAAAATAAAATTTTAAAATTCATATGATTTAAATTATTACAGGAGTATGTTTAAATTTTAAAAATAAGTGAATACCTCTTCACATTTTATAGAATAGCTTATAACTATGAAACACTTTATTTTAGGAATTTATATAAAAAAATATTTATAAAAAATAATTGGCATTACATATTTATATGGGGATTACATATATATATATATATATATATATATTAAATTATGGACCAAAACCCTTTAAAGTAAAACAAAGGCCAAGCCAATAAGCTAAAGGAACAATATTATTAATTGCAGTGGTTGAGACAAATTGCTATGAAATTATTTGTCCTGTGATGGTTACGCTAACCGCTGCCATATATTATTAATTCCGCAGCGATTTCTCTAAACTGCCATTAAAATTATAGATCAATCACTTCTAAGCTTGCCTTAGCCTAGTACTATGTCTTACTCCTACTATTTGCCATACCACTGCGTGGAAAAGGGGGTGCCGCCGTATTGAAAGATTTTGAGGGACCACCACCGGACGGGTAGACCTCTAAGGATTCGGTAAAGAGGGTAGCTCTAGGTACACCTGGGGCTAGATTGAATCATTTTTCCTAGGTAGCGAAGCAAGGATATCTTGTTTGTATAATTTAGAAAGGAGAGCAAGACCTTAATTAAAAAGAGCAGGTCTTCGAAGTTGTGAGTAGAATGCTTTTAATGAATCCCGAAGGAAGCATCAAAGAATTGCATTAATGCCTCTCTTCCTCCAAGCTAAAAGAGAATGAGATGCCCTCTCTTCTTCCTATGATTATGGAACTCCAGTCTGAAAGAGTTTTTTTCCCTAGGTTGAATACTGGCTATTAGCAGGCACTGTTTAAAAAATGGACCGGACTTGCCAGTGAACCGGTCCGGTTTTCTCAAAAAATCAAAAAAATTAAAAAAATATCATATTTTGTAAAAATCGTTCAAACCGGCCGGTTGGACCAGTGAACCGATGAACCGTTCACGGTTCAATTGAATTGGACCAATTTTTTCATTTAATTTTTAATAAAATTATTTTTTGTTAAAATTTTTTTTGGTCTAAGTACAAGGTTTGAAGGTTAAGGTACAATTCACAAGCTATCTAAAAGTAAAAAATAGCCTCAAATTAACTTACACACTCTCAATTTTAAACTTTAGATTTGATATATTTAAATTGTTGTGATCATTTATAATATGAATTATGAAATTTGGATTGTAATGGTAGACAATATCATTTAAGCTCTTTATTTTTTATATTTTGACATTTTATTATTTTTAAGTAATATATATAATATAAATATATATATTTCGTAATTATGATGTCACGGTTCAATGATGGTTCAATTACGGTCCGACCAACGGTTGAACCTGTGAACCGTGAACCGATAAATTTTTTGGTTCAATGAACGGTTTGATTTTTCGAACATTGCTAGCAGGCTTGACTTGCCCATCTCCCCATGATTAAACTCGCATTTAGCAGATCTTCTTCCTACGGTTGGCCTTTTGAAGATAAATGGTAGGAGCTCCTTAATTCGAAGGTGGCGAGTTGAAAGAGAGGCTGGTGTATTGGCTAAGCACATTGGTTGTTCTGGCAAGTAATGCCAGGGGTAAGACAAGCTAAGCGAGTTGGCTATTCATTTTGCTTTTGAGCAGACATGTAAAGGCTAGCAACAAGCAGGTAACATAGTTAGGGCAGCCAGAGAGGCAAGAGCAGGAAGCAAAGAATAAGCTAAGAATACTGGAAGAAGATGCTAGTTCAACTAAAAGCCTAATTCTACTAGAACAGTAGGGCAAGCAGTAGAGGATGCATAGTAGCCTTCAAAGATGATCGCTTGCCTATTTCTTGGATTGAATGTTCCAATTAAACCAAGAATGGGAAACCCTCAGAAGGAAAAGTAAGGTCTTGAAAGTCTTTTGTATGCATGAGATGCACAAAAAAGGTAGCAAATATAAAGGAAAGGACCAAGAAAAGGCTGGTCAAATAACTCACTTGATGCGTCTAGGGTCTAGCGGCTCTCCAAGGCTTCGATGTACTAGTACCTGCCACCAAAGCATCATGAAGGATTCACCGGGGCTCGCTGGGTGTATCACTCATCCCGCTCCCCATTCCGCGGTAAGGAGTCTTCTGTGTGTTATAATCTTTATGGGAATGAATCGCATACACAGTTAATTCAAAGGTGGCTTATCTTAAACCGCCACTAAAGGTTATAATCTCGCGATGATTATGGGAATTGTTGTGGAACCGCCGTCAAATTAATATCTTGCGGCGGTTGTGGCAGTTGGCGGTTGTGACAAACCGCCGTAAAATATAAGCTGCAATTAACCTCTTTTTTTGTAGTGATATGTTCAAAATGAATTACAAATAGGTCCAAAATAAACAAATTGTTAATTTAATTTTAATTATTACTAATCTATAAATTTTTATCTACATGTATATGTTTGTTAACATAATACCAAAAAGTAGTAAAAAAAACATATTATTCTGAAAATAATTTAAAATTATTTGTAAAAAGAATTTAAAAAAATTTATTTGTAATTCTTGAATTTGAAACAACTAACAGTTGTGCTAAATAACTAACAACAAAAAAATTTAAATGAATATAATAAAAATCAGTCTTCGAACAACATAAGATATACAAAATGAAAGACAGTTCATATGTTACAACATGAATAACATGTAGCATAATACTTATCGCAAGGCATGACCAACAATAATTAATTTATATGTGAACAGACTTGTAGAATCAAAGGGTCGCTCCTCATCATCCGATATATATCCACTACTCTAAACCATCTCTGAAGGCCGCCTGTCTATGTGTTGATCTTATGAAGAACATTCTCATGGAGCTCTGAAGAGCATTGAAAGCTTTTCTGAAAATTAAGGCTATCAAGATGTCTTTTTCCAGGCTAAGTGCACCTTTACTAGTTTAGATCCTATGTTTCATGGATATATACCATATATCCATATGTATTAAATATTTCTTTATAAAAATAAAATTTTTCTGATTGGTCTTTATAAAAATAATTAATTGAAAATTATATACATTTAACACATATACATCAATTTAAAATAGGATATGAAACTAACGCCGCAATAGAGAATTCAAAGTGCATTAATTGTTACACCTTTTAATTGACTTAATACCACATATATGATTTTCTTGTAATATCAAATGTTTATATATACACACGTATGCATATACATAAATCTAATATATATACACCCAACCCCATCCCTACTACACCGCCCTGCTTGGCCATGGCCAGATCTGGTCACTCCATCAAATATTTGGTGGCAAGTTGTTTGGGGTTTAAACATATAGTGCTTGGCGTGCTATAATATTTGAAAATTTTATATAAGTTTCTTTCCAAAATCTAATGCTTGACCTGCTATAACATTTTAAAATAACGTTTTTCCTAAAATATAATGCGTAGAATGCTATAGTATTTGAAAAGCTGAAATATTTTACTAAAATTAATGTAATGTTTGTCCAGCTCTAATATTTTAAAAGATTAGCGTGCAGTCCTACATGATCTAATCCAAAATTATTAAAAAGGCTAATTCACATATCTCACAAGAAAATTATACTCATTTATTATAGGAAATTAAATATTCCACCGAATAATGAAAAGAGATCTTCAGCATTGATATGCAGTGATTTGAATGGAATAATACCAAGTAAAAAAAATATGATGTTATATATATATATATATATATAACATACACATATTTTTCTCCATTAATTGTTGTGTATCCCTTTTTACCCCCAACTTGGTAGAAAATATTCAATACTTAGACCACCAAGATGAACATCGTTTCTTGTTACACTATGGTTTTCGCAATTCTCTTTTCAAACTTGGACTTGTTTTCGTACTCTATTGAACCTACAATTTCAGAGCAAATCATAACCATTTCTTCCCCCATGCAGAGCAAAATCATGAGCAATTTGGATGAAAAGAAAGAAAAAATTCAGCAATGGAGATCTCCATGCCCAGATGCACAAATTCAAGTTACTCAAGGCTTAGAATCATTGGTGGGAATACCTAGGTACAGTGTCATGATTGCAAATTTGTGCCGCAATTGTTCTGTAGCAAAACTTCACGTCCGCTGTGGTTGGTTCGCATCTGCCACTATTGTCAACCCTAACTTATTTAAGCGCATAGCATATGATGATTGTGTTGTCAACAGTGGAAACCCTATTGCTAGTGGTCATGTTATTGAATTTGTGTATTCCAATACTTACAAATATCCTCTATCAGTTGCCTCCTTTGTTTGTGGGACTTAGCAGATTGATTTGGTCTTATATAAAATATTTTATTTCTTTGTATTTTTTGTTATGGCATTACCAGTGCAGTTATAAAACACTATTTTTTTTTATAGAGATTTTTAGCAACATTAATGTTTTTCTAATGCTTCCTTTTGATTATATGTATTTGTTATCGTCCAATTATGTGGATTTTTTTTTTTTTTTGTTGGGAGAAAATAATTCTTTTCTTTTCTTTCCATGAAATGACGAAATACGTTATTATTTTTTAAGATTCCAGTGGTTGATATATATTACGTAAATTTGTGTAAGATTATAATCATATCAATGCTTTTAATTTGACTGAATTAACAACCTTATTATTTATTCTGGAGTTTTTCAACCTCAAATTTTTTTATTTGGAATTATAATAATTAATATTTTGATAACAAATCAAGTATATATATATATATATCGGAATCAATAATTATTTTAGTCATAATATTGTATCTAATCTTTTGGTTGGATTAAATTAGCTCAATGTCTTATAATTGTAGAGTTTTGAAGTCTCAATCTTTGCCACTTTACTATCTCTATGGTTAATATTTTTGTGAAACAATTGAGAACGATAATTATCAAGATACCATAAGTTATTTGAGTAGAATGGAAATGATCATGCACCATAACTTATTTATATACACAAAAAAATAAGGTGCATGTACGTAAGGTTCAAGATCTGGTAAAATTTTAATTTATGGCATTATACTTTATATATCATTTTAACCAAGCCTCATTGAGGAAAGCTAAATTGAGATTTAAATTCATTTTGACCCTCCTAGCACTGTCTTCTATCCATAAAAAACTATCATATATACACTTATTTATAACAATAATAGTGGGATATTTTTTCATAGAGATAAATGTTATACATTTAACACTTTGCAATATATCCAAATATATCTGACATATAGATATATATTTATATATTGTAATATATTTATATAAACTGTGTGACAATAGAGAAAATTAGGGAGTTAAGATATCTTGACGTCCAAACACGCAAATTCAATTCAGGCAAGGTTTCGAATCATTGGCAGGAATAATTCCTAGACACACACACACACACTATCATGATTGTGAATTTGTATATCAATTGTTCAATTGCAGAAGTTTACCTTCGTTACAAGTATATAGATTATAGTTTGCATATACCAATGTTGATCAACCTTACCTTATTTAAGTGCATAATTAAATACAAAGATTTTCTTGTCGATAGTGGTAAGCCCATAGCTAGTGTCCTCCTTATATATTGGCATTAGGAAATTTGGCCTTAACATAAAATGTTTTATTTTGTTGTATGCCAACTATTATTTTAGTTATAATAGTAGTAGTGCAGTTCTGCCGTAGTCATAATATATTTATAATGTATTATGGTAATGGCTTGTCATCATAAAAAAAAAAAAATGGAAAAAGAGGAGATTATTGAAACTCATAGTACATTTTAGTGATGATAATATTTCCAAAGATGATTTATTTTCTTTGTATGTTTTTGGAAAGTTTCTGTCTTTGGCTCCTTCCACCTTTGTGGTTTATTAACTGAATTTTTGTGCTTGATTATTGTGCTAAATTTGTGGTGCTATTTTGGGCAAGTGATCGTTTGAACGAAGATGTCTTGTTGAACCTACCTTTGCTACCACAAAATCCAGAAAAAGAGCAATCTTTGATAATTAAGAAGAGAAGTGTTGAAACATTCTTGTGGGAAAAATCGTCTTTTTTGTCTCAAAGTTTAATTGTGTGTATACTTTTAATCCCAAATGTATGCCATTCAACACTTTTAGTCCAAAATTTTTTACTTTTTTAACACTTTTAGTCCACCACTGTTAAAATTTTTGAATGCTAACATCATTAAAAAATTTATGTCAAAACCCAAAAATATCCTCTGACAATTGTTTTGATAATTTTTTAGACAAAAATGCCTTTGGACTTATTTATAATATTTCTCGTACCATGGGTGTAGTTTTAACATTATTTAAAATTACTCATAATAAATTTAAATATATTTTATTACTAATAAAATTTCTTAAATATTGAAGAATCTTTAAATTCAAGTGGAATTAGAAAATAAAAGTTTAAAGTCATAAACATATCTAAAGTAATTTAATTAAATTTCATCAAACTGATTTATTACTTAAAAATAAAATAAGTAAAAAATTAATAAAAATTAAAATTAAATCCAAATATTAAATAAAATAATTTTAAACTAAATACTCAATAATATTGAAATAATAAATATATCTAATATAATTTAGTTAGATTAAGTTGAGTTTATTTATTAATTAAGAAAAAAATTAAGTAAAACTTAAAAAAAATAAAAATAAAAATCTATTATCTAAAATAATATAATTTCATTATTTTAAATTACATATTTTGTAATTTTAAAGTAACAATTTGTAATACCCCTAAAAATATAATTGATGATATTTTTTTATTATTATTATTTAAAAAAAAAGTTTTGGGGGGGGGGGGGGGGGTCAAAATGTAAATAAGGAAAGACTTAATTGTAGAACATTTGAAAGTTTGGGGGTCAAAATGGGATTATTCTTGGTCAACTAGGCTAATCTAATGCACTCATCAATCTAGGGGCTTAATTGAAACAGAAAGAAACTTGGGGGGGGGGGGGGGGGGAAGGGGGGTCAATATGTAATTTCTAGGAATTGCACTTTATATATAATTTCCCCAACCATTCTTTCTTCAATTTCTGCATGCACACCCTTTTTCCTTCTCTGGAGATTTTCTTCTTGCGACAATGACACCCCAAACTAAACAAACCATCAGCATCCTCTCATCACGATGGTCACAACCATACCAATGCACCCGGAATTGACTAATGAATTAGCCAGAATTTGAGAAGGAAACTTGAGCTGCGGCGGGGGTGGCCGGAGCAGCGACACCGGCGGTGGAAGCTTAAGTTGGAGTAGTGGGTTGAGATGGGTTTAGCTCAAGGAGCATTTTGATGCTTTCAATTTCAAGAACGAGTTGGTGACGGAGGAAAATTTAACGCAGCAGCGAATAACGGCGAGTGAGGAACCTAGTTGGGTTATCCGGCAAATTGAATGGGGCCGAGATGTACTGGTTGGTGGTGGTGGTTAACAATTCTGGCGGCAGTGGTAGTGGTGCCTATGGGACAAGATTCTTGTCTCGTCGTGGTGGTTGCGCGTGTGGTATCGATTTTTGGTGATTGAGTTCTAAAACTAAGATTCTAGTAAAAATAGTTGGAATTGGGGTTAATACCCATTATCTTGTATTGTTCTTGTTGATTTAACTAACTCTTGTATTTTAAAGACATGGAAGAATATGAATTGGGACCGAGAAGTGAATGCATGGATACATATATAGTGCTTAGTGGACCCGAATTTGTAAAAATATATAATTCTTGGTTAATTAAGCTAAACTAGGTAATTAAAACCCTAATTTTATGTATATGAGACTTAATTGTTAAAGATTCGATTATCAATAGTTAGATTTGATCGTTGTATTCTTAATCAACTTTATGTAACGTTGCAAGGACTAATGTGATATAGGAATATGAATTGATTAATTAATTAGAGCAAATATGACACTCGTAGATATTATAACATTAATGGAGTAATTAGTATGTTTCCTTACGATATTTTTGGAATCGTGCCTTAAAATATTGTATAACTGTAAAACAATTGATATTAGAATATAAATCGCTTAATTATTGTTTAAAAGGTCAAAACAAGAGTTTTGACGTTAAGTGCGTTCATTTGAATAAGTGATGAGGAGCGCGGACTCGACGGACTGTAGGATAAGGATAGCCTTCTCTTTGGAAATTAAGGTGAGGGTTAGTCTTTCCTTTTCTGGGAAGTGAATGATCTATAATGCTTATATTCCTATGTCTATTTGTTGGATTTGACTGTAATCATTTTGGTGCCCAGAATATATATTGTGATATATGTTCCTTTCCATACACCCTACAGCCTTGCCAGCTAGTGTTAACAGATATGTTATTGAATAGTTTGTTGAATATATTTTATCTATTGGCATTATGTTTGACTGCCTTGAGGACGCTCTTGATTGGGTTACCGCCCATAGGGATGCCATAGGCGGGATGGGTCCACAGCTAGGTTCGGAAAGATGACTGGGCGGCATTGGCCGATGGTGGCTGGTCTCTCGGCTAGTACCTGCCTAAAATCTTGACTTGTAGATTTGTTGGAGGTAGCTATCTGCGAGTGGCAGGATTTGGCATGTGGACCGGCCATGCCATACTGAGCCAAGTGCTCAGGTGACAGAGTAATAAGGGAAGTCTGTTATGGTTACTGCACTCTGTGTTACCATTTGTTACTATATGTTATAGTTTGTTACCTTTCGTTACTGTTTGTATTCTATGGAGCAATAAGGACGGAATTGCCAATAGTCTGTGAAATTTGGTATCACACGTGTTGTGTTATAGTTGCTTCTAATTGTAAGGTCCTGCTCGTTATTGAATCTATTTTGAACTATTGTTCCTTCGATAATTTTTCTCTGACTATTTTTCTTATTTCCCCCTCACTAAGTCTTTAGGATTTATCCTTTTTTGCTATCCTTTATTCTTTTCCTAGACATAACTGAATGGAGACTAAGGGCTTGAAGCTTGCCCGTGGAAGGACTTATTTTGTAATAGATTAGGTGCTATGTACGTACATGTAGACTACACCTAATCATGACCTTAAGACTTAAAAACGTATTGTAATGTCTAAAGTTTGCCCATAAGACTTTTGGTATGTATATATTTCACTTTTTGTAGTGTTCTTCTGGGATTAGAGTTAAGCTGCAATCTTTTGAGACTTGTTAAATTTTGGCTTTTTAGTTATCTCTTGAATATGACTTAAGTTTGAACTAGTGGCACCTTAACTTAGGGATCACCTTAGGTGGGGCGCCACAGAGGCGGTATCAAAGCCTAGGTTTGTGGATGACCTAGGTAAATGAGTATCATTGGGGTTCGAAACTAGCCTTCGGGATAGAAGGTTAGTTAAGATATGAACTCTTGGGTTTAGTGTTTGATACTAGGAGATTGGAGATTGTACCTGGGATGGCCGACCAGTTTGTAATCTTCACTTCTGAAAATCTTCACTTCTGAAAATCAAGCATTTGACTCTAAATAGAAAATTGAACCTTAGGTACTCTATGTATGTTGAAAAGTTTTTATGTGAATAGGAGAGTTAGTAATGAACTTGATTAGAATAGTTTCAGTGAAATAAATTTATATATTGCAAGATGACGGGAGAACATAGGGAAGGAAAAGAACCTATGAAAGTGAAAAGCAAAGAATCGCTATAAGAGAGGATTAAAGTTTTAGAATAAGAAAAAGTAAGATTACTGAAACAATGCCAACGCCATAAGGATCGACTTTATGATATGCATGAGGCATTGAGGGAAAGGCGAGCGGAGACATATCATTTGAAAATGATGGTTTAGGTTTGAAATGACACTATGGAGAGGCTCATGGACGAAATGGAGCGAGAAAGTGAATGAGTGAAAATGGCTGAAGGACAAATCGTGAAACTCCACATGGTGTGGGCTTAGATGGAAGAAAGCTTTAGGACATTGGAGTCAGACCATCAAAAGATTGTTAATACGACACATATGATCATGGATGAGGTTAGAATAATGCTGGCATATTATGGAAGCTCCATAGACCAGATCATAGGGGTTAGGATAGCATCAAAGGCCAGACCCTCCGGAGTTCATCCCTTCCTGGAGCCAGGACACAGAAAAGGTATCCGTATCGAGGAGATACCTGAAAAAAACCCTGAGGAGTTACTAATAGAAGAACCTGAGGAGGATCCTGTATAGGAGCCCTCGACTGAGGTACTGCTATAGATCATTATGGAAGATGAATTTTAGTAATTTGAAGATAAAGACAATGATATGGATATAAAATTAAATGAGGAAGATTAGGAGGATGAATATGAAAACACAGAATCTGATATTATAGATATGGAAGATTAGGATTAGAGGTCCTTGTAGGTATAGTTGACTAGTAAATATATATGTATGTTATAGTATTAGCTTTTGATTGTTAGATTAGTGATATGAGGTAGCTCAACAAGCCCAACTCAATATCTCTCGACCAGAAAAGGGATACGATGTGAGGCAGCCCCAATTGCCCGCCAAGGCCAACTCAATATGGGCCAGCCATGTTGTCAACCAGTTCCGATCACTCTGTGGCTTGGCTACCACCCCTATCGACCAAGTTATGGTCGACCATGATCGAAGTTGTTATATTCGACACTCAACTTGAAAGATATTTGCATACGACAAAGTGACATCCTGTTGACTACAGTCTACGCAGAAGGCTCATGGACAAGTACTTATCTTGATCGGTGAGGTCGAGCACACGTAATGATCTTTCTGCCATATTGAATGCTCTGACAGGCGGCGTGTCTCCACATTAATGGCGCGTGCCACCACCAATACCACCTTTTCTGCGGCGCTAGGCTAGTGTGTACCTCCTGTGTACCGCCTTATCCTAGGGAGCTAAGGATTGTGCCACCTGAAATAGTACATATGTGGGAGAACACTTAAAGGTTCTCAAGATAGGACAAAGGCCCCTTTTTGTGCAATAAGGGCATCATAGACATATCAATCACATTAGGAAGGCTATAAATACTCCATTGCCAGCCTTCAACAAGGTATGCCATTTATTACTCAAAAACCCTCACTTTGCTGCTCTATATCTTAGTCAATAATATACTGACTTGAGCATCGGAGTGCCTTAGCTAAAGGCACCTCGGCTAGCCTAATGTGTGTTGTTGATTACAAGACTTGACCCAATTGAATCATCAAACATCCAGATCGACCTTCCACTTGGTTGACTAGATTGGATATTAGCCTAACTTATTCGAAAATAATTCATACCCTTATCATTTGGCGCTGTTTGTAGGAATTTGAGTCCGTAATTGAGAAAAATGGTGAACAGAAGACGAGTCAATTTTTGAAACTGAGAAGTATAGTAGATCCCCAACCACTCATCCTCAACCCCATCAAGAGCTAAATATGGCGCGACCCAGCTCCCAGCCAGAACAAATGGCACCCTGACTATGCCCCAGCTCATGCAGTTGATAAAGGAACAGATATCTACCCAGATTTCAGCTCAACTGTCAGCTGCCCTTAATAGACACAATAATAAACCCGGACCAACTACTAATGCCACTCCCCAACCTTCCCAGTGCGAGAAGAGGCCCCCTAGAGAAAAGAGGGGTCGACTGGAAGCTCGGCGACCACCTACTCGAGGAGAAAAAGCCTGACCTAACCTTTGAGAAGAAGTTGCAGATTCAGTGAATCATTGCACTTGACCTCTTCGAGCTCCGCAGCACGATAAGGCACTACAACAAATTACACTTTTAGTAATGAATAATTTTATTACCATAAAGCTGAAATTCGTTACCAAAAATATTGGTAACGAATTTTTCGTTACTTAAGTTTAGTGCCCTAAAGCCCATCGCAAAAGGTTTTAGTAACGAAATTTATGGTTCGTTACGAATGATGGACTTATGGCGACAAAATTTATCATTACCAAAATATAATATTAGTAACAAAAAAGTGTAGTAGTTACAATAGATTTTTATATTGTAACGAAATATTTAGTTACTAAAACATTGACAATTTTGTTGCATTTTATTTTTTCGTTACCAATGCATAATATAATGATATTATTTATTTAATTAAGTATAGTTACTAATTGTTTATGTAACAAAATATTTGGTTACAAATAGTTAAATAAAATTTTAATTAAAAAATAAGCATTTCGTTAGTAATGGAATAAATAACTAAAAGTTTTGTTATTAAATGTGTGCGCATGGGCTTCTGTTTGGGTAGCTTCATATGGATGGGCACCCGCAAGGCCCAGCACCCACACCAGCCCACCAGGCCCTACCCCCCGGCCGCCAACACCGGCCCACCCGGGCACAGGCCAAGCGCCACACCGGCCTACCCGCAGGCCCAACGCAAATTCATCCCAACCTATTGGCTCGATCCCGCACCCATGCCCACCCTCAAGCAAGCACCTAACCATCTTGGCTGCATGTCCAATAGTTAATATTTGCATTTGCTCAATTACTTATTCATCTCTTCTATATCTCAAGCAATTTCACATGTTATCAAGCAAACATTATTTTATTTTTAAAAACAAAATAATAATTGTCATTTGAATAAATAAAATAAGAGTATCAAATAATGAATTAAAAGAAATAAATAGAAAGTATGAGATAATTATATAACATAGCTGCATGATGCAAAGAAATTTTATTACATATATGTGTATATAAATTGTTAGGTAAAGGCTTAATATTTTTGTAGAAGAGCTTATAATATAAAATACTTTATTTTAGAAATTTATAAAAAAAAAAATTATAAAAAATAATTAGCAGTACATATATATAAATATTAAAAAATTGTGAACATAACCCTTTAAAGCAAAAACAAAGGGCAATCTAACAAGCAAAAGTAACAATATTATTAATTTAGGCGGTTTAGAAAAATTAGCACAAAGTTATTCATTCAGGGAATGTTACACTAACCGCCGCCATTTATTATGAATTCTGCGGCGGTTTCAGAAAACCGCCACTAAATGGCTAATTCAGCGGCGGTTTGGATAAATTGTTGCTCAACCACCATCAAATTAATATTTTGTGGCGGTTGAGACAAATCTTCACAAAATATATACTGCGATTAACCTATTTTCTTGTAGTGTGTGTGTGTGTATATATATATATATACTATATATGTATATAAGTTTGAATGAAAAATTATATTATATACATAGTAATAAATGTTAAATATTATTTAATCGGAATGAATAAATAGAAAAAATAGATAAAAATAAAAGTAATTTAAATTTTATTGATTAATTTATATATATGTATATTATATATATGTGAATAAGTATAAATGGAAAAAATAAGTATACATGTATGAATAATTCGAAAGAAAAAAGATAAAAATAAAAATTATTTAAAATTTTATAGATAAATATATATATATATATATGTATAAAATGAGAATATATGAAATAATGAGAAATTTTGATTTTGATTAATTGAAAGGTTAACAACTTTTTTTGTTATTCACTATTTTTTTGTTATTTGCAAAATATAATATGAATATCCAATTATATTTATACAAAAATTTGAGAATGGATACAATAATTTTTTTTTTCTATATTTTATTTTACATTATAATTTCATCCTTATATTTTGTCACTAATTCATATTTCAAAATCAATTTTAAGTTTATAATTATTTTATCAATTTACTATAGTTTTAACTTTATATGACTAATGCCAAACTCTTTTCTTCACTTAATTATTCGATAACTAAGTTATGAGTCAAATTAAAATGTTTCTATTAAATTATATACTAATATTGATTTCAACTTTATAATTATTTTATATATTTATTTTGATTTATTTTACTTTTCTTCATCTTTACTATCATAGTTTTGTCTTAACTAAATTGATTTTTAATCAAAAATTAAAATTAAATAAGATTGTTTTTAAAAAATAATTGGCATTACATATATATTAAAAAATTGTGGACAAAACCCTTTAAAGTTAAAAACAAAGAGCAATCTAATAAGTAAAAGAAATAATATTATTAATTGCGGCAGTTTAAAAAAACCAGCGCAAAGTATATGGCGCGATTAACCTATTTTCGTGTGGCGTATATATATACACTATATATGTAAATAAGTACGAACAAAATATTATATTATACATATTTATAAATATTAAATATTGTTTAATTCGGAATGAATAAATAGAAAAATAGATAAAAATAAAAGTAATTTAAATTTTATTGATAAATTTATAAATATGTATATTATATTTATGTGAATAAGTATAAATAGAAAAAAATAAGTATACATGTATGAATAATTAGAAAGAAAAAAGATAAAAATAAAGATTATTTAAAATTTTATAGATAAATTTATATATATATATATGTGTGTGTGTGTGTGTGTGTGTGTGTGTGTGTGGGTGGGTGGGTGGGTGTGTATAAAATGAGAATATATGAAATAATGAGAAATGAGAAACAATGATAAATTTATATATATGTATAAAATGAGAAATATATGAAATAATAGAAGAGAGAAATGAGAATAAAAAGAAAAGAAAAGAAAAGAATGAAAAAAAAGAATAAATAAATAAAATATGATAATAAAAAGTTATTTAAATTGAATTGTATATATGTGAAATGATTAAGGGTAAATTGATCTTTTTATATTAAAATTACATTAAATGGGCAATAAATGTGGAGGGGGAGGCAGTGTGCGTGGTTTTATAAAACATAAAGAAGTTGTTTTGTATATATATATATATATATATATACATTTTCACATAAGGGTTTGACACTTATTTCACAAATCACATTAGGGTAAATTGCAACTAGCCCAATAAAATTATTACCATTTTAATGGCCCTTAGTTTTCTGTTTTTTGCTAATTTAGTGTTTGGTTATATTGGAAAAATTATATTTTTGGTCTCATTGGATGAGGGTTTGCACTTTCGGTAATTAAGTGGACACTTATAGGACCAAAACTCTAAATTTTTTAATACATTTGGAATAGCACCTCAACTTCCATTAGTATTAAGGCAAAGCAGTTAAATTAAAAAAAATTAATTATCCAATAGCTCAAAATTTTGACTTATTTATAAAAATTTCACAAAATTTGAATTGCCCAATCAACCTTCGTTAAATTTTTTTTAAAAATAATAATAAAATTTAAAAATATATAACAAAATCCTCATAAAAAAAATTTATATCTCAATATGAATATCATATAAATATATATATATGTACAATATCAATATAAATATATATAAAATAAATATCATATAAATATATACATAAATATATATATATATAATACCCACCCCCTCATCGCCGGCCATGGCCAGGCTTGGGGTGGGGGGGGGGGGGTACTGGTTGGAAGAGGTAGGGGTGGGTGGGTGGGTGGGGGGGATGTGGAAGAAGGAAGGAAAAAATATATATATATATATGTATATATATTTACTTATTTATTTATCATTAATTAATAAATTTTAATTAAATTAACTTAAATTAAATTTTTTTACTTATGTTATTTATTTAAAATCATTAATTGTTCAAAATAATTAAAAATATTTATTTATTTAAAATTATTAAAATTATATTGTTAGGATAAAATTTTAGATTTTATTTTTATTTAAATTATTTATTTTGATTAATAATAAATTTAATATACACACACACATCAAGGTCTCACAGGGTTCCAACTCTATATCTCCCACATTTTGACTTATTTAATTTTTATTAATTAATAAATTTAATGAAATTAGTTTAAATTAGGGCTTGTTTGTTTATGAATTGGAGCATTTTGTCAAAATATTTTAGCAATATGGTTTTTTGGAAATGTGGTTGGAAAATGTGATGGTTGTTTGTTTGTATTTTGAGTGGTAGGTAAAAAATGAATAGAGAGAAATTTATTTATTTATTTGTGTTTTAGAAGGGAACAAGATATTATATCAATAATTTTTTTATTGGGTTGATAGGGTGAAATAAACATTTTAAAATTACTAGTGTTAGTATGACATTTTTAGATCTTATTTTTATTTTTAAATTATTTATTTTAGTTAATAAATATTTTTTTATATTTAACTTAATATAAATAAATTATTTTAGATATGGTTATTTTTTAATATTATTGAGATGTAATTTAAAAATAAAATCATATTTAATTAAGAGATGGATTTGATTTTTATTTTTATTTTATAATTAATAAATATGTTTAATTAAATTTGATTAAATTACTTCACATATGTTGATGTTTTTAAATTATTATTTTTTTTAATCCAACTTTAATTAAAAGATTATTTAATATTTAAAAAAATTATTAATAAAATTATTTAAATTTATTCTGAGTAATTTAAATAATATTAACGTTAAACCCCTATGTTAAAGTTACAAATAAGTCAAAGAGTATTTTTGTCTTAAAGATAATCAAAACAGTTTTTGAAGGATATTTTTGAATTTTAATATAAATTTTCAACCGGCGTCTACAAATTTGTTAAGGATGCTAACAGTTCTTCAAATATTTAATTAAATGTATGGGGATAAAAAAATAATTTTATTAAACTTATAACTATATTACTAAGTTTATATTATAATGTCGTGAGTATTTCAAAATAATTTCAAAATTTCCAACTATATTAAAGTTATACAAGTTGATCAATTTTAAAACAATTTGTGTTAACTAAGTATAGAAAATTTTCAATAAATGCATGTTCAATTGTCCATATCAATATATTATTAGTACAAAATATTTTAATTTTCAAAATGAAATTAATTACACGTAAAGACTAAAGTTTTTAGAATTTATAAACAATTTTTCTAAAATCTTTTGTTCAAAAACAATATCCTAATAAATAATAAAAAAAATAGAATTAAATTTTTAACCTCCATAATAATACATCATAATTCATCTTATAATATAAGATAAAATAAATAATTTTTGTACATACTATTTATACACAAAATGGAGGGATGAGCAAAAATTTGGAGGGAATAAAAAAATAATAAGGGAATTCATTTTTGGAGGGAAACTTATTTTTTGAAGGAAATATAATATGTAGACCAACTAATTCTTAAGAACAAGTTGTTTAGGTCTATGAAAGTTAATAATCATTATATTTAATAATATATTTTAAGTTAATACTTTTTTTACACTATATTAAACCACAAAAGTTATCTTCATTTTAGCAATTTATATAGTAAAACATACACACAATTAACATATAGATATCTATAAGTTATAAAAAATTTAATTGGCCAATACAACTATTAAAATACGAAATGTAAAATTAGCAGGCCTAACTTCAGAGACCGTTTTCTTATCATTAAGTATTATGGTAAACTAGATTTCTTTATTTTCTTTTGTTATTCAGGTATGCAACATTTAACTATTTATTTTAAGGAGTTTTTAGAAATTTTCTAAATAAATATTGTAATAAATTATAATAAAAAATTAAATTGTTAAGCACCAAAATTTATAAGTCCAAATTATATGTTATTTAACTATTTTAACTATAATAGAAAATCATTTAATAATTTAAAAAATTATATGTCAATTCATCATATAATCAAAGATAAAAGAAATTAATTTTGCTATAG
Source organism: Jacaranda mimosifolia (assembly GCA_018894105.1). Classification (NCBI taxonomy): domain Eukaryota; kingdom Viridiplantae; phylum Streptophyta; class Magnoliopsida; order Lamiales; family Bignoniaceae; genus Jacaranda; species Jacaranda mimosifolia. Next base: position 30,483,613 of record CM032126.1, read on the forward strand.
ATTATTTATACAAAACAAATTGGAGGAGCTAAAATTTAGAGGAATCGAAAAAATGAAGAGAATTTATTATTGTTAGAGGGCAACAATTTTTTGGAAGAAATCAAGTTAAATTATTATGTCAAACTAATAATAAAAATAATTGTTAATATTTTTTATGGGCCAAATTTTGGAGGGAATGCAAAGTTGGAGGGAAACAAAATTGCATTGCCATCCAAATTCATTAAATAAATTTATACATATGTATAAAATAGAATATATGAAATAATGAGAAATGAGAAATAATGATAAATTTATATATGTATAAAATGAGAAATATATGATGAATCTTCTTTAAATTTTATTGAAATATATATATATGTATGTATATATTCTATATATGCATAAAAGTAAGAATAAAAAATTATATTATATATATGTTTTTATAAATATTAAATATTATTTAATTTGGAATGAATAAATAAAAAAATAGATAAAATAAAAGTAATTTAAATTTTATTGATAAATATATATATGTATATTATATATATGTATATGAATAAGTATAAATAGAAAAAATAAGTATACATGTATGAATAATTAAAAAGAAAAAAGATAAAAATAAAATTATTTAAAATTTTATAGATAAATTTATATATATATCTATATGTATAAAATGAGAATATATGAAATAATGAGAAATGAGAAACAATGATAAATTTATACATATATGTATAAAATGAGAAATATATGAAATAATGGAAGAAGAGAGAAATGAGAATAAAAAGAAAAGAAAAGAATGAAGAAAAAAGAAAAGAAATGAGAAATATATGAAGTGCTGGAGGGGAAGGGCAGGGATTCTTCTTCTTCTTCATATTATTATTATTATTGTTTAAGTTTTATTTTGTTATATCTGAATTAATAAATCAAATATATTTATTATTATTATTATTATTATTATTATTATTATTATTATTATTATTATTATTATTATTATTATTATTATTGTTTAAGTTTTATTTTGTTATATCTGAATTAATAAATAAAATATATTTATATTTAATAGAATTATTTTAGATTTTGTTATCATTTTAATGTTATTATGTAATTTTGAATTATATAGATAATAGGATAGACTTAAATTTTTATTGTTTAATTTTTATTTCATTTTTAACTTAACAAATAAAGTCAACAAAATTTATTTAAATTATTAGATATTTTACTATTTTAACATTATTAAATATTTTAACTTAATATTATTAAAATTATATGGCGTAAAGTTATAAGTTAGATTTTAAAAAAATTTAGATGATAAAGTCGTATGAAATAAAATTGAATAAATTTGAAGGATATTTGATATTTTAAATTCTAATGTTTAGAATATTTTTTATTTTAATAAATAAAATATATTTATATTTAACATAATTATTTTAGATATATTTATCATTTAATATTCTTATGTAATTTTGAATTATATAGATAATAGGATAGACTTAAATTTTTATTGTTTAATTTTTATTTCATTTTTAACTTAATAAATAAAGTCAACAAAATTTATTTAAATTTTTAGATATTTTACTATTTTAACATTATTAGATATTTTAACTTAATATTATTAAAATTATATGGCCTAAAGTGATAAATTAGATTTTAAAAAATTTTTAGATGGTAAATTTGTAGGAAATAATTTTTGATAAATTTGAAGGATATTTGATATTTTAAATTCTAATGTGCAAGTTTTAAATTTTTTTTAGGACTCAATTCATTTAATTTGATAATTTGGCAAGTGGGATACATGTGTATGTGTGTTTATATATGTGAATATATATATATAAATATATATAAGTATATAAATATTTTTCAAGATTTATCTTTTTTTTTTTATCTTTTTACTTTTTTCAATTTTTATGTACCTATTTTTAATTTTTTGTGCAAATATCTTTTTTTTTTTGGTCAAGTAAAATACATGACAAGAAGGGGTTGCCACACCACATGCCACGTAGGAGAGAGGATGTGACATGGCGCCATGTGGATCGGGTCTGCTGCAAATGAATTCGGGCTAGATTTATCCTCAGATTGCCAAAATTCAAAAGTTAGTGTACCAAAAATATAAAGTTAAATTTGCCAGTAGAGTATAGTTACGGGACCAATTTTGCGTTTTTCCTCTAAATGAAAACTTCCAATTCATTGAATAATTCACAAAAAAGTTATAAAGCCCAATATTTTCAAGAAATTGGCCCAACTAATGGATTATTCACTTCAAATTTCTTCAAGATCAATCTTTAAAATAAAACTGAGTTCAATAATAATTCACTAAAAAATTAGTTAAGCTCAATTAACAAATTCTTTACATTATTGTGAAGTCCATTTCTTGAACAAAAGCTCAACCCACAAGTATTAGTAAAAAATTAATTTAATATTCATTTATAATTAGTAACGAAAATCATTGTTACCATATGTATACAATTGATATTTGGAGGGAATGAATTTTGGAGGGAAGTTAATTAAAATTTAGTAACTAAAAACTTTGTTACAATATATTTTATTTGTAACAAATATTTTGTTGTTACAAAAGGTACCAAATTTTGTTACAAATATATCTTCTTATATGACGGAAAATGTTATATGTAACAAAATAACATTTTCCGTAATGAATAATTATTTAGTTACGAACATAAAAAATTTAAGGTAACAAATTTGAGTTAAAGGTAACAAGAATTTTACTTTGTTACTAAAGTAAATATTATTTGTAACAAAAAATCAATTTTGTTACAATAAATCTAACATACGTAACGAATTTTACCTTTGTTACCAAAATTTTTGTTACGTGAAGTGCAAATTGTTGTAGTAAGGTCGAGTGCCCGAGGCCTCAAATAAATAGAAACATGTCCCAGGCTGATTGAGACAAATTGGAGGAAGTATTCCACTAAGTCCAATAGTTGGATAGGCGTTTAGAGGAGATTTCAAGGATGAACACTGAGAGGAATCCTCATTACGATGCTGCTCCCCGACTTTGTCAAGAGTGGGAGTTTCCATTCGTGTAAGAGATAATTAATGATCGTATCGCTGTTGATGCCAAAGTTCTTACTAGGCTGCCTAGATACGATGGCTTATCGGACCCGAACGAGCATCTGCTACAATTCGATCACATGGTGCAGCTACATGGGCACAACGAGTACATCCACGCCAAGATGTTGGTCATCACGTTGCATGGAATCGCACTCAATTGGTTTGTGAAATTGGAACTGGTGTCGATCTACTCGTACGACCAGCTATGTGAGAAGTTCCTCCACTAGTTTGCTAGTCGAAGGAAGGCGAAGCTCCCACGTACCCACTTGTCCACTATTAAATAGAATGAAGGAGAGTCACTCCGTGACTTGTTCACTCGGTTCAACAACAAAGTTCTGAAGATCGACAACCCCCATATCGAGTTTTTAATTGATGTGCTGTTCTTAGGACTTCGACATAAAGAATGCGCTAATACTTTAGTCAGGAAGCGACTGAGGACCATGGAGGAATTGCTCGACCTCACAGAGAGGTACATGACTCAAGAAGACACAAATAAGCTCAAATATGGCAATCTGGATGCCGACAAGAAGAAGGCTACAGAGAAAGATGACTGACAACATAAAGATGGTCATCGATCTCTGATCAAGCGTTTCCACAATTACACTTTGCTTAATGCTGCTAAAAAGGAGGTACTGTTTGCCATCCAGCACGACAACCTCCTCAAAAAACTAGGAAGTCGACCGAGACGAAAGCTATGAAAAGGTCCAAGAAATACTATCACTTCCATAGGTAGAAGGGCCATGACACAGAGGACTGTTTCAATCTCCACGACGAGATCAAAAGGCTGATTCAACAATGCCATTTGAAAAAGTTTTTCGATGAGAGAGCTCAACAAAAGATGGGCCAAATCGACTAGCCTCCCCGTAGAGAAAGGTCGATTAGCCTAAGGAAATAAGATAAAGTAAAGAAACTCACCCATGACACTTGCCCACCTATTAGGGGAGTGATTGGCACTATCGCTGGAGGCCCAGCTACAGGGGATTCCAAATTAGCAAGAAGACAGAACCAAAGGAAGCTGGAATTAATCAAACCTTTATCGATCGAAACTGTCTTCCAGCTCTCGAAAAACGCATAACTAATCTCTTTCTCCGAGGCCAACCTCTCACATATTGAGAATTAAGGAGCCGACAACAAGCTGGATTGTCCTCTTGTAGTATCTGTTGAGATAGCCAACTTTGAGGTTAGGAAGATATTGGTCGACAACGACAGCTTGACAAACATCATTTTCTTGTTGACCTTGAAGAGAATGAATATGAGAAAGTTAAAATTTGAACCCGTGCACATCCCACTGGTCGGATTTGAGGGGTCGAAGATCATCCTCGAAGGATTCATAAACTTGTCCACATCAATTGGGGAGGCCCCCCGACGAAGAACATTTATGGTTAACTACCTGGTCATTGACACACCCTTTGCTTACAACGCTATTATTGGGCAACCAGCTCTGAATAACTTTCGAGCTATTGTCTCGACCTATCATATGAAGGTTAAGTTTTTGACAACCACTAGAACTGGAGAGCTTCTTTGCAATGTGAAGAAAGCTTAGTGATGTTATGCATTTCGATCGAAGCAAACGGGTAGAAGGCTCGACCAAAACTGAAACCTTTGGGGGACACCATAGCAGCAAAACCCAAAAAGGAACAACAAAACAAGAAGCGCAAGTTTGAGGAAACCAAGGTTGAGCTTGTTGGGGAGTTCAAAACCATTGAGCTAGAGCCAGGGAACCCTAACAAAACCATCAAAATTGGGACTGATTTAGGCAGCAACATGGAGTGTCTCATGGTCGATTTTCTCAGGAAAAATGTTGATGTCTTTGCTTGGATGGCTTTTGACCTACAAGGAATCGACCTTAATTTCATCATCCACCGCCTGAAAGTGGACCCCTTATTCAAACTAGTGAAGTAAAAGATTAGGACTTTCAACACTGAAAGATGCCAAATCATTGAAAAGGAGGTCAACAAACTTTTAGAGGCAGGATACATTGTAAAGATTCAATACCCAAGTTGGCCTTGTAATGTAGTCCTTGTCCCTAAAAATGAGGAAAAATGCGAATGTGTAACGATTTCACTAATTTGAATAAAGCTTGCCCTAAAGATCCTTACCCCCTGCCTCGTATAGATTTATTAGAAGATTCTACTACTGTTGTGATCTTTTGAGCATGATGAATGCATTTCAAGGTTATTACCAAATTTTAATGGGACCTGAGGACAGGGATAAGACCTCTTTTGTCGTCCTCAATGGGTTATATTGTTTCTTGGTCATGCCTTTTGAGCTAAAAAATACTGGTGCAACCTGTTAGAGACTTGTAAACTTTATGTTAAAAAATGAGATCGATAAGACCATGGAAGTGTACGTCGATGACATGATCGTCAAAATAGAAGAATAATAAAATCATCTAACCGACCTCAATCATACATTCTCAATACAACGAGCATTTAGCATGAAGCTCAACCATAACAAGTGCACTTTCGGGGTAAGGGGAGACAAGTTTTTGGGCTACATAGTCAACCAAAGAGGCATCGAGGCAAACCTACAAACAATCCAGGCCATTTTGGACATCGTGCCTCCTCGAATAGTCAAAGACGTCTAGCGCCTGGTTGGATGAATTATTGCCTTGGGGGCAATTCATCGCTCAACTAGTTGACAAAAGCCTAATGTTCCTCAAGATCCTAAGAAATGCGAGAAAATTGGGTTTCCAATAGACGGTACAATGTGACCAAGCCCTGGTCGAATTGAAGTAATACTTATCAACACCCCCAATGCTCGCCAAGCCAAAGGTTGGAGAGGTCTTGCACATCTATTTGGTGGTTTCGCCAATGGCGATTAGCTCAGTTTTAGTCTGGACCACAAGGGGTACCTATCAACTTGTGTACTACAACAATAAAGCGCTATAGAGACCGTAGCACAACTATCTGGAGATCGAAAAATTCGCCCTTGCTTTTGTTATTGCTACTAGGAAGCTAAGACTCTACTTTCAATCTCACTCCATTGTTATCCTAATGAACCAATCGTTGGAACAAGTGCTGTCAAAACCAGACCTATCGAGAAGGTTGACAAAGTGGACTATCAAGTTAGGGGAGTTCGACATCACCTTACAATCCTGAACTGCTATAAAGGCTCAGGTGTTAGAAGACTTCGTCGTTGAAAGACTTGACCTACCTGACCAGCTCGAATAGGATTCCTTCATGTGGATTTTGCACATTGACAACTTTGCAACTTTGTCAGGCGGAGGAATTGGCATCTTCCTACGCTCTACAAGCTAAGGAATACGGCTTCGCAATCAAACTTGACTATCGATAACAAACAATAAGGCAGAATATGAGGCCCTTCTTGCAAGCATGAAGATGGCGACAGATAACGCAGTCGAATAGGTGGCAGCCATCACTGATTCCCAGCTGGCTGGGGAGCAGATTGAAGGAAAATTTGAAGTTAAAGAGGCTACAATGAGCAAGCATCTAGCTGAGGTCAAAAGATTACAGCAACAGTTTAGAAAGTTCACCCTCAGCTAAGTTCCTTGATCAGAGAACGGACATGCAAATGCGCTATTTAAATTTGTGAGCTCGAAGAAGGGAACTAGAGACAGAAGTATCGCCTTTCTTATCGTCAACAAATCCACCATAGGTGGCCTTGACCAGAATTGGGTAGGGCAGATTCGAGAAGTCTCATATTCCTAGAAGTATGAGATAAAAGCTTATTTGGGGGAGGGTAAAGTTCCTGAGGTTAAAAACCAATCATGTAGGCTTAGAGGCCAAGCAACCAAGTTTGCCCTTAATGAACACGGTTAGCTTTATAGGAGATCGATTTTCGAACCACCGTTGAGATGCTTGATGCCAGAATAGGCTCAGAAGGTCTTACAGGAAGTGCATACAGGAATCTGTGGCAATCACTCTGGAGGCAGATCTTTGGCACTCAAAATTATCAGGTATGGATTTTTTTTGGCCAACTTTGTCAAAGGATGTCGTGGAGTACGCTAAAAAATGCCCATTTTGCCAGGTCCACTTGAACATTGTCGGCTGGCTGCGATGCTAGTGCCGTTTAGATCACTTGGCCATTCGACTAGTAGGAGATTGACATAGTCGGTTCTTTTCCAGAAACTACAGGTCAAAGGAAATTCATGATCATTGCGGTCGAATACTTTATGAAGTGGGTTGAAGTAGAAGTAGTCCCCAAGATAACCAACGCGACCATCAAAAGTTTTGTGTGGAAAAACATTATATGCCATTTTGGCTTGCCCAAAGTATGGATATCTGATAATGGAACGCAATTTCAGAATAGGAGCATGAGGAGCTGGTGTGAAAGCCTGGGGATTCAACAACACTTCATCTCAGTTGGAAACCCACAAGCTAATGGTCAAATGAAAGTCACACATAGAACTATCCTAGACCACCTAAAAGCTCCACTGGAAGGAACTGGAGCGAGCTGTGCAGACGACCTCCCTAGGGTTCTTTGGGCATATAGGACCACCCCTCGACAACCACTGGTCACAGTCTTTACAGTTTGGTCTACGGGGTTAGAAGCAGTCATTCCAATAGAATTGATACAATACATTGCTCGAGTAATACACTACAACTCGATCAGAAATGACTTCGAAAAAGAATTTAACCTTGAGACAATCGACGAGTTACATCAGCAAGTGCACGCAACAATGCAATGATACAAATTGAGGATGGCCCAACATTACAATAAGGGAGTTCGACCAAGAAGCTTCAAAGTGGGGGACCTTATCCTCAAGAAAGTCGAAGTGTCGAAGAATGTGGGAAAACTTGATCCAAAATAGGAAGGCCCTTACTTAATGGTTAAAGTAGCAAAGCAAAATGCCTACCAACTTGTAGATATAATTGGTAACAAGGTCTCTCGACCATGGAACGTGGTGAACTTGAAAATTTTTTATGTGTAAACAGATGGAGGTCTCCACTCGACTGTACTGAAGTATCATTCCAGATCAATAAAAATCATTTATGTTTCTACGGCTACCTATTCCGCTATCAAACCAACGCCTTTTAGCTTAAAGTGAAATGAATTGATCATTTGAAGTCGACCCCACAGTCCACATCACGCCGATTTCAAATCGCACACCAAGGCTTTTTAGCCCAAAGTAATAAACGAATTGATCGTTTAAAGTTGACCCCACAGTTGACATCACGCCGATTTCAAACCATACACTAAGGCTTTTTAGCCCAAGCTAATAAACAACTGATCATTTAAAGTCAAACCCATAGTCGACATCACATCGGCTTCAAGCCGTAAAACTAGGGCTTTGCAACCCAAGACAACAAATGAACTAATCGCTTAGGATCGACCTCGTAGTCAATCTAACACAGACTTCAAGCTACAAGCTAAAGCTTCTTAGCCCACTTTGATACACGAGTCGACCCCACAGTCGACCTAAAAATGGTTTCAACAGTAAACTATGGTTCAAGCCATTATTAATGAACAAACTGATTCCACAGAATCAACTATTTCAAATGCAACCAGAAATCGGCCTCATAGTCGAAGATAAGGTCGCGCAAACAATGCACATATTCCAACTACAACGTTGAGTGTAAAGTTGAGTTGATTTAATGAATTTGACCACCATGTTTATTTGTTGGATCACAGAGAATACAACTTAAGTTGACCAAGCAGTCGATGACAAAGAATACTTTAACACCTATTTTATATAGATTAACTTGATATGAATATTTTGGATTAATTTCGTTACTTTTGCACCAATCAATTTCTAAATCGACAGCAGACTTATCCAACTCCTTTTTAGGGGATCGCACTGCATGACTTCTTATTTGAGAATTAAATTATTTATTTCATCGTCTGTTGATGCGAGCAATCGATGAAAGTGAAAGTAGTAGAAAGGAAAACATAATCGAACACACATCGAGAAGTAGAAAATATAATTCATTGCATTCAAATAAATTCAATTACAAAGTCAACAAATTACATGACACATCAAAACAAGTGCCTTGTAGGGTGACCAAAATGTTTAAAATAAAAACAAAGTAGCTTGGGCCTTCAACTCGACCTAGCACCTTCACCATGAGCTTGCGCTGCGCGCTTGGCCTCGACGTCCTCAATTACTTGGTCGAGCTTATCACTCGATAGCATAGGCATAATGTTTCTAGGGCCTTCAACTTTTTGCTCGGGAGCTGCTACAAGCGCTGGCTGATTCGTGGGGATTGATCAAGATGACCCCGCTTCCTCAATGAGAAACATGCGCCAAGATGGAGGAAATAAATTAGCTGTGTTGACCTTGCCATTCTGGATGTCGAACATAAAGTCATTAGCAAAGGAAAATTCACTAGTCATGTCGGCGAGTTTGATTTGGAGATCAGCATCTGCCCCAACCACCAGCGTAATGGTAGGCCCCTTCACAGGAGAATCCTCTACAACAGGAGCGTTCTCTTTGAGCTCAGGGAGATCAGGATATTCTGTAAGCTGCTCAGACTGCATTGGGTTCAGCCGATCCCAATTCTCTGGCTGAATTTGGTAGCCCAGGTACTCTCACTGCTTTATGGCCTTTTCAAAGGCCTCATTCGTATCGTCGATGGAGAAGACGACACTGGCATCTTGGAACTCCGAACACAACATAAATTAATGCACAACTTCTCGTTGAATAAGTGGCAGCATCCTAAAGAACTCGATCTGAGCAAAATTCATTGCCACATTGTGCCAGTGCGACTAACTAAAGTCATAGCTAGCCTGAGTATCCAACCTCACCTTCTGCAACAACTCATTCGCTTAGCTCCTCGTAGCCACGACCTGCGCATCCCTCTCCTCGAGCTACTTGGTCAGCTATTTGATACTGGCCTGAGCAGATTCGAGTTGAGTCTTCGCAAGCTCACTTTCGCTATGCTCGTTCTAGAGCTCCTCTTGATCATCCAGAGCTAATTCAGCTTTGCAATAGAAGTGATAGCCCAACTAGCTGACCTGCAGTAGAAGCGACTTTAGCCCAGTTACACAAATACAAGAGCACAAACGACCAGAGAACTCTCGGAGAGCGAGTAAAACTTAACTAAAAACTTACCATATTGGAATAGTACACCAAGGTTTTTAGCGCTCTTGCCTGGGATAGCTGTATCATCTTCATTTGGTCGGGCTCTTTGACAGCTCTATCATCTTCATTTGGTTGGCCCTGAGATACACCATAGTAAAAACTCGCTTGAAGGATTTCGAAGGACTTACTTTTGGCCTCGGCCACCACCCCTGTCGACTAGGTTATGATCGACCATGATCGAAGCTGTTGTATTCGGCACTCAACTTGGAAGATATTTGCATGTGATAAAGTGACATCTTGTCAAATAGAGTCTATGCAGAAGGCTCATGGACAAATACCTATCTCGATTGGTGAGGTCGAGTAGACGCGATGGTCCTTTTGCTGCATTGAACGCTCTAACAGGCGGCGTGCCTCCACATTAATGGCGCGTGCTACCACCAGTACCACCTTTTCTACCGCGCCAGGCTAGTGCACACTTCCTGGATATTGCCTTATCCTGGGGAGTTTGGGATAGTGCCACCTGAAATAGTACATAAGTAGGAGAAGACTTAAATGTCCTCAAGCTAGGACAAAGGCCCTTTCTGTGCTGCAAGGGCATCAGGAAGGCTATAAAAACCCTATTGCTAGCCTTCAGCAAGGTATGTCATTTATTGCTCAAAAACCCTCACTCTGCTGCTCTATATCTTAGTCGATAATATACTGATTTGAGCGTCGGAGTGCCTTAACCGAGGGCACCTCAGCTAGCCTGACGTGTGCTATTGATTGTAGGACTCAACCCAGTTGAATCATCAAACATCCAGATCGACCTCTCACCTGGTCGACCAGATTGGATATTAGCTTAACTTATTCAAAAACAATTCATACCCTTATCAATTAGATAGATAGGGCTATGGTTAGCCAAACTTATGGGGTAATGCCCTAACGCAAGCCTCGTCATTTTGTTCACGACTAGCATAGAGTTAGCTTAGCAAATTTTAGAATTTTGACCTTTTATATATACTGATGTAACAACTGCTAATGCTAACTCAGAATGTTAATGAAGTTTTATTGTTGATCGTGAATGAATAAAGTTCTATTACAATCAATTTACTTAACTTTTTAAAGCACCTTTATGCAAGTGTAAGGGATCTGAAAGTATTGATGATAACTTTAGATATTATTGTATAACTTGATAATTGTAGATCTAAAAGAATATCTTAGATATAATCAGACTTATAAGAATGACATCACACGACGGTTTTTATATACCCACTCCGGATCGAGCAGGACGATGAGGAAGACACTAGGTAGATGGGCTAATGTACAGAATGTTCCTAGGCATGAAGCACCTACTTTTCAACAACTACTGCCAGAGGAAGAAGTCACACAAACTCCTCCAATTGATCAACCAACAGATCCTATGAACCGAAGGGGGTAAAGATTTATGTAATTTGGTCATCAGCGACATCAAGGTAGTGGAGCAGAAAATGTGGAAGAGTTTACTGAAGACCGGGCATTAGAGCAGTTTCTTTGCTTCCAACCCCCAAAATTCTTAGGGAAATCAGATGACAGGAAAGCCAAAGAATGGATTGAGGACTTGGAGAGTATATTTGAGACTCTGCATTACCCGGACGAGCAGAAAGTCTGGTATGCCATATTTCTACTGGGAGGTCCTGCATACAATTGGTGGGAAATAATAGACCGTAGATGGGTTGCAGAAGGAATTCATCAAACTTGAGGAAATGTTACCAGGGAGTTCATAGACAAGTATATACCGTTGGTGGCCAAGCATGCAGTGAGAAAGAATTCATGGATTTAATTAGAGGTGTAAACAGATATTAAACGAATCAGATGCACTATTTTTATATTCATATTCGTTTAACTTTTTGAATATTCGGATACGGATATGGATTTGATGGATATTTAAAAATAATATCCAAATTCGTATCCATCGGATTCGGATATATCTGTATTCGATTATAATTATTCAAATGCATTCACATTTTATTAAACTTATCCGTATTCGAATTATTATTTTATATTCATATTCGATGATAGTTATTTAGATATCCATTTACGAATATCCAAATAAGTGAATCTATGAACATATAACATATACATATTTTAATTAATAGAAAGAACTATATAATTTCATTAAAACGAAAGCAATCAAACAAATAACATAATTTTTAATTAATAATTGACTTTATAATTGATTATTAGTACTTATTAATAATAATAATGGCATTTAAGTATATTAATTATAAAGTCAACCAACAATAATTATGTTGATTAACTTTATTCTTCAATTCTTTCTCTATATTACAATAATTTTTTAAATGTATTCTTTATTCTTCCCAATTCTTCAATTATAACACACACACACACACACACACACACACACACATATATATATATATACATATATAGATTATGAGAAATTTATTGAAAAATATAAATAATATATTATTTAATAAATATATATTCAGATCAGATATTAAACGGATCGGATACGCATTTACCATATCCGTATCCATTTATAATCGGATATCTGCTAATCAAATACGGATAATATCCGTTTTAAACGGACACGGATAAATTTTGTATAAATGGATACAAATGTGAATGGTAAATGAATTTTCAAATATCCATTTGCAGCCTTAAATTTGATACAAGGAACGTTATTTGTCAGTCAGGATGAAACCACTTTCAACCAACTAATGTAGTATGCACCTTATATACTTGCATATGAAGACTGACAAACCCGTAAATTTATGGAAGGATTACGGTTGAAACTCAGAGGGGGCTTTACCACATGTGATCTGTCGAGTTTTAATCGAGCATTGAGTAAAGCACTGTTGTTAGATTTAGAATTTTGGAAAATCCAAAAAACTGGAGACAAGGGTCGAAAGGAAAGAATGCACCCTGGTGGACAGAGTAATCTCAGAAAGAAACAGTCAAAATTGCAGATTAGGAGCACCAATCAATGAACCCACTATGCTAGTGGGGCCGCATATTTGGCTCAAGGGGTGACACTGAGAAAATGTGGGTTTTGTGGAGCATTAGGCCATGAGAAGTTGGAGTGTTGTAGAAAACAACGCAAATGTGTGGGTTGTGGTAGCGATCAGTACTTTGTCAGGGATTACCCCAAACAGAGAAACTTAACACCTGTAGGAAAAGGGACACAGATAGCAAGAGCCAGCGGGAAACTGAAAGTTCAAGCTCATGCTTATGCTTTAACTGGAGAAGAAGTGCTAGATACTAATGAAGTAGTTGAAGGTATGATTTCTATTTTTGAAATTTATGGTAATGCTGTGTACGATCATGGAGCTACATCTTCATTTATATCTATATCTTTCTCTCATAAGTTGAACATGCAATCTGAAACCATGGCTTATCAAATAGAGGTATAGACACCCTTAGGGATAGGGTTAATAGTAGATACTGTGTATTAGGTATGCCCAACCAAGATAGGGGATACAAAATACCTAGCCAGTCTTATAGAGATGCCCATTCAAGAATATGATCTAATACGGGGGATGGATTGGTCGTATCAACATTAGGTATAAGTGAACTATTACATTAAGTGCATCACTTTCGGGGATAAGGTACCAATATCGACACGTCATTCTATAGATACGATCTCTCTGAGGCTAGAAAATTCTAAGAGAATGAGGATAGGGATTTTTAGCGTACCTCATCAATAAACCCCAAGACATGACCAGAATAGAAGAAGTGGAAATAGTGGTTGATTATCCAAACATATTTTCGAAAGAGCTAGACTCATTACCACCTAATCAAGAAATTGAGTTAGTCATTCACACTCTTCCTGATGCTACACCTTATTCTAGAACCCCCTATCGAATGGTACCCGCAGAACTCAAAGAGCTAAAAAATCAAGTCCAGGAGCTGTTGAAAATAAATTCATAAGGCTCTGCACTTCTCCTTGAGGAGCTCCAGTGTTGTATGTCAAAAAGAAAGATAGATCCCTGAGGATGTGTATAGACTATAAGGAGTGGAATAAAGTTAGTATCAAGAACAAATACCCTTTGTCATATATGGAGGAATTGTTTGATCTTCTGTAGTGATGAACGATCTTCTCGAAGCTGGATTTGAGATAAGGGTATTATCAGTTGAAGATTAAGGAAGAAGATATCTAGAAAACTGCATTCAATTCCCAATATGGTCATTTTGAGTTTGTAGTAATGCCATTTGGTCTAACAAATGCTCCAATAGCATATATGGATCTGATGCACCGAATATTCCGACCATATCTGGACTAGTTTGTGGTCATATTCATTAATGATATTTTGGTATGTTTGAAGACCAGAGATGAGCATGCAAAGCACTTATACACAATTTTGAGAACTCTGAGGGAACACAAGTTGTATGCAAAGTTCAGTAAGTGCAAATTTTGGATAGAGAAAGTGACATTTCTTAGACACATCATATCCCAAGATGGGATAGAGATTGATTTCTCTAAGATAGATGTAATAGTCAACTGGAAAAGACCCAAAAACATGGCAGAAGTTCATAGCTTTTTGGGTCTTTCCGGCTACTACCGAAGGTTTGTACATGATTTCTCTAAAATAATTGGCCCATTGACTAAGTTAACACAGAAAGACAACCATTTGACTGGAATGAGGATAGTGAGACAAGTTTTCAAGAGTTGAAGAACATATTGACTTCTGCTTCGATTTTGGCCCTTCTAGATGGATTAGAAGGATTCGTTGTGTATATAGACACTTCTAAACAAGGGCTTGAATATGTGCTGATGCAGAAGGGGCGAGTTATCACTTTGCATCTAGAAAATTGAATCTGCATGAGAAAAATTATCCAACTCATGACTTGGAGCTAGCTGCAATGATTTTTGCATTGGCAAAGTGGAGACACTATCTCTATGGGGCCACATTCAAAGTATACACAAACCATAAAAGTCTCAAGTATTTGTCTTCGTAGAAAGATCTAAATGTGAGACAACAAAGGCGGATGGAATTTCTAGAGGATTATGACTTTTCTATCCTTTTATCATTCGGGAAAGGCGAATATAGTGGCAAATGCTCTAAGCCAAAAAGGTCGGGATGACCCATATACCAGAAACAAAAGCATTAGAAAGTCTAAGGGCAGATGTTGTAATAAGAATAAAACAACGAGCCTGGATTGCAGGAGTAAACATGCAACCAGAGTTGTTTGACGAAATACAAAGAGCTCAGGCTAATGATAATTGGATGCTGAAACAAAAAGAAACGATCAGGAGTTTTGAAGTATTCGAATTTAGTATAGACAATCAAGGTACTCATTTATTCCATAAGAGAATATGTGTGCCTAAAGAAATGAAAGAAAAACTATTGGAAGAGACGCACAAGGTAAGATATATGATACATTCGGGAGGCGCGAAGATGTATCAGGATTTGAAGAAGCAATTTTGGTGGAACGGAATGAAAAGAAATATTGCAGAATATGTGCAGAAATGTTTAACCTGGCAATTAGTAAAAGTAGAGCATCAACGACCATCAGGGTTGCTACAACCACTTCTAATCCCTGATTGGAAATGGGAACATGTTACTATGGACTTTATAATAGGTCTACCAATAGCTCAAGGAAGATATGACAGTATCTGGGTGATAGTAGATCGATTAACTAAGTCTGTTCATTTTCTACCAATTGGAACACATTACAGAGTTGAGAAATTGGCAAAATTATATATTAGGGAAATCGTCAGATTGCATGGAATTCCAACTAGTATTGTATCAAATCAAGATCCAAAGTTCACCTTAAGACTTTGAAAAAGTTTGCAAGAACATATGGGAATGAAGTTACAATTCAACTCTACTGCTCATCCTTAATCTGATGGTCAGTCAAAAAGGGTAATTTGGATAATGGAAGATATGCTGCAGGCTTGTATTTTAGAGTTCGATAGAAGCTGGGATAGACACCTTCCACTGATAGAGTTTACGTATAATAATAGTTTCCAGTCTACCATTCAGATGGTCCCGTACGAAGCCCTGTATGGTAGAAAATGTCGATCCCCATTACATTTGGATCCCGAAGAGCACAGGAGCAACACCGATAAATCTTCGGGAACCATAAGGCTAGAATTGATTCAAGACACTATTGAGAAGGTAAAATGATTAAATAGAAAATGAAAGTAGCTTGGGATCGGTAGAAAAAGTTGTGGGAATAAGTGGAGAAATGATTTAGAATTTGAAGTTGGAGACCAAGTGTTTCTTAAAGTGTTCCCAAGAAAAAGGTGTCTGAAGGATTGGAAAATGTGGAAAGCTTAGCTTGAGATATGTTGGTCCTTATGAGATATATAAAAGAATCGGACTGGTAGCTCACCATCTAGTACTACCCCAAGGTTTGATAGGAATACATGATGTTTTTCACGTATCACAACTTCGGAAATATTATCCTAATCCCTCCCACATCATTTCACATGAAGATATATCATTGGAAAATGTCCTGACCTACGAAGAGCAAATCTTGGATTGAAAATTTTGAGACCATAGAGATTGAAGGATACCTCAAGTAAAAGTATTATGGCGCAATCACAACACAGAAGAGGCGACTTGGAAACGAGAAGATCTCATGCACCAATAGTATCCCAAACTTTTCTAGTAGTCAAGTGAGAATTTGGAGACCAGATTTTTTTAAGAGGGGGAGATCTGTAACACCCCTAAAAATATAATTGATGAAAATTTTGTATTATTATTATTAAAAAAAAAGTTTGGGGGTTAAAATGTAAATAAGGCAAGACTTAATTGTAGAACCTTTGAAAGTTTTGGGAGTCAAAATAGGATTATTCTTGGTCAACTAGGCTAATTTAATGCACTCATCAATCTGGGGGCTTAATTGAAATAGAAAGAAACTTTGGGGGGTCAATTTGTAATTTCTAGGAATTGCACTTTATATATCATTTCCCCTCCATTCTTTCTTCAATTTTCGCATGCACACCCTATTTTCTTCTTCGATGATTTTTTTCCAGTGACGGCGACACCCCAAACTAAACCAACCATCAGCATCATCTCATCACGACGGTCACAACCATACCATATGCATCTAGAATTGACTAACGAATTGGATGAAATTTGATAAGGAAACTTGAGCTGCGACGGAGGTGGTGGGAGCAGCAACACCGATGGCGGAAGCTTGAACTGGAGTAGTGGGTTAAGACGGGTTTAGCTTAAGGAAATCCTTGTGCTTTCAATTTTGAGAATGGGCCGGTGATGGAGGAGAATTTAATGTGGCAGTGAACAATAGTGAGTGAAGAACTCAGTTGGGTTTTCCGACAAATTGGATGGTGAATCATCGGCGAAGTAGGAAATTGATTGGGGCATACTACTGTACTCACCAAGACGCACCAATTGATGGAGGTAGTTAACAACGCCGGCGGCGGTAGCTCTAGGACAAATTCTCGTCTCATCACGATGGTTGCACCCATGGTATTGATTTTTGATGATTGAATTATGAAACTAAGATTCTGGTAAAAATAGTTGGAATTAGGGTTAATATCCATTATCTTGTATTGTTCTTGTTGATTTTACCAATTCTTGTATTTTAAAGACATGGAAGAATATGAGCTGGGACCGAGAAGTGAATGCATGGATACAAATATAGTGCTTAGTGGACCTAGATTTGTAATAATATATAATTCTTGGTTAATTAAGCTAAACTAGGTAATTAAAACCTTAATTTTATGTATACGAGACTTAATTGTTAAAGATTGGATTATCAATAGTTAGATTTGATCGTTGTATTCTTAATCGGCTTTGTGTAACATTGCAAGGACTAATGTGACATAGGAATTTGAATTGATTCATTAATCAGAGCAAATATGACCCTTGTAGATATTATAACATTAATAGCGTAATTAGCATGTTATCTTACGATATTTTTGGAATTGCGTCTTAAAATATTGTATAACTGTAAAACAACCGATATTAGAATATGAATGGCTTAATTATTGTTTAAAAGGTTAACATAAGCGTTTTGATGTTAAGTACATTCATTTGAATAGGTGACGAGGAGTCAGGATTCGACGGATAGTAGGATAAGGATAGCTTTCTCTTTGGAAATTAAGGTGAGGGTTAGTCTTTCCTTTTCTACGAAGTGAGTGATCTGTAATGCTTGTATTCTTATGTTTATTTGTTGGATTTGACTGTGTTTGTTCTGGTGCCCAAAATATCTATTGTGATATATGTTCCTGTCTTGTATACCATACAGCCTTGGCGGCTTTCCCGACATATGTTGTTGCTTAGGTCTTGCCGACCAAATTTCATTTTGTACTTGTGTTTATTCGTCCTGTATACTGTTTATGTGGCCTTGTCGACCAATGCTCACAGATATGTTATTGAACGGTTATTTGAATATGGTTATTTGAATATATTTTATCTGTTCGCATTATGTTTGATCGCCTTGAGGATGCTCTTGGTCGGGTTACCACCCGTAGGGACACCATGGAGCGGGATGGGCCCGCGACTATGTTCGGGAAGAAGTTCGGGCAGCATGGGCCGACGGTGGTTGGTCTCCCAGGTAATACCCACCTAAAAATCCTAACTTGCAGATATGTTGGAGGTGGTTATCTGCGAGTAGCAAGATTTGGCATGTGGACTGGCCATGCCATACCAAGCCGAATGTTTAGGTAGCAGAGTAATAAGGGAAGTCTGTTATCATTATTGCACTCCGTGTTACCATTCATTACTATTTGTTCTCTATGGAGCAATAAGCATGGAATTGCCAACAGTCTATTAAATTTGGTATCACATGTGTTATGTTATAGTTGTTTTTAATTGTAAGGTCTTGCACGTTATTGAATCTGTTTTGAACTATTGCTCATGCGACAATTTTTCACGGACTGTTTGTTCCATTTTCCCTCATTAAGTCTTTAGGACTTACCCCTTTTTGTTATCCTTTATTCTCTTCCCAGACAGGACTGATTGGAGACTGAGGCTTGAAGCTTGCCCGTGGAAGGACTTATTTTGTAATAGATTAGGTTCTATGTACGTACATATGGACTACACCTAATCGTGACCCTAAGACTTAAAAACATATTGTAACGTCTAAAGTTTGCCTATAAGACTTTTGACATGTATATATTGCACTCTCTGTAGTGTTCTTATTAGAGTTAAGTTGTTGTCTTTTGAGATTTGTTAAATTTTGGCTTTTTGGCTATCTCTTGAATTATGACTTAAGTTTGAACTGGTGGCACCTTAACTTAGGGATCACCCTAGGTGGGACGCCACATAATTCTAAAATAATATAGTTAAATATAATTAAGTTTATTTATTAATTAAAATAAAAAACTTAAAAATAAAAATAAAATCTTAAATTATCGTCCTAACAATGTACACAGTTAAAATTTGGTACCAAAAAGACAAAAAAAAAAAAAAATTCCCTATTGTTGTGCCTCCATTCGTCTTTTGTTAGAGACTGATGTTTGTCTCTTGATGCTACAAATGTATAGGTTTATTTTACTGGTAGCTGTAGTAGTATCATGGTTTCAGTTTGTTCATTGATTATGTATTAATCCTTTTGGAATTTGTAGTGCAACATGTATGTTAAGATTCTAAGTGAAAGATTATGTAGTGCATATACCCCGTTAACATTGCTCACAGCACTAAAAATTTCATGTGTTATTCTTTTCTACCTTTACTTTGCCTTTACTTCAGTCTGCTATTTCATATGGTAATTATATATCACTAAATAATTTTACTTAAATATTTCAAATTAAAATTTTTTTTTGCTTAATCACATAATCGCTTCTCCGAATATGCAAAACAAAAATGTGAATAAACACATAACAAGTTAAATAGGTACAAGGAAAATTTGGAAATGGAGATTTTGATCATGTTTGGTTTTACATTAAAATGTTTATTTCTATGTATTCTAACTTTCAGTTATAGGATTAGACGCGCAGTTATGCCTTAGACTATGAGGAAACGTTGATGAGTCCTAAAAAACATTTGATTTGTAGGGAGATTAATATTTCTCTAGATCCCATGTTAATTTGCCTAATTAACATTTTTAGAACTGTGACCATATGAGGATTTACTTGCCAGACACAATAATTACTTTATAGAGTGGGACAATTATTAATTACACACATTAATCAATATGCTATCATAATTAATTATGAATTAGTGTGAATATAGATACAATGGATTGATGATTTCTTTTCAGACATAGTCCTTTTCTTTCTTCAAGTGATTGAACCTAAGCATGTTTATGGTTCAGTGCTCACTTTTTAATCTTGTCTTTATTCTAATTAATTAATAATTTATTCCTTGGATACAAGAGCATTTAACGTGATCGACCTAAATATTGTATTCCAAGTAGGAAAAAAATAATAATAATAATAGTAGCGCTGGCATGTGGGTTATTTATTCTGCCGAATACAGACAGTTTTGTTGTCTCTAATTTTAAGGATTAGGCCGTTTTCTGTCTCTGGTGAGCGGCTTGAGTGGCAATAATTGTTTTCTAGTAAGTAATTAGTACTTTAGTCCCTCAATTTTGACAGATTTCGTACAAGTCTTTTGCAATTACTATTGAAAATTGGTCTTCTTTGACCAAAATTTTAAGTGTGCTCAAGATATTAATTTTTAAAAAATTGGTGATCGTCGTAAACTATATTGCTGATAGATGATGATAATCTGTTTAATTGGCCAAAATTAATTTGGAGTGAATGAGAAATTAATGTTCAAAGTGAGCTACTTAAAGGTTCACTAAGAAGACTAAAAATAAGCTAAAGGAATAGGTAGAGTGAAACTCCATCTCACTTTGCAAATTCAGTAAAAGGTAGACTTGAATATATATCTCAAGTGTGGATGTTAGGGATGGGAACCTTCGGGGTATCACAAGTGTTTGGAGGGGAGAGGACCTACATAGTTGAGGGTTCAATCCAACCCAAATGCGAGCGCCGCCACCGCGTACGCACCTCACTGGTGTGGTCTTGGGGTTGGGTTAAATTAGGTCTTTAGTCCAATAATAACTACTTTTGCGTTGGAAAACCAACAGCCAGGTTGACTACTACTAAGCTCTATAAATCAGTCCTGGATTGCATTGCATCATTTTAGTCAGTTAATTCACTGCATTTTTTGCATAAGTTTAGAAAGAATTCAGTACGCTTAAAGTTCAAGAGACCAAACTGTTTGTAGTGCTGCTACCGTGTGAATTAGTCATTGTATCTTGGGAGACGATAGCTAGTTGCTGTTAGCACCAGTGTGGTGCTAATTCGTCTTAAAGACAGAGAGCTTCACTCTTGCCTCAACTGCTTGCTGTTTTTTGATTATAGAAATTCCCAATACCGGAATCAACAATTACTAGGATTAGTTTTTCTGGTAATTGAACAAAATTTGGAATAATGTTACCACCAAGAGAGTATACATAGTTTCTCTGTTTTTAAATGCACTAAAAATATTAGGACACTAAAATTTAGCTAGCTTCTTATTTTTTGTACAGACCATGGTTTGTTTGTCTTGGTAACAATTTTCCCATTCGCTTTCATAGGTGTAATTGCAAACTACATTTGTCATATACTCAACCACATTTTCTGAAAAGAAGCATATCTCTTGACTATGATGTTCCAAAACATTAATTTGTGATGTCCTAAATTAAAAAAACCCACTGATGAGAGAACTAATTCAAGATTTAACACGATCATTTAATGCTGTCTATTTTATTGTGAATTAGACCTTTTATGATAGTTCAAATCCTATCTTTCAATTGATGCTTCGTCCTGTATTCTATTTTCTTGATACATATTAAGTGTATAAATATTTCTTTATAAAAAAGTTTGTGGTTGGATTATATATGTATATACTGAGTATATATTCGTGAAATGAAATAAAAAATGAAATATCATTGAAAATTGAGAATCCAAGATGTGTTCTACAATATATCAAGCATCTAATTTTATTGTGCCTTTAGTTCTCCGTCGAGTCGTGTCCAAGGTTTGCTGATTTTTCAGGCAAAAGGGGCTCTACCAAATCAATTATGTGACTTGTGTTGTCTGAAACTTGAGTATACAATGTTGTTTGATCATTTTGCTTCGTGATTTCGGTTGTGTCTTCCTTCTGATCTTGATGGTCTTTTGCTTGACCCCACAGCACAATGTAGAGTCCAATAATCACAGCCAATCCACCTAGTATGCTGTTGTCAGGTTAAACGTACTCTTGCCATTAGAAAAAATAAAACAAATGTGAAAATACTATATATATAGTAAGTTAGCTGTAAGAGTTGCACCTTCCAGTGAACAGCTCTTCGTGCAGAAAAATGCAAGCAACTCCTGTTACAATGACAGTACATAGAGGATTGAACATAGCAGAGAAGAGGGGACCTCTCTTTGCAATGCACCAGGCTTGAGCAAAGAAAGTAACTGCTGATCCTAGACCCTATATATATACACACATTCAAAAAACCCAAAAAAAAAAAAAAAAAATTAATCCACCCAATTTCTGATTTTATTTTTCTTCATTACATTTTCTTGGAAAAGAAGTAAAAGGTTGATTAATAAATTAAAAACCATTTAATTTACTCACTGCATAAAAGCAGCAAAATAGTTGAAGTGGGGAAGTCATTTTCCAGGATTCCATATTTGGCTCGACGATTAACGTCAAGATCGCAGATTGGACTGCTGCAATGAGGCACATCCATGCTGTCAATGAAAGATGGTCAGGGTTGCAAGCTGTTACACGGACCTGTTCAACAGAAAATTAATGGGACATTGAAACCTAGTACGTACTAGTATGTTTTTTATATGTGTATGTAATTTTTGGGGAAATTAATTAATCTTGAGATCTTGTAATTAATATATACCTGCAAGATTAGCCAAAGTGACCAGCAAAAAGAGCTTCCTAAGAGAAATAGACAGCCTAGCAACCATGTATCGTGTGATCCTTCTCTTGGGAAAAGTGAGTTTCTTGGCTGAAATTCCATGTTAAGTAACTTTGGACCTTTCAATAGTGCCATTGCAGCAGCACCAGCCACACAAATAACTGTTCCAATGATCTTGGCCAGACTTCTCAAGCTTCGGAGATGAACTTTTTCTAACCTATTAATTAATTCATTTTAAGAAAATTAGGGCTATGTTTGGTTGCAAATTGTCAATTTATTTTTCAACTCTCAAAATATAAACAAATAAATCATACACATTCCCCAACCTCACTTCCAAAACACACCCAAAAAAGTCCAAAATATCTACCCAACATATTAAATCTGTTATCTAACGTAATTACATAAAGATTCAACTCTGTTAACATATTATGCCGTCGTATTCGTGGAATTTGGTCTTCCATGTCTAATGATTACTCTTGGAATTTGGTCATCTCATGACAAATCAAGTTATCATCATTAGCATTGTGTGTGAAGAGTAATGATTATGTAATCCTTTCTAAATCTTTCCATTGAAAAGCTTCGGATGATATCAAATTTAGTTGACTTCATATCAAAGGAATTACCGTCTTATTTTAGTTTATAAGTCAATCTATCTCTATCATTTGGTGAAACACTTTTTCACAAAGACGACATTCTCTATTATAGATAAGCGAGAAAATATTTTAAAGTTGAGCTTTTCATGATTGATGAATAATACGGTCATAACTGTAATTGGTTTAAGGAAAAGTGGTGGGAAAATTGGATTTAATTAATTTTTATAGCTAAATCTGCCTGTTCAACAAAAGTTGAAATGTTAAAAATTAAAACTTGAGAAATTAATTAATCACCCCAAAGTATAAGCCATGACAAAGGTGATGGCAGGCACAAGATTGGTCAATGCACTTGCAGCTGATGATGAGGCTAGGTACAGACCCTCAAAGTATATGTTCTGGTTAACTGTGACACTGCCAAGACAAAGAAAAAACTTAGTAAAAATGAAACATAAATTTTCCAATCTTAATCCCCTCAAAAGAGTTCTTTTAATTAAATAATGACGTGGTGATCACTTGCCCGACAAAAGACAGCAAAAATATCAACCAGAAGCTCTTCCACCCCAGACACCATCCCTTTGTTCCTCTCCTGCACCCCAGGAAAAATAAAATAAAAAAACATTAAAGTTTCCGAATATTTGCATGAACATATATATGTACAATTCTCTTATGTTGTGCCTTGAGAAATAAGCAAGAGGAGCAATAAGCAAGAAGGCTATGCATTGTCTGTAGACAACAAAGACCCTTGAGTTCATCTCTTCCAAAAGAGCTGCTCTGCCAGTGAGAGTCACTCCTGCATATACGAACTGACATGCTACCAGAACAATTGTGGGCTTGTAATCTTCAAAACCCATATTTTTTTTCCCTTTTCTTTTGGGGCCAAATAGTACTTTGTTTCTATGTCAATTAATGCAAGGAGTACTCTTTATTTATAAGCCTCCAAGGATATCAATCATTCATCGAACTATTATTCTACATATAAATGACAGCTTCTCAAAAGAAAGAAAGAATTGTGGTACTCTTTGTCACGGTGTATGTTGTGGAGAAATGTTACATCAACCGCTGGACATTACTTCATCGTTTTTCCATTTTATTTTAATTCGTTGAGATGTCAGGCTATGTTTTTTTTTTTTTTTTTGTTTAAAAAATGTAGTCATTTTTTGAAAATTCTTCCAAAATATAAATAAATATTTTTTTAAGATTAAACTTTTCCTTCTAAAATATGATTAAAAATTCTAATTATTTCAAATCATAACGTCAATCAAAATATATATATTATCTTTCAATCACTATTTTAATAAATAAATATATATTTTTAACTTATTAGATATATTGCGATATAAAAACAACATTTAATAATATAAAAAGTTGATGTGGAGTCAATAACCAAGCAAAGCTTACATGAAAAAACATCTACAATATAATTTGTCTGCTCCCTCAAAGTATAATTAACCAAACATAACTCATTCTCGACACGTTCTTTAATTTCACTACTAAAACATATCTCACAAAACATTCTTAAAATATCAAAACAAAAACAAACATAGCCTAACAGTTTTGATTACTGTAAATATCATATGATGTGATTTTTGAAAACGGGCCTGGTAGCTTTTGATCTGATTAATCCGAACCTAAATCATAAATGACGCAAATGGTTAGGATCTTTGAGATTTACACGACAATTAAGATGAAGGCAAAAATTTTATTTGGAGGGACAAAATTGAATTTTTATAAAATATAAAGAGAAATTTTATAATTTTCACTGGACAATTTTTTAAATTTTAATAAAAATTTATGTATGATATGGTGTTATATAGATTTGAGGAGGGCCGCTGCCTCTTTCAACCCCCTCTTAACTCTGACTCTCCGCATGGTTTATTATTTGAAATTAAGTAGGTATTTGTTATTTAATATAGAATTTTTACCTGAATTTAAATCATTTGAGTCTTTTTTATTAAAGGAATGAGAATTTTCAAATCACAATCAAACTAAATCAGATCAATTCAAACCAAACGAAAAATAACAAATCCTACAAGCATTAAAAAATTATTCACAACTCTAAAATATTTTTGAATTACCCACCTCCCCATAAAATATATACTCCAAATGAAGACAATTTTTTGTGTATATACAGAGTGCTGTATGCAAGGGGCTGACTGGATCTCATGTGGAGAGATAATTATACTGGGAAGCTTATCGCGCACGGCTTCTGGGTTCTTATGCGGCCGCCTGGTTTGGCACACACTCATAGGATAAGATTAATATTAAACCGTGTTAATACATATTTTAGCTAGTCAATTGTAGAAGGAACTAGACCTCTAACCAGCTCACTTTAATTGAACTTTTAGTCAAGCATCTTATCGTATGCAAGCGTAACGAAGGATTAAATTATAATATCAAAAAATAATATTACTTACAAAAGAAAAAAAAATGTCAAAACTATTTTAATACATGGATTAAGTCGCAATAATTTATAATTTTTGGCATAATACTAGTTTTTAGAAATTTAAAACTAATGAATTTTTTTTTTTTATCAACATTGTTGCTGTTACAATTAGTGATATATATATATAGTGACAGTAAAAAATATGTATAACTATATATGAAAATATAATAGGAAAATGTTATTTTGCAATTCATTTTGTTATTAATTGTCAACAGCGATAATTCACACAATATTTTTTTTTTTTCGTGTTCTTTAATTGTCAATAGTGATAGTATATGCAGAATTCCTTTCATTGTCAAATTTATGAAAATTTATTGTTGTGACAAAATAATAAATCGTGTTACTCAAGTTATAATCAATGATACTTTGATATTATTACTTGCATATCTTAATTAAATTAAATTTTATTACGCATAAAATATTGTCAAAATCAGCTAAATTAACCATGGATAAAGTATTATAATATATCATTTGCAAGAGGGTTAGGATGCATGGTTATTTAGGTGGATCTGGATTGTTAGCTCAACCGAGATTAATTATACGTCGTTTGGCTAATACTCCACTAACAATCTAATCGGACTTATTTCTCCCTGGTTTAGAATTTGATTCAACCGAGGTCAATCTTAAATTTATTTTAAACATCTTATAAAATTTTATATTTCGTATCATATTTTTAAATTAAGTTTCAAAAATTGTTAACATTATAAAATATTAGTATTAATAATTTTATAATTAATAGAATTTAAATTATAAACAAAAAAATACAAAATCAAGAAAAATCTTTGAAATTAATTATTTTAGTATTGACCCTTGAGCTCCGAATCAAATCTCTTCGAAAGAATGGATCTTTTGTCTTATATACTATTCTAATCCTCTTGCCAAACTTTGGTTATAGGATTAATCGTATCATAGCATTATCAAATAATATAAAACATAAATAAAAATCCATAATGCACTAAAACGCCCTTTATCGACGATTTTTGCCTCCCGCGGCATCTAAGGTTCTTCAAAATCTTAACACTTCCCCCTCTTACTAAGATTGAAGCATGTTTTGTGAATTGTATATTCATAATAATAATAGTTTTATAATTAATAAAATAAAATAAAAATATAAAAACACAAAATAAACTAAAAATTCTTTAAAAAATTATAAGATCATAAATAATATTTTATTAAAACTTCATAAGATTTTCTCTTGAATGTTTTATGGAAGACTCAACTATAAATTTTAACAAAACTCAAAAATCTTCCTACTTTTTATTTCTTATTGAATGCGCAAATATCAATCAAATAATGAACTTTACATATATAATTATGTGACAATACTATTAAATCAATTGATTTCTCAAATAAAAACCCTCCTAATTTCATCTGCAAAGTTTCAAACCAATTCAACATTTTGGTCTGAATTCATGCTTAATTACTACATAATATCTTATTAATCATCCAATTAATTTGAAGTGCGACATATTAAATTGAAAATTTACTGTAATCAACACAAATGATCCAGCACACGTCTGATGGGATAGGCTCTGAAAACTATATTTACAGCAGAGCACGATGGCTGGTTTTGACGGCTTGCTGAGTTGGATATTCTATTTTGCAGATCAGTCAGTGTCAAGACTATAAAGTTCTTTGGCATATTCTTCGGATAGCATGCCTGCTTGCCGGAAAATATCATATCATTAATTTAAAATTATTATAATAAGTGGATGAAAACAAATAATACTATAAAATAAAATATGAATATTATTACGTATAATTTGATGATTCGTTACTTACTTGAGGTAAACCGAATCAAATGCTATAATACGACTAGTATAATATTTGAGTACTAAATGAAATTTCCTATTGAATTAATTTTAATTGCATGTACATTTGTTTTGACACTACAAAAAAAAATGAGTATTAGTGATCGATTTTTCAGTCACTAAATATGCAAAAATAGGTCATCAATAGGTTTATTAACCGATTGAATCGATCACAAACCCCTCGTCACTAATTTGTGTCAGTCACTAATTTGATTACTAATTAATGACTCTTAGTTGCGGTCACTAATTATTTAAAAAGTTTCAAAAAAGTTTAGGTATGTTACTAGGCGATCACTGATCAGCGACCCCTTGGTGATCGCATATTTCGGTCACTAATTTTAATGGTTCAAAAATATTTATATTAGCATTTGCATCCTCTTGGGTTCGAACTCAAGAATTTTGTTTTATTCAAATGAGTAATCAACCACTACACCACATGTATTTGTTTCAACAATATTATATATATATAATATTTACAAATCAAAAAGTAATTGCAATATTCTTATGTATAAGTTATACTATTCTTTTGCATTTTAAAAGTCAACAAAAATAGCAATTATTCATTTAATATTTGTGTAATACTCCTTCAATATAATAACATATAGTATTTATTATTTATAACTATTACTTCTAAATTTTAGGTATATTTTATCATAATATATTATAAACACATTAAAAAAATAGTTTATGAATACTAATATGTACAGTAATAAATAGTTTACACATATATGTGGTAATATGTATATATGCTAATACATAAAAATTAATATATAATATTATTAATTATATTATAAGTATTTATTTACTCATAATACATGTATATATTATATATATTATTGACATGTATATATTAATTAATTCTATTTGTTTTCTTTGTATAGAATATTATTCTTGTTTATATATATTAACAACTTCGTCGCATTCAATAAATGCGTCAAAATATTATATAAAATAAGATAAACAAAATATTCATTTACTTTTTCATATATTATTATAATTTTTTTCTAATAATTTCAATTTTTTTATTAAAATTTTTTAAATAAAAAATAAACTAAGATAAAATAAAATAATAGAAGGGGAAAAAAGTAAATAAATGAAGAGAGGAAAAAGAATTGGAAAGAAAAAGCCAAATTACCTTATCACTCTCTTTTAAAATAGGATTAATTTTGTTAATTTATTTTATAACACGCAAGTTAGTCATTTAATACCCTACGCTTTGTAAACAGTGTAAATTACATTGTTTAATAGAGTTATCTATACCATATATAAAGCGAGAGGCGCCCTTAGTAACTACTTTCATGGTATGCTTTCTAATAAGTTGACACAATTAACTCCATTTTAAAAGATAATGTCAAGATATTTTTATGTTCCCTTCTCTTTTTTCTGTTCCAATTTTACCATTTTTAATTATTTTATTTTATTAATTTTTTTTATTAATCCTAGAAGAATCTAACAAATACATTAAATTATTAAAAATCATAATATCATATATATAAATATTTTAACTTATTTTATACTAAAGAAATTATAACACACATGAAAGGTATCAAAATTAGTAATGACAATGATGCTCATCGGTATCTTAATTTTTATTAGGAAGACATTCAATGGTTTTGGACGACGATTGTCGTATGAAAATATGGGTGTCCGTGTGATCTAATAATCATGTTAGTTCAAGTTTGATCTACTATATAGATCTATTTACACGGAGCGAGATGTATTTAGCTTCTATGTTATTGAATTTTTTAGTTTTTAATTAGTTACTAATTTTGGTCTAAATTCTTTCGTACTATAATATATATATATATATATATATATCTTTTAATGTTTAACTTATATTTTATCATAACCTACGAACACAAACACAATTTTGTTTCTTTATAAACAAAATATAAAATGGTAAATTTTTTTAATTCGAATT
Organism: Jacaranda mimosifolia; assembly: GCA_018894105.1. Classification (NCBI taxonomy): domain Eukaryota; kingdom Viridiplantae; phylum Streptophyta; class Magnoliopsida; order Lamiales; family Bignoniaceae; genus Jacaranda; species Jacaranda mimosifolia. Next base: position 30,513,221 of record CM032126.1, read on the forward strand.
TAAAAGAGTGAAAGTGTTTAATATAATCATTTTAACATCAATGGTAATATGTTAAATATGTAGGCTTTGTTTGGTTGTAAATCCCCAATGCATTTTCCAACTCCTAAAACATAAACAAACAAATACTACACATTCCTCAATCCCACTCCCAAAATATAAAATTTATTCCCAAAAAATCCCTAATATCCCCAACTCCACACCATTCCCCAAGGCACCACACTTCTTTCATCATTACAAATATATACACATACTATCACTCATAGAATCTATATATACACATATAAACAATTTAAAAATATTCATTTTACCCCCAAACCCAACAAAAAAATTATTAATGTGACATTTTGTCTCATCCAAAACACAAACAAACAAACCATATTCTCCCAATTCATTTTCCCAAAATACAAACAAGCAACTATCACATTGCCCAACCCTTCTACTCAAAATCCATTCTCCCAAAATATTTTGGGAGAATGACCCAATTCACAACCAAACATAGCCGTAGCATTTAAGTCAACATTGTTGGTCAATTGATCCAGTGGCACCATACTCACATTTGTTGTGAGGTTCATATTTTAGATTCGAATTTTGAATGAGCCCACATACATATATATATGTATGTGTGTGTGTGTGTGTGTGTGTGTGAATAAGAAAAATGAACGAAGCAAATGAAATATATTATGCTATTATGGAGTTGCAGAAATATGATAAATTGGGTCAAGATATAAGTCAAGATTTATGAATAGGTTACAATTAAAAGAGTGTTTGGTTAAATTTATTTAAATTTTTTTATAAACTCCTATATTTTGTAAGATATTTTTGAAACTTATAAGATATTATATCTTATTTTCAAAATAAGATATTGAAATGTTTGGGTAAAATAAGATTTTATAACTTATAAAATATTAATAATGATAATTTTATAATTAAACTAGTTACAATATTATGTTAAATCAAAGTCATTTACTTACTTGTCCTACTTGTCTAGAAGGCCATGTTGCTATAGAAGTTCAATTCGTCAACACTACTTCGATTGTGCCTGTGCAGTTTCATGATTCATGATTTTGTGGAGAAATAATTGAACCTTTGATTTTGGGATGTCAGATGTTGTCTTTCCTCAGGTGGTGAGTTAATTAAACCACAATATGAACTTGATTGTGTCTTAGGTTTTGTTATATTGTATTTTATAAGTTTTTATGTATTCTCAATGAAATTTAAGCTTGAAAAAAAAAAATTATTGTTGTTATACTTTCCATATTTTAGTGGTGCATGTATTGTGTGGTTAAATAGATTTTAACTTAAAATCTTTATTTTGTTGAATGCTAATTGATATAATTTTTTTTGTTCTTTTATTTATACACATGCATGCACATTAGGAATTCGAGACGAACTCCTGATCTTTCACATTATGTGGGAGACTTCTGCCATTGGGCTACAAGCCACTCGACATACTAATTGAAATGGTTAATTATGGTATCTTTTATTAATGGATTGTTACAGCGACACAATTATTTATAGATATAGGTTAATTGTAAGTGCACGAACCATATATTATATGCAACTAGTTTCAACTCTTGTCGCCGCAACGAATTTGAATGTCTCTCTTTTATGGGAGTTTGTTCTTAATTCTAATATGAGTGCATTACGTTTGGCTGTTCAACCTTGTGTCATGTTTTACTATATTTTAGTTTCTAGGTTGTAAATGTTTTCTGTTGATATAGTGTTGCACGTTCTTCATCTTCATCTATGTTCCACTCCATCCCTTTCTCTTGGCTATTTTTCTTTTAGATTTTTGTGTTGCATTCCATATCATAATTCCTAATGTCTTCGTTTTCCTGCATAATCTAGATCCTTTCATTCTATTGTTTAGCGGTTAGTTTTTCATAGCCTGTACAGATTGTGTAATTGCTTACTTTTGTGCGTAACTTCCTTTCTTTGTGTTATTTTCCTATGTGCATCTTCTGTAGGTGTTACTTCTGTGTTTTTGTTCACTGCTATCCACTTTTGTTTAATTATTACACTGGTGGTGCTTATGGAATCAGTTGATGCACTATTTCGAGCTTCCATTAATCTGACAGACTCAGAGAAGGAGAATTTGGTTATTTCGGATGACACTTGGATGCCAAATACTCTTGATCTTGAACTCACTTTGGTTGGTAGATTACTCACCACAAAGCCAGTTAATTTTGAAGCTTTTTGCCCAAGTCCTAGTAGCCCCGCTAAATGGTGATTCAACATAGATTCTACATCTTGAAACCAAGCCAATTTTGGGGCCGCTTTATGATAATGAAATACGGTTAAGAGGGTTTTCTCTCTAAGTAAAGTAATGGATGTGAAACTAATCACTCATGGCCGCTATCTATTTGTATTTAATCATATCAGGGACAAAGAATGTGTTCTCAAAGGTTGTCCATTGTCCTTTGATAAACACTTGTTGATTCTTTCTGATTTACTTCCAGGGGACGATCCTTCTTTAGTCAGTTTAGATTGGCGTGAATTCATTGTTCAAGTTCATGGGTTGCCTATTCGTAAATGTTCTATCAATATTGCCAAATATATTGGAAACAAAATTGGGAGCTTTTTTTAGGCTGATATGGGATCTTCACATAACTTTACAACTTATTGTATCAGGATACGAGTTCGAATGAATGTTTTTAATCCTCTCCCGAGAATTACACGCATTGAGACATGTTCTAGAATTCAAACAGTGGTCTCATTTAGCTATGAACATCTACCAAACTACTACTACTTGTGCGGAATTATTGGACATATCATGAATGATTGTCCAACTCACTATGAGGATACCTTTGATCCTACGAAGGAACCTCAGTTTGGTTCGTGGCTATAAGCTGCTCCCATGAGACTCTTTTCCAGTCAAATTCCTGGACCTTCAACTGGTAATCAGTTGTTCTCGGGGATGTCTCGTACTTTTCATCCACTATCTCAACAAATTCAATTATGAGGCCCTTCCATTTTTAGCTCATTTGGTGTCTCTATACAAAATCGTAAGATATTTGATGCTGATCATATCCCTCATATCATTGATTCTCCAACTCAATATGGTTCAAGTGCTCCTATTCACAATCTTCCTCCTCATAATAAGACTTTAGTGGATGGAGTGCCTAATTCTTCCACAAATCACTTACCTGTTGATGTCAGTAATAAGGTAGCAACTGATATAGCTAATGACTCAGAGATATTGATTGCTTCAATATCTTGTGGAAACAATCGCATTCCAGCTTTAACCTTAGTTGAGGTTCCATTGGCTGTAGAAGACGACACATATGGAATCACAGTAGGTGCTAAACGAACACATGCAACCATTAATTCTTCTTGTCACTGAGTTACAGTTAGGTCACAACGCACAATCCCAGAAGCTACAACACCTTCCTAGGATGATCCTGAAGTACCTAATACCAAGAGATTAAATTATGGGCGGAGTTTATTGTCTACTTCTCCTGATTTTGGATCAACAGAGGCTGTGTCACAACCCCACCGAGAGTCATGATTTGCCTAATTTGGAATTGTCGAGGTTTGGGGCACCCTTGGGAAGTTCGAGAGCTGAAAATTTTGATCAACCAACATAAACCCCAACTGATTTTTCTGATGGAAACTAAATCTTATGTGATAAGAATGGATCGTCTTTGTGATTCTATAGGGATGTTTGGAGTGTTTATTTCAGTGGACGGCCGATCTAGTGGTTTAGGATTAATGTGGGGTAAAAGTATTCATGTCATTTGCAATCATATTCTAAGTTCCATATTGATGTTACGATGTATGATGATCTACACAATTATAATTTTTGATTCACTAGGTTTTATGGAAATCCTTCGTTGATTCATCGTAGAGAGTCATAGGAACTATTGCAGCGGCTTAGTTCGGAATCTCATCTTCCTTGGCTTTGTGCTGGCAACTTTAATGAGGTTTTACATCGTTCTGAAAAGCAAGGTTGAGCTGCGGTTCCCAATTGGAGATTAAATGCATTTCGACATACATTGTTCGTATCTGGCCTCTCCGATCTTGGATTTTCAAGCTACCCATTCACTTGGTGTGATAAAAGGAAATCTCCATATACCATAAAAGAACGACTAGATAGGTTCTGTGCTACAAAATCTTAGGTCAATCCTTTCCCTCATATTCATATTAATTATTTTTATACCAAGTCGTCTAATCACCAAGCTGCTTTGCTACAGTTTTCAAACGTTGTGTCTGGTTCTTCTTCAGCTAAACGGTGGCAATTTAGATTTGAAGCCATGTGGCTTAAATCTGCTGAATGCGCTAGAATAATTGAACAATGTTGGACACCTCATCATGATATTCCTACTGCCATTTCAGTCCGAGATAACATAAGAAATTGTCGAGTAGGCCTTTTACGCTGGAATTGTTTATCCTTCAACAATGTTACCCGATAGATTACATATTTACAGTGAGAGATTGAAGCACTGCAGTCTGGTGTAATTTTTGATACTTCACGAAAGTAGGTTACTAACTTGCAGAACATATTAGAAGAACTTCTTGATATGGAAGAGGTGCTATGGAGACAAAGATATGAATATCAATAGTTAAAAGAGGGAGACCGGAACACCAAATTCTTCCATGCAAAAGCAACTTTCAGATACTAAGTATGTGCTTGATTTTTTGAATCATGGTATTGAGTACCCTAAGTTCAATTATACACATATTATTTTAATTCCTCAATGTGCTCAGCCGGAAGTCATTAGTCAATACCGCCATATCAGTCTTTGCAATGTTGTTTATAAACTAGTTTCTAAGTCTATAGTTAATCGCCTTTGTCCTTTTCTTAGGTCGATTATTTCTAGCTCTCAGTCTGTTTTTGTGCCTTCTAGACTCATTACTGATAATGTTTTAATTGCTTACAAGTTAAATCAATTTTTGAAATGCAAAACTAGAGGTCGACAAGCATTTATGGCTCTGAAACTGGATATGTGTAAAGCCTTATGATAAGGTTAAATGGCCATTCCTAGAAAGTGTGATGACGAACCTTGGATTTACCGCTCATTTTATTAACACCATTATGAGATGTTTCACTACAATTTCTCATTTTGTGATGCTCAATGGAGAACAATATGACTATTTTTATCCTCAAAGGGGAATCCACTAAGGAAACCCTTTATCACCTTATCTGTTTCTTTTTTGTTCAGAGGCTTTGAGTTCTTTTCTCTCATGTCATGAGCATATAGGGCGATTAACGGGAAATAAAATCTGTAGGAACGCACCAAGTATTTATCATCTATTTTTTGCAGATGGCAATCTCATTTTTTGTCAAGCTTATGAGGATAGTGCTTATGCCATTCAGGAGGTGTTGGGTAATTATGCTTTAGCTTCAAGACAGCATATTAACTTGCAGAAATCTACTATTATTTTCAGCAAGAATGCTTCACAAGCTTTGACACATTATATTCAGCATATCTTGGGTATACGGGTGGAGGAAAAACTTGATAATTATTTAGGCCTTCTAGGGGTGATCCAAGTGTGATTGGCAAATCGAAAAAGGAATTTGGAATAAAATGCAATGCTGGAGTGCAAAATTCTTGTTTAGAGCAGGTAAGGAGGTGTTGCTCAAATCTGTGGTTCAGAGTATTCCTACTTATGCTATGAGTTGTTTCAAATTGCCAACTACTTCACTTCAAGAAGTTGAATCCATGATGGCCAATTTCTAGTGGAGCAACAAGGGAAATAACAAGATTCATTAGGTTCGGTGGGAGAGACTTGGGGATAGTAAGAAGGATGGAGGTCTTGGATTTTGGGATTTACAGAGCTTTAATATTGCTATGCTTGCCAAACAGGGTTGGAGGCTTATCTATCATCCTCAACTCCTTCTTCGCAGATTACTCAGAGCAAGGTATTTTCCTCACACTATATTTCGTGAGACTACATGAGGTTCTTCATCTTCTTTTATTTGGAAGGGCATTTGGGACATAAAATCTTTAATTTTGAAGGGTTTGTGTTACAAGATTGGAAATGGACATAATGTTCGGGTTTTTCATGATCCATGTATTCCTAGACCTTTTTCCTTTTAGATTTTTTCATTAGGTTCTTCCTTATCGCTGGATTGCACAGTTTCGGATCTTATTAATTTCGATCTTTCAATGTGGAATGAGGATTTAATTCATTATAATTTTGATGAGGCTGATATCAGTTCTATTCTCTCAATTCCACCGACTGACTTACATAATGAGGATACTCTTATTTGGCACTATTGGAAGAATGGTAAATTTTCAGTGAAAAGCGCATATTTTTTGGCATGAGATGTAGAAAAACAATGCTTGATGGAGTTGAGAGGCTCTTCTAGTACCACACAAAGATGGAATTACACGTTTATATAGGCTGGAAAGTTGCCTCCTAAGGTCAAAAAATTTTCATGGCGCTTGTGTTTTAATGCCCTTCCGACTTGTGATAATCTTACTAAGAGGTGACTTGTCACAACTAGACCTTGGTTATTTATGTGGTGCTGATATGGAGACATCCTTACATCTTTTCTTTACTTGTGACTTTTCCAGACATCTTTGGGTTTTATCAAATATACCACATGAGTTGTTTCATTAGTTGAAGGATAATGTAGAGAGTTGTCTCCGTTCAGCTTACCATATTCTCGAGCCACACCTTTTTGAGCTCATGCTTGTGTGCTGTTGGTCCATTTGGAATAAACAGAATTAGGTATTTTTTGGCAAGCGACAACAATCTACCTTGGAGACTTTGTAGTGTGCCTCACAATTTTTGGCTGATTTTTCATATGCTTGTTCTAATTTATTTTAGGCCATTGTGATGTTTTCATTGAGATGTTATCTTGACATTGTATCATCATGGTATTTCCTTTATATAACAATTTCATCATTATCATAAAAAAAAGAACCATATATTATATGCCATAAACCTCCTCGTAAGTGCATTTGTAAAAATTGATTATAGTGTTTGAGAGAACATTTTTCGATAGTTATATTGTTTGAGAGAACATATTGGCTATTGCTACTTATGATATTATACACACAACTATTGTCAGTCATTTCAAAATATAGTTAATACATATGTACATATCTTATCAAATGAAAATATTTTTTTCTCGTGAGTAAGTTCTCCAATTTATTACCACTTTTTTATGGAGGATGATGTACAAAATATATGTGGAATGTACCTCATTTTTCAAAAGTTATGCTTTGAAAATCAAAGCAAATATCAAAACGGACATGTTTTAACCTTCGGGCTTCTTGGGATTACGACAAAAAAAAAGAAGAAAAAATTATATCTTCATTATAATTCACTTGATATTTGTTTGGGCACTGCACTCATGAGCCACATGGAAAACAGTAAAAAAAATGGATGTTAAACTTAACTCACCCCAAAAGTTAGTTCAAGAAGTGAGTATTATCCAAATCCATATATAAAGACCACTACTTAATTTATTAACGTGGGAACCTTTATAGATGTGAGAATCTAACACTCCTCGCACACACTTAGGAATGAAGATGTGGAGTGCGAAATAACAAGAAATTGGTGGCTCAACAACACTGAATAGCCTAACATCAAGAAAATTTTATCTATTCCATACATTTAACTAAGATTTTCAAAATTCGAAAAATAATAAATCAAGTCATCAATGGAAACGAAAAGAGAGTGATTCAAACCCTCGATGCAAATAACTCATACAATAGATTAGAAATCTGATGCTTTAGTCCACTTAACTATCTCTCCCAATTGAAAAAGATATAGGTAGCTCTGATATAATGTCAAAAAATGGGCTTTGGGCTCAACTCACCCTAAAAGCTAGCTCAAAAAGTGAAGATTATTCAAGGTGATTATCTATGTGTGAATCTAACAAAAACAAATTCTATATTCCTAATAAGATTCAAGAAATGAACTCATCAATTCCATCAATTTTCTGATTGCATTTGTTCAATTAACCGATCACTATAGAAATTGGGCATCAAGATCATGATGTGAAGAAGTATCATTTGGGATTGGGGTTAACAACTCCAGTTGAAAATCAAGCAGGATGAAAAAGGTTGGATTAAGGGATTCCGAGCTAAATTGTATTTGAATATGTGGGTTCTTGGTTCTCACATTCTCTTTTGTAAGAATGAAATCATTTGTCTTCCACAATGTATTGGGTAAATGAAAAGCTTTTCTCTTATTTATTTTTTACAACCAAGGGTTTTGAGAAGTTTTATAAATTATTGGAGTAATTTTATTCATTCAAGTAAACAGTTAATTTAAATTTTTCATCCCACATATAGTAAATATAATATTATAATTATCTAATAATCTCAATCTTTAACTTCATCATTAATTTCATATCTAATCGTTCTATATCCATCTAGTTATAAACCAACGCTGACAAGATAACATGACATTTTCAACTTACAAGCTAGTTTTGGTTTGCAGCACATCACATTTTTAGAAATTTTGTTATGTTTTGAGCTTCGAATAGTGGATACGATCAACATCCACACAGGGGGTGAAAAAAGTGTAATTAACCCAAATAATATATAATTCTTTTTATGTGGACCTCCAAAATGGTATAAATATTTAGATTTTGAGTGGACTTTAAACATATTTAAGTACGATGCAACATGAGATCACCTTTACCTTTTTCTATTTTGTGCAATTCTTCTTTTTCGCCAAACTTCAAAATCTCTCTTTGGTACCTCCTCGCTAACGCACTCTTCCATCTTCTTCGCTATATTTGGACATTTTCTTTCTTTCTTTTTTTTAACTATTACTAACATAGAATGTGGTTAATGGATTTGTTATTATTTAATTCCTTTAGGTACACGTGTAAATAGATTATAGGTCTTTCTTTTTCTGGTTGTTAGGGTTTTTACATTTATATACTGTGTATAGATAGCTCAAAATATACAATACACATTCCTCATTTTCTACTCCATGTTATCTGGAAAATCTTTTCCTCACATGGTACTAGAGTCATGACTCTCCTTCACCCACCCATTGCTTCTCTGTAATTTTTTTTTTCCATAGCTATTGCTCAAGACACCACTCTCAACCCCTCCAGCCCCTGTTATCCTCATCCTAATGAAAACCCCTCTCTTGTTTTGGTCTCCCCTGTCTTTTCTAGTAACAATTACATTTCTTGGAGTAAAGTTATTAAAATGTCGCTTCTCTCCAAAAATAAGTTGGCATTCGTTGATAGCCCCCCATCGCCACACACTGATCCCTTCTTTTTTGCCTAGGAACACTACAATACTATGGTGTTATCTTGGCTCATTCATTCAATTTCTCCCATGATTACTCAGAGTGTTCTTTGGCTTGATAAAATGTTAGACGTTTGGTCCGATCTCCGTGAGCACTTCTCGTAGGGGAGTGCATTTGTACTGCCAAGCTTTAGGAGGAAATTTCCTCCTTTAAGCAAGGCAATCTTTCGGTCACAGACTACTTCACTGCTTTATAGATACTCTGGGATGAGCTAATAAGCTTTCAGCAAATTCCCTCATGCTCTTTTGCATCGCTTTGCTCTTGTGGTGCAATTGATACTGTTAAACGCTATCAGAATGATGACTATGTGCTTCGGTTTCTTTGAGGGCTGGGTGATCATTTATCAATTGTTCACTCCTAGATTTTGCTTATGGACCCCCTCTCTTATGTCAACAAGATCTTTTCTCTGGTTATTAAGCAAGAATGACAATTCTTGTCTCCTGCCCATAATGTGTTCGTTAATCAATTTTTTAATCAAAATTTCCCTCCTTTGGTGCCTACTCCACCTGGTTTTTAGAAGGCCCCTATCAAGTTTACCACTAATGGTGGTAATCAATTCTATACTTACTATGGGAAGCCTCACCACACCATTGAAACTTGCTATCGCAAACATGGGTTTCCACCTGTATTCAAGCCTCGTGGCCGTGATCATGCCGTTAATAGTGTTGTTGCTATTGATTTCCCTATTGGCTGTCTTGACTCTACTACTTCTTAGCCCTGAGTCTCCTAGACTTTCTTTAACTCAAGATCAATATAATCATGTTCTTTCTTTGCTTCAGCAATCTAAGATGGGTAAAACTTCCTCCTCTACTCTTAATCACGTTCATTCTCAGCCTACCTCTCTCACTACTTTAGATAAATCTCCTTCTTCTCCTCTTTGGATCTTTGATATTGATGCTACGGACCATATCTCTTCTTCTCTTTCTCGCTACTCTTCTTATAAACATATTTCTCCAAGTATTGTTTCTTTACCCAATGGTGATCAGGCGTGTGCCTCGCTTTCAAGCTCGATTTCACTCACACCCACGCTCACTCTCACTCTCACTAATGTTTTTTTTATTCCCCAATTCTCCTTCAATCTAATTTCTGTTGCTAAGGTAATTTCCTCTATTTGTGGTTGTCTTATTTTTCACCAATATTGTTACCTATTGCGGGATTTGAGTTTGTGGATGATGATTTATTCAGCTAAGCTGCACGGTGGCTTATAAGTTCTTGACTGTCCATCCCCATCGTTATCTTCTCCCTTGACTCTTGTCTCTGCTTTTGTTCCTTATAATCTCTGGCACCTTCATTTGGATTATGTCTCAGATAGTAGAATGAAATTGCTTACTCCTTATATTCCTAATTTAGTGTTACATGATACTTCTGCTTGTGACATTTGTCACTATGCTAAGCACAAGAAAAATTCCCTTCAGTGTAAGCCAATGTACATCTTCTAAATGTTTTGACCTTGTGTATGTTGATATTTGAGGGCTATTAGCTATGCCTTCTGTTCATGATTATTAATATTTTCTCACTATCATAAATACTTTAGCAGATTCACATGGTTGTATTTCCTTAAACACAAATCTAATGCTCGCAATTTACTCAATCTTTTGTCACTTCAGTTGAAATGCAATTTTCTAGCAACATCCAAATAATTCATAGTGACAATGGTGTCAAGTTTGCTAGACCTTCATTTTATGTTTCTAAAGGCGTCATCCACCAAACCTCGTGTGTTGAAACCCCGCAATAAAATGGCATTGTCGAATGCAAACATCAACACATCTTCAATGTCTCTCGAGCTTTACTTTTTCAACCAAACCTACCCAAGTTTTACTGGACCTATGACGTGTCCCATGCCACACACATAATCAATCCTCTCCCTTCCCATTTGCTCCAAAACAAATCTCATTTCCATCTCTTACAAAATTCCCCACCAAATTACTCAGACCTTAAAGTCTTTGGCTCGCTATGTTATGCCAGCACTTTCACTAACCATCGCACCAAACTCGATCCTTGGCCTCGTAACTGCGTCTTCTTAGGCTTCAAGCTAGGCACCAAAGGGTGTCTCCTGTTAGACATTCAATCCAAAGAAATTCTTTCTTCTTAACATGTTACCTTTCATGAAAACATCTTTTATTTTCAAACATCGTCTCCCACTATCCATCTTCTTATCTACAGTCCCTATCCCACCTTACCTAATAAGGATCTCTCCACTCTAGTACCTCATCTTCGCAAGCTTCACAACCTCTTCGTAAGTCTTCTCGCCCACACAAACGTCCCTCCTATCTCCAAAACTTTCATTGCTACCTTACCAACACTGGATTAATGCCCTCCGCTTAGGTGTATTTTATATCCTATCTAAGGTTCTTTCTTACTCTCATTTATTTCCTACATATACATGTTATCTTTGTGCTCTTTCCACTAACCTTGAACCTAGGACCTATAAAGTTGCTGCCAAATATCCTTGTTGGGCTAAAGTAATACAGCGTGAGCTTGCTGCATTTGAGCTTGACAAGACTTGGACTTTCATGCCTTTACCCCTAGTCAAAATGTAATAAGCTGTAAGTAGGCCTGTCGTACTAAATATGGCGTTGATGAGACTGTCAGATGCTATAAAGCCTAATTTATTGCTAAAGGCTTTATCCAAACTAAGGGTATGGATTACTTCGACACCTTCTCTTCGATTTCAGAGATGGCTACTGTTCATTTCCTTCTTGTTGCTGCTCCTTGTCAGGGCTAGTTTCTTTAGCAACTAGATGTGGATAACACCTTCCTATATGGTGATCTCTACGAGGATGTCTATATGTCCCTTTCGCCCGATTTTTCCCCTCCCGTACCAAATATGGTTTGTAAGATTCACAAGTCTCTTTATGGGCTCAAACAAGCCACGTTAATGGTTTTCAAAGCTCTTTTACTGCTCCTCTTTCTTCAAATTATAAGAAATCTGCAGCTGATCACACTCTATTCGTTAAGTCTCTATTTGATAGTGCTGTTGATTTATGTGGACGACATAATTTTAGCTAGGACTGACTTCTTTGAGATTAACTCTGTTAAATCTTTCTTGAATGACTCCTTTTGCATCAAGGACCTTGGCAATCTCCACTTCTTCCTTGGCTTAGAAATTGCTCGCTCTTCCAAAGGTTTACATCCCTGTTAGCACAAGTATGCTCTTGAAATCTTAAGTGACACTGGTTTTCATAGCTGCAAGCCTGTTAATAGCCCCATGGATTCCTCTCTTAAGCTCAGCAAAGCTTTTGGAGATCTACTTCCATATCCCTCTTCATACCGTCGCTTGATTGGTCAGCTTTTATACTTGACATCGACTTTTCCTGACCTTGCATTTGTTGTGTAGCATCTTAGCCAGTTTATTGAGAAACCTACTTTCTCATATCTTTAGGCTGCACACAGGGTCCTTTGTTACATCAAAGCTACCCCCGATTTAGGTCTGTTCTTCCCAGCTGGTTCTTCCCTTTACCTCAAAGCCTTTAGCAATTCTGATTGGGCCGCTAATTCTGATAGTCATCGCTCTATTACTGGTTACTGTATCTTTCTCGGCAACTCATTAATTAGTTGGAAAGCTAAGAAACAATCCATAGTTTCTCGGTCCTCTTCTGAGGTTGAATGTCATGTGCTCGCGTCCACCACTTGTGAAATTCAGTGGTTGTATTATCTCATGCATGATCTTGGCCTCAACACTTCATCCTTGGCAATTCTCTTTCGTGATAGCAAACAAGCACTTCAAATCACGGCCAATCCTACATTTCACGAACGAACAAAATATATTGAAATTCATTGCCACATCATCTGTGAGAAAGTCCAGTCAGGCCTCCTTCGATTTATGCTTTATTCTTCTTCAGACCAGTTGGCTAACATTTGTATCAAGCCTCTTAGCTTCAATCAGTTTCAGGTTCTACTGTTCAAGCTAGGCCTGGTCAACATGCACTCTCCAGCTTACGAGGGGATTTGAAACCTACCAAATGGATAATCATCCTTGCTGTCATTTGGTTAATGGATTTGTTATTATTTAATTCCTTTAGGTACATGTAAATAGATTGTAGTCTTTCTTTTTCTAGTTGTTAAGGTTTGTACATTTATATATCGTGTACAGATGAGCTCAGAATATACAATACACATTCATTTTTTGCTCCATGTTATCTGGAAAATCTTTTCCTAACAATCCAATTCATTACTTTTTACAATTTAAGAATTTAAGTCCAATTTTCACACTTAAATCACCAAAACCAAAGGTCGAGTGTCAGATAATCACTTTTAAGCAAAAAATAACGTCACATGTTTTTCATATGAAAATAAAGTGCTATATTTTTTGGGTGAATTGCATTTTACCCCCCTGTGTTAGTCATAAGTTGCAAAAAACTCCTTTATGAAAAAAAAAGAGGCAATAACCCCCCTTATGCTTTTGGAAAAATAGTAAATTACCCCCCTTCATCCCGCATTGTAGTTCATGCGCCGCAGTAGCAATTGGTTTAGGATTTTTTATTTCTAAAATGTCAATTTTGCCCTCAAACATCAACCGTTGGATGTATTAAATAAAATTGACGGCTCAGATTTTTTTTACCTATAAAAAAATATAAAATATATAAATATATTTATATACAATATATATGTATATATTTATTAAATATATAGTTATTATAGACATATTTGTATATAACAATATTTATATATAGTCAAATATATATGTGTATATTTATATATATACATATATATATATAACCCACCCTCCTCACCCACCAACCCTCCCCCACCTCTCGAGCGGCGGCCATGGCCGCCTCTGCGGCTGCCTCTCGCAAGGGGAAAACGGTCGGCCATGGCCGCTGTTTTTTTACATATATATGTATATAACTTAAAAAAAAATTGAATATATATGAATAAAAAATTAAATATATACAAAAATAAAAAATAACTAAATTAGAGAAATGAAATATAATATATGAATATTTATGTATAAATATATTTATAAATATATCAATATATTTATGTTTACATTTATATATATAATATAACATATAAATTTTGTATATCTCTATACAAAAATATAAATATATACATAATATTATTAAATAATTTTTATATATTTATATATTTACATATTTATATTTAAATATATACAAAATAAAAAATAACTAAATTAGAAAAATGAAATATAATATATGAATATTTATGTACAAGTATATTTATAAATATATCAATATATTTATGTTTACATTTATATATAATATATAACATATAAATTTTGTATATCTCTATACAAAAATATAAATATATACATAAATATTATTAAATAATTCACATATATTTATATATTAAACATAAATATATAATATATTATGTATAAATTTTGTACATTTATATACAAAAATATAAATATATCCATAAATATTATTAAATAATTTTTATATATTTATATATTTACATATTTATATTTAAATATATACAAAAATAAATAAATAAATTAGAGAATAAGAATAAATAAATTGAAAATAGATGAAATGAGAAGGGTAATATAGTCTTTATATATAAAAATTAGAGTTGAATTGCATCAAATAAGGAGGAGGAGGCAGTGTGCTAGTTTTTCAAAAGCATAAGGGGGGTTACTGCCTTTTTTTTTTTTTCATAAGGGAGTTTTTTGCAACTTATGACTAACACAGGGGGGTAAAATGCAATTCAACCTATATTTTTTAGCTGTGTGCTCAATTTTTAAACGAATACAATTTTTGGAGGCCATAATAATTGATGCATGTTGACTTATATTTGGCAAAAACATTTCACATGTTGCAGTTACTAACTTTGCTTAGTTTTCTTAATGTTTCACCAATATGTCCAACTAATATATTAGTTTTTATTATTTATTTGAAAAAAAGTTGACGGTTTTTATTTAATGAAAATCTGTAGTTTTCTTGTGTTTAATGATGGGTTAATTGTAGAAAAGTAGCCAAACCAACTTTCATTTTAGAACTCAGTCCCCATTCATCTTTTTTTCAGTTTTAACTCCCCATTTCCAACTTTAACTTTGAATTCACTCCCCACTTGAGTCAAAAAGACAAAGGAGCCCTCACTTAAATTGAAAATGACAAAAATCCCTCCACTTCCCCACCAATGAAAATGTTACCTCACAACTTTTGCCCCCCCAACTAATGTTTTCTCTTCCCATTCCCTCCATTTGTGCAAACTCGACGTCTAGTTGTGCAACAACTCTCTGCTTGCCATTTTCATGCTGGTGTTGCGACGAAATCTTCATCTCTTTCACTTTCTTGTTTGGGGATTGACTTTTCTCCTTTCTTTTTTGTAGTCGTAGCTAGAAGGGTTTCTATTTTTGCCCCTCAATTGCATAGCCTACGAGGTAAGTTGTGTTATTTTCTATTCTATAATTTTTGTATTGAAATATAGAAAGAAATGTTGTACACTACTTTGTTTGATGTTGTTTTTAATTATTTTAGGCCTAATTTTAATATACTCAATTCACCACGGTTGGTCTTTTCTTTTATTAAAAAAAAAAACCTCTAATATAAGTTTTTTGGTACTTGAATATTATCAATTTATACTTCAATTGTTGTTTTAATTATATGCTTCCAATATCAGATATTTGAATTTAGTAATTATATAATTCATATAAGGGGTAGCGTATATTGGTTGTTTGTAACTGAATTTTAGGGATACTATCTGATTTATGGTGTATACGATGTCTATACTTCATGTTTATGCATTTCTTGGGCATCCATTCCTGCAAACTCATGATTAATATGATTAGTATTATTTTCAAATAATATGGTATCAAAATTCAAATTTTTAGTATTTAAATTATGACTTGCATTATTGATTTCCAATTCAGTATTATGTTCCAATTTTTTTGGTTGCAAAATTTAAGTTTTTAGCATTTTAATTCTGACTTTGCAGTACACAAAACCTCCAAATCAGTATGTTGTGTAGTTTTTTTGTACAAAAATTGAAACTTTCAGTATTTAAATTGGGGTGAGTTACATCCATACCACCTAAGGTTTGGCCTAGTTACCGAAAAATCCTCGTTGTTTTGAAAATTACATATACCCCCGACATTTGTCGCCATCCAATATTTCAACCCAACCGTTAGTCAATGTTAGGGTTTTGGCCAATCGTTGTTAAAAAATTTAAGTAAAATTTCAAATATGCCCTTCTGATAATCGACCTAATTTTGACCAAATTTGACCTTTTCTCGCGGACAAAAATACTGTCAGGGGTGATATTGTAAGAAATTCAATTTTTTTAAGGACTTATTTGTAATTAATATTTTAATTAATTCATATTCTAAACACATAATTAATTAATATTTTAAATTACATAATTAACAATATTATATAAAAACATATTTAAAACAACTAATTAAATTTATTTATTGAAAGAATAAATAAATAAATAATTAACCAAAAACAAAAGGAAAAAATAATTTTTTATTTTTAATTAAAATAAAATAAAAATTTTAACTAGTTATCTTTGATTAAAATTTTATTAATTAAACCAATTATCTTTAATTAAAATTAAAATTTGAACCATTTATCTTTAACTAAAATTTATATAAAATTTAAACCAATTAAAATAAATTATATTTTTAATTAAAATAAAAAATAAAAATTTAGACCAATTATCTTTACAATATGCACACACACACACACATACATATCTAAATTTAAACCAATGATCTTGGTTAGGCGACCGACCGCTGGCCCAACCATGGTGCGACTAAGTGGCTACAGTGGGGAGGGGAGTGAGTGGGTGTAGGCGGGTGGGGCTGATGAAGAAAGAGAAGGCCCTATTTTATTTTATTTTTCCTTTTGTTTTTAATTAATTATTTATTTATTCTTTCTATGAATAAATTTAATAGTTGTTTTAAATATATTTTTATATAATATTGTTAAATATGTAATTTAAATAATAAATGAATTTAATTAAATCATTGATATAATCACTTTTAAATTATTAAAGTTGTGTTGTATAAATAATATATCAAATAAAATTATTAAACTTATATTTAAAACTTTAAAAAATTAAGGTGATAAAAATGTATTAAATAAATCCTTAAAAATTTGAAATTATTACAAATAGGTCCAAGGGTATTTGTGTCTTTAGATATTTCTATCAATTTTCTCATTTTTTTCTTTTTTTTGGCAATTTTTAATAGAAGGGTATTTTGGTCATTTTGTACTTTCCGTCAGCATTACATTTTAGTTTCAAAGTTTAGGGGGAGGGATAATATGTAATTTTCAAAACAATGAGAATTTTTTTGGTAATTAGGCCAAACCTCAGGGGATATGGATGTAATTCACCCTTTAAATTTTGACTTGTTCCAAAACCTCCAATGTAGTATTTATGCAGTTATGTATTTCTCTCTTTTCTGCAAAAATAATGACTAAAATTTGAAGATCTTCACACCAAACTCCGAAGGTAATAGAGACTCCGAGCTATATCCTCTAGAGTACTTTAAAAATATTATTAAAGTGTTGGACGGTAACATGAGCTTTAGACACATTGAAGCACTAAAGAGAACCCCATTTTTTGCATACCTTAAGATGACTGACTTGAGTAAATTGAGTACTAATAGTGTTATTGGAGTTGGAGCTCTCTTGAGGAGGTTTAATATTAGGTCTTATCTTTTATTTTTGATAACGATATTAGGCTTCCTTTTACTGTGAGGGACTTTTCTATTATTGTGGTGTTGCAGCACGTGGGGCAACCTGTGAATTTTGATATAAAGATAGAGTCAGAAACTATTAAATGATTATTTGAAGGAAAAAAATAAGAATATCACTCGAGTAGAGATTTGTAAAAGATTGAAAGAGTTGAGAGATAAAACATAGTGATCAAGATATAGATGATTTTGTTAGGATGTACGTAAAACACAGTGATAGGATATAGCTAATTTTGTTAGGATGTACATAATACTAGTTTTCAACTGTATTTTATTTTGAACTAGTAACTATTCGACACCTAGATTCCTTCTGTCGTACGTAGATGGTTTATCTTCCATTGGCCTTTATACATGGGGAGTTGATGCATTTAAGTTTCTACTGATAAGATTTTGGTGCATCTAGGAGGTGAAAGGGGGAAAGGTCCAAAAAAAAAAAAAAACATACTTTGATGGATGCAGTATTGGCCTAATGGTAAGTTAATGGCATTGTTACTATTAATATTTTTTATTACTATTATTGAATGCCTATAGCATTGCATAAATTTTCTTTTGAATGACAGGCTTGGGTTTATGAACGTATTCCTTGCATTCATTTCCACGATCCCTTCAATGGTATGAGAGTAAGATCTCCAGAAAAGTTGTTGATGCAAAAGAAAGATTCAAGACGATTACTAGAAATACGATAATAACTTATATTCCTCATCTTTGTTGTTATAATAGCTTTATCTACATATAAAATTACAAACTAAGCTGTAGAGTTATTTTTGAACAGGTTCTGGATATTTATCCGTTCCCTGATGAGGAGAAACTGTTGTTACCAATACATCACGGAGCACCAACTATTGATGTGTAGAGCTTGCAAGGAATGTTGAAAGAAAAAGAGAAAGAGAGAGCATTACTGAAAGAAAGACTTTTCTTTCTTGAGAATAAAGGACTTGTTGATGGAGTTGAGTTGAGGCAGAGGAGGAAAAAGACAAAGGAAAATCAAAATAAAAGAGCTAGAAAGAGAGGAAGATAATGAGGAAGAAGAAGAGAAAGAGAATGAGGAAAAATGAGGAAAAAGAAAAGGAAGAGAATGAGGAAGAAGAGAAAGAGAAAGAGGGTGAAGATGAGGACAAAGAAAAAGGAAGAAGAGGAAGAAAAGAGCAAGAGAAAGATGAAAAAGAAGACAAAAAAGAGGAGCAACAAAAAGAGCAAGAAGAAGGTAATGATGGTGGAAAAGACAAAGGAAAATCAGAAGAAAAAGAGCTAGAAAAAGAGGAAGATAAGGAGGAAGAAGAAGAGAAAAAGAACGAGGAAAAAGGAGGAAAAAGAAAAGGAAGAGAATGAGGAAGAAGAGAATGAGAAAGAGGGTGAAGAGGAAGAAAAGAGCAAGAGAAAGATGAAAAAGAAAATGAAAAAGAGGAGCAACAAAAAGAGCAATAAGAAGGTGATGATGGTGGAATTCACCCCTAAAAGTCCCGAATTAGGGGATGTTCTACCCTTGGAAGTGACCATAGCTTCTATCATGAAAAGTATGCGAGACTAAGGCAAGACAACCAAAAAAAGAAAAGAAATAGACACTGTTACACCTAGCACCACGCCACGAAGGATAAGAGCGAAGCAGATTGCTCATAAAGACCATGGCAAGAAGACGAAGGTATGTGTATACAAGTTTCAATACTACATTTTAGAGTTTTTATACTTGATGTAAGTGAAACAAATACTGAATTGCATTAGAAAATGTACTACATAGCTGGACTGAAGTACTGGATATGTGTATTGCATTTTTTATAGGAGAAGATCGATGCCCAAAATACTGAATTGATAGAGATTGGATCTGTAAAGTCTAATTTATCAGATAATGATGACTTCTTTTATCAGTTTCGAGGACAAGCAGATTATAGAGGGCGGTCTGAGATATCTGATAAAGATGGAGAAATTATTGACTTATATTTGCAATGAGATAAAGTAGAGTAATTATAGTGAATATACATTATCCTTTTTATAGTAAATTTATTATTTGAGTAACATGATGATTTATTATTGTAGTGTTACTATTTGGAAGAGGCTTGATCTTCAAACTGGGAGATATATGTTTTGCAATTTGTTGTTCAGGAAAGAGGTGAGGTCAGATTTAATTGATTGCTACATAAAGATCTTGTGCCGCCCTTCATTCAGAGAAAAAATGTGATCACGATATTTGGTATCTGACACCATACCTGGGGCTATGTAGTGTTTGTTTTATATTTCCAACTACAAATAACTTGATTTAACAAGTTCTAACATTAATTGTTGATAGGAGGAAATTCTAAGAGAACTTAACAAAGCAAATAAAAAACATGCTATAAAACAAGATGAAATTCCAAAATTTGTTGGTTAACTGAGCACGCACAAGTTCCTAGAATAGCTGAATTTAGATGTGTTGAACAAGTGCCATTTTATTATATTCCCCATTAACAACCATTATCATTGGTTCCTCCTTGTGTTGGACACGATTGAAAAGAACTTCATATAGATGAACTCATCCTGGTCTCCCCAGATGAAAGTAATGACAAAAGTTTTTGTAAGTTTGCTTATATTTGTAATACATTCATCCAAGTATTTGAATAAAAACTAAAAAATACTTTTGCAGGCTAAGTTTTTTATTGGATATTTAAAACACTACTTTAGGTATATTGTGTCACAAAAAGAAGTGCAGATACATTTTAGTCGCCAACAAAATGGGGACCTGGACTGTGTAGTTTATGTATATCTTTAGGCTGAGTGTTATGCAAAAAACATGAAGGATTTCTAGCAATATCCAAATGAATGTTCTATGGATCTGTATCGAGTATATATTGCTATAAAAATTCTAATTGATGAGCATGGTTTAACGTATTCCAGGGGGATGATGATGTTCGAATGGTTATCTAGATGAATTGACTATTTTGTTATTTTGTATTTCAGTATTTTTGACATTCTTATTGGATAACATTTATAATTTGTATATTTGGATTATTAGAATGGATGGTGTTTACAATTTATAGTATAATTTAGAAATTTATTTATAAATAGATGCTGGTAAAGATATATATATATATATATGTTACAAGTTAGCTCAAAATAAGTACATAAGTAATATAACTCAACACGCATGAACACAATTTCTAAGTACATAAACATGAAAAATAAATACACAACACTGGCAAACTAAGTACATAAATGTAGTTCTGGAGTACATAACTGGTAATACTGGATACTTTTTTGTCGATTTTTGGTAACATTATCCTAATCTGGCAATTGCGTGACTATAAGACCATGGAATATTAGCCCTTGGAGTTATATAGTCATGATAGATTCACTAGTTTTCGATGGTGGTGTCGAGACAATTCATTTAACTCACGCATCAATGGTTTATACTACTTTGAATGAGAGTGCAAGTGGTTGGATGCGTGTGTTAGAGTTCCCAACTATTACAACATGTACTATCATAATCATTTCTTCAACAAACCATGATTTTATTGCATTGGGATGTCTTATGTGTTGTTCCACACATCAAATTGAGCCTTAACTCAGTATTTGAAAAAGCACGTACATAAATACAAAAAATAAGTACACAATATTGACAAATTGAATACATAAATATAGTTTCGGAGTACTTGACTGCCAGTATTTGGTACTTTTTAGCCAATTTTCGATATTATTCTTAGCACATAAGAGATCTAGCTCCATTCAGCCTAATTTGGCTATTGCATGACCATATGACCATGGAGTATTGGCCCTAGGAGTCATATGGTCATGATAGGTTCACTGGTTTTGATGGTGGTGTTGGGAGGATTCATTTAGCTCATGCATCAATGGTTTATACTAATCTGAATGAGAATGCAAGTGGTTGGATTGTGTGTTTGAGTTTCCAACCATTACAACATGTACTATCATGACTATTTCTTCAACAAACCATGATTTTATTGCGTTAGGGTGTCTTATGTATTGTTCCACATATCGAATTGAGCCTCATCCTGGCCTTTGAAAAGCATGTATATAAACACAAAAAATAAGTAGACAATATTCACAAATTGAGTACATAAACACAGTTTTGGAGTACATAACTGCTAGTACTAGGTACTTTTTCATCAATTTTTGGTATCATCTCAGCACATAAGAGATCGAGTTCAATTCAACATAATCTGGCCATTGCGTGACCATAAAACTATAGCATATCATTATCAATACATTAGGGATTTTTGGTGCCATGCATGAATGGTTTCACACAAATATGAATGAGAGCGCAAGTAGTTGGATATAGGTGTTTGTATTCTAAACCATTTCAACACGTGTGTATCCAAACCATTTCTTCAACAAACCATGATTTTTTTGCATTAGGGTCACTTATGTGTTGTTCCATGCATCAAATTGAACCTCATCTTAGCCTTTGCAAATGCAAGTAAATAAACATGAAAAATAAGTAAACAATATCTACAAATTAAGTATATAAATGTAGTTTTGGAGTATATAAATTCCTATACTAGGTACTTTTATACAGACTTTCGATACCATTCCCATCACATAAGGGATCAAGTTCAATTCGGCGTAATCTGGCCATTGCATGATTATAAGACCATGGCGTATGATTATCAACACATTAGGGATTTTTGGTACCACGCATGAACAATTTCACACTACTATGATGAGAGCGCAAGTGGTTGGATGTAAGTGTTTGTGTTCCAAACTATTCCAACACGTGCATATACAAATCATTTTTTCAACAAACCATGAGGTTTTTGCGTTAAGGTCATTTATTTGTTGTTCCACGAATTGAATTGAGCCTCATTTCGGCCTTTGGAAAAGCAAGTACATAAACATGAAAAATAAGTACACAATATCTGCAAATTAAGTACATAAACGCAGTTTTGGAGTACATAGATGTCTATACTGGGTATTTTTTTCCTAGATTGTTGGTATCATTCTCAGTACATAAGGGATCGAGTTCAATTCGGCCTAATCTGGCCATTGCATGATTATAAGACCATGGCGTATTATTATTAGCACATTAAGGATTTTTAGTACCATGCATGAACCGTTTCACACTACTACGAATGAGAGCGCAAGTGGTTAGATATAGGTGTTTGTGTTCCAAACGATTTCAACTCATCTGTATCCCAACCATTTCTTCAACAAACCATGATTTTGTTGCATTAGGGTCACTTATGTGTTGTTCCACGCATCGAATTGATCCTCATCTTGGCTTTTGAAAAAGCAAGTACACAAACACAAAAAATAAGTACACATATCTATAAATTAAGTACATAAATACAGTTCTAGAATACATAAATGTCTATACTGGGTACTTTTTCATAGATTTTCGGTATCATTCTCAGCACATAAAAGATTGAGTTATTCGGCCTAATTTGGCCATTACGTGATCATAAGACCATGGCATATCATTATCAGCACATGAAGGATTTTCAGTACCATGCATTAACGGTTTCACACTACTATGAATGAAAGCGCAAGTGGTTGGATGTAAGTATTTGTATTCCAAACCATTTCAACACGTATGTATACAAACCATTTCTTCAACAAATCTTGGTTCTATTGTGTTAGAGTCACTTATGTGTTGTTTCACACATCGAATTGAACCTCATCTTGGTTTTTGAAAAAGTAAGTACATAAACACGAAAAATAATTAAGTACACAACATTGACAAATTAAGTACATAAATGCAATTTCGGAGTACATAATTGCGAATACTAGGTACTTTTTCTGATAAAATGGAAAATAAATCTAGATAATAGCTCCAACGTAAACCTTCTCAATAGTTAAAATGAATACTCATTCATGATTTCTTTCACATTAAAACGATAGTACAATATGTTCATATTTTACAAAGTATACAATACAAATAATTCTATAAAAATTCTCCAATTAAAATATAATATAACACAAATGCTATAACTTAACATATCCTCCAGACAAGGACGAATTTAGCAGCTATCATAAGCACGTGTACACTATCTATTTCTAATCCATCTTCTTTTAAACCTTTGTCTTCTTTGCATCCTCTTTTTTCTAATTGTAGAGAAAAAAAATTCAATCAAAATATTATTTAATAAGTAATGACAAATGGTAATACAAGTACAAATATACAACACAACGGTAAACAAATCTATCACCATATCAATTTGCACTAAATGGTAGGAAAGTAACTTTTACTCAATGGAAGCACAAGCTTGCTTCCAAGATATTGTATCATTTTGCAATGTGTTCTTTCTTTTTATTCTACAACATACACAATTTATGTAAATCCAACTATGTGAATCCATTATAAACAATTTATTATGATCTATCATCTCAAAACTCCTACAACTACTAATGTGTAGATTGAGCAGAAGAATTGAAGTATCATATTGGAAGTACTAAATTGCACTAATCTAGTATTAATCAGTGGACTATTAAGTATGATAATCTATAAATAAGGTATCTTATTAAGGAGGAAGAACATATAACAATTAGGTACTAATCGAAACACATCGGAAGTATAACGAAGAATTAATGCAATACTAACATGAAAATATGAAGAAACTTACCAATACATATAATAGATTTTCTTTCCATGTCTTTCCGGTTCATTTTCTCGGACAACCATGATATCAACGATGCCCATTTTAAGCAAAATATGCAATCGAATCATATTGAAAACATCATTATCAGTTTCCCAAAAGACATAAATCTTCTAATGTGGATCGAAGTATTGCAATTTATTGAGCTCAAAACAAATTCCAGGCCATTTTTTCCCAATATGAAATAATAACTCTATCAAACTCGTACATTCGTAAATTGACCAAAATATAGAGTTCTCTATTGTACACACAACTTTTTAATAGCTGAGTTTTAGCTTCTTGGCCACTCGAAGATATTTTATTAAACTCAAATTCACAAATTCTTACCTTCTTCCACATATCATTACACGATTAATAAACTCTAGCTCAAAATAAAATGGCGACAAATGAGCTAAGGATCTTCCCGAATCAATTTGACAATGGCGAAAGCACTAAAAAAACAAGAGAGAGAGGGTCTTACCTATTGTTCGTGGGAGAAAGCCACGCAAGAGAATAAAGCATGAAGAGAGAGAAGGAATTATGTCAAATAAACAAAAAGAAAAAGAAGAGAAAATAAGGTTTTTGGGGTTATTTTGATCAAAGCAGGTGCATAGGTAGTCAACTCAAAACATAAAGTTGAATTAAGGAGTTAAAACTAAGAAAAGGGTTGATGGGAGCTGATTCCTAAAGTGAAAGCGGTTTGGGGATTTATAAATAAGATGCCCTTCAGTGATATCCATCTTTTCGATGTCATTATTTTTGTCACATTGAACGCCTTTCAAGATTGGGTTTGAATAATAATATTTAGAGCTAAAAATTAATTTTGAACTTATAATAATAAATCCTCAAGGAATTTAAGTTATATCTACTTTTTTCTCTTCCTTTTTATTCTGTACTGGTCACCAACACATGCAGTTTCCATAAGCATAAGTACTTTTTAAATTTAGTGTATTTTTAATGCAAATTTATTATTGACTATAATGAAAGTTAACTAATATTTTGCATAATAATGATTATTTTTTGCCATCACCATACAATTTAAAGGTTGTTGAGAAAATTCTATGTCAATACACTATCAAATCAAAAGAATTAATATGTCACGAAATTAATCTAACAAGATACATGTGCTTTATCTTTGTGAAAATTTTGGACTTCGGTTAGAAGAAGGAACACATTTCATAATTATGCCAATTTTTTTTTGGAAACTAGTACATATCTAGGCATCCTATACTAAACCACCATAATAATAGTACATAAAATCTCCACATGCTACCTCTATAATTAGAGAATTTTTAGAATTGCAAAAGGCCCCTTTAAGGTCTTTTTGTACTGTTTTGTTTCATGTGGTTAATTTTTTCATAAAAATAAAAGATCTCTCCAAAATCATATAAAAAAATATACATATAAAAGCGATAATAGAAGCCATAAGTCAGAATCAAGTGCTATATATTGCTTTTGATAACGAATAGATAATGCTCCTACTAATAAACATATCATGGAATTCTTTTACTTCAAAGAATTCAAGTTCCATAGAATGATACTATATGAGTTCCACAAACTTATAAATGCAACTATCATTTACTATTCAAAGTTGAAATAAGGGTGTATATTACTCAGTAACAACTACAAATAGTCTAACCTATGCGATTTTTCTATATATCTATTTAACTTGAATTATGAATCATGAAAAACTTAAGTTTTTATCCAAAACTTAATTTTGGGAGAATTTTAAACCCACTTGATGCTACAAAAAATAAAATGAGAATCAAGGGACAATGGAGGAATCATCGACTGGCAAACTGGCTTCTTCCTTTTCTAACTTATTATAAATTAGCATAAATTAAATTAGCAGAAATATATAAACATGAATTACAAACTGTGAAAAAATTTAATTAAAACTTGATGTTGGAAAAAAATTTATACCAATGAAATATTAAAGAATTGATGTGCGACAAAGGAATTACAAAAAAGTTTCAAATTTTAATGTTAGTTTGGGAGCATGAGCAGGTAGAAGTTTTGGATACTGGACAAAGGGAATGAGAAGAAGCTTCAAATAGTGGGTAGAGAGAGTGAAGTTATGGATAATAGAAAGATTAGGTGTAGGGATGTTTTAGTCAAATAATAATTTGGTATAGCGATGTAAGATCTTTTTTTCTATACTAGCAATTGTTGCACGCGATTACGCATGCATAAATATTTTTTGAGTATTTGAATGATTTGATTCTTCTAATATTTGAATGGATGATGAAATTATGGAGATTTGGGAGGTCGGTTTTTGTAATTTTTTGCCGGAGTTGTAGGGATAATATGGTTTTTGTAATTGTTTAGTGAGTTAGTGGGTTTCACGAAAAGTATCATTTTATCCCTATTATTAGAATATTTCTGGAGGAGAATTCAAAGGATAAATTTGGGATAATAAAAAAACTAGTATCGAAACTACTTTCATGTACCAAATTCTCCATTTTACCCTTCAAATTGAATTGTCTATTTTAATTTTTAAAATAATTTAAGGATATTTTTAGTAAAAAGTCAAATATAACTTCAAATTTAGACATAAAAAGTCCATTCTTTTTATAATGGTATAGATATATACATACGCTTATTTAAGATTATTTAAATTTGAATATTGAATCTGAAATATACAAGCTAGTGGGAGGATGCGTAATGTCATTTTAACCTATAACTTATGACTACTTTTATTAATAATTTCCTCTTACATATAATCCTAGCCAATTAGCCTTTGTTTCAAAAAAAGTCAACATTAACTCAAAAGTTTCAAAAAAACTCAGTTTTACGCTTACACTATGTTTGGTTCATGGATTTTAGTGAGGAAAAGAAAAGAAAATATTTTTTATTATTTGGTTGGTAAGGAAAATACTAAAGAAAAGAAAATGTGGGGAGAAATATAGTGTATCTAAGGAAAATGAATTTTTCTTATAAAATTATGAAAAGAATGAGGGAAAAGCCTATTTGAACTCTCTCTTATACTCCAACACATTCATCACCCCTCGTTTCCCCATCCCTTTCTTTATTATCTTCTTTAACAACCAAACAAATTTAAGATTTTATATTTTTTTTCTTTTCTTTTCCTTTTTTCTAATACTTTCCTTTCCTTATCAAAATCCTTAAACCAAACATAGTGTTAAGGATTTTGATAAGGAAAGGAAAGCATTAGAGAAAAGGAAAAGAAAAAAAAAAAAGAAATATAAAAATTCAAATTTATTTGGTTGTTAAAGGAGATAATGAAGAAAAGGATGGTAAAACGAGGAGTGTTATAAATGTGCTGGAGAACTAGAGAGAGTTCAAATAGATTTTTCCCTTACTTTCCTCATCATTTTGTGTGGAAAATTCATTTCCTTAACTATCTATTTGGTTCATGAATTCTATGAAGGAAAGGAAAATGATAAGACAAGGAAAAGAAAGTCAAATAAAGTTAAAATCCTAAACTTATTTGGTTGTTAAAGAAAATAATAAGGAAAATGGTTTTCCTCAAAGAAACACACCTTTGTTTGGTTAGTATAGAAAAGGAAAATGAAAATAACAATACAGACTCATTGTTCCAATATTTGAAGCCACAATTTTTAGCATAAGAAAATTTCTGATTCTTCACTCTAGTGTCAATTTTTAGCGAAGCAAAAGAATCAGCATCAACACCTCATTCTATGAAAGAAGAAGAAAGAAAAAAAAACAAAACAAAACAAAAATCTCCTCATTCCAACACCAATTTTTCAGCAATAAAGAATCTTCGAAGTGCCCAAATTTCAACCACGATACGAGTCCCAAATCAAGCAATTTCCAACGAAAAATCTAGTTAACATTGACCACTAATTTTTAGCCCCCATAACATTAGTTTCTGAAGAAGCCATGCAAATTTCCTTCTAACAAGCAACTCCTCAAGATAAAAAATAAACCTTTCAAATTCCTGTTTGCAATCTTAATCCAGTAGCCACTCAAACATCCCAATCAATGCCGTGGTCTAGTAGCTCAAAACATGATCATACAACTTCCAAAGTTGAGCGTTAAAAGTTTAATGTGCAGCAACTCATGATACTCCTTAGCAGATTTTTAACAATATGAAGTCCAGATTACTCTGTCAATTTTGCAGCACCCAAATTTTGGATAATAAACAGTACAAAAGAAAAAAAACTCAAAGTCATTTATTCCAACAAATAAAAACAAGTCAGTTTCGCTGCGGACCAAATCAAAATCAATAGCTACATATAGCCAACCTCAGTCTCAAATTTCCAACTACCAAGTGTTTCAACAATAATATGAACTAGTGTTTCACTATGTTACCTAAGCCATTACGAGGGATCTAGGTATCAAGCAATAGTCTACTTTCTATGTAAGTATTTTGATAAGCGAAACTCCATAAACATGCATACCCTCACATCATACGAGAATGGTGTTTGATTTTACAATTAAAAAAGGTCCTGCAGCGAGCTATCTATAGGATTATTTATGCCAAATGATCATCAAAGATCTCTTGACCAAATTTCACGAGCAGCCAAAACCTTTTTCATTCAATCGGGCATTTGTAGAATGCACAAGCAGAACTAACATCTATAGTAAGTTTTTGATATATAGTCATCTACGAGATCTCTGTCATTCCACCAATTGAAGCAATCTCATTGAATAAATCTTCTTCGGTGTAATTTCGTTGGTTCCCAAGTTTTATTGCTGCAGCAACTTTGCCTATGCTAGCTGTTAATAAAGATTCTTCTTCACTCACCACATCTATCATTCCCATCTTCTTTTTCTTTAGCTCTTCACTTGTTTTTGTAGAGCATGTTGGCGCTTTTGATGTAGATGAGTCTTCATTATTATCTTGCCTAACACATTCATCATTCCAGGCATTTTCCTTATGTTCTTCCAAAGGATTTTGTTTGTTTTCCCATTCCATCCGCATTTGTTTCACACCAACAGCACGACTGCCCGTCACACAATCTTTTCCAAAAACTCATCCAAGTTCTCATGATTGAGAATTGGATTATATCGAAAATGAGATGCAGTTAGCTTTGTCTATTAAAACAAAAGATCAAGAAAATAATGTTTTATCAATAAAAGCTACAAATAACTTAAAACTAAGTAAAGAGTTGAAAGAGAGAGTACCTTCAAATAAGCATCCCATACCCCGACTTCAGCTTCTATCATTTTAGTTGAATAATTAAAGCCAAAACCACTACCATTTTGCAAAATATATTTAACTGAGCCAAATGTTTCTTCAATGTCTTAACACGGTTCTTTATATGCCCAAAATCACAAAAAATATGGAACCTAGAGGATACACTTGTTGTTGCAGCCTTATAAGCTGTGCTTGTGATAACTCTACCAATTTTTTGTCCTTTAAGCTTTTGTTCCATGACAGAATCAATAAGGCATTCATCCCTTTCATCACTCCATTCGAGATTTTTTTTTTATCATTAACTGGTAAATCCTCCAAGTCATCTTTGAACTACATTAATCAAAACACAAATGAAATGGCAAGCCATAGCATATATCCATTCTAAAGCCAATTTGTTAATAAATAAAGAGAACTAATAACAATAATATCAAGTTGGACAACGAGTAGTAAATAAAACCAAACCTATCCAATAACCCTAAGCTATAAGTTTTGTTACACTTTGTACAAATAAATCTCTCTAGTTGGAGGGAAGTGATGACAACATATCAATGCAATGAATCATTTAATCTATAATCTCTCCACTTGTTCTTTGCAATCTTTTCTATCAACAAATCTCCTTCCCTATATTTATCAAGTAAGCTAGGATAACATTCAACTTCTTTTTCCATAAGTTCTTCATCAACTTTAGCAAATATTTTTTCATCACGTTCAACACCCATTAGGAAATTATGAAGAATGGAACATGTCAATATAATGTCTGCTTGAGTATCTACACTAAAATGCGACTTTGTTCCACTTCATAGTATTGGAAATTTCTTTTTTAGAACTCCAAAAGCTCATTCAATTGAATTCCTTATGAAAGTATGATGTAAGTTGACTTCACATGAGTTTTGTGGTTCATGAAGACTATACTCCTTTAAATGATAACGTGTACCCCGATAAGGAGCAAGGAACCAAGTTTTAAGTTGAAAACCCACATCAACCAAATTAGTATTTACCTAGATCACAAATCTTTATTCATTATAGATTAAAAGAAATATATACTGGAAATAAAAAAGAAAATAAGCTTATCTTATATAGTAATCACCTTAGGGCATAGTTGTTAAGAGCGCGAAGCACGCTATAGTGCACAGGTCTTTTGGGGCTATAGCGCAACGCAAAGCGCACACTTTTTTGCAATAAAGAGCAACATATGAAAAGTATATTCATTTTCTATGACATAGTTCTATACCAAGAATGCCTATAAATTCAAACAATTATAGAACATAAAAACTATTAAATATTAGAAACTAATAATTAAAAAAAAAAACTCACGTCGTTCAACAATCTCAAACAAACAAGTTCCAGTTAAAGTTTTATAACAAAACAAGTTAACAACTCTACTGTTTAATCATCATTTTCAAAATCTTCCTTCCCACTCAACTGTTTAATCATCATCTTCAAAATCTTCCTTCCCACTCAACTCTTCCCCCCATCCATCGTCACTAGAGCAAGGTTTATAACCCTCATTATCCTTTTCTTCATCTTCCTCCTCAGTGTCATCAAAATCTATCTCCTCTTCTTCATCTATAATACGCAATGTCGATGAAGAAGTTGATTTTCCTTTTCCCTTTGTTTGCATTATCTCCTTGCCCTTGGAAGTAGTTGCCCTAGGCTTAGCTTCACTTGACTTTCTCAATAAATCACTTTTAGATCGAGAAGCTCGAGATCTAAAAGTGTAGGCATCTTCATTAACTCTAGTAGCATTTGCAACATCACCTTATGTCAAATCATCATCATCAAACACCTGAGTATCATCTTCATCCATCCTCCCCACCAACCATTCATTTCCATCATCCATTGCATTAGAATACAAGATGATTGGATCAATGGAGTCACGCTTGTCATATCTACGAAGCAAAGACTGATTGTACTTGATGAAAACCAAACCATTTAAGCATTGTTGCACCTATCGGTTTCCTTTCTTGGAATGAAGCTGTGAAAAAAGTGATACAACGTAAATTATTAACAAAAAAGTTATAATAAGTGAATAATTTTAGGAAATATTTTGAACTTACATGTTCAAAAATACTCCAATTTTGTTCACATTCGGACAAGCTACAAGTAAGACTAAGAATTTTGATGGCAAGCTTTTGTAAATTTGGTATTGAAGATCCAAATGAAGCCACCATTGAACTAGCAATCATTTAAAAAAAATAAAATAAAATAAATTCAGTAGGCTGCATAGAATATATATATATATATAATTATAACCTCTTGCATTCACATATTACCTGGTGCTAGCAACCTTCTTTGCATTGAATGATATACCAGTATCATACATCCACCTAGCAAACTTTTCGACTGCATTGTCCCTCAACTTCTTTTTGTTTCATTAAATTGAAAAGAACATTCACCTTTCTTTCTCTCTTTGACTACTTCATTAGCATCGTTTGTGAAAAATCAATCAATCGGGCCCATTTGCTTAATTTTTTGGCCGGCATAAATGTTGATCGATTCAATCCGTGACTAAAAATTGAAGGCATAGGCCTCTTCGCGGTTGATTGCACCTCCACATCATCTTTATCTTACTCCTCCAATTCTTGATCAGCAATGTCATCAAAATAAGGTATTTTATCAATTGTGTTCTTTAACTTTTGTTTGTCTTCTATGTATTCTTTCATTTCTTGCTTAACACATCAAGTGCTTTCTTACACGCTGCCTCATTTCTATATCCCCCACAATATGTTGTTTATGCCTCAATATACCTCCTTTTGTCACTTTATTGCAATAATGGCACCTTATACCTTCATTGATGTTGTTTGAATTAACCAAACTCCCGTGATTCCATCCGGAATCCTTTCGATTTGATGCTATTATACTTGCTGAAAATTGAAGAACTTTCAGCACTTATTCCTCACATTTCAACATATGCTCAGCAATATTTCACCATAATTAACTTAGTTTCAACGTATCATAGGTAGTTTCAATAAATTCAAACAGTATTTCAGCATATTTAGCACACATTTCAACAAATTCAACATGTAAAAAATAAAAAAGAAAAAAAACAACAGATAGATAATAATAAAAAAACAAAACTGAAATTTTCAACATTAATTTATAAAAGAAGAATGAAGAAGAAAATAGGAAAAGAAGAGAATGGTTGAAGAAGAAAAAAGGAAAAAGATGGATGAAAGAAGAAGAGGATAAAAAGAAACAAAAATAAGAAACTGGAAACATTACACATAAAATAGTTGAAGAAGAAAAAAGAAAAAATGTGGAAGAAAAGGAAAAAAAAAATGAGGAGGAGATAAGAATAAGTAACTAGAAACATAGCAGGAAAAAAGGGGCGGGAAAAAAAAAAGCTGACCTGGCGGCGGCGACATGGGTGGCGGCCAACGATGATGTTTGCAGCAACAGGTGGTGGCCAGAGTTGAGAGTATTTTACCTACTGAAGACTTGGAGTTGTTTTGTATAATAGGAAATAATCCCCAAAACCCTAACTTAAGTTAATAAACTGGCTGCCAAAAAGCCCTAGCAGTAAAGCCCATATAGCGTGCCTTGCGCTCTAGGTATAGCGCAAATAGCGCCGCGAGGCGCGCGCTTCACTAATGTTCACAGCACAACTATGCCTTAAGGAACAATCAAATAGCCATGTTCTCTAGTTAAGCATTTTTTAAAATTCTAGAATCCGAGACTAATCCTTCCGAACTAGCAAGAATATAAGTGAACTTTAAATAAAAGATACATGCAGCAAGAACATTTTGAGTTAAGTGTGATTTACGCCCTCAATACCTTGGTGCATCACTATTCGATAATTTGACACGAAAGTGTGACCCATCAATGGCACCTATACAATCTTGTAAAGGGCTAATTAGCATACATAAAAGTAAATTTTATTTAAATATTGTCATTGACAAATTAATTTACCTTAAAGCACGGGTAGTATTTTGAATTGTTCTTGCTCTCTGTAGGACATTCTTTTCCATCGATTGCTTTAAAAAGAGATCTTCTAAAGAAATAATAGCTCTAAGCACATGGTTAAACTATTGTTGACTTACGATTTCACTAGAGCGTCTAAATGTGAACTTAACTTTTCTATTCTTTAGATTATGACCCACAACATAGAGAAATTTCGCAACATGCTCTTCTACACTACTATGAATAGTATCTCTAAGAAGGCCCCTTCCTTCAAGAATATATACAAGATTTGCAAATACATCTTTTTTCATTCGTAATTGATCACGACAATCTTCGTCTTTTAATTTTGTGAGATGTCTCATCAATCTTTGTCTTTCTTAGTCTCCTTCTTCTATACTACCCTTATCTATGTAATTAGGTCCTCGAATTAATGACAAAAGAAATACAACATAAGTTGTATAAGTAAAACACAAGCTGCTACCCATTTTCTCAAATTTTCCCATTGCTCTTCATCATCCACATCCATCTAAACAATAAACAAAACCAAATTTACAACCCAAAAACGTAAGTCAGTTGTGAAATGTAATTTATATTAATAATATGTATATATATATATATATTTTTTTTATTCATTTCATTTGAGATAAATTATATTTTATTATTCTTGTCAATTGGCAAATGTGTTTCCAAATATCAAGTAGAATTGTGGAAAAATAAATTGTATTAGAAGAGTCATGCATCATAACACTCGAACACTTTATATGTGAAAAATAAAGTTCCAAGCACATAAACTTACAATTATATAGCATAAAAAATACCAATCATCACTGCTTCAATAAAATAGGACCAGCAACGGCATCAGACTATCTAAAGCAGAAAGAAGGTTTAGGAGCAATTCAACCAATCCAATCCAATAAATCTAGCTTCATTGGAGTACACCATCAATACCAATATTAGCAATGGACAAAATGCATTGACTAGTAGAATGGACTGAGTTAGAATTCTGACTATCTAGCCAAAATGTATTAACTAATAGAATGGATTTAGACATTTGACCTATTGCAAAGAAAATTAAAAACTTAATGCTAGCATTTATTTAAAAGCTATTACTATTATTAACAAAAAAGGCATACAGTTAAGACCTATTTAAATATAAAAAAATAGAGATTTACAGTAGGGACATAGTGCATGCAATCACCAGAACTCCAATCTCGAGATATCAATGGCTCTTCACAACCAAATATGTATATCTAAGATTAAAATTTCCTACATTAAAAATTTACTCAGATTATACCTATTCTTGTGCACCATGAAGGATTGTTGATCCAAGTGAACATATGTTTCTGAAGAATTTGATAAGAATTGATCTCCTCTTCAACTACCAATTGAGCCCAAGTTAGGATTATATAAGGACTTCCTAACCTGATTTTTCATCTGTCTTTGGTTGTAGTTTTGATGAGAAAAAAATTCTGATTTGTGGGAGGAAATTGCTGATCAAAATTTGGGGGCGGAAATCTTTTGCAAGAACCTAATGGGTTTCCTTTGTATTGAGAAGATATTGCGAGGATTGACTAAGAACAACAAGATAAGGAGTGATTGATGAAAAGAGAGTTTGTGATGGAGATTAGAGTGAGTTAATGGTGTGTGAGTGACAAAATGTGAAGAAGCACGTACGGGTGTATTTTCTCTCCATTTCCTCTATGTTTCCTCACCTTTTTAGGAGGAAAATGAATTTTCCTTCTTTATAATATATTTTCCTTTTAATTTTCCTTTCTCTTTTATTTTCCTTGGTAACCAAACACTAAAAATGTTTTTCTTTATTATTCTCTTTTCTTTTCCTCCTTAAAATCTTAGTACCAAACAGACTGTAAATACATTATATTTTTTCTCAAATTTTTCTTCCTTTATTATTTTCCTTACCAATCAAACAATCAAAAATATTTTCCTTAGCATTTTTTTTCCTCAGCAAAATTCATGAACCAAACATAGTGTTAATATCATTGTTATATGAAAATAATATATACTAGCTAGCCCTAAAGTTTGTCAAATTTGACATAAGCCTCCCATGATATACACAATTTATGTTATAGAGATTTATTCATTTTGTACCAATTTTACTTCAAATTTAGTACGTCTATCTTACATAATATTTTAGAATTAGATTCTATATATAGGATGAATAATGTATCCTAAAACATTTGATTTTAAAAAAATACTAGTATTTAAAAATTAATTGCACATGTCATATAATTTGTTTTTCAATCAGGTCAGTTGCTATTTTGAAAAATTAACTATCATGATGTATGTCATTAGTGACAATTTTCACATTGTCACTTATTTTTTTGTTACTTATATTTTATTTTTTTATTTTTCACATTGATTTGAAAGCCCCAAAATTATACAACATAGTATTTTTTAATACTGCTAAACAAAAAATACACCATACAAATTCACTTAACCATTAACAACATTTATAGTGACGGATTGATTTTAAATTTGGTGAATCCCCATTAATGGACTTAATGGAGGTTAAAGGCCCCAGCTAAATTTAACTTTTCTTTTTGTAGTAGGAAGAGATAATAATTCGATTCTGAATCTAATTCACGTTTGGTATCAAGATACTAGCATTATGTATGGTAAAAAACGGTTTGGATCCTCTATTCCATTCCCTATTCCATCTCATTTTTCATTTCATGAAAATATGACACACACTACAAGAAATTTTACTTTTGGTGAGGAAAATATTTGTTACAATAAATTATTTTTTTGTCACAGTAACTTTTTGTAACGAAAAATCTTCGTTACAATATTTGTCCTCTAAAGCTCGACGCTAAAAGTTTAGGTAACAAACATTCCCTTTCGTCACAAATATATTGGTAACAATGGATATTTCGTTACGATATCATTAGTTCTAGTGACAACTATATTGTCACAAAAATATTGACATTCGTTACAAAAGATAAGCATTTGTTACCAATAATCAATTTTAAAATATTTTTTAATATATATTTGTAACAGTAAGTTCGTTACAGATAGTTAATTATGACAACATGTGGTCCTCACCAATACTCACAATTATTAATATTTTATATTTTATGATGAATACTAATTTTTGTCATAAATACTAAATGCGACAATATAGAATCCTTACTAAAACGAACGTTTGACCAATGTTTTTATTTGTATCAAAAGGGTTAGAAACCAATTTTCGAAACCTGAACTAAAATTTTATTGCAACTATCTGGAAGTCCTTACATATAAACATTATATCACATAAAACATGAATATATAGAAAATAAAATTCAAAATAAAGAAGTGTCATGCTAAGCTAACAAAAGCAACAACTTAGATCACATAAGCATAGTTGAAATTAAAGATATCATCCAAATTGTTACAAAAGAGAATATAAAGAAGTTATAAATATTGTAGCTTTAATGAGACAAAATATAATGACATGTTTGAAAAGGGTATTCATTGAGTGATCAAAATATACTAGTTTTCATATTCATATCGCATTCTCCATTCTTGCACCATTTACTTCAAAAACCTGCAAATATAACCAAAATTTAAATTTATTAAAGGTAGAACCTAGAATAAGTAAAAATAAGCAAGATAACTTGAACAACTCATATCACAAAATTCACAAGCATGGAAAACTTATGCAAAGATATCCACTTCATAATAAAAGATGAGAAACAAAATGCTAAGAACTTGAATGATTGGCTTCAAAATTAACAATATCAGAGCTGTTGAAATTTTTTTGAGACAAAGAATTTTAGAGTATCACATCAAAGCTAAAGTTAACACTTGTCCAAAATAAAATTGCAATAAAGTACCTAGTTGCAAAACAAGTTTCTCAACACAAAGTCTCCAATTTTCTTGCACCACTTTGTCATCTCCTGCTCGTACATAAAGGTAAAGAGAAAATTAAAAAAAAAATTGAGATACGAATACATGTTTTTAGTTTAATTCAAATGTAAATTCAGCAGAAAATTTCTGCTATTTTTTGGCTGAAAACTGCTGAAAATTCAGCTATTTTCAGCAGAAAAATAGCAGAAATTTTCTGCTAAAATTTTTGCTAAAATTTCTGCTGAAAACAACATGATTTTCTGCTATTTTCAGAAGAAAAAAACAGCAAAAATATGTTGTTCTCTGCATAGCAGATTTTATTTTTTTTTGCTGAAAACAGCAGAAAATTTCTGCTGAAAACCAAACCAGAAACTGGTTCACAGTCCAGAAACCGGACAGAAACCAGAAACTGGTTCACAGTCCAGAAACTGGACTGTAAACCAAAACCAGTTTCTGGAAAAAAAAGAAAAGAAAAAAAAAAACAGTCCTGTTTCTGGACTGGAAACCAAATCAGTCCAGAAACTGGATTGGAAACCAAATAATGAGGCAGAAAGTATAATAATTCTTATGATTTGAATGTGATACACAAAAATATCATTTTACACTCTTTTTGAGCTTTCAAACATTGAAAGCACTAAATTAATGTCTTTCTTTCCTTGCCTAACTTTGAGGTGCACAATTTTAAAAACAAACAGATCATTCTTGGAAAGTTAACAAAAACAGAGACAATCAACTAGTAAATATCCACATCTTTGATCACTTTAAAAACTACCCAACATCCCTTATCTAGAAATAACCCCCATCCCTCCTCAAATCAGCCCCTACCCATTAGTTTGATATATTATTAATCTCAAGATAGAGCAAAAACAGAAAATAAAAAAAGAAAGGAAAACCCATAAACACTATAATGGATTGAAAAGAAAAAAACAAAACTAAAATGTGCAAGGCATGGAGAAAATGAGGGGGAAATGGGAACAGAAAGATTACCTGACCAAATGAGACACCAAATTTGAGCCAACCTAAAATCGATTGAAGAAAAAATCCAAAAAAACAGAAAAAAAACAAGAAAGGAATTGAGTGATGCCATTTGAAAATAGAAAAGGGGGAAGGAGGAGAAGAGAAAGCAACACACAAACACACATACACACATAGGGGGGGAAGAAACGTACCTGCGATTGCAACCAAGAGAAGTGAAAGAATGAAGACTTATGAACAAATGAAGAAAGTTAGGGCAATAAACTAAAAACCGGGAAGAAGAAGGGAAAAAAAAAAAAAAAAAAGAAAGAGAAAAAAAGAGGGAGAAAAATGAGCGCCCATCTTACCGCCAAAAGCAAATTTTTGTGATTAGGTGACAAAGTTAAATTTATTGTAATAAATGTCTTCTTATGCAAAGTATGTATTGTAAATATAATTTTTCTTTTCATTATTTCTGTTTTAAAAATTAAAATTATTTCTGTTATTTTACTTAAAAATTAAAATTATTTCTATTATTTTAATTTATAAATATCATAGTGTTTTTCAAAATATTTAGGACCCGTTTACTTTATGATATGGGGTGTGGAGTGATAGGATGAAATGAGGGATGAAGAGTAGGATTAATACAATTTTATATTTTTTATATTATGTTTAATTTGTGGGATGATATGAATGATAAAATTAAATTATTGCATTGAGAATGTTTACATAAACACGAATTATAATACTTGGATAAATCATAAAAGACTAAAGTGCCCATAGTTAAAATATTTTCTATTTAGCATAAAAAAAAATTAAGTTTTCTCCATTTTAATACAACATCCAACTATTTCTTCTTTTTTCCAAACATAAAGAAATTATTTTTAATATATTTCCAATCAAAAACTAAATATTTCCAAGCATAAATATATTTTTAATATTTAATATTTTTAATTATTTTTAAATTGTTTGATTGGCTCCGCAATAAGAAATTATTTAAAGTTGCAGTACCAAAGGCGTGATAAAACTATCACACCTCAAAGGTGGGATGCCTCATCCAACAAATAGTCAGCACAATTGCGAGCTGATGGGTTATTATAGGGTCTAAATCCTAAAAAGTAAATATGAAATAAGACAGGATGTGGGCTTTCATCCTACCTCATCCAACAAAGTAAACATGCCCTTAATATACTAAAACTAATCGTTATTGACTAATAAAAATAAATTTGAACAACCTAAATAAAAAGATTTTATATTATAAAATCAATTCAACAAATTCTTAATTAAGAAATTATTTCTATTTTAGCCAAAAAAAAATTAATTGCTAAATTTTTGAATTAAAAATATTTACATGGATTTTTTGTATATAAAAATTTATTATAAGAATTCTTTTAGTTATTTTATCTAAATAATATCAAGAGAATATATGAAAATAAAAAATATCTTATATTTTCAATTTCATCAAGTTTGGTATAATTAAAATATAAGGCAGCATAAGTTATAAACTAGACAAGTACAAACTTAAACCTAAGGAGACGGGCTTACATATATAGTATTTATTTTTATTTTTATTTTTTTGTTATTAAATGTTGGCTATTTTCATTTAAAAATACTTAGTTATTTTGATAAAGAGAAAGTTTTCATTTTGATTCAGCAAATGAAATTAATGAGAATCTAACCTTTTACCTCAAACTAGTAGTTGTTGCACACGATTCCATGTGTATAAATTTTTTTTGAGTATTATATTTTTTATGCATATTTCTCCTTCGTTATATTATAACTTAATTCATAACAAATACATATTACGTCACATCTCAGTCATGGCTTTTAAGTTTTAAAAATGATATGTATGATTCTTCTAATACTTCAATGAGGATGGATATATGGTTTGGAATAGAGGTATAGCTTTTCTAAGTGTTTGTGAGAGTACTTGTGGGAATGATACAATTCTTATAAGTTTGGTGGGTTAGTGGATTTCATAAAAAATATCATTTCAGCCTTACTAATAAAATATTTTTGCAAAAAGAATTCAAAGGATAAATTTGGAATATTAATAACATTGGTATCCAAACTATTTTCATGGATTAAATTTTTCATTTCACTCTTCGGATTGAATTGTCTATTTTAGTTGAAAATTTAAAAATAACTTTCAATTTAGACACAAAACCCTTTCTTTGATAACAGTTTAGATAATCATCCCAAATTAACTAATATCTATTACATTGGGTTAGGCTCGAATTATCCAATCCAAGTATCCTTCACTAATTTTAATCAAATAGTAATGCTTTTTTACAATGATGAACTTTTTTGTTACAAGTTTTATATTTGTCACTAAAGGAAAAAAATTTCGTGACGATACAACATTATTTGTAACGAATATTTTGTTTTGTCACGTAAAAATAACTTTTTCGTAACAAAACTTTACTTTTTGTAAGGATAATTTCTAATTGTCACTAGAAAGTTATCTTTTGTAACAAAATACTACTTATTGTAACGACCATTTCATTATCGTCACAAAAAAGTAAATGTTTGGTAACGACATTTGTAGTTTGTTACAATAAACATGTTCTTGTGACAAGTTAAACTTTTGTTACAAACTTTTTTGTTATCTAAAATGCAATTTTTTGTAGTGACATGTATTAGATATTTCGTTATAAAAATAATTCATTGACAATCAAATACATTTACCGCTAAGTAAACTAGGAGATAAAATAGAAAATAAAATAGAGAATTCAAAGTGGGTCGAAAGAGGTGTTTTATTTTTTTCTTTTTCTTAAATAAACCATATAGCTGTAACTGTGAAATAATCAAATTTTAAGGAAGGTAATTATAATTTGATGGACTTTGAGGGATGTTTTTGTAGTTTGGAGGTTACTCTAGTTATTAATAAAAGGAAAAAGAGTAATTTCTTAAAAATATTTAGATTTTCGAATGGTGGCTAGCATTAATGGATATTGTTGTAATTTTCAGAAATCGCATGATCAGTATGCTCGTGCGCACACCAAACTCTAAGGAAGAATTATCCCTATCTTAGATTATAAGTAATATTAGGATTCAAATACAAAGCTTGTACGGATTGATGGAATTGGGAGCTAGTTTTACATCATTTATAAATAGGGAAATTTTGAAAAATTTTGAATTCCTTATCGTTTACAATCAGTACAACAAAATTATCATAAATAAAGGCAAATTTTAAAATTATCATTGGTGATAATTTAAGTGGACAATTTAGTATTAATTGTTCTTATAAAGTGGTGTCATATTTTTGAAAGCATATGTATTGAAGCACATATATAACTTATAAATGATGTTGAAAAAAAAAAAAGCCTCTAAATTAAAAAGGTAAGAAATTGATCCTATTGCTTTATATAAATGTAATCTTTAAAATGACTTTCATATATTTTACGACTGTAATTATAGAGGTTGCTTGTTCGTACCTCCATATGCTTTGGAAGTAATTTTCAAGTCGTCAAGAGCAAAAGGAGTAGCCCTAAAAGTCCTATATTTTGTAGTAGTAAATCATTTTAACTTATAAAGAATTTAAAATTAGTAACAAATAGTAAGTGATAAAATAAAAAATGTCATTAATTATAATATTAAATGATAAGAAATTTTGTATTGTCACCTTAATGATTTTTGCAAACTTAATAATGACAAAAATAATGTTTAAATTATCATATTAATTAATAATTAATGACATATCTATTTAAGAATTGAATGATAATGAAAATCGTGTTATAAAATATAATATAATATATATATATATATATAACAGTTTTTATTATCACTAAATTGTCACTATAAGTATGTCACCGATAATCAATATTGACATCTTAAAATATTAGTTGTTATCACTAATAGCCCATATTGTGACAACACCTCCAATACCATGTTTAGTGAATTGCAAAGAAAATTATTAACCAAATTTCAAAAGCTTTTCTCTATACAGCTTTAAATACTCATATCTCAGCGGTAAAAAGACAAACTCTAGAAAATCCCTCCAAATCTTGCCACACTGCAAAAAAATATTTTTGTCAATGAATTGTGTATAGGACTATAAACGGATATTAAATATGATATACTATATTTGAATTCGTATCCATTTAAATTTTATAATATTTGTATTCGTATTCGTATCCAACAGATATTTTATAATAACATCCGAATTCATATCTGATGGATATTAACTGAATCCGGATATATTCGGATTTGATTATAATTATTAGGATACATCCGTTTATAGATATCCAAATCCATTAACCTGTAGTAAAATGCATATTTTTTCTAATAATTTTCATTATAAGAAAAGTAATAAATAAATAGTCAAATAAAATCAAGAAAAAATAATTTATTGAAAAAAATAGCACAATATGAGATTTCATATTGAAAAAATAAAAATTATTTATTATTTATAATAATATATTATATATGATATTTTTTTTAAAATATTATTTATATATTAAAATACATGTAAAATTAGAATATATTATAGATAATAATTTTTTAAATATTATTTATCGAATATGGATAATGAGTTTAATTAAATTACGGATAATCGAATATATAAACAGATATATCCAATGAATATATATTTGGAATGAATATTAAATGAATTGGATGTGCAATTATCATATTCGTATCCATTTAAAATCGAATATCTAAAAACTGAATATGGATAATATCTATTTTAAATAGATATGAATGATATGCCCTGTAAATGAATTCAGATATGAATGATAAACGAATTTTTGAATATTTATTTACAGCCCTCATTGTGTACACCAAAAAATCGTCCTGATGACAGAGGAGAGTTGGAGCTTTCCAGGAATTTCCTTGGTGCCACATGTTTGAAAAAGGGGCTGAGATTTTTCTTCATGTTGAGATCTTGGCTGAAGTTTCAAAAGGGGCCATTGAATGATTTGGGAATTAGGGATCTTGCCTGAAGTTTTAAAAGAGCCGTTGAATGATTTGGGAACTAAGCTTTTAGATATGAATTGTTTAGTACAAGGGTTTTATTTTCGATAAATAAATAAAACAAAGAAAGTGGATGTAAGGTTGTCTTGTGGTCTAATGGATTGTGAAAGTAAATTTAATCAAATGGTGTGTGTCCAATTTTTGTTTATTTTAAATTTTATTTAAGAATTTGTGACTATTATATGTTTGGTCGCTAATTAGTGACTGGGGAAAAGAAATGGAAGAATTTAGTAACTGATTTTGTGATCCAAGGAAAATCGATCACTAATTTAATGGGTGAATAGTGACTGCCAAAATGATGGTTACTAATTCTATCATAAAATCAGTCACTAATCTGTTATTATTTTTGTATTCTCTAAATAAGATCGATAATAAGTTGGTCATTGATTAGTGATTGCATTATGTGGTCACTGTTCTACAGTGACTAAAGACCTATGTTTTTAGCAATGACTTAAAAAGTTTTCGTTTTTCTATCTTTTTTTTCTTTCTTTCTTTTTTCAGGCTGTGTATTAGTTGGCAAATATCGTAGATATACTTGAGCATTGCTTGTCCATTCATCATACATTAGTTTAATTTGGTCTATGTTAGTATTTAAAGTAAAGCCTAGGGTTTCATGTGTTTTTGTCCCCCACGTTTTCTTTCTTTTTCTTTATATTTTTGTTTTTTGACTAACAATTATTAGTCTTACATATTAGCGGTTTCTACAAAGACGAGAGAATAGAATGGTAGGAATTTAAAGGCACTCATGTGCAATGTACTCAAAAGTCCGAATGGCAGCCGCCGGTCAAACAACAAAATGAAACCTTAAGGTTGAATGGTCGAAATGTCAGATGGCATATATTCAAAGAATCGAGTAATCTTCAGAATGTTATAAATGCTCGATGGCATCCAAACGAACGAATGACTTCAAAATGTTGAATGATAGTACTTCAGGGCAACATGTGAAAGTACTTCAAAGAATTTATTTGATATGGATCCAATTCTCAACACATTTTTTTTTTTAAGAGAGAGTATTACAAATGATGAATTATTATCCTTTTAATAAATCAATATTTTTT
Source organism: Jacaranda mimosifolia (assembly GCA_018894105.1). Taxonomy (NCBI): domain Eukaryota; kingdom Viridiplantae; phylum Streptophyta; class Magnoliopsida; order Lamiales; family Bignoniaceae; genus Jacaranda; species Jacaranda mimosifolia. Next base: position 30,557,534 of record CM032126.1, read on the forward strand.
CTATTCACAAATGGATCCAATTCTCAGTTTAGATAGAGGCACATTTCATCAAAGTTATAATAGTATTTAAGTTCATTATATTTTTAAGGTATGGTATTGAAATTTACTTAAAGGTTTTCTCTCCAACTTAGTTTTATTTATGCAATTTTTTTCGATCGAATTTGACCATCAAAGGATTTTCACTTGTTACCCCCAATGATCCTAATAAGCTTTCTATGCTTTCTAGTTCTATACTGTTTGGGTTATCCAACAAAAAACCATCTTTCGATGTTTACATAGACCTGATCCCATGAAAAAAAAATCACTATGCACTCCACATCATCTTTATCACTTAATACATAGGGTCATTTAACCAAACCCCCCCCCCCCCCCCCCCCCCCCCCCCAAATGAGGTTTGATCTACCTATAAGAAAATCACACAATTACTGAAAATTACCAAGATATCCCTAGGGTTATTGATTACGTACATTTTACAGACAACATTTGTTGTTGTTAAGGATTTTGCTGATATCATCCCCAAATTTTGTTGAAAACCCAAATTTGCCCTTGATGAATTGTTCATCATACGTGACTAGACAAAGATGCCTTTACATCGATTTGCAATATATTTCAGCGCATGGGGCTGTAAATCTAGTATTATTTAAATTATTCATAATAAATTTATATACATTTCAATATTAATAAAATTTTATCAATATTGAATAATATTTTAAATTCAAACTTTAAATTAAAATAAATATAATTAGACAATATAATTTTAAATGTTTGATATGACTAATAAAATTCATAAGGGTAAAAAAGGTAAAAAGAACTCATAAGGCTCAATGGATCAAACAAATTAAATGAATAAAAAGGTCGGAGAACCCAACTGACTAAACTTACCAAGAAGGATATCAAAACCTTAACGAGCAAAAATCCATCAAGAAAAAAGACTATAAATATTAAACCCCAAAGAGAAAATGGGCATAAAAAATCATTCTCAAGAATTCGAAAAAACTTTAAGAATATTTAAGAACTGATAAATATCTGCATCGCATTTCAGAGAAAAAGAACCTGAAATTCTACTGACTACTGAAAATGACCCTAAATCAATTTCCATGCAGCATCAATGTTAAATAAGAAACATATCTAAATTCTAAAATAATTAACTGAATTTATTTATTAATAAAGAAGTCAAAAGAATAAAAAATAAAAACAAAACCTAAATCCAAATGAAATTCATTATCCAGATTCGAGATCCACAATGCATTTTAGATCCGATTGACCATATTGAGCTAGACCTGGTAAGATCTTACTTAATCTATCCTAACAAACTTTATGCACCCATTTCACATGTTAGGCGTAGCTAGTGTATTAAACGAGTCTTTATTTGTTAAAACATAAAGAGTCGAGAAGTTTGATTGTCGACTTCGAGCTCCCGGTGGCTAGCCCTTGAGCAGTTCATCTTAAAAATATAAATTTAATAATTTTTTAACTTATATGCTCAGTAATATTAAATTTAAATATATTTCAAACAATTTAATTAAATATAATTATTTAGTTTAATTAAGATATAAAAAATTAAAAAATTTAAAATCTAATCTACCATTTTAGACAATATAATTTTAATAATTCATATGACATACTCCATAATATTAAAATAATATACTTATCTAAAATAATTTAATTAAATTTAATTATTAATTAAAAATAAATCAATAAAAAAATAAGGGAAAAAATCAGATATATCACCCCCCCCCCCCTCCTTCCCCCCACCCAACCACCTCTTACTTTCCACGCCCCCTCCTCGGCCATAAGCCAACCATCGCCGTCATGGCCAGGCGGCCGCTAGTTGCTGGCCAGGACTTGCCAATGGCCAGTTGCTAAACATGGTCGTCTTGGTCAGTGGCCATGGCCAAATCTAGCCGCTTGGCCAGTGGCCGACTTTGAAAGTTGGAGTGGGGGTTATATATATGTGTATATTATATAAATTTAATATGTTATTATTTGATATATAACGATAATTTTCAGATTATTATTTTAATATTATGTGAATAATGTGATTATTTGTTGCGGGTCACTATTCTTTGTAATATCATTGTTTATATATAGATAATCAGCCAAATGATATTCCAAAATTGTAGTGATGGCCAGAAGTAAATAAATATGGGCAACAAAACGTGCAGTTGTACTAAAAAGAAATGTGAGATTAATAATGGAGGAAAAGATGGAATGATACGCCCCTTTACAATTTTCAACATTTGGATGACTTATGGACTATTTCAAGTAAAAGCAATTGGGAAAGCTGATGATGGCCCATACGCCATTATATGTGCAGAATTTTGTACTTTTTGCTTCATATTTGCTTATTGTTTGGAGGTAAGCTACCTAATTTTGGGACTGTCTATTAAAAGACAACAAATAATTACTAAAAATGTTCGATTAAAAGAATGGAGCCTTAGAGGTGTACATGCTTAATTAGTAGGGGGGGTGTGTGTGTGAGTGTGTACATATGTATATATATATATAAGAGAACTTAAACATATTTATTATATTATATACGACTTTTTAATCTTAATATATGTAATAATGTTTAAATATATTACTAAGGATAAATAGCAGACAACTCCCTAACATATAGGGTCATGTACACTTTGCCTCCCAACCGTTGCAAATGTGTGAAATGATTACCTAATATTTGTTAAATGTGCTTGAATACTCCCTTGTGCCATTTTTCGACAGAAGATTCCACCAGAAATGCTAAAATACTTTGAGTATGTTGTACTTTACGTCCTCAACTTTAATAAAATGTACATTTAACAATCTAATCATTCTAAAGTGTTGCACTTTATCATTAATTTTTTTTTTTTTTTGTAGAATAAAGTGAAATATTTTATAAAAAATATTATCACACTCTAATCACTTATCAATATATGGATAATTAAATCAATTTGAGCTATCATATAATCTTAAATTAATTTTGTAATTATATTTTACTTAGTTTATATGCATGAGATGATTAAAATTAATTTTAAAATTATGCCTTAATTGATTTTTATATCAATGTAACATTATACATACTTGTTAGCAAATGATATTTAAATATGTTTAATTTAAATGGAGTAATAAATGAGAAAGATAATGTGGATACTAAGATCTACATTATTTGTTGTCAATATTCGTCCAACTGGCGTCACCTATCTTATTCTTATTCAAATTAAAACCCTAAACCACTTACACTATTAATTAAATAAATACGCACAAATTTATAAGTACATCATAACAATTGTTTAGTAATAGAACCGCAAAATTAATTTTTAATTATCTTGCACAAATCAATTTAGGAAAATTTTTACCATTAAGTTGGATTATACATTTTAGATAACTCAAATTGATTGAATTGGTGATATATTGACAATTAAGTAATATATGGTAATAATTTTTGGCAAAATATTTTACTTTATTCCACCAAAATAAGAATCTAATGCTAAGGATAACATTTTAAAGTATTTTAGATGGCTAAATATAATTTTTTTAAAACATTAGGGAGCAAAGTGCAACAACTTTTAAATATATCGCCGGAAAGTTGGAACATGGGTATTTAAGCACAATTAGCAAAGGCTAGGTAATCGTTCTGCACACTTACAATGGTTGGGGGGCAAACTGCAAATGGCCCTATACGTTGAGGGGTTATCTGCTATTTACCCTATTACTAAATTAAAAGGATATTAATCAAATTATATACTATGACATTTGAGAAAATAATCAAAATTAACTAATTTTCCTTGGATTCGCATGAAAACAACGAGTTTAAATTTTTAAATCGTAATAACAATTTAGGAATATTGCAATCGAGCTACTTTCAGATTGAGTGGTGGGTTCATTAACGAAAATTTTCTTCACTAACAACAAATTAAATTTCCAGGTACTCATATTAATATTGTAGGATATATCACACACACACACACACACACATATATATATCATACACACAAAACATAGAGTAAAAAATATAATATTAGTGACAATAAAATAAGTTACAATATAAAAATTGTCATTAATGACATATTAAATGACAATAACTTTTATTTTGTCACTATTGATATCTTTTAAATGATTACAATTTTTGTTTTGTCACAATATAACTTAATAGTCATAAGAACTAATATTTTAAGTTGTCGCCATTAATGATTAGTAATACATTTATAATAATAACTTAACGACAATAAAAAAAATTATTATAATTTATGACAAAAATTTTATTCACTAAATTGCTATTATGGGTGCATCATTAATTGTCAACAATGCAATTTGAACATTATCATCTTATCACTATTAAGTTTGTAAAAATTATTAGGTTGACAATTCATAATTTTTTATCACTTAGTATATGTAATTATTGATAATTTTTATATTGTCAATTATTATCACTATTTTTTTCTTGTAGTGGCATTGTATTTTATTTTAATTAAGCAACCTTTTTTTTTCATCATACTGAAAACCTTTCTAATATCCACAAATCGTGAAAATTGAATTCCTTTAATATCACTTACTTCGCTCTCTCTTATGTATATTTAATTTTATTTTTATTATTTATTTGAATTGCAAAATCAAAAAAATTCTTCGAACTTGTCATCGTATATTTAAATTGCAACTACAAATATTTTGAAGCATCAAAGAATATTAATGAAATCCGCCAACCCAATTCTAATCCTATGTTTGGACCTTAGATTTTAATGAGAAAAATATTAAGAAATTTTTTATTTTAAAATTTACACCTTTCCCTTTTTTGTTTCTTTTCCTTTAATAATTTTTTTTTATTAATGTGCATATATTAAATTTAATGCGGGGTGCAAGCAATCCATGATGTGGAACTTTGAACCGACCATGGACTAGTTATGTGCTATTAGGCATCACTGTTGGCTGAGTGGCTGTATCGTTGAGAGAATTAAATGCATTAAAATTCCAACTAACGTGCCGAATGAGGGTCTGCCCTTTGTCATGTAACACTCACAAATAGAGTAGCCGGGAATTTAGGAAGACAGGATGCATATCTGGTATTACATTTATATTTAAATTTATAAAATATAAAATAAGTATATAATTTTTTTAAGGTATTAAATACTACTATAAAAATTAGTCTGTAAATAGATTAATATCTATACTGTGGGAACCAGAATCTTTTAGTCGCGAGTTTCAACCTTATTACGTGGGTATAAATTCCTTGGAATTAAATGAATAAATTCTTTTCTTTTTTATTTACCGTCATGGCACGTGGTTTCCACTTAAACTATTTAAAAAAGAACTGATGTAGTTGATTCTTATGGATTGATTTTAAGAAGAACATTGTTGTACATTTTTCCTCAATCCAAAGGCATACATTGAGTTTTATATTCCTACATCTTTCTCTATAATTTTTTTGCTTTTTTAAAAATAAAAATCATGCGAACACCCTTTCATTGTTGTACATTTTCCCTCAATCCAAAGGCATAAATTCAGTTTTATAATACCCGAAAGATTAAAAAAAGGAAATTGCTTATACCATTGTTTTGCACTAAAATTCAAGAATCATCTAAATCAGCACAATATGCGTATAAATTCTCCTTTTTATACCTATCAAAAGCACCATATAATTTCACCAAAACTATTTGATTTCATTTTCAATCAAAGTGAAAATTAAGTATTAATGATCCATCATTCGAAAAAATAATGGCTAAAAGGGATGAATATGAAGTCACAAGTTTCAAGCAAAACTTTGTCTAACCTGTGAGCTATTGCCTAGTGTGCCATTTTATTAAGTTTCCAGTCAAATCCAAACTATGTTTTTCTCTCTTGATGATTTAAGTTAGCCATTAATGAATTATATTATGGCCCATCTTCATCCAAGTTAGCAGGCATGAGCCAGCAAAACATGATTCCCAAATTTTCCCCTTTTAATCACATACAACAAATTGGACAATTTATTCAAGCCCCCTCATCTTTACTACACCCTTGCCAACCCATACCTGCCCAACTTACTCAAATAACACTATTAGAACATTAAATTCTGCTCTCCCCCCCATGCATTTATACAACAAAAATGGATCTGTTGGCAGGATGGTGATGATAAAGCTGATAGAGACAGATTAAGGGCCTCTAACTCTAAAAATAGTTGAATGTTAGTATCATAAGTAGGCACACTGCTGTGGGAATAAATGCTTCAATATTGTTTCTCAAGAGGTAGAATAAATATATAGTATTCTCCTCTTCATCACCATCAGAAATTTATATTTCTTTCTACAAGGGATTCACTATCTGCCTATTCTATTTGCAGGAAAAAGTTCCTTTTTTTGGGCACTCAAGTTGAAGATTATAGCTGAGGAAAGAGTAAATCATGGCTGCACCTTTGTATGCTTGGCCATGGGAATTCATGGGGAGTTATAAGGTACATCAAGTAGTATGTTATTATGGACTATTTCCATGCATTTTTTTTCAACCTTTTTTCTTCTGCAGTTTTCTTTATGGCTTTCTTGTTTTTGTGACAGTACGCTCTTTATGGGATTTTTCTTGCTAAAGGCCTATACTCAAGATTTCAAGAAGAAACCACCTTCAAAAACTCTTGGTGTCTTCATATCTTCATCATATGTATGATTAGACTTTTAAAGTACCAAGCATGGACTTCTTACAGTAATTTGCTCTTTCTAACTCGAAATCGCCGGATTGTGAAAAAAGGAGTTGATTTTAAGCAGATTGACAAAGAATGGCACTGGTAATAGTTTCTATCTTAACAAATAAAAGACTGCTCTTTTCTTGTTTTCTAATCAAATAATTTATATAGGGGCTTTTGTCTTTTCTTTGGTTTTTGAATCAGGGATAATTTTATCCTACTTCAAGCTGTTGTGGCATCTTTGGTGTTTTACATGTTTCCCACCTTTGAAACACTTCCTTTGTGGAACAAAAATGGCATCATAGCAGCAATAGTACTTCACATAGCAATCTCAGAGCCCCTTTTCTACAGCATACATAAATGCTTCCATGGAAACTATCTTTTTATCCATTACCATTCACTCCACCATTCATCAGCAGTACCACAAGCCTATACAGGTCAGTGCAATTAATACTATACTCATAATTTGATTTTCTGTCAACCTTGTTACTGTGATATTCAGGCAAATTATTTTTACATTTATTGATCCTCTGCAGCTGGACATGCCACATTTTTGGAACATCTTTTGTTGACTGTGGTGATTGGGATACCGATAATTGGTTCAATCTTGACCGGACATGGATCACTTAGCTCAATCTACGGCTATGTTTTGGTCTTCGATTTACTGAGATGCTTAGGCCATTCCAATGTGGAAATCATTCCCTATCAGATATTTGATGTGATCCCATTTCTCAGATATATCCTGTATACTCCGACGTAAGTCAATTGTCTGAAGTTATTATATCTCTGGAATGTGAGATCATATCATTTCAATCCAAATTATGTTTCTGAACAGCATAAATCTTCTTTTTAGTGTAGTTTTGTGAACTAGGTTTCTAGGATGAACTTCATATTTATGACTATGTACGTTATTCCGATATAGTACCATACTTTCGGCATTTAGACAAGTTTATTATGAACATTAAATGCTGTTTTGCTATAGCTGACCAAGCCGTATGAGGATCCTAATTAAGCCTGCTTGAATGAGCTATGTCCAATGATTCACCCTCTAAATCATAGAGTATCCAATATTAACGCTTCCTTTTTTGCTGTCATTTTCGTTCATGACATTTATTAGCTGTAGTTGCAGCTGAGCACATTAAACTATAGAATTTGATCTTAGTATTATTATTATTATTTTTTTAATATTCAAATTCTTTGACATTGCTCAGACCTGAAATTTTCAGAAGTAACATGAATACAATATTGTGAATTACCTTTCTGGTTTATTGTTAAAATTTTTACTGATGTTACCTTAACATAGCTAGCATCTTACTATGTGTTAGAACTGTTTATTGCTTGCTGAATACAATAATGTCTTAGGATTTCAAAAGTAAAAAATAAGAGAAAGAAAAAAGGCATGGATTGTCTTTTCTCTAATATTGACAACAGTTGGCAATTTGTCTCATTTTTCTGGTGTGTATATTGATATCTGCAGATACCACAGCCTCCATCATGCTGAGATGGGCACAAATTACTGCCTTTTTATGCCTCTCTTTGATGCACTGGGGAACACATTGAACCCAAAATCATGGGAAATGCATAAGCAAAACTGTTTGGCTTCAGGTCAGCTAGTTTATTTTGGCAATGGTGGCCTAAAGAAAAACCAAAAAAAGAACAAAAAAGATGAATGAAGAAATGGACTGATCATTAATTTTTCGAAATTCTTGAAAATGCAGGTAAAAATGGGAGGGTTCCTGATTTCGTGTTCCTAGCCCATGTAGTGGACATGTCATCAGCTGCCCATGCGCCTTTTCTGAATAGATCAATGGCAGCTTTACCCTACTACACAAGAATTTATTTGCTACCATTCTTGCCAGTAACTTTTGTGGTGATGCTATTGATGTGGGCTAAGTCTAAGACTTTCTTGATCTCATTCTACAATCTTAGGGGTCGACTGCACCAAACGTGGGCTGTTCCCCGGTTTGGTTTTCAGGTTTGTAAGTTTGATTAGCTTTGGTCTTAACTAGACATAATAGGCAATGCTTAATTTTCACTCAAAATTTTGTATATGCGATGCAGTATTTCTTGCCCTTTGCAGCAGAAGGGATCAATAACCGTATAGAAGAGGCTATTCTTAGAGCTAATAGATTGGGAGTTAAAGTTATTAGCCTTGCTGCTTTAAATAAGGTTCCTCTCTCTGCCCATCCCTCTTCTCTCTATCTTGTTCATACACAAACACACAGACCAGAGCATAAATATTGAAGATATCTTACTACTCTTCCCTCTGCTGATCTCTTTTGCAAGTTGCTACATCATACGAATGTTTTATCAGGTGATTTCATTGGATTTATGGCACCTTGTATTGTCAGAAAATCTTTCTAGTTTTCTGTCATCAGGGTAGAAACATGTTTACCCTTTCTGCTGTTGAACATATGTTTCATAGATTGTCACTAAGGACATGCAGATTGAGTGTGTTTTGGCAATTGTTGTCTGATTTTACAAGTAAAGTGTAAAATGCTACTAGCACATTCGTAACTAAAGTATTAACTTGTTAATCTCTATGTAGAACGAGGCTCTAAACGGAGGCGGGACACTTTTCATAAATAAGCATCCAAATCTTAAGGTTCGAGTGGTACATGGGAATACTTTAACGGCAGCTGTTATTCTTAATGAGATCCCTAAGCATGTGACCGAAGTTTTCTTGACTGGAGCCACTTCAAAGCTTGGAAGAGCTATTGCTCTTTATCTTTGCAGAAAAAAGGTCCGAGTTCTGGTAAGTAGAATATATTAATACTTGGATCAACATTACAAATTCTTGAAATCACAGAGCATTATGCATGCTAGAATCAGCTGCTTCTGTCTATTAGTGGGATGAAAGAAAAATGTACTCTGATACATATAATCATGCAGATGCTAACTCTGTCGAACGAAAGATTTAGAAAGATTCAGAAAGAAGCACCAGCTTATTGTCAGAAGTATCTAGTTCAGGTGACTAAGTATCAAGCAGCACAAAATTGTAAGGTACCATATTTATGTTATATATTAAGTTGCAAATGATAAATTTGAGTATCTTTCTTCTTACACTGACAAATGAAAATAGTTCGGAAATTCTGACATGATCTGTTTCTTGCAGACATGGATAGTTGGAAAGTGGATAACACCAAGAGAGCAAAACTATGCCCCAGCTGGATCTCACTTTCATCAATTTGTAGTTCCACCTATATTGCAGTTCAGAAGAGACTGCACTTATGGTGATCTAGCTGCCATGCAGTTACCAGAAGATGTTGAAGGACTAGGATGTTGTGAAGTAAAGCCATCTTATTACATTCTATTCAAACCTCAAAATACTTTTAATCTTGAAAAACATTTCTTGTTTTTAATGTCCTTTTCTGCTGTTGCAGTATACAATGGACAGAGGAGTAGTCCATGCTTGCCATGCAGGTGGAGTTGTTCATGCCTTGGAAGGATGGACTCACCATGAAGTTGGTGCTATAGACGTCGACCGGATTGATTTAGTGTGGAAAGCTGCATTGAAACATGGTTTGAAGCCAGTCTCAAGTATGAGATGAAATCTTAGGTTGTAGGAAAATATTCATCCCAAGAAACACAACATCAATTCTGTCTTGACATAGTCATTTATACATTCTGTCTTAAAATTTGAGCAGTAGCAAGTCTTGGATATTGAAGTCAGTTTTAGTTGGAATGTTCTAAATATTGCATGATATATGGATGAAGTTGGGTTAAACTTGTACAATTATCAATTGAAATGGAAAGTTCATCTATATATCTTCCACATTGATCCAAATTTGTAATTTAAAAGAATCCAAGGCAGAAACAAAACATACGTATATTATCACATGTTAGTGCAAACAAGACAATGGCTCTGCTTTATTTGATGTTGGAAATTTAGAGAATCTTCCAGCCCATTTTGTGGATTGTTTTATGTTTTTTGGGCTAGTCCTTTTATGACTGGGCAGATGTAAGTCATCATGTAGAGAATCCAAACACAATGTCTTCATAAGGAATAACACAAAGTTGTGAAGACACTATACATTTGTATCAAATTCATAAATTTCTTGCATCTCATACCCTTTTTTTTTTAATTTTATGGTCTCTGTCTCTATCTCTGCTAATGCAAATATGATATACAAATTATATATTTTAAGGATATATCGGTAAAATTATATAAAAGCAGTATAAAATTTTAAAATAGACTCTAATACACGATAAAATTACCATTATTAATGATAGAAAAGAGAAGGGAAAAAAATTCAAATCAAGCAATTACAACGAGATTGAAAAAGCAAATTATCTAAGAAGACACTTTTTCGAATTAGAGTGGTTTTCTATGGTCCTAACCTATCTTTTTTGTTTACTGTAATGTAAGTACTTTGCTACAATTGGATTACAACTAAGTGAATATCTACCTTAGGATGTGTTTGGTTTAAAAATAAATAAAATTTAATTAAATAATTTAATATTTATATTGTTCTCTTTGAAATTCCTAATTTATCCTCTATAAAAAATTTTGTTATTCTAAAAATACCCTTTGTTTGAATAAAAAATTTGAAATAATTTTTTTTTTTAAATTACTCATAAATTTTTATTCCTCCTAAACTCTAATTGTCCCAATATATTCTAAATATAAATTAAATAAAAGATTTAAAAAATAAAAATTTAAAGTTATTGTATTTTAATAATATAATTTAATAATTTTAAATATATACTTAATAAGATTAAAATAACAAATATATGTAAAATAATTTAATCAATTTTATATATTATCTACAAATAAAATAAACAAAAAATTAAAAACAAAATAACTAAAATGTAATAGGAAGAAGAAGAATCTTAGGCTGTAACTGCTTGTGTTTGGGTTTCTGATTTTCCAATTCTTAGAGAAAATAGTGAGATTTTTTTGTTTATAAGATTGAAATTTTTTTTTATAAGAGAATGATTGTTTGTTAGATAAAAGTGTAATGATTACAGTTGATGTGACATGTGAGAGTTATGAAATGATGATTGTTTGTGAGAAAAGGTTGTGAGAAGGTGTTTGGTTGTGAGAGTTTTTATGAGAAATTTTTTTGAAGTGATGATTGATTGTAAGAATTTTTATGAGAACATTTTTAAAAATGGTGATTGGTTATGAGTTTTTTTTATATAAGGAATATTATATATTATTTATATATACATTGATGTAGACTAAATTATATTAACTTAATATTATCTAAAAATCCCATAATATATAATGAAATTTAATATTTAATTAATTTAATAATTTATTTTATTAACTTTTTAAAAACTTTACAGTGTAAATAACATTACACCTTTATATAATGAATTATTGAGAAACCAAATTATATTTAGAATATTATATTATATGTTTACAAATTTATATTGTAAAATATTTTACCTTTGATATTAAAATATAACTATGACTAATTATAATATAAAAAAATTTCCATATAAATATTAAAAAATAGTTTGGACATATAATTGTAAAATATGAAAATAATTTTCTATAAACAATGTAAAATACAAAACTTTAAATTTTATTATGCAGATGATAATTTTTAATTTTAAAATACATATTAAATATACCATATATAATATATTTATTATTGTACTGTTGAGTATATTTATATAAATAGTAATAAATTTTGTTTGAATTTAATTATATTTTATGAATTAAAGATAAGTAAATTCATAATAAGTAAAAAAATAAATTGCGCTTAAATTGTTATTGATGTATATATATATATATATATGTAAAATATATATTTCTACAATTTGACGTTATGTATAAGTACACATATACTTTTCACTCATATGTAAGACATGTACTGAGTAAAAAAAAAAGGTCTCATGAATGAAGTCAAGAAATACATGTAGCACATAAAGCATACCAAACAGATCGAGCATTGAAAGTCATATTGTTAGAGTATTACATAATACAGATAGTAATAGTAGTCCAATCAAAGTACATAAAGTCGAGTCCATAATAAAATAAGAAACATAATAACCAATCAAACAACATCAGGCAAAACATCAGGACCTAGTCATCTAACCATCCCCCATGTCCACCAAGAGCAAAAGCATCGAATGAGGGTATCCTACTAGTGCTCTCATACATACCCTCATGAGAAGAATTGACATTCATGCTACATTGTGAGTCACTCAACTGAATAACCTGTACAGGTCGCGGACAATTACGTGTAGGAGCACATGGAACATGGGGTGGCGATGTACCATAGATGGGACACATGGGGGAAGGACGATATCATCATCGGATTCTGATATGACAATAGGCAAGATGGCCTCTCCCTCATGACCATCCAAATCGGCAGGTCGTGCATAAGTGAAAATATACCCTACTGGATGTTTAGTGGCTCTGCCCTAACTTGAAAATGTCACTGCCTAATGGTCTCCTGAAAGTGTTACAAAAATGTTAAAGGTGACAAAAATGTTAAAGAATAACACCTTATTGGAGTGTTAAGATGGTGATGCACATGCACTACCTTATCACATATTAAATATTTGATGTATGCATCATGGTAGAAAGACATGTAATAAAAGAAAAATACATACATGATGTATGTACTCCCAGTACTACATGTCAACTGTCACTATATTAGTGGGGTTGTGGTGCACCCCTGGAATCTCTATGTACTCAATAAATGAGTAGTAGCGCCTCCGTAGCTGTCTAATCTTAATCCTAACCACATGAGCTGCAACATCCCTCCTAAACTTGCGGAACAGCTATGTTGAAATAGCATCGCACAATGACAAAATGATTCCATGGTCGGATAGGTCGCTAATACTCACAACAGCCATAATGATATGCATCAAGGCCGTCTCCTCATCTTTAGTCCAGAAAGGATCACGGAAAAACTCATCCATCAGTTAGTTATGCATACGAGGCGGCATACCTGAAATGCACCACCGAATAAATTATTACAATATCACAATGTCAGTATATGCCAGTCTGTGAAACAAAACAAGCAAGTGTGATTGTCTAGGACAAAAAAAAAAGGCAATATGTACAACCCATTAATTATGTTGAATAACATCACTAATATTGTGTTATACACACATTATACTCATGTTTAAGTAGAATAAAGTTTTTCATATTCCATACGCATAATAGCATAAGTTCAGTGAAATGTGCAATGGCATATTGTTATGTATCATATAGTACAAAAGTATCACCAACGAGAGCTAACAATACGAATAAGTAACACATACAACATGACAATAACAAAGACAAACAAAATGAATGTGCATCAACAATATGCGCATATCATCCATCCAACTGGAGTACTAAGATGACGTTGTGCACATCCAGAATCACCAATCGATGTGGATGTGTGGCTCGAACACGTGGAGGGAGCACCCTTGGGTAAATCTACAAGTACATAAGATGAGGCAGTAGAGGATGTATGCATATGTGAAGCACTCACAGCCCAAATGAAATTGCCTCGGTGGTTTCCACGTAATGGACATGTGTAGAACCAACATCCATAATTCCTCTCTGTCCTCGCCGTGAACAACAGCATTGAGCCTTCGTTGCAAGAGCACATGGGATGCAATGCAGGCACCATAGTAGCTGATTCACATTAAATTGAACTTCACTACAAATAAGTATTTTATTGCAATACTCATATGTAAAATAAAATCGAGCAAAAGAAATATATATTAACACATCATATCAAGTACTACACAAGCCATGCTCAACACCCATATTATCAAACATGCAATTCGTGAAAAGAAGATCCAAGAATAACATAAGATATCCAACATACATGTATAATGTAAGATAGAGAATAATAATGAAGTAGTAAGGTAACATGAGCGGAACCCACAACACAAGTCTGAGGCAAGTAAACAATATCTAAGTGCGTCTACAATCATTCCACATTTGTAGGGCGATAGAGTCACGTAGCATATTCTACTCCCAAATGGCTTCTTGAGACATATCAACAAATCTCGCTTGTTGTTATACAAATGGTTGGGCATCCTCATCCATATAGTCTGGGTCAACGTACTCATCAAATATATCATCCCGTACACTATGTCTACACACAAAGTTTTGAAGTACGCAACAAGCAACAAAAATTTCAAATTGCATGGACACTAGGTAATTGGGCATCATGCCTCAGACAATTGGGAAATGCTTCTTCAAAATGCCAAAGCGTTGCTCAATATGGTTCCTGACCGTGGCATGGCGGCGATTGAACATTTCTCTCATTATACAAGGTCCACGGTTTGCCCTGGACCATTCGGGAATATGATAGCATTCACCCCTATATGGTGACATGAAACTAGGGAAATTTGTGTATCCGGAATCAACTACGTAGTATTTACCTACAAATAATTTATAATTATCGTGCGTTAATTGATGAACATAAGATAGAATAACATAGGGGTTCTCAGTATCTTTTGTAAAATCACCTGCATGAGGCCAAGAAAAATTGTAATCCAAAGTGGATAGTGCATCAAGAAAAACGCAAGCGTCATTGGCGCTACCTTCCCAACCGACAACGACGAATGTGAACATAAGGTTGAAATCACATGTTGCCATGACATTTTGCGCGACAAAAGCCTTCCTACATCAGTATGCACCGTGCTTATTTGCGGGCACCCAAGCCGGTACAATGGTTTCGTCAATTACCCCCACTCTAAGGCTGTTAACGAATCAAATCTTTATCAAACAATTTGATATTCGAATTCAAATTCGAAATTTAACGAATTCAAATTCGAATTTGAGTCTAGTATAATATTCAATATATAATCGAATCTATTAATATTCGAGTTCAATATTCGATAAAATATTCGAATATATTCTATTATATATATTATTGTATATTAATATTTTTATTTCTCAAAATTTAAATTTTTTATTTTACAATCTATAGTAATGAAGCCATTGAATATTATGTCAACTATTACAAGTATTTGATATTTGCTTTTTGGATAAATCAAGTATTTTCATTTTGTGACCATAATAAAAGGTGAAAAATCAATAAATAATTCAAAATTCAAGTAAAAAATTGAGTTAATGGAACATTTGAATCGAATCCGAATATATCAAATAGTTACTCAAATCGAATTCGAGCCCAATTTAGGATTCAAGTTGAATTTGAATATGAATACAAATACGAGTAAAATAAATCGAATTAAATTCAAATCCTTAGATATTCAGTTCAATTCGATTCGTTAACAGTCCTACCCCACACAATCCTATTGGCGAAGATGGTACAATAAGTCACATAGCTATATAGTTGACATGCAATATTAACTATGTGGTGACGTATCTTAAAGTATGGATACAAGTTTCTGTTGTGTTGCCAATACACATAAAGCATCACATACAAGCTTCACGTGCAGTGATATAGTCTCAGTGGAATGCTGGAATCTCTCGGCACTATTTATATGCCGGTGGTGCAAGGCAACCGTTTGGATAAATACAGCAATACTCTCTTCAATCACAATCTAACTACATTCGTGTTCTGCAATTAGACCACGGTCTCTTATCTAACCATATAGGGTATGAAATGTGTGTTTAGTCATCTTCAATTGTTTGAAAAATCGACATTCGTGTGCTTGAAACAACTTAATCAACCAATCCATGCATCGATATTGCAAATTCCTAAATGATATTCTCAATTGGTGTGCGAATGAGCAGAGAGACGCCTGGTACAAGTATAGAAAATCTCTGAATGAAAGGTTTAGATTTCTCTGAGCAACAGTAGTATTTCCATTTTGCACGTTGTCGAACACATCATTAACTACATCGTCCACTACGTCATTAGGTTGACCTCCAATGTTTTCTCCATCCATTCCTACCAAAATTTCAATCTAAGAAAATTTATAAAATTGTTGATGGGGAAGATAGTGAATTACTATTACTCCAAAAGATAAGCAAACTAATTAAGGACAAATGATATTATAGATAAAACAAGTACATCCATAGCAAAATAGAAATAAATAAAAATTATATCATAACACTAAAAAAAAGTAGCAAATGAAAAGTGTGCAGATAAACATCATAATAGCATAGCATATGGACAGATAAACTAGGCAGACAGACAGTTAGGGAAGCTTCTTCAAGTAGCCACGCCTACGATCGGGAGGGAGGGCAAGAAATATCCTACGATAGGTCGGGTCGTCCAATTTCATGAGAGCGATATAGAATAAGTCATTGGGTAGGTCGAGAATCTCGCTCAATTTTTGAACACATATCTCCACCGTGGTTACAAAGGTAGGATCACTCTGTGAGGCAATGGCTTCATTAGCTCAAGTGAAAGAGTGCATAGCAAATATAATCGCCAAATCGTGACCCTTATTTCAATGCGAGGACATAGAGGTGGAGGAGGTTGGCCTAGAATGAGGACGATGGACTTGGGACATTGAAGGTGATGAATACCCACTGTAATCAAAATCATCTCCTATGTCTAGAGCGGCATCTAAACCAGTCCCTAAATAGTCATCCTCTCGTTCGAGTCGTTCACCCTACGGTACTGTGCATTAGGTTGACGCCCTCGCCGTCCAACCCGTGGTAGTAGTAAGCGCATAAATAGTTGTAAACTCTCTACAACGGCACAAAGGCTTTGATCAAAGAGATGCGTCTCTAGGATTAGCCTATATTTGAAGAGAAAGTTTAGTGATGGTAATTTCAATTTAAATGTGTGCGATTAATTTCTCTGAGAAACGGTAAAATATATGCAAACAAATACACATATTGCTATCCACCGAGCCCAACACTCCTCTGGGGCCATCACGTCATCCCACCCAAAGCCCGTATAAGTAGTAAGTAATCTATGGTACCTCTTCCACTTCTCTTTGAACCTCCGAATTTTCCCTTAAAGTTGTCTGATAGAATATATATACCCCGAACACGTCATTTCCATCTTTACCATCAAGTCAATCCACTGGGAATGGGAGAATTTTTCTCCATATACACCACATTTTAAGACTTCATCATACATAAGCATGGCCATTTCATTTTGCTTAGTCCACACTGCATCCACACTTTGGTTATGTTGACTATGCTGTGAACTTGATTCCATCTATGTGCAACAAGGTGTTCTTTATTGAAGTTGGATGCAATGTGAAACCGTAAACTAGCGCGCCAACTCACCAATATTTTATTAAAATACTATGACAAAGCACAAAGTACACAACCATGATAAGGCAATAATAAATAAATCGTGACATAACACAACCATATGACCTTTGATCCAAATTTGACTATACAACAAACAATGTAATAATACCCAAAAGTGGTGACATATTAACCTCCATTATGAAATTTAATTTATTTATTCACACATTTTGATATTAATTATAGTACACGTTTTCTTACCTAAACCAATTAAGTAAATTAAATTTCAATATGCAATTTTACTTATTTTATCAATATATTAATTGTTAGTAATATATATTCCATAGGTGCTCGTTAAATTTTTATTAATTCTTTGTTAATATAGTTTAAATATCTATTCTTCATGTATATTCATTATATATATATATGTGTGTGTGTGTATTAAATATTTATTTATATAATAAATGTTAAATAAACATTAAATATTTGTTAATAGATATTACACATAGTCCGATAGTTTTTCGTTTTACATAGTTAATTATTTCAGAGTATGTATTAAGTTTTCATTCATATAATAAATATTTAATGCTTAGTAAATGTTAAATATTTAATGTATATTAAATAATTTGTAAAAATTAAATATTAAATATATTTAAATATTCGTTAAATATATTTAATACTAGCCAACATTTTCCTCTTCAAACATTTTGAATCTTTTATTAATACATATTAAATTTTTACTCACATATTCATTATTAAATATATATATATATATTCAATATATTTAACCATACACATAATATGGCTAAATATTTATCCGGCAAAAAAATAATTCATTAAATATTAATGCATATAAAACTTATATTCATTTGAAAAAAATTATATAAATATATATTGAATATTTGTTAAATTTATTTACACTAGTTCGATTTATCCGTAAAAAATTAGTTGCTAATTTATTAATATATAATAATTACATATTCATGAATATTTATTAACTATATATTAAGTATATAGTAATATATTAAATATTACATATATACTAAATATTTGTTAAATTTATATAATCTAGTTATATATTTTTCCGTAAAAAATTAGTTATTTATTTATTAATATATCTAAAATATATATTCTTTATGTATATTCATTAAATATATTTAATATTTAATCATATATTAAATATTACATATATACTAGAAATTTGGTAATTATATTCAATATTACAAATAGTATTGTTTAAGTTTTGCTTTGTTTTGTTTGTCAAAAATAAAGGGACACTCGTCACCATACAAAGTGATCGCATAATATTAATAAAACAAATTGAATAGGACTGTAGAAAAATCCACTATATCTATTGCTCTTTCAATGATTTTGAAATAGTTCCTTAAATCCATATTTAAACCACATTATTTTGGCATCGTGTGTGAAAAATACTTTCTGATTCATCGAATGCTGAGAATGCTAACGGGATCCAGAGTCAAGACTTGAGTGTCCTAGTCGCCCTTTCGAGGGAGGAAGTTGGAGAAGACAACAAAGGACAATAACCCCTTCCTATCCTAAAGAGACCACTAGTGGCATCTCCAACATTGGAAAATCCACTACATCCTGAAAACACGATCCATGAGGCCCTATTTTGCAGATCATGCAAGAAATACTATTGGCTAGTATCAGACACATCTGCCCAAACTACTCCTAAGGCAGTCACCCAATATGCTGCAGAACATTCACAAACAAAGTTTCCTAACTCCTCTTGCAAAAGCCAAGAAATATCCTTGATTCTCATGCAAACTGAATAGAGGGCAGAAAAGAGGCGCAAAACCATGCCCCTACCTCTCACCAAATTGACAGCCAGGCCTCCCGTTTGTATCCCATCCCACCAGTGTTGCCAAATCCATTCTCGAACCAATGTTGGGAATTTATTCCCAAGCTACTATGCCCTACTACACTCTTGGAGATTATGAATAACTTCTTCCCCTTACAATTGCTCCCACCACGCATAGCCCATTTTACCCTGCTATTCTGGCAAAGTCACTCCCACATGATGCCAAAGGTGTTCAACATCCAAGAATTCGATGGACTGAGAGACCATTAGGAGCATATAGACAACTTTCTCGCCAACATCAAATTATACGACCTAAGTAAGGCGGCATATCACAAAATCTTTCATACACCCATGAAGAAACACACTCTCACTAGGTTCAGCCAACTGCTCACAAGCATCATCACCGACTAGAGCAATTGACAAAGCTTTTCTTGCACAATTTCTCTATCAACACAAAGTACCCAAAGAGTGCTACATTTATATTTACCACCCAACAAAAAGTGAGAAAAGGCCTTGGGGAGCATACCAACCATTTTGTCTAAGTTGTCTATGAGATCTCACATCTCAATCAAAACTCGTACCCAACATAATCCAACAAAATACAAAGCATCGGAGTAGGCCTATAAATGAGTAAGGTATCGTCCTACCCAAACCCATACCCTAAAATACCCAAACAAAAAATCCTATATTCTACTCTATCCTAAAATACTCAAAAGGATGGGACCCTAACCATAACCTACCTATCTAACCCAAGATCCATTGGATCTAGTTTATTGAACTTATGTTTTTAATGTATATACTAATTTTCTCAATATATACTAAAAATATTATTTGGCATATGATAACAAAAAATAAAAAACTTTTTCTATATTTAATTTAATTTAATTATTAAATTTAAATTAGTTAATCTTTATTTTCAATTGTTCATTCATTAATAAAAATTTTATTAACAAAGTTTATTCATTAGCAAAATTAATTTTATTAACTGTTTTTATAAAAAATATGTATTCCACTATTAATTTAATATATTATTAATTTTATTAATGAAAAATGTTCAACTGTTGTTATTCCTATTCCAATTTAAAAAAAAAAAATTCTATCCCAATATAATAACTTTATTAATTTTATTAATTTAGTTTAATTTTTAATGAAGAAAATTATTTAGTAGTTACTATTCAATAGGGATGAGAATAAGCTATGGGAGGGCTTACTGTCCGGCCCATTTGAGGCCTAATCTGACCTAGCGTATTTAATAAATAGACCAGGTTTAAACTTTTAAAAAAGTCTATTTAGTTAAAAAATCTAGGTATAGGCTTTTAAAAAAGCCTATCAGATCGGCCTATATAATTTAATTATATATTAATATATATTTAATTATTTATAATACTTATATAATTGCTTTTATATTTATTTTAATTAATTTTATATAATTATATATTATGTTCTTAATTAATGCAAACAACCATTTTATTTCAAATTTTTTGTTTAACTTATAATAATATTTGCTTTTCTCTTTGTTAAGATAAGTATATTATAATTGCTGAATATTTTGCTTAATATAAATTGTAGAATTTTTAGGCCTATTAAGGCCTATCAAAGTTTTAAGCCTATTAAAAGCCCGAACTTATATAAAATTTAAGCTTAATTAAAATTTTAACTAAAATAGACTAGGTCAGGCCAGGCCTAGGCTTTGAAAAAATCTAAGAAGACTATGTCAGTCCTTAAAAAAAAACCTATGTCAGGTAATAGGTTAGGCTGCTTACAAAATATGCGATAGGCTTGGCCTATTTACAGTCTAGCCTAGCCTATTCTCGTCCCCTACTATTCATTCACATATTTATAATTTTTATATATAAAAAATTTATTATTAATATAAATTTGATTTCAATATAAATAATTTTAAATTCATAGATTAAATGTAAATATAAAGTAATGGGTAATTTATGAGTGTGGATACATGGGTAATTTATGGATATAGACTCAACCCATATCCATTACATTATTTTTAATAAGTATGGATATAGATATGAGTATAGGTATGATATTTTGAGCCTGAATAGGAAAATACTCTACCCATTTACAGACATATACTGGAGATTTGAGGTGTCCATAGTTGGGAAACCCCCAACCACATTGGAGGAGCTCCTATCCCGAGCTAAGGAGTGCATTTATGTCAAGGATATGAACATCCGCCAGAATGAATAAACAGTTCAATACAGGATCATTTGAAAACCACACTTGAAGAACAAAAATAGGGAAAAGGTAAGGCATGCACCGTGGCACTGTTGCGACGCACATCCCAACCTATGCTTTACAATAAAGCAATAACATGCTGAATTAGCAGAGGAGCCAATGACCATTATATATAAAAATAAAAGTAAAAAAAATATATAGAAATAAAAATAAAACCATATAGGCCGTAGGGCTTCATATAATGTGTAAGAATTGCCTTCTATTTTTGTAGATAAGTTGGGTCATTCATGTTTTCTTAACTTTTACTTCTACTGAAACTTTTTTTTTTTTTTTTTTGGCGGCATATAAATAATTTTTTACTACAAATAATTAGTGGATTTGAACGTATATGCAATCATGTTATGAAATAGAATTATATTTTTCAATAACAAATAAGTTGAAATTCTTGTTACCTAAAAGTTTACAAAAATTGGCATCTCACCACATGATCATCAACATGGATTGGGCTGGGCCTGGCCTATAAATTGACACATATGACTCCATACAAGCAATTCCTTACTGGACCCAAATATTGGCCCAATTGAGTCTCACACCACACCAGACCTACATTGGACCCGACCCACAACTGGGTTGACCCGGTACCCATTCATTTTGAGCTACATGATTTAAATGGGAAACTCTTGTTACCTATTTGATTAAAGAGGGAGTTTAACCGAGCTTATAAGTTTTACAAAATGTTTTAAAATTTATATAACATTTTCGATAAAAGAATTTGATATATGAGTTAATTATAAACTTTAAAGTAACATGTTAGAATATTATAAATTTTATCTTTTTAATAAATCTAAGCATAAATTTCATCATGTTTATCTTTTGAACTTCAAGTAAAATTCAGCCACTTAAGAAGAGAGGATCCTTTTTGTCACATGTTTCTCTATGTATTCAAGTGAATCTCATAAAATGAATTTCATCATGTTTGGTGGTCGATAAACCCTTCCAACAGATTAAATTACTATTTACTTTATTTGAAATGCTCAATTAATTTTTCGCATCAATATTTTTTATGTGCATTGGAGCCATCAAACTCGAGCAGCTATGTTGATTTGAAATTACAACCATTTGATTGTCACACAAATAGGCAGGATCTTCTTCCACATAAACCAAACAATAACAACCTTATTACATATACTACCATAACTACTCTCGCTATTTCTGAGTGGGGCATCTAAATCACCATCCTAATCAAACCTCTAGAAGAACTATCCCCACCCCCCAGACCCACCAAACCCCATTTTCACCAATTTTATTATTTCAAAAATAAAAATCATCACTTTTTAAAAAATTTCACCCAATATAATTTCAATTTTCATTTTCAAAACACATTCTCCAATAACCTATATTTTCTCTCTCTATTCTATTATTTCTATCTCTCTCCACCTACAACCTATTAAAAACCAACATAATTATTACATTTCCAACATAATCATTACATTTCCAAACATTTCATCCAAATATATTTTCATTTCCACATCATATCACATAACTAATTCTCACCACTTTAGAGATGATGAAAATGGAAAATGGAAAATGGAAAATGGAAATGAAAATAAAACCAAACAACCCCTTATCTAACCCAACCTGGAGTCCACTTAGCAAATAAAGATTTCCTTGGCTTAACTCTCATAGTGGGATTTCATTGAGATTGGTCATGCCCAATATCTTATAAACAAAGTTACCTACTCGACCAACTGACCTATAAATAAACAAATTGATCCTCCATATATCACTGTTAAAGATATTAACTTTTACTTAACTTGGATGGTCCGATTCAAATATCTTAATGTGAATTTTAAAAATCTAACATTTATCGACTCTTTATACTGGAAATGCTTTATTTGAAACTAAACACAATCTACTCTCCATGAAACATGATAATAGCTAGCAATTTACCAAAATTTCACACCACATCTTTCCTTTCCCACCCAAGACACGCCCTAATTCCATCTCCGATTTATCCAAACACTATAATAGAATCATTCAAACAGCATTGTCGGTAAAGCTACTTCCTTATACCTGCCAATGCCATATCTCTTGCTATTGATCAATGCCAACTGAGATACATCAAAAATTGATGGATTTAATTCAAAATCGATGTCAACTAGTCCTAAAATTAGCTGGCTCCTGCTCTATACATAGATTCACAACAGTGGTGAAGAGATGATGGATATCGACATATAGATCAATAATCAACCATGCGTGGATAGTGAAATGTCCTCCCCAATTGGGTTATTGAATTTATTGAGGCACACGTGCATGGCTTCCTAGGTTCTTGATTGGTACAACATTTTATTAAAGTCTCCATCTTAGGTTAGGCAAACATGTGGTTGCGGTCATAATTTTTTTTTTCATTATTTTGTAATAAATAGGTGAAGCATAAGTGTTATTGGTAGCCAGCCATCCAATCGATCAGTTAATTTTGTGGCTCACATACAGATGGTTGCATGGACTAAAGCATAAATCAGAATATGACTTATTTCAATTATTTAAACTTAAAGGAGAAGACTACAATTAATGCAATTAATTAAAGAGCGCAATATTGCAAGTTGTATATATTGAGAATAACCACCGTTCTTTGATAAATTCCCACATCAATTAAATAAATGAGTAGTCGTATCTATATATAGTATTAAACAATCATCATTTCTTAAGTTAACTTTTGAAGTGAGTTAGATTAATCTTTATTTTTTAACAACTTATGCCATCTATGAATAATTTAACGTTGGAAAGCAAAATAGTTGTCTAAATTGTCGTCCTGTCTTTTGGAGAATAGTTGTAGTTGATCTAGAATTTTACAACCACAAAAAAAAAAAAAAAGAAAAAAGAGGTACAACTAATGTGTAACGTCTTTTATTCACTAAAAAAATTTTAAGGCATCAATTATGATTAGTTCGTAGCCGATGCTAAAATTTCGAGCTTTAATTACAAAATTGATCTTACCAAATTGATTTTCTCCTCTATACCAAGGTATCTCTCAGCCTTGAATATAAATCATGCAGCAAAATAGATGCTCATGCTCTCATAGTTAACCCTCGCTACGATCAAAACCTTAGTTAATGATTATTCTTTTATATATATAATATATATATATATAAGAAAAAGAAATATATATATATATATAAGACAAATTAATTGCTATTAATTAAATCAATTTTGTTGCTATGACTACAAGTTATATATAATTATAAAAAAAAAATAGCGAATATAATTTTTTTAATTAACAAGCAACAAAAATTTATTAGCTGTCACCATAAATTAACCATACATTATCTATTTGGTTTCATTTTCAAATTAATTTCTACTATTTGAAAATTGAGACACATTATTTTTTACACATTTTCACCCAACATTCTTTTTATTTTTATTTTCAAAACATATTTCTCAATAACATATATATCTTCTTTCTCTATTTTATTATCACTATCTCTCTCTAACTACAACTTACTAAATTCAACATAATCATTACTTTTCTAACAACTTATCCAAACAAAAACTCATTTTCACTAATTACTTTTTCAAATTTTAAAAAAAATAAAAATAAAAAATGAGAATGAAAATAAAACCAAATGGGCCCTAATTTTTTGGTAGTGGTTATCTTGCTTGTAATAAGATTATTGACTTGGTCAAGACTTAATACAAATTCGACTTTATCAACTCATCTATCAATATCTAGCAGGGATAATCGAATGAGGGAACTAGCTGTAGGGACAGCTGCCCCCATTATATCTATATATATATATATATATATTAAAATTTAAAAACTTAGCCTCTAAAAATAATAAAATTACTGTTTATATTTTGTTAAAATTCAATCTCACCCAACAAAATTACAATTAAAATTCAATCTCACTGTCCAAAAATATAATTTATGACTGGTCACTCTTAGTGTCTCGACTCAAATTTGTACTCAAATCCTAATGAAACTAGTGAAATTAATAAGTGATCTTAAATAGAACACAACTCTTATCCATAATTACTAATTCTTGGTCAAACTAGCTAAAGCTAGCTAGCCTATAACATTGCTTTCACATAAATAAGTTGTCGCATTAATGGAAGTTTAACATCTTAATTCTTAGCCCAAATTGTGATCCTTGTTGTTTGGACAAAAACAAGCCCTAGACCCTCTCCCTCCCTTCTTATGTCTTAAAATTTCAAACTTGAAGTGATATATATGTAAGAATCCAGACGATTTTATGTGGGGAGCCCTTAAGATTTTGAAGGACAACATTTCAGATTAATCATCTCATTTATGATTTATGGGATACATATGCGATATGTGAAGTGGACCATATTTAGAAGGTATTATCACTTTCAAGTTTCATGCAAGGACAGACGACGGGCCTTATTGTGCACACGATTCACCTCAAAAAATCACAAACTTAAAAAAACTTAATTGCATGTGATGTGGTCTTATTCTCCGGTCAATTGACTACATTAGCATGGGAATTGGCCTTTAACTAGATCAGATAATTAAAAAAATTAGGAAATCAGTTATAATAATTTGTAGATGATGCCAAATAATTATAATTTTAATGTAAAATTAACCTCATCAAGTTTTAAGTGAATACATTCATAGTTAACCATCGCTACGATCATTCATAGATGATTATTATCTTATATATATGTATATATATATATATAGCTATGAGTAATGCATAAAATAATTCATTGAATGTGTTTCCAATGAACAGCACAGTAAATTGACAATTAATAATTTTTGTTGTTTATTATTTAAAAAATATTAATTTACAGTTACTTTTACACAACGGATATCTAATTTTTTATAGTGAGATCTAAGAAAACATGGAAAGTCACTTCTTTCGGTCGATTATACTGAATCAAACTGATGATATGCTTGAATTTTATTTTTTTTTTAAATTTACACACATTTAAAATTATTTGAACTTAAATTTCAGATCTCACACATAAAAGTTTGATTAATTGACCAGTAATAAATATAAAAAATTCATAGGCATGGACCTTTAAACTTATAATTCACGGTAAAATGCGCTTTTTAAAGTGTTTTTAATCTTTAATGAATTTAATATGTTGTTTAATACTATGTAACCACTTAAAAACATAATTAATTACGATTATTCATGAAAATATGGCGAGAGAAAGAGATAGAAATAAGTTTGGACGTAATTATAGGAGTTTAAAGTCAGAGGGGTAACCTAATGATTGGAGCCTATAGAACAGTGTTTGGCTTTGTTGGGACAATTTCAGGACCCATCCATGTGTGCACATGTATGCCTGCTCCTATTTTGCAACTATCCATCATTAATAATTTCTCTTAAATGAGTGCGTGCGTGCTTCTTTCACACCAATTTCGTCACACACACACACGCATACGTGTTTGTGTGTGTGGATGTATATATATATATATATTTGATGTATGTATTGATTTGTCGCGGTTGTCAAAAGCAGCTGATCGTTAATGTCAAATTTTGCCCCTCTGTTTTAATTAATTTTGACTAAATCATTGTGTCGAAAGACATTTTTGCCCCGAACAAATACCCTTATTTATTTCAAAATGAATTGTCACAGAAAAAAAATGTAATTTTATTAAATATATTATTAATTATATATATAATAAGTGACAATAATATTTATTTTATTATTAATAATATTTTTAAATAAAAATAATTTTTATTTTATCATAATATAAGTTAATAGTTAAAAAAACTAGTGTTTAAGTTGTTAATTGTGAAAATTAACGATACATATATAGTGATAATCTAGTTATAATAAAAATTATTAATATGAAGTGTGATAAAAATTTTATTGTCATTAGGTTGTCATTATAATTGTGCTTTTAATTATTATTTATTAATAGCGATACAATCTTGTCACTGTTAAATTTATAAAAATTATTATTATAATAAAATAAAGAAAAATTCACTTAATGTTGAGGATAACATATTTCACAAAGATGACTTTCGGAAGTTATGGAGTATGGCATTTAATCTTAGTTTGTTCTTTCAATACAACGTTATCTAGTTTCCAACAAATAAGAAATATAAAGTACACCTTTACTAAATTAAAATGAAAAATATCTCTTTTCCTTACAAGTTTTTTCTTTTCTTTTTAATTGTTTCTTCAATGAAGTAATCATGCAATAGTTTTGATTGTCCATCCTGTCCTACGTTAATTGTTCCTTTTGCTAAATGTTTCGAAATAAATTTTATTTTTTGAAATATTTTTTTAAAAAGTATACTTATTTACAATTACAACAACAACAACAGAGGGAATATATTAACCAAAATGTGAAAATTATCCTTCACTACACATATTTAATGACAAAAAAGTTTATTCTGCCATAATAATAATTTCAAAAGCTTAATAGCAGTATTAACATGAGTGATACAGCATATGACAGCAAATACCTTATCATAGAGAGTAGTGAGAGTTTTATTTCACTAAATTTTTACTATATGTGAGTTCTTAATGTCAACAATGACTACTTAAATTATTACAAAATAAAAATTTATGTCAGAAAATTATTGTTATTCAATACTTGATTTTATATTATCACTAAATTGTTTATTATTAACATTAATTTTTTGATAGTGATTTGATACACAAACCAAAATAAGATTTTTTTTCAGAATCACTCTTAAACTTACCAATGAACATTCTCCCAACTATTTTATTGTTGTCTTATTCAAAATTTCACTGAGTGTCACCGGAACATCACAATTAATCCAAGAAAATCCTATATATAGGACTAAATCGCTTAATTACTACTTTCCATACACCACAAAAAAATAATATTAGTGACAATGTAAAAATTATCAGTAATGATATATATTAATTAAGTGGCAATAATTTTTATTTTATTACTAATAATATTTTTTAAGTTACAATTATTTTTTTTAATCACAATATACATGCTTGATAGTAATAAAAATTAATATTTGAATTTAAATTGTCATAATTGATTATTAGTTATACATATATAGTGATAAACTACATAATGACAATAAAAATTATCATTATAAATGGTAAAAAGATTTTTATTATCATTAAGTTGTTAATATAAGTCACTAACTTTTGACAACCTAAACACTATTCTTATCACTATTATATTTGTAAAAATTATTATAGTTACAACATAAAATTTATCATTACTTAATATATATATATATATAGTTAGTGATAATTTTTATACAAATATTTATTATTTTGTCAGTAATTTTCTTTTTCTTTTTTATAATGACATGTAAGGATCCTAATTTTCTAATACGAAAGAAAATGAAATCAAATCTTTCAAAGGTTAAGTGATGCACATACACTAGGTCCATTGGGATAAAGTGGTCATTTAAACTAATTTGAAAACAATAATAATGATGCCCATTAGAAATTTAGATCATCCTAAAGAGTACACTGTAGTGGTTAAGATTATAGTCCTTTGGCCCCACACCAATAAATACCTCATACATCATTCATTTTAACTCATTCGTTAAAATTTAACTATAGAAGCACTTTAAATTCTCTATTTTATTTTTTTTATTTTATCTCTTATTCCAACATAATGTATATATGTTATGTGTATTTAATTTTCAATCAATTCTTTTTATAAAAAATATTTAATGCGCATATCATATATATATGAAATAAAATAATAGTTGTAATATAAATTGAAACAGATAATCCAAAAACAACAGGAAAAGCACTTTGAATCTTCGATTTTATTTCCTATTTCATCTTCTATTCTCTAAAGACTTTCAATACTTTTTTCTATTCCGAAACTATGAGCACTCATTTTAATCCCACCGAAAGCAATTTCTATCTTTACACTTGATCAAATTACCTATTTATGATAAAAACAACCCCCATTATATCTGATTAAATTCTAATAAAACATAATAATTTTTATTACATTAAAAAAAATTGAACTATGAAGATATTTTATGCTCTATTTTTATGTATTTATACACGCACATTAAAATTTTATTAGATTTAAATCTCTAACGTCATACTTTATAATGAAACTAATGTCAATGAATCAAAAGCAACTAACTAGATATTTTATACTCCTATCATTCAACTAGTTCGTGCATCCAAACAAGTGGATATATATATACACACATACATGCACACAAATACATTATACATATATAATACTTCCCATGAAATTCAGATTAAAAAATTGTCACAATCTCCGTACACTTGAGATCAACTGTTTGGAAGTAGAAATATCTGAAAATGAGGATAACCGTAAATTTCGGGGGTTCACCCGTTGGTCCAATTAGGACATGGTCCCGAACCACCACCACCCCCGCACAGTACAGTCAAACACCATGTGGGCGTTATAATTTTCGCCCACCCATCCTCTTACTATACTTTTCAACATTTTTGGTACAAAAGACATTAGAGGGAAGCCATGCATGTTCCCATTCTACATTATTCTTGTTTGCATTAACATTTAGCATGCATGTTTGGTGGTCTAGCATATATTAATGTATTGGTTATAATTAATTAATAGAAAAAGATCTTCTATCATAATTTTGTTGTTGTTTGGTGTGGGATTGTATATACACAGACCCGTGATTTATCATTGAGCCCGCATATATAAACTTAATATGTAGTATTATTAATCTCACCCCCACCCATGGGATAAATTATCCCACCCTCTCATAAGATAACTTATTATAAGATAATTTATCATGATATAAATTTAAAATCCAACCAAACTTGCACTAGGAATACATGCATTTGGTCATTATAGTTTGTGTTGTTTCCATGAAAAATGTGACGGGAAGAAAAAGGAAAAAAAGAAAAACCACACACACACACATTAACATAATTGTATATTGTAACTTATTGAACCTTTTCATTTTCTTTTTAAATGCCAAGTTAGGGACGTAATATGAGTTCTACGGCTCATGAGCCGGCTCAATTGTAGCTTGACTCAAGCTCAAAAAATTCAAGATGAGTCGAGCTCGAGTCTTGATTTAGTTGTTCAAAAAGCTCATAAGCTTTTTTCTAATTTTAAATATTTTTATATTAATTAAATAATTATTATATATTAATAATTTACGTATTTTTATTTTTAAATACATTCTATATATTAATTAAATAAATATTTATATTAATAATTTACTTTTTGCTATTTTTAAACATTTTATATATAATTGATGAGGGTTCTTTTCGCTGGGCTAGGGTCCCGGCTAGAACGATGGTCCAACTCGATCCGGATGGAGCACGTTCCTGTTATAGTAGGAAAAGAATCCTGCAGTCACAATAAACGTTAGGCTAGCTGAGTGGCCCTCGGCTTAGGCCCTTCGACGATCAAGTCGGTAAGATTTGACCTCAACAATCGACCAGAGGGGTAAGGGCTTTTTTGGTGTATCTGAGTGCGTACCTCTGAAGGGCAGGGTTGAGGGTATATATATCCTTCTTTTCCTAGGAAATGTCCGAAAAGCCCTTAGGTATTTCCCCGAGCCACTAACCTTAGGTCTAGGGTGTTTAGTCATTTTCCCCATTTGAATATTTCCAGCCAGCTGCCCTTCCATGTTTCAAAGACAAGATAGTACACTGTAGTGGCGCCTGCTGTGTCAGACGGTGAGGGGAATGGCATGCGCCATTAATGCGGAGACGTGGCGCCTGCCAGTGCATTAAATGCGGTGGCAGACTACTGTACTGGACTCGACCCCAGGTGAGGTCGAGGAACTTTCGTAGGTCCAGGGAACCTAACTGGGCCTGTGCAGATCCGGTCGAGTGAAGTCGACGAAACGTATGGGCCCTGAGTCTCAGTTGGGCCGCCGTCTCTCGCTGGGCCTTGCTGGTTTGGCTTGGGCCATCCCATATCAATAATATTAAATAATTATTATATATTAATAATTAAATTTTATTTTTACTAAGCTTGCGAGCTCGAACTCAAAATTTTTTCAAGCTCGACTCATTTACACCTCTATATCATATTAAGATTCTAATGGCATAAAAGTACAAACTCAATAAATGGCTAAATGATTAGAATTAGGAAAATGCCACTAAGCTCACCAAATTAATCTTATTTAAGATGGACTTCAAGCCCAAGTGAGTCGAGCCCCCCAAGGACTTAACTAATATAAGAACCAACTCACAATGCTAAAAAGATTTCTAAACAACCATTTTTTTAATTTAAGCTCTGACTCTACACAAGTGCGTTCTAGGACTAGAAACCCAACTCTTTATTGATCTATAGAAAGGACCGGGCTCCGATTTACGTGAAACGTCCTCCTTTTCCTAATCAAAATATAAGATTCAAAACATTTAGAAAGTGAAGAATTTTCCTGGAAATGTTACCTACGTTATCAATATATGTTAGTGCAACAACATAAAATAGGATACCTACATTTTCAATAGATCGTTAGTTGTTAAGGTTGTCCATAACTTGCTAAGCGTAAATTGTTTATTAGAAATGTAATCAAGTCAGAAGAAGTATAAATCTAGCAAACCTATTGATGATAACTAAATTCATTGTTAAATATAAAAGTTTAATTACATCAAAATATTATTTTGTCTACATGTATATTGATAGCATATTTCGTCCTAAAAATAAATTTCAAATTTTGGGTGAGGGAAGAGACTACACATGTGCAAAGCCAGATATATACCCATCAACTTAGATTTCAATGTAGAATAAGACTAGTTATCATCATTGTCTATAAATTAACAATATTTGCACAAAACTATGAGAAATAAAACCAGATACTTGCAAAAAGAAACGAGTTTTAGTTTGAAAATAAATACATTGGAAACTTTGCTCATCATTGAAATTTCTGCAACTAAAAATGGTGTCTTTACGCGCTTGCATTCTTCATAAAAAATTAATGAAATTGACAATCTTGTCTTTATATTACTAAACAGTTAAAAAGTTGACTATATAAACGAAAAAGTGGGTATAACATGTTACTCAAATGTCTAATTGAGAAAGAGAAATGAAGTTAGGCTTGAGAAAATAAAAGAGTGTCTCCCAAGGTTTGACAAAAAAGATTGGCACAATGTGTAATTGCAATGATAGGGATTTGCTATATATATAAATTTAGAAATAAATAGTTAAGAACTTATAAAAGATGGAGTCAAAAATTTTAATTTTGTTCGATAAAATTTAATTTCGCAACATATATGGAAAAAAAATTAAACTGTAATTAATACATACATGTAATATAATTAATATTATATAAATTTAAAGGGAACGACTGTTTCTGCACGTCATTTTTGGCCTCACTCCATTCAGACCAGACCATAACTGCATAGCATATAGTACTTATTCATATTTTTCTCTGAGTTTCACAACATGGCCCAACAACATAGCTGGTGTTTTCTACGCAAAATTTCAATTGTTTCAATCATTTTTGGCCACTATTTAATTTGATTTAAACTTTCATGATTTTAGGAGAATTTTGACTGTTTTTATCTTACTATAAAGAGTGGAACATGGAATCACTTTAGTTATCATAAAAAAAGAGGGCGTGCCCCTTAACCTCTGCTACATTGTAATATATACTCTCTTCTCTCTTCCTCCAAACAGGATTTAGAGTAAAAAATTAGCATCTAAACTTTACAAAAAGAAATTAGAGTACTTTAGTAAAATTATCATCTTTACTTAATTACTAATCACCATCTTTAACGCGTGGCCAAGAAGGATGTTCCCCCAAATTAATGACATGTTAATATTTCATTTAATAATATTAAATTCAATGACTCAAATATGATGTAATAGGATCATTCAGTTAAATCTAAAGAGATCTCGTCTCTCTTCAATACAGAAAATCATTTATTGAATAAATAAATAGATAAACTAGAGCCAACTCCAAAGCATTGTTTCTAGATGACCATATATAGAAGCTTTTGTTTCTAGCTAATTTTCAATTATGCCAAAATAAAAGGAGGATCGATGTGAATATTTACAAAAGTTGCAGAGAAAATATTTGTATAGTGAATTGACAGCTTAAAGTGGTCCTTATATTTTTATGAACCTAAGCGATTATTATAATTTTGTGAGCTAAACAATTTTTTTCATTTATAAACCTGAATGACTATTATATCATTATAAATCCTGTAATAACCAATCACATCAACATGAAATATCTCAATGCCCATGTTCCATGACATGAAACTTGGGACATTTGATTGAGGAATCATCCTATTACAATTACCATATGGTTGGAATTTAACATGGCTGGCTTTCAAATCAGTTGGAAAAAAAGAAGTTATGACCATCAAAATGTAGCCCAAAGTAACCTCAATCGATTTCCTAGGTAGGTAAAATAGAGGTCCAAGTAATTGCTGTAATACATGCCAAAAGGAGCACGAGATATCTCATAATTGCAAAAATCGATCAGTACTTTGAGAAAGCTATCGGTCACAGCTCACAGTGCCCTATGGTTTTAAAAATTGCATGTGGTGACCATGTGACCACTTCTCTTTCCTTCCAAAATCGATGCCCTAAGAATATTTTTTCCTCATGGGGTCCAATTCCCTTCCCCTCCCCTTCTCTTCTTCTCCATGTTTTCCGGATCCTGCCAATTTCCCCTTTTTCTTTTTCTTCATTGCCAATCCTTAATTTGGCTTATCCTAAGTATTCAAGTCTGAAAATTGGATGATAAGAATGTACAATGTGACTAATTAACTGCCCAAAATATGTCATGTAATGTTAGAAAATGAATTTGCTGGTTCTTGAGGACAAGGGCTGTCCCAAGATTCAAGATTAAAATAAAATTTTGACGTATTTTAGAAAAAATGTATATAGATGATCAAATTTAGCTTTATGTGTAACTTATTTGATGAATTACTCCTAAAAATTCACGTCAAACTTGTGCTAGTTGATGAAAATAAAACACCAAGTACAAAAATGAGTAATAACCCTCAATAAATTAAAACCGGTATGATTGAATTAATATTTTGTTCTTTTAAATTTAATTTTTCCATAGCTCTATAATTTAAATTAAATTTGCTCTGTAATTTAAAATTAAATTTATACATAAGTTACGTATATTGTAATAAAATTTTCAAAAAAAAAAAAAAATCGCCTGTTGCTAATAATCAACGAATGATAAGTGCTGTAAGGCTTGTTTCTATCAGACCTGGAGTGTGGTCAAATCACCGCTAATAACATGCATGCCCCTAGAAATTAACAATCATTAGGCAACCGGTTATAATTACCATTAACCATCAAAAATTAAATACTATTTATAGAAGTAACAAATACGAAACTTGCCATAAAGTATTTTACATATATAGAAGTGAAAAAAAAAAATGCTGATGCTTGTATTGAAATGAAATTGAATTGCAACCACGAATTTTCGAATTGAACAAGATTTGACATGGGCAGTAAGTATTTTCTATCTAATTACCAGAAGTACGAACAGACACATTGGTAGTTATATGCACTTCCAACCTCTAACCTATCCGAAAGGAAAGCACCGTAGACATTCATGACTAAGTTATGAGTTTTGATAAATTAAAGAAAGTTTTGTTTTCTTGTATATTGTGTTGTCACACAACAAGTTACAGATGTTAGGTTTACATTGCATCAATCGAGTAGACTTAAAATAATAATCTTTGTCCATAAAAACTATAATCAGCCCAAAAAAAATTTCAATATTCTCTTTTAGGGTTTTGACATGCGGGCCATCAACTTCCATGTGCCCGCATGTGCTGTGTCTTTCTCTGATTGGCCCACCACCAACCCCTTACTTTCACCAAATAAATGGGCTTTATGCACTTTCTTCCTTCTCCTCATTCCTCTCTTTCTGTGTGTATATATCAGTTTCTTGAATTCTGGTGCACTTAATTAGTTGGATCCCAAGAAAAATTTTGCATTTTTTCTGCAATTTCTACGGCAAACTTACAGCTGGAATTTTTGCAGTTCAGTTCAATGAAAGCGAGGTATATATTTATATCCTAGTTATTCATTTTCACGAAAAAAAATTCATATTCATATTCATATGCAGCTGTCTTAATTTCTCTCCATTCTCTAAAACAATATTCTTGATCAGAATAATGCACAGTTCATCATCAGCATTGGTGAAACAAGAATTCCTCAAGAAATGGATAAAGGGTCTCCAAATATACAGCAATTTCAACAAGGGTATGACCATTTTGGAGAGAAAAAGGGCCATAAAATTGTCAGCAGATGTCGCCATTGCTTCTACCAGAAATGCAGCCACCCACTGGAGCCGAGCCCTAATGGCCGACGTTCCCACAGACGGCGCCACCAAAATCGTAGTGGAACAAATATTAGGCCCAAAAGTAGTAGAAAAGAGAGCCTTGATGAATATGATCACATGCAGCAACAAGATTTTGAGAAGAAGCCGTGTGGCTCATCTGAAGAAGGCAAGAAGAGTTGTACGTCGGCCAACTAGTACTGTTAAAGCCAGTTCAATTGCAAAGAAACTGGTGAAGAACAGAACCCGTGTGCTTAAAAGTCTTGTACCTGGTGGACAACAAATGGATGAAATTTCCTTGATTAAGGAAACCCTAGATTATATAGCTTCTCTAAGAGTTCAGGTGGATGTAATGAGACATCTTGCTGCTGCTGCGGAGCGTTTGGACCCTCCAGAGAGGTCATTTTGATTAATTAATTTTAATTATTTCTCTTTTGCATAATGTTGTTAATTTATTTCAGTTCTTCTTTTTAATTATATCATGAAGAAGGAGGTAGATGCTGGAGTAGCATGTAACTCTATATATGTACAGATAATTAAGAGTACTCATTATCTTAGTCAACTATTATATATATATAGAGAGAGAGAGAGAGAGAATTAAATTCGGCCCAATTTCGTGTTCTGATTGGCTGCCAGTGTGCCACTTATTGAATTAATGTGGGAAGAATTTGATCAAATTAATGTGAATTTTATGAAAGAACTATGTCAATTGCCATGAATATTGCTTTCAATTTATGATCAGTTTGTCTGGATTTTGTTTTATGGGCAATGTATGAGGAAATAAATTCATAACTTAATTGTTTGTTGTGATTTTTTATTCTATCATTGAACTGGAGAATCTGTTTGTCTGACTTTGAAGCTTGAGATTGATCCCTGAAAAATCTGCCTTTAATCCTTGAAAATTAAGTTTCCCTTTAATCCTTAAAAACTGCCTGATGATAACAATGTTGGTAGTGGTAGAATGTTGTTCTGAGTTAATCTGGGTGTCATTTTCTCTCTACATCAATTCTCAAATGTGTATATTCGATTTGAAGAGCTTAAAATCAACCAAAACATAAATATATGTTAATTGATGAAGTCTTATCTATAAATTGTCGACTTATCTCCTCAGTGGCCATTACAAAATGCCCTTCTTACAAAGATTACTATTCTTTGGACACTCTCAATTAACATTGTCGTACAACTGGGTCTATGTACCCCTCTCCAAGAACTCATTTTACTAGCGTGATTATAGGAATTCCCTTTTTATAACATTTAAAATGTCTTATTTGAACCACAATAATTTTTTAAAAGGCAAATTAATTATTATAACCTCAATAAAATGCTCATCAAACTAAACATTTTGTCACAAAATTATTGATTCACCGACTACTACCGCAAGCGGACTCATAAACAGTACTGTCTTATGGGTTAGTTGCCACCTTAGTTAGCATTGATTATATGGATAGGATCTGGTGCACTTCATTACATTCTATGGCTATATGTGACTTCAAACTATGCCAGGCATGAATGTTGCTGCAGTTATCTGAGCTACAATCTTAAAAGCCAGGGCCCAGTTGAGAGATTTTCGATCTTGGCCTGATGTTAGAACAACATTAATTTCACCAACAAAGCCCATTTCTCAAACATCATTGATTTCAGCAATAAAGCCCATTGCCCAGGCATGGGTTGGTACTTAATTAATTACTCTCAAAGAGTAAGAAGAAAATTTCTGTAGTACCAACGGTAAAGAGGAGCCATAAAATTTATTTCTTCACAATTATGAAAATCAAAAGAAAAATGGGAAAGAATTTTCTTTTTTAGAGAGAGAGAGAGAGAGGACAAACAGTGAGCCACAGCATCGCATTCATTGTACTTTAAGTTTTTACCACATTAATATACTTCAGTAATTTTCATGAATATATTATCTACCAATATTAAGATACAGGCTTACCTAAGATACTGTTTTACATTTTGAATTAATTATTTCAATTTATATTTTATCATGTATTACACAATATATATTAAGAGGGCCTCAGGGCGAGCTTATCTCTTTAAAATATTTTATCATATGTGTGAGCTTATAATATGCTCCAAATATATGATAATTTTTTAAAAAAAAGTACATAATCTCCTAGAATAAAAAATTAATATTCTATAACCTCTTTTTTAAAAGACAAAAAATCCTTAATTTATTTTAAAAATCTTAAAATACTCTTTTAATTTTAAGAGTATTAATTATAAAATTATTATTACTAACATTTTAAATTCTTCAAATTTTTATTTTATCCAATTCCACTTTAAAATCTTATTTTAAAATAAAATGTAACATTTTACAAAATATGAAAACTTATCAGATCCAATAAATAAATTACTTAGCAAACATTCTCAAAGTGTACATTATCCATAATAAATACTTTAACAAGAAAATAATACATTTGGTATAAATATATGAAGTGATAAAAGATGAAAAGCCTATTAGAAAAGAAAAATTGACAAATTCTAGTCCACTTCTAGCATAGAGATTAATAAGGGTGACAATAGTGTCGTGTTGGGTTATCTCATGTTGAAGTGAGATGGAAATATTATAAAATTTTACTCAACTCAAACTATACTTGACTCAATAAGCTTCAACCCAAACCCAATTCATTACAGCTTATGATTACTTTTCATTAATAATTCATTTAAAAGACCTATAATATTTTATATTCAACTAAAATTTATATAAAAAAAATCAATTTATATTAAGATTTTAAAAAAAATCAACTTATCCCAAAATTTTAAAAAAAGCCAACCTTATACTCTTGTAACTCATATTTTGTATCATGGAGCAATTTATTTGATAATTGAATTTCATGCATTTTCCTATACAACATCAACAATATAGAAATTTCAATACTAAACCAAAAATTCATAACAACTCGATTTGAACAATCATAAAATCAAGTTCCAGCAAAGAAATACAATTCCCCTCATTGTATCATTAATGATCATCCCACAAATACTACATAGTCAATTATTAAGTAGTAAATAGTAATCTTTAATTCATTACAAACCAATCTAAAATTAAATTATTCAAAACTAACATCAAATCATTAATTAAAAATGCAAAAAACATAACATGTTCCAACTTTTAATCTCAACCATACCTCTTCGTTGCTATTCTCTTCTTCTAATTGAGGTTTGGTGTAAAAATCAATATAAAAAAGTATTAACTAATAAAAAATATTCATACAAATGTACCTTTTTTTTCCTTTCTTAAAAATTTGAATCGCAAGTTGGATTGATTTGGGTTGAATTTTATCAATCAATCCAATAAAATTATCGTGTTTATCAAGTAATCCAAAACCCAACCTAACCAACCCATAACTTTTATATTGCTTATTAGGTCAACCCAATATCAATTCAACCCACCCCAATCTAAACCCAATAATATCGTGTCGATTTATATCATATTATCATATCATATAAAAAATTGTCACCCCTAGATATTAATCCATCTCATACCATGTGAGACTATTAACCTTAAACATTTGGATGTCAAGTTTTTGTTCGGACTGACTATCCATCCAGAACTACATGAAGTACTTGGGTACAAAGTTCACCCATATCATACTACAAAAACGCCCAACTATTTCGACAAAAATTGTTAGCAAATGGAGGAAGAATACCCAATCAAATAGCATGACAGATTCAAAGTCACTGGCCTTCAAAAGCATAGACAACAACAGATGCTTGCAGTTCCCTGTCCACTTTGAAGTGAGCATGAAAGAATCTTCTTACCTGCGAAGCTCATAGTTCAGACATACAAATCTACCACAAAAACGGAACTAAGGCGAAGTATCAAAAAGATGAGAGAAAATGATTGATACCTCATGGAAATGATGTGAGACTAGGAACTCCTTTAATATTTTTTCTTGTGAATTAAACAGCACAATATGGCTAGGTAGAGTCCAATTTCTTGCAAGGTTTGCTGCAAAACCAAACGGGTCGTTTAGAAACTGGTCTGACTCGTCCAGGATTCCTTTCTCTTCGCTGTTCAACAAATTTTGACAAGTGTTAGTCACATCATGTCCAAATCGCACAATGGTATTATGTGATCATTAAAAGATACTAATTCTATGTTGTCACCCAGGTGTACAATCCAAGAAACGCATAGGAAGGTCGCGATGTAGAGTCGAGTAATATGGTGTAGCATGGCAAGGTGTCAAGAAGAGGATACTTTTAACTTTATTCTCTCTAGCCTCCTCGGAGAGATAGTTCATGACATCCTCGGCCCCTCTCTGTGAAGCACAGTATCAGGTAAAAACAACACAAGTGACAAGACGGAAAAATAAATTAAACTACAAAGAATTATGTCCTAATTTCAGATTATAAAATATCTATACTAGGTTTGTGCTTTAAGCTTCAGAGCAAAAATATCAGCCTATTTCGAAAATGATTGTATTAAATGAATTGAGGGATTCATGCTAAAACAAGACCGTGAATTGTGGCAGAAAGCAACATCGATGTACCTGATGAACCATACTCATATATAACGCCATTGGGATATTAGTTACAAGCAGGAACAGGACTGCCATTTGCAGCTTCCAGAAGCACCTTATACGAGAGCTTGAACTTTCATTCGCTTTCCTCTTTGACAGTTCACATTGTCCTAGGTTGGCTAATGAATACCCAGAGAACATCAATGCTATTGGAAGCACAGGAAGAACAAACCTGATATTTGGAGTCTGAAGATAATGAGAAGCATTAATGATTGAAGAACTAATGGTGCTCTAAATCACGAGAGCCCATATTGTAAAATTTAAACAAGGCACCTGAATTCCTTGTGGCCAAGAAGGCTATATATTCCTAAAACCCATACAATCAGACCAGGAAGCTTCCACTCTTTAGACTTAATAACACCAGCTACTGAAAATGGTATATATGTAAAGAGCATGACGGTAAATCCTTGGGTCATGTACCAGTGCCATGGATGAGTTCCATAGTAGTCCCCACCAGAAGAAAAGAAGTTGAACTTTAGAAAGTTAAGAGGAACAATAACCCATGACCCGTATAGTTGACGATCCAATAAAAGCGTGAGACCAACTACAAGCCCCCTGCATATAAATTCAGAGCGCAAAATAAGTATCTTTGACTTCGTAATATTGTGTAAACCCTGAAGCAGAAGATAAACAGACCTT
This sequence comes from Jacaranda mimosifolia, assembly GCA_018894105.1. Taxonomy (NCBI): domain Eukaryota; kingdom Viridiplantae; phylum Streptophyta; class Magnoliopsida; order Lamiales; family Bignoniaceae; genus Jacaranda; species Jacaranda mimosifolia. The sequence goes on from CM032126.1 coordinate 30,598,635, forward strand.
TACATGGTAATCCACAAAGACTAAAATAAGGAAAGAAAAATCTGTTAATTGCTACAGTTGGATGTCAAAGAGATATTTAAGTGATAAACCTTCATTCTAGATACAAGACATGAGCACAAATAAATCTAGTTCTTAGTTGGTTCTTAAGATATCAAACAATATATTTTCAGCTCCTTTCAAGATATTCTAAATCAATGTCCACTTTCCAAAAATATAATCTTCTTTAGTTAATTCTTCAAAAGCTACCTTTATTGATCAGTTTTGCAATGTCTACTGTATAATAACATTCTCTGACTTAAACTTCAATAGATAATATTAGCTGCATCTATTGATCATTTTGTGTTACTTCAGATTGATATTGAAGGTCACAGATATCATTAAGTTTTGAATCTTTAACTTTAGTTTGAGAAGAAATCATAGGATAATTCCCTTCTGAGATGGAGCATTAGCCATAATCAAATCTCATGGGATCCACTAATCTATGGCCTTTAGCAAATATAAATGAAATATATAATCACTGAGCGGACGTTAGAGTATATAATAAGCAACTTGTTAAAATAAAATAAAAGCGTTTTTAATTGATGATTGATGACTCAACTTGAGGGCAAGATAATTAAAAACTTAATAAGAGCTCATAAGCACAGGAAACAATAGGAAGCAAACATAAAGGGTTGTCGACATACTAACCCGATTGGAACCACCTCAAGAAGGACAAATTTTAGCTTATCACGTGTCATAAACAGCTCCAAAAGGCCAATATAAATCCAAGTGATAGCACTTGTTGGCCGAATGGCGCACGCTACTGCTGCTATGGCCAAGGCACACTTTCTTGAACCAGATGGAACAACTTTCGATGGAGCTCTCAAACAGGGCCAGTAGTATAAACTCACAAGTGTAAGAACTGTCTCTAAACTATTAGATAAAGTACGAGTGATGCAGAAAAACATGAACCAGTTGGTTAGCTGTGCAAAGAGCTGTCACAAAGTTAAGTACTAAGAATATGTCAATTCAATTCTTCGAACCCAAAAATGAGCTCTGGAACAATGTCAAAGCCATCAATAGGGAATTCAGAAGACCACAAACTAAAACAAAGCGGGACTGAGAAAACAAGAAAAATGAAGTGGCATATAGCAGAGCAAGGATACGGCCCAATTGGCAGCATTGTCGCCAAACAAGACCCGAGAGAATTTGTACAGGTAGAGATCACCAACAGCAGAAAAAATGGACTGCAGCAACCGCGGAACCCTTATCTGTGCAAGATATCAATATTTAGCACATATCCATAGGAGAAATTGTTATACCAAGATAAAGCAGTATAATGAGACTGTAAAATCACATGAAGTTATTCCAATGAAAGCTCTAATAGGATATGCTGCATCAGGCTCAGCCTAAGGTTCAACATAAGCATAATCTGATAACTCAAAAGCACAAGATTCCAAAATGCACAAAAAAATGCATCAAGTTCAAATTTTGCAAAATGTTTTCAAATTGTATAACAGATGATACATGAAATATATTAGCATTGTGGCAATTTAAAAAAAGGAATTTAAGTACCATGAACCATGGGGAATCAAGACGGAGAAAGGAGAGAACTTTATAAAGAGCAGCAAACAGAACCGGATGCAAGTAACTCCTTATGCCCTTTTTCCATTCCCACGTCAAATGTCCATACCTTACATTTTCAAGCAACAATTAGCAAAGAAGAATAGGAAGAAAAGAAAGATCCGCCCAATAAAATGTGACAATAGCTGATTCACAATTTCGCTCACCCAAATACGATGCGATGGGCTACTTCAAGAGCTTGCCAGTGCTCATCCGGATTGAAATATGTCTGCACAAGTAATGAATTGATTATCCGCGTAACCAAACAAATCACGAAAACTTTGCATAGAGCTTCGGAAGAATTCTTGAGCTGAGGGTTTTTGAAGGTAAATTTCTTGTTGCTATCATCGTCAGCAGTCGATCTGATTACAGGGTTTTTCCTTAGTTTCATTTTTTCTACTTCTTTTTTCTGAATAATTGGATTGTGAGCGGTGGCGGAGGTCGGAGGCTGGGCGGTCCGGTAGCGAGTTTTCGAGGTATCAAGTGGAGTTTGGGTTGGCCAGCCGGGTTAGAATTGGATAGGGTCGGGATTAGTCGGGCCATATAGTAAAAATTTCTCATACCGTTTTTATTTCTTTTTTCTTTATTCATAGAAGTTAGGGACCAAAGGTGAATAAAACGTTGCTCCTTTAATTATATCTCATGTAAATACTATGCTCCACTTATTTATTTATTTATTTATTTTTTGAGAGAAATGCTCCACTTAATTTTTAAAATATATAGGTTTTGTTAATACGAATACAAATACGAATATAGTGTATTCAATGCATATAATATTCGTTTATATCTAGGAGACTAGCGTGCAATTGTTGGCTAATTCCTATCTTTTTTTTCTCGTTAGTTTGGATTATTAATTTTGTTCTCTCGTATAAATTCTCCTAGATTTAGATAAAGAATTGTTGTTTGTATATCATTTTCCTCTTTTGTAAATTTACCCTAGAAAAGTAAATCTTCTCAATAAAAAAAAATAAAATAGAGACTATTTTTATAAAATAAAATCAAAAATTGAATTCAAGTATATTACTCCTGTATTTGTACCTACCAATTTCTCAAGCATAAATATTATTTTATGTTCATATTGTTTGATCAAAGATTAAGTGCTTTCATTGCCCAGACAACAAAATATGATATTAATAAAAAAATTTAAATAAGTTCATTTTATGACTAGCGTAAATTTTCCAGGCAATAATCAAAAGCGGAGACAACAAAACCCTATATATGTTAAAGCTCAAAGCCCTCTCTACCATTTTATGGGAAAAGAAAATTCTGAGATTATATATGCTTCATATATAGATCATCAGCTTTACTTACAAAGCTGTTTTGTGTTTTTTCTTGCAGTCTAATTCATCAGAAGGTATGCTCCTTTTACAGTGTTCATCCATCCGTTGTATCTAAACCAAATTTACATGCGTAGAGATTATGTGCTTCTGAAGCTCTGATCAGTCAATCCTCATGAAACCTCATGTCCTAAATGTTGTACCTTTCATTTTTGTTTTTCAAGCTTCTTCAAAAATTTATCAACATTCTTTTCCAACCTTTTTTTATTTAGAAAAGATAAATTATTCGTTAGTAAAAATTAAGGCATCAACTAGATCATTTCCATAGTTAATACTAAAAATTCATAGCACCAAATTGACCTCTAGTTGAATTAAAACAGCTCTCATAGTTAATCCTTACTACGATCAATTCATAACTAGTGATTTTATAAATATGTATATGTATATATAAACATATATGTATTAATTTTTCTATGAATATTACATAGTAAGTTTATTCCGCTTGCAATGAGTATGACTAGGAATTGATAGTTAATGATTTTTATTCATTGTCATTTTAAAAAATTACATTTGTTACGGAAAATTTGTAGTTATAATTCTTAGTTATAGCTATAATATTAATTTTGCAGTGATTTTTTCAAAAAAGGAAATGGATACCTAATTGCAAGGGGAAAAAAATGTGAAAAGTCTTTAGTAATCAATGACAAGTCAAAATTATATCTTTATGTCTGTCAATATTTTTTATTTAGGAATCTCAATGTGTTATGATTGCTTATTCATATACGTACTGTCCATAACTGAACCTTGGCTTTATTTTTATACGTCATATTAAAAATTAAATAAGCTTAGCGAAAATTGAGCATAAAGTTATCGAATAGTAATAGTGATTGAATATGTTACCAACTCTCATTTAATTAGATAAATGAGTATGCTAATTGAACAATTAAATCCAAAAAAAAAAAAAATTCAAGTTGTTTGTTTGTTTTTCATTAATCATTTGTCTAAATATGACGATATAATAATAATTAATATAACTTCTTTTTTCTTTTGAAAAATTTCATACCATCTATTTGAGTAAAGATGAAATCAGTAATTTTAATTTTAGGAAATGAGACGTTATAATAGGCATGAATTTTTTTTAATAGGCATGATTAGATGGAAACTTGTGTAAATATTTCGGAAATGGAATGAGGTTGAGCCGGAAGAAGTCATTGACAATGAAAGTGTCTCAATCTTACACAAAGTTGGAAAAAACCAGGATCAGAATTCAGATCAGCTGGCCATCATTACCACATGATATACTTTCTTAAAGACTGCTTATAAACTCTGCGCGTCTACTGGAACCAAACTGAGTATAACTATAAAAAAACAAATGGTCAATGACAGCATTATTAAACATATCAAAACGTACGGGAAACGTTGGCGGGGCCTGGGTTTGAATCCACAACTCGTTCAAACAAAAAACGTGGTTTTAATTTCCATCACTAAAAAATGTGGGCCTTAATTTCCAAAGTTGTGCCATTTTATGTTTTATAGTTTTAAATCCCCATCAACTTTTTTTTTTTTTAAATTTCTTGATCCAATATATAGGAAAATGGATATATCGGATTGGCACCCCTTATTAGTTTTGGGAGTGTTGGGTTATGTTTTTTGTTTGATTTTATTATGTGTTTATTATGTGTTTTAGGAGAATGAATTATTGAAAAATATAAAAGTTATTTTTTGGTATGTTTGTTTACGTTTTGAGGGAGATTCTTTTACTGTAGTAGTCAAATCAATACTTTTTTTTGTATTTTTTGGGTGAAAATAAAATTAAATAATTTTTTTAATGTTAAAATAATAAAAAATATAATATATATATTAATATATATATGTATATATTGGAGAATGTCTATTTTGGAGGGAAAATAAATATATGTTTGGTTATGTTTCCTCAAAAGAAGGTTGTTCTAAGGAAACAATCAAACAAAGCCTTTGTTATCTTTGGAGCCTAGAAGACGAAGATCTCTTGACATATATGTTACGTTACATTAATTCAAGTATTAAATTTGGTCTGATTAATGTTTTAATGGTTGATTTTTCTAATCACGTTGTATATGTTTTCGTATGGTGACAAATTTTTTCTTGTATTATGAATGTATCGTATTTACAATTTTACATGATACCTATAAGTATTCATGCTGATTTTTTATTTTTTATTTTATATTATTATGCTTTATTTCAAATGTCTAAGGTTTAAACTCTAGTTTCAGTGCGTGATTAACCGCAATCTAGCATGTACTCAGGGTTTTAGCTTGTACCTCAACTTATTGGTAACTAAAGTCCAATATTATAATAGAGTATAAGGTCGTCTTCAACATCTTGAGGATAGAGCATGAGATCTCTTCATTGTACTCGTAACTAATAGATGATAGAATATGAGTGTTGGATTTTTGGACTTTAATAATAATAATAATAATAATAATAATAATAATAATAATAATAATAATTGTATGCAATTTACTATCGTAAAAAAGTTTGGCCTAAATTAAAGTGATCTAATTATTAGGTGGGCCGAAATTACCTTACCAAGTATGGACTTGTATGGGTTAAATTAGAAATTTAAAAAAAGATATATAGTTATATTAAGATTATGGTCCCCAAATTATGTGCATGATTCTTTTCTGATATCCCATCATTAGGAAGAGAAACTTCTCCCAAACTTCATACGACTAATTTGGAAGATTAATAACTGCAAGACCGAAAGGATTTCATCGGTATTCGTGGATCTAGGTATGTTCCCGCATATAAATTGATTTTTGATGATTTACATGATGGTTCTTGGATTTGATGTGATGGATTTCATAGATTTGGTTTAATTCTGACAATTGGTATCGGAGCCACTCATATTGAATCATTGAGAAATCTATTATTTTAGAATAAATCTATTTGAATTTAAGGTTTCATAGGTTCAATAAAGTTTTATTCGAATTTTTGATTTATGGATTTAATCTTTTGGAATACTCAATAAGTTTGATAATTGTTGAAATCGGTGTCCAAAATTTTATAATTGAAATCAAGACAGTAAATTGATTTTTTGCCGTATGAATTGAAATTAGCATGTTGTACTGTTGAAATTGGTTGAATTTGAAAGATGTTAATCTCGCTGCATATCGTTGGGCTACAGCAAGGAAATTTGCGCAGGTGTTTTTTATTGCCCATTAAGTCCCATATGAATTTGGTTGAATCTTAAATGACGGTCTACAGCGGTGCAGTACATGTTGTACTGGTTCTTTTGCTATGTTGTATGCTAAATTCATATGCTATGTTGACTCCTTTAAATAATTTGTTTAATGGATAAATGATTATGCCAACATTTGTCGAATTTATTAAATTTCTGCCAAAATTTTACTCTAGTCCTTGTCCAACAAAGGCCAGTTGATTTACATGAGTATTGATATATTTGTTTTGAACCAATATGTTTGTTTTGATAAATGCTTTCGAAAATTTTAATTCGAATAATGGTATGTTTGTATATATTTTGATATAGATTGATTGAAGCAATATGTCACCAAAGTGCCTCTCTTGTTGAAATTAATTTATTTTGAAATATAAATGGTTATGTACATGTAACTTATGTAAATATTGATCGGCCCAAAGGAAGATTTATTGTTATATATTACTTTATTATCAGTGTTTGATTACTGCAGAAAGATATAACCTTACAAGTTAATATTTTGTCCAAAGATGAAATATTAATGGAGTGTCTAATATCTTGAGATGGAGTTTACCTTTATTTGAATATATTATTCCGTTTTGGTTTTCTGCTTTGGTACTTATGTAAGTTTGTTTATTTGGTTTGTTTTGTTCTCTATTCAAGTTCTGCTTCTGCTGCTAATATCACTGGTACCATCAATTCTATTCATATGCTGAATGGCACAAATTTTAAGGCATGGCAAGAACGTATCTTAATTACTCTTGTGGTCATGGACCTAGACCTTGCATTAAGGATTGCTAAACCCGCTGATCTCACTGATATGAGTACCTCCGGTGAAAAGAGGGAGATGGAAAAGTGGGAAAGTCTAATCACATAAGTCTCATGGTCATCAAGCGTGCCATTCCAAAAGCTTTTAGGGGAACTATGTTTGATAAGGTAGATACAGCTAAGGCTTTCCTTGAGGACCTTGAGAAGAGGTTTGTTAAGAATGAAAAGGCTGAAACTAGTACAATCTTAGCAAAATTAAAGACACTCAAGTTGGATTTGTCTGAAGACTTGTTAGTGCATCTAGTTTTATATTCCTTCCAGCACAGTTTAGTCAGTTCAAGGTGAGTTATAACTGCTAAAAGGACTCATGGTCCCTTAATGGGTTCATCTCACACTATATTCAGGAAGAGGAGAGATTGAAGCAAGAGAAGACAGATAGTGCTTACTTGGCTTCCACCTCGAAGGACAAGAAAAAGGCAATAAGAGAGAAAAAATAAGGAAGTTGCAAATACAGAACCACAGGAGAAACAGCATAAGGAACCAACTCAAGATGCTTGTTACTTCTGTGGAGCTACAAGTCCTAAGAAACAGTGTTCCAACTATCATGCACGGCGTGCTAAGAAAGGTCTGCTTCTTAACTTTATTTGTTCTAAGGTTAATTTGACTTCGGTACCTAGACATACGTGGTAGATAGATTATGGTGCAACAACTCACATCAATGTGTCTATGTAGGGTTGCCGGCATTGCCGAAATCCTAATGATGGTGAAAGATACATCTACGTTGGCGGCGGCAAGACAGTAGAGGTCGAAGCAATGGGAACATTTAGATTATTGTTAAGAACTAGTTTTTATTTGGATTTGATAGAGACTTTTGTTGTACCATCTTTTAGACTGAATTTGATTTCTATTTCAGCATTGGACAAGTTTGGCTATTGTTGTTCATTTGGAAATGGAAAATTTAGTCTTTTTCAAAATTCAAATTTAGTTGGTTTCAATTTTTTATCAAGTTATGATAATCTATATTTGCTTGACATGATTGCTTCATTCCATGGATCCTTGCATGTTAATATAATAGGTAAAAAACACATATTAACCCGTGAGAATTTAGCTTCGTTGTGGCACAAGAGATTAGGTTGATTCTATTTTTATCTCTAAAAAGAGAATTGAAAGCCTTGTGTCAGACAGTATTCTCGACACCCTTGATTTTTCATATTTTGAAATGTGTGTAAATTATATTAAGGGAAAACAAACAAATGTCAGGAGATTTGGTGCTAACAGGAAATTAGACTTCTTACAACTAATACACACAGATATTTGTGGACCATTCCCTATGGCTGCCTGGAACAGTCAAAATATTTCATAACATTCATAGACGATTTTTTGCGATATGGCTACCTTCATCTCATTCATGAGAAATCACAATCACTGGATGTGTTCAAAAGCTATAAAGCTAAAGTTGAGAATCAACTTAGCAAAAGAATCAAAAGTGTTAGATCTGACCATGGTGGTGAATACTACGCTAGATATGATGGATCGGGTGAACAACGTCTAGGATCATTTGCCAAATTCCTAGAGGAATGCAGTATCGTCCCATAATACACTATGCCGGGTTCGCCCACCATGAATGGTGTTGCTGAAAGACGAAACAGAATGCTTAAGGACATGATAAGGAGTATGATTAGTCATTTTACCTTGCCTGAGTCACTTTGGGGAAAGGCATTAAAGACAACAGTATATATACTCAATAGAGTTCCAACTAGGGATGGTAATGGGTCCCCGTAATCCAGGGTCGAGTCTAATTAAATGGGTTTCGAGGTGGGTACCGAGTCCAAATATTCAGGACTCGACTGGGTTTGGGGTGGGTTACAGGTTTAATTAAACCCGCCCATATGTATTAATTTATTAAGTAAATATTATATAGCCATATAGTTATAACTTTAAGTCTAGGGCTCCAATCCTTTAATTCTTTCAATTATTCTCCTCCCTCCTGCTTACTATGCCCGCCCGCATCTTCTCTCTTCCTCTATATTTTCTCTCCGTCGAGCTCATTTCACGCCTCAACCAACCATCCATTGCCATTGGTTAACAGTTTCTCCGGTTAAGAAGATGCTGAAATATCAAGAATCCACGCAATCTTTAGGAAATAAGGAATCTTGTCTTCGGTAAGAATTTGTTTGAATCCCCAAAATTTTTCTTCACTCCATTTTTTGCCATCTAATTGCTTTTAGTTTTTTCAGTGTAAGGAAGTAAGGATTGCATTTCAATTCTACAGGAATGATATTGTCAAAATAAATTAGATCTAGGGCCCGTGTAGTTTTATTTGCTAAATTTTGTGAATCAGTTGTTTTACTTTATGTAATAGCTTTTTCCTTTTCTTTTCCATTTTTTTTTTTGGGAGGGGGGGTAATTTTTCTGATTTTGTTCTTCTCTAATTATTAGGAACAAAAATGAATCATTTTATTATTTCTAAATGTTAGATTAATCTACTCAGATTTTATACAAAAGTATTATAGTTACTCAGATTTTATACGGATATTGAGACAAAGACTGAGATGGATTAGAATTCTAGTTTGAATTGATTTATAGTATACAATTGGATTATTACATTTTATAGGACATCTTTGACTACTTACAAACCTACAGTACATTGTTTAAGTTTAAAAAACTAATGGGCTGATGATGTTAAGAAGAGAAACTCTAGTTCTTATTGTTGGGGTAGCTTCATGCTACATTTATTTCGGCTGTCAGTATTATTAACTTTAAATTTCTCATCCAGTATTTCTCTTAATTTCATATTTTTATCCAACAATTATATTTAACTACTAGTTAAGTAATACTTTTTCTTTTCTTTTCTTTTCTTTTTTGAATGCCACAGATGGAATCTGAAGAAGGAAATAATTCTCAACCATCTATCAGTATTCGAGAGAGCAATGTGGGATTGGAAATGGCCTCTGAGGACAATAATGAAGATAATAGCATGCGAAATGAGGATATTTCTGAAGATAATAGTAAGAGGAAATGAACATCCGAGGCATGGAACCACTTCAAAAGATTGAAAGTCGACAACATCTAATATGCCGAGTGTAACTACTGTAAGGTTCGCCTCAAAGCTCCACCTAATTATGGAACCACACATCTGATGAAACATTATGATAGGGCTTGTAAAAAGCAACCAGGAAAAATGGATATTCGTCAAAGTTTCCTTATGACAAGCAAGAAAAGTGTGGGAAGCCAGGAGATTGCGACACATATTTTCAATCAAGAAGACTCAAGGAATGAGCTTGCGGTGATGGTTATGTTACATGATTATCCACTTATTGAAGTTGAGCATCTTGGGTTTCGAATATTTGTTGCTAGTCTCCAACCATGCTTTAATATGATCTCAAGAAATACTCTCAAAAATGATATTCTCAAGATTTACAATGTTGAGAAAGCCAAGTGTTATCAATTATTGGACAAGCTTACGTGTCGGGTTGCTATCACAACTGACATGTAGACTTCGAGCAACAACAAAAGAGGTTTCATGGCTATTACTACACATTATATTGATGACTCTTGGATTTTATAAAATTGCATTTTGAGGTATGCCTAACTTTAAATTGTTTCATTTTTGTTATATATACTAAAAAACGTACTTATTACATTTTATTATTTTGTAGGTTTACATATGTTCTAGCTCCACACACAGCTGAAGTTTTGTCTAATCTTCTTGCTGAATCATTAATGGATCGGAATATTGATCAAAAATTGTCATCAATAACTGTAGATAATTGCATTACCAATGATGCCATGCTTCATCATCTCTTGAACAAGCTCCCAAAAACAGATATGTTGTTCGATAGAAAGGTACTTCAAATGTGATGTTGTGCTCATATTTTGAATTTGATTGTGAAAGATGGCTTGAAAATTATTAGTGATGCAATTGAGAGGACACGTGATAGTATCATATATTGGACTGCTTCACCTGCTAGAGTAGAAAAATTTGAGGAAGCTGCTCATCAGTTGCATATTGGCTGTAGTAAGAAATTGTCTCTAGATTGTAAAATTGATTGGAACTCAACTTTTTTTATGCTAGAAATTGCTATGGCATATAAAGATATGTTACCACGAGTTTATTATCGAGAGAAGCACTAAAAAAGCCTACCAATCGAAGAAGATTGGGAGAATGCAATTGAAATTTGTGGGAAGTTAAAAATCTTTTATCAAGTGACAGAGATGTTTTCTGGTACTCTTATCCCACTTCTAACTTTTATTTTCCAAAAATCTGTGATATTAAATTGAAATTATATGAGTGGGTGAAGAGTCCAAATATGATGATTCGGGATATGGCTGAAAGGATGTTGGAAAAATATTCAAAGTATTGGAATACTTGTCATATTATGATAGGGGTTGCTGCTGTTTTGGATCCTATGTACAAAATGAAGTTGGTTGAATTTTACTTTTCATTAATTTATGGTGATAGATCACAACATAAAATTGATGAAGTTCATCAAAATTGTTATGATCTATTGAGTGAATATCGATCTAGAGCTACAACATCAAATGATAACTCGAATGTTAGTGGTCTTGGAAGCTTGGGAAATACAATGTCATCTTGTGTTTCTAGTGTTAATGATCCACTATATAGGTGAGCTGGTTTATATATAAGTCGGGCTAGGTGGGCCGGCTCGCAGGTTGGCCCGCAAGTTTTTTTTTTTTTAATTTGAAAATGAATTTAAAATTTTCAAGTTTTTATATTTATGTGATTAAACTTATACTTTTTCAAAACATTAATAATTTATACTTATGTGATTTTTAATATTTTACAACACTTAAATTTTTATAAAAACTTAGAAATTTATGCTTATATTAATTTTTTTTTATCAATTATATTTTTCCAAAAACACCACCAAATAAAGTGGTGAGGGGTTTGGCACGGATCCCTGTACCCATCATTAATTTAGAAAAAAATAATTACATAGAGGTGGATTTGACCAAACCTCTAAATGAAAGTACATAATAATAACAACAAAAAAAAAACAACTTTGTAATATCTAAACATCTAAATATGTCCAATGATAAACCGATCATTCACTCAAGTGATTTAAATTGCTCTCGGATTGAGATGCGGTGGTGGATGCAGGTTTCAAGCCATTCTTCATCGTTTTCTTCAAATTGAGGCAATATGGTCTTCACCTTTCTCAAAATTTTGTTTATATACTCTTGATCTAGCCAATCCTTCCAAAGAATACAAAATTTGATCGAATTGGGTTTTAATCGCGATTTTGTATCTGTCAATGAGCGCTTGCCCGCACTAAAGGCACTCTTGGATGCCACTATCGACATTTGAGGTGCGATTACGTCTTGAACAATGCGTGAAAGAATTGGATACACTTTAGCATTGTTCTTCCACCAATCTAACACATTAAATCTTTCATAATCTTCTTCACATACATTTTGTAAATATAGCGATATCTTCGCGCTACTTTTAGGTCTTGAGCTTGACGGTCTTTCATTCATCAAATTACCTAAAGATGCAAACATTCCTCATTTGCTAGTAGATGGCCGTTGCATACCCACATGCATTTGTCCTATCCTAAAATTTTGACTATAAACACTATACAAAATTTTCAAAATATCTAAAATTCTTGTTTTTTCTTCATTATAGTTGAAATCCTCATTGATATGGGATGGCCCAAGCGCCTAGGCCCAAACCAAGTTAGCCCAGAGATGCAGCACTAGGCCCAGCCAGGTGCCTGAGGCCCATATGCTTCATCGGCCTCACTCGACCAGAGACGCGGCACCAGGCCCAGCCAGTCGCCCGAGACCCATATGCTTCGTCGACCTCACTCGACCATTGGGAGGTCGAGACAGTACAGTACTCGGCCACCGCATTAAATGCACTGATGGGCGTCACGCCTCCGCATTAATGGCGCATGCCATCCCCTCACCGCCTGACACAGCGGGATCCGCTACAGTGTACTATCGTGTCCTTGAAACCTAGAAGGGCAGTTAGATGGAGATATACAAGTCCGGGAAATGACTAATTGCCCCTGGCACAAGGCTAAGGGCCCCTGGAGGTACCAGGGGCATCCCAGATATTTCCTCGAACGGAGAAGGATATAAATACCATCACTCCAGCCTTCTAGAGGTACGTACTTACATACATTCAAAACCCTTACTCCACTGCTCGATATTTCTAGTCGACCATTATTGACTTGAGCGTCGGAGGGCCCAAGCCGAGGGCTCCTCGGCTAGCCTAACGTTTGCTATGATTGTATGATTCATCCCACCTAAACAAAGATCCTGACCATTCAGGTCGAGTCTCATCCAAATCTGTAGTTGGACCCATATCCGACAAATCGAACCCTCATCATTTGGCGCCGTTTGTGGGAAACTACTTGAATCCTCTATTAAAAATGGTAAACACTAGGCGAGCTCCATCTGGGAGAGAAGAGAATAGGAGGTCCAGCTCCCCTCCCCTTCGACAGAACCCAGAGCCGAATGCCCAAGGATCCAGCGCTCAACTTGAGCCCATGGTCACATTAACGATGCCCCAGTTGATGCAGCTCATTAGTAAGCAGATTTTCGCATAGATTTTGGCCCAGCTCTCGGTCGCATTAAACAGACATGTCGTGCAGCCGGAACCAGCAGTCAGTGCCACACCCTAGCCTGCGACGCCGGAAAGGGTGCGGCCAGAAGAGCACTCCCAGCAACCGGAGTCGCGAAGGCACCAGTCAAGGAGGGAACTGAGCCCGGGTCGTTTTCTTAGGGAAGCGGCTCACCCCCCGCTGAGGGAGGAGGTAGCAGATTCTATTGACCATGACATTTAGCCCCTTCAAGCCCTGCAGTGCGATAGGGTCGAACACTTCAAATTCAAACTAGGTAGAAATACATCTCAAGCGGATCAGCAGGAATGGGATGAGGTAGCCCATCAGGTGCAACAACTGAACATGCACCTGGAGGAGATCTCCAAGAAGAATGTGGACAGAACTCTTCATCCAAACGGGCCACAGAGGTTCCGAAGGGAGTGAGATTTTCCGTTCGTTCAGGAGATCATTGACGAGCGCATCGCCGTCGATGCTAAGATCCCAACCGGACTCCCGAGGTATGATGGCTCCACAGACCCAAACGAGCACCTGCTGCAGTTTGAGCACATGATGCAGCTGCATGGGCACAACGAGTACATCCATGCAAAGATGCTGGTGACCACGTTTCAAGAAGTGGCCCTTGATTGGTTTGTGAAGCTAGAACCAACGTCCATTTTTTCTTACGATCAGTTGTGTGATAAGTTTCTGCACCAGTTTGCGAGCAGGAGGAAGGCAAAACTCCCCCACACCCACTTGCATTCCGTGAAACAAGCGGAGGGAGAATCCCTATGTGATTTTTTCACCAGATTCAACACAGAAGTTCTGAAGATCGACAGTCCGAGGATTGAGTTCTTGATTGACATACTTTTCTTAGGTTTGAGACATAAAGAGTGTGCCAATGCATTGGTACGTGAATAGCCCAGGTCAATGGAGAAGCTCCTCGACCTCGCAGAGAGGTATATAACCCATGAGGAGATGAACAAGATGAAATATGACGGCCTGGAGGTCGAAAAAAAGAGAGGCAATGAGAACGATGATCGACAGATCAAAGAAGGGCATCATTCCCTGATAAAGTGCTTCCATGACTACACTCCACTCAACATACTGAGGCCATGAAGAAGTCGAAGAAGTACTGCCATTTTCATAAATAGAAAGGGCACGACACTGAGGAGTGTTTTAACTTGAAGGATGAAATCGAGAGGCTGATCAGACAAGGCCACTTGAAAAAGTTCATCGAGGAGCAGACCAGAAGAGAGGAGGGCAAGACCGACCGGACTCCCCAAAGAGAAAGGTCGGCCAGCCCGATGAGAAAAGACAAGGGGAAGAGACCTGCCCAGGAACCCAACCCGCCCATCAGAGGAATCATCGAAATGATCGTGGGGGGACCCACAGAAGGAGATTCGTGAAATGCAAGAAAGCAGACGCAGAGACAACTCGACTGGACCAAACCGTCCAAGGTCGAGACAGTTTTTCAACTATCAACCAATACTAAACCAATCTCCTACACCGATTCAGACATGGACCACATGGAGAACAAAGGAGTCGATCGGAAGATAGATTGCCCGATGGTGGTCGCTCTTGAAATAGCCAACTGTGAGGTCAAGAAGGTACTTGTCGATAATGGAAGCTCTGTGAACATTATATTCTTGTCTGCCCTGAACAGAATAAAATTGGGAAAGCTGAAGTTTGATCCGGTCAGAACACCCTTGGTCGGATTTGGAGGATTTGAGATCATCCCCGAAGGATCCATTAATCTTTCCACCACATTTGGGCGAGGCCCACGTAGCCAAACATTAATGATCAACTACCTAGTGGTCGACGCCCCATTCGCATACAATGTCATCATGGGTCGACCAGACCTTAACGACTTCAGAGCCATTGTATCCACTTACCACATGAAGATAAAGTTCCCGACGCTAGCAGGAGTGGGTGAGCTCTTATGTAATCTCAAGGATGCTTGGCGCTGTTACACCATTTCAGTCGACTCCAACGAGCAGAAGAAGCGGTCTGAATTGAAGCCCTCGGGGGACGCCCCAATAGCGAAACCCGAGGAGGGACCTTCATCAAAGAAGAGGAAGCTGGAAGACACCAGGGTCGAGCTTGTCGGTGAATTCAAAACAGTCGAGCTCGAGCCTGGGAACCCTGACAAAACCACCAGGATTGGAAGTGATCTGGGGGATCGATTGGAATGCCTTATGGTCGATTTACTCTGGCGCAACATTGACATTTTTACGTGGAAAGCTGCGGATCTTCAGGGCATCGACCCCAACATCAATGTCCATCGACTCAATGTGGACCCAGCCCACAAACCAGTGCGGCAGAAGAAAATAACTTTCAATGTTGAGAGGACCCAGATCATCAAGGAGGAGGTCAGCAAGCTTTTGAAAACAGGATATATTGTAGAAATCCAGTACCCCTCTTGGCTTTGTAATGTTGTACTTGTCCCCAAGAACGAGGGAAAATGAAAAATGTGTAATGACTTTACTGATTTAAATAAAGCTTGCCTTAAGGATCCTTACCCCTTGCCTCGTATAGATTTATTAGTTGATTCTACTGCTAGTTATGAGTTGCTTAGCATGGTGGATGCATTCCAAGGCTATTACCAAATATTTATGGCACCCAAAGATAGGGACAAAACCTCTTTTGTCGTCCCCAATGGAGTATATTGCTTCCTAGTCATGCCCTTTGGACTTAAAAATATAGGGGCGACATACCAGAGATTAGTCAATTTCATGTTCAAGAATGAAATCAGGAAGTCGATGGAAGTGTATGTGGACGATATGATTGTAAAAATCGAAAAGGCCGAGGACCATCTGGTCGACCTCAGCCACACCTTTGCCATATTGAGAGCTTTCGGCGTGAAGCTCAACCCTAGCAAGTGCACCTTTGGTGTTCGAGGAGGTAAATTCCTCGGTTATATGGTCAGTCAGAGAGGGATCGAGGCCAACCCGCAGACGATCCAAGCAATTTTGGACATCACTCCACCTCGCACAGTTTGTGAAGTCCAGCATCTGGTCGGCAAAGTTATAGCCCTAGGCAGATTCATAGCCCGACTGGCTGACGAGAGCTTACCTTTCTTCAAAATCCTCAGAAACACAAAAAAGTCTGGATTCCAATGGGATCAACAGTGTGATCAAGCTTTGGTAGAACTCAAGCAATACCTGGCTTCGCCGCCTATGCTCGCCAAACCCGAACTAGGAGAAGTGCTACAGCTGTACTTAGCAGTATCCTCAGCCTCGATCAGTTTGGTGTTGACGTCGACAAGAGGAGGCACCCCCCGTCCAGTATATTATTGCAGCAAGGCTCTGCAGGGGCCCGAGTTTAATTATTTGGAGATCGAGAAGTTCGCTCTAGCCCTTGTCATGTCGGCCAGGAAGCTACGGCCTTACTTTCAATCCTACATAATCTGGGTATTGACGAATCAGCCGCTAAAACAGGTGTTGTCGAAACTAGACACTTCGGGTCGGCTCACCAAATGGGCCATCAAGCTTAGGGAATTTGACATCACATTCCAACCGCGGACTGCCATTAAGGCACAGGTACTGGCCGACTTCATCGTCGAATGGCTCAACTTACTGAGGCAGAATGTTGAAAACACCTCCATATGGACCTTGCACGTCGACGGGTCCGCAACCTCATCCGAAGGCAGGATAAGTATATCCCTCCGATCCCCACAGCCAAGGAGTATGATTTCGCAGTGAAACTAGACTTCCCGGTCAGCAACAACGAAGCAGAATATGAGGCTCTCATTGCAGGGATGCGTATGGCCACCACTCGCACCGTCGAGTAGCTTGCAGCATTCACCAACTCCCAGCTGGTTGCAGAACAAGTCGAAGGAAACTTTGAGGCGAAGGAATACAAAATGGCACAATATTTGGCAGAAGTGAACCAATTGAAACACATGTTTAGGAGTTTTACGCTGAGCCAAGTCCCCCGATCAGAGAATGAACGAGCAGACGCGCTCTTGAAGCTAGCCAGCTCGACAAAGGGTACCAGAGAAAGAATAATAACATTTTTCTTGGCCGACAAGCCCTGTGTCATCGCCACCGATCAGGGCCTCGTCGGATGCATCGAGGAAACAACCCTCTCTTGGCAGGAGCCAATCAAACTTTACCTAAGTCGAGGTACCTTACCCGACGACGACAAGGAGGCCCACAGACTCAGAGGGTTAGCAGCCTAAGTATGCGCTAGACGAGCATAGCTAGCTGTATCGGAGGTCGACAGCAGGACCTCCACTGAGTTGTCTAGAACCCGATGAAGCAAACAAGGTATTGCAGGAGATACATGCCATCATCTGCGGCAACCACTCCAGCGGCCGATCCATAGCACACGAGTTCGTCCGTTACGGGTATTTCTGGCCGACGTTGCTACGAGACTCCATCGACTTCGCTAGAAAATGCCCATCATGCCAGATCCACTCTAACATTCAGCACCAGCCGGCCGCACCGATGATCAACGTTCAGATCACCTAACCATTCGACCAGTGGGGGATCGACATAGTGGGATCGCTCCTGAGGGCATCGGGCCAGCGTAAGTTCATCATAGTGGCCGTCGAGTACTTTACTAAATGGGTGGAAGCCAAAGCAGTCCCAAAGATCACCGATGCGGCCATCAAAAGTTTCATTTGGAAGAATATAATATGTCAATTTGGATTGCCTAAGGTCTTAATCTTGGATAACGGCACCCAATTTCAAAGTAAAAACATGAGAAAATGGTGCGACACTGTGGGGATCACCCAACACTTCACTTTGGTGGGAAACCCGCAGGCTAATGGACAAATCGAGGTCACCAACAGAACCGTCCTAGACCACCTCAAGAGTCGAATAGCAGGGACAGGATCCACTTGGGCAGACGACCTCCCAGGTGTGCTTTAGACTTACAGAACGACACCTCGAACAGCCACGGGCCACAGCCCGTACAGCCTAGTCTACGGATCCGATGCAGTAATTTCGTCAGAATTGATCCAACACACAGCGAGGGTGATCCACTATAACCCGATAACAAACATTTCGGAGAGGACTCTGGATCTAGTCACTGTCGACAAACATATCATGCAGCTTACAACACAATGCAGCGATATCGCTGTAAGATGGGGGAGTGCTATAACAAAACAGTGCGACCCCAGAGGTTCAAGGTTGCCGACCTCGTTCTCAAGAAAGTTGAAGTGTCTAAGAACGTAGGTAAACTCGACCTAAAGTGGGAGGGACCGTATTCAGTAGTTAAGTTGTAAAAAAACAACGCCTACCGACTAGCCGATGCATCAGGCCATGAGCTACCCCGACCTTGGAATGCAGTAAACTTGAAAAAAAAAATTGTGTAACGGGTCTTCGACGACCTTTGTATGCCCCCGCCGAAATAAAATTATGATACTTTCAAACCGCATAAACAGATTGAACCTTTGTCACACAGTCGACCCCGTAGTCGACAAAACAGGCTTCACGCCGCCAAGTCGAGGCCTATGCGCTAGACCACACAGTCGACCCCGTAGTCAACAAAACAGGCTTTGCGCCTCCAAGTCGAGGCCTATGCGCCAAGACCAAACAGTCGACCCTGTAGTCGATAAAACAGACTTTGCGCCGCCAAGTTGAGGCCTATACGCCAAGACCAAATAGTCGACCCCGTAGTCGACAAAACAGGCTTTGCGCCGCCAAGTCGAGGTCTATGCGCCAAGACCAAACGATCGACCCTGTAGTCGAAAAAATAGGTTTTACGCCGCCAAGTCGAGGCTTATACACCGAGACCAAGCAATCGACCCCACAGTCGGCAAAACGGGCTTCACACCACCAAGTCGAGGCCTATGCGCCTAGATAAAGCAGTCGACTCCATAGTTGACAAAACAACACTTTATGTCGTGAAGTCGAGGCCTATACGCCGAGTTCATTACAATTGTTAATTACAATTACAATGGTTATAAACCGACTATACAATCGTTAAGATCATTCAAAACCCAAAGGCTAGCTATTATGCTAGCGGATTAATTACAATTCGCTCGACAAGAGGCAAGAATAAATTCGACAAAGCACAACCTCCGTTCGACGAAGGACATGAATGAAAATTACTTGCCACACCCGAGAGCATTCACCCAAAAATTGCAATATGCATAATAGTAAACACTCCAATTAAAGCTTTGCAAGGCATGTACACATCAACGAAAGCAATTTATCACCAAAGCAAGAATAATCATCATCGAACTTGGAGTAATAACCATTCATTAGTTGCAAAAGCCTCATCGAGGCATGAATTCCACAATTGTTTAAAGGCCTCGTTGAGGCATATACATCTCCTCAGCAAATAAAAATAAAAACAAGTAACAGCAATACAGAATCAGGCCTAACTAGAGCTGCCGACCTCTTCAACATCAGGGCCAAACTCTTCAGCAGCAGGAGCAACAGGAGCAAGAGCAACGGATGGCGCTGGCTTGGGTAAAGCCATTGAAATGGGGACCACGGCAGTTGCTGATCGAGAGGGGCCGGCAGTGTCTTGTAAGAATGGCCGCTCGAAAATGGGGAAATAGGCGGCAGCATCAGTTGTCCCTTCCAACACCTCGAAGGCGAGGTTGCCGGCAAACTCGAACTCCCTTGCGGCCGCTTTCCATTTTCAGTCGACCTGGGCCTGCCTTCGTTCTTCCTCAGTGAGTCAGCCTCCGGCGCGCCCTCCACCCCACCAGCCTCAACGACCGGCTCCTCTACATCACCCTATTCTTCAGGTAAGGCCGCAGCTGTTCGTCGAACAAGTGGCTCATGCGCGACTAGTCTTCAGCCTGAACGTTGTAATCCAGGAACTGCAACTGTTTAAGAGCTTTTTCGAAGGAGTTCCGAGCATCGTCCAGGGCGAGAACAACACTGGCATCCTGGAAGGCAGAACTCAACATGAATTGCTACACGGCCTTTCGACACACCTACGGCAGTACCCGGTTGAACTCAGCCCGCGCCTTTGCCAGACATGCATTTCGACCCGCTGATCGACCGGAATCATAGGCCACTTGCACATCTAACTGCAGTTTTTTGACCATGTCATCCATCTTGGTCCTCTCCTTAACAGCCAGGATCACCTGCTCATCCTTCTGCTCCAGGTCCTTAATCAGCTGGCCGACCTATTTTTCCAGCTCGTCGACCCGCATCTAAGAAGACTCGAGCTGAGCCTTCAAAGTCTCAACGTCCCTCCAGCCTCCAGCTGCTCCCGATCAGCTAGGGCCAGCTCAGATCGTCGATAGAAATTGTAGCCCAGTTGCCTGACCTGAAACATAAAAGTTATCATCTGCTCGAGCAAAGTGTAAACATACAGGAATAAAAGATAGAAAACCCTACCATGTTGGCGTCGTAGGCAAACTCTCGAAGGGCCGTAGCCTGGCTCAGCCCCATAATCCTTTTCTGGTCAGCCAAGAACTGACCCGCCAGTAGTACCTTCAGGGGGGCAGCCCCGCAGTGTCTATGCACAAAGAATTGTGCACGACGGGGCTGGGCTCTGCCCCAAATCGAGGAGAGGGGAATTTCGGTAGGGTGAACAACACATCATCCCCTCGATCCCCGAAGAGGTCGTTACCAGTCGGCGGCCCTAACCCAGCTACTTTTCCCTTGCCCTTCCTGACAGCAGCCTTCTTAGGAGCAGGACCTCCTTGGTCGACCATGGCCCTCTTACCCTGACCTGCGGGGCTATCACTTACGATTGCCAGTGGGCAACCGGGTGAAGGAGTAGGCGCCGCGGCCACCCGACGTGGCTCCTCGGCTGCAACAGCTGCCCGACGAGCTGCAGACCCCTATCGCTGCTGCTAATTCTTTTCTGCCCGAGCCAGTGCTTCTGCTCTCGACCTGTTCATTATGTCTGCACGATCTGCCAAACGTCAAATTAACAATAGTCAAGAACAAAGAATGATGCATGCCATAAAAGTAACAAATCAAAACATACACTCTCTCTACCTATTTGATAACGTGCAGACAAATCTAATGGGGCCAGCGACAGTCCAGCCAATATTAAGTGCCTCTTCTTAATAAAAACGGAGGCTTCCAATGGGCCAAACTCGACCAAGTCCCACACAAAAGTGTTCGGCTAGGTCAGAGTGAGATTCCCCGGCACGTCGACATGCCCCCTCCACCAACCCCGAGGAATATTGAACCCTCCAGCCACCTGAACGAACAGATACCATTTTTTTCACTCTTGCCCATACGAAGAAAAAGGGGCTACGAGGAATTTTTGGCGGCGTCGAGCAGTCAGGTAGTAGAAGCCTGACTCGTCGGCACTACCTGACTTGCGGGACATAGGAAGGTGAAAAAGATTGGAAAAATTTTCAAAACTGGCAGGCTAATTAAACAAGTGCATCAAAACTATAAAACTACAAATGGTAGAAAAGCAGTTAGGAAGAAGTTGTGTTATGTATACTTGAAGACCCATGAGCAGATTAACTATACTATCACTCAGGGGAAACCTAAGACCACATCTAAACGCGTCCTCGAAGACTGTTATGCAGCCCGCAGGAGCGCGATGCATTCGACCAGGTGGTCCGAGGGTCAGAAGTTGATATTCATGAGGGATATGGTACAGCTCTCTAAGACGTCTCAAATCCCCAGGATTTATTGTGGATACGATCTCACTATAATGGCTTGGGGTGAACAATCGACCTCGCGATGGGGGAATCTGGCTCGGCCCAGCTTCTTCCCCCCCACAGTTGCTACTAGAGCTCGAATCATCGCCCGACGACTCACTCGACGACCCAGTAGCATACCTGCGTCTATCAGACTAGGTGGCCTCACTATCCCCCCTTGATTACCCTCAGAACTGTATAAACCCAGCATGATTTTCAAAGAAAAGCAAAACGACAGGAAGTAAAAGCGAAAGAACACTTACTGAAAAGAAGAACTAAGGTCAGGAAGTCTTAAAAGCAAGGGCGTTTGGACAAGCGCTCGACCAGAAGCTAATGCGGTAAAAGTAAAAATGGCCAGTTTTAACGCGGGTATTTATAGAGGAAGAAGTGCGGCAAACCAAGCGTCTGCGATAATGCCTGTAACTACCACGCTGCCCCACGCGCGCCACGATGTAACCGCTCAATAAATGCGCCAAACCCTGGTCGATTATCACTAATACCGATTTCGCTACTTCCTAACGCTTCTCGTCGAATCCTCATTCAGCCTTGCGAAGTGGAGGGACTCATGATATGGGATGGCCCAATGCTTAGGCCAAACCAAGTTAGCCCAGAGACGTAACACTAGGCCCAGCCAGGCGCTGAGGCCCATATGCTTCATCAGCTTCACTCGACCAGAGATATAGCACTAGGCCCAGCCAGTCGCCTAAGGCCCATATGCTTCGTCGACCTCACTCGACCATTGGGAGGTCGAGTCGGAAGTCGAGACAGTATAGTACTAGGCCAATGCATTAAATGCACTGATGGGCGTCACGCCTCCGCATTAATGGCGCATGCTATCCCCTCACCACCTGACACAGCAGGCGCCGCTACAGTGTACTATCATGTCCTTGAAACCTGGAAGGGCAGTTAGATGGAGATATACAAGTCAGGGAAATGACTAATTGCCCTTGGCGCAAGGCTAAGGGCCCCTGGGGGTACCAGGGGCATCCCAAACATTTCCTCGAAGGGAAAATGATATAAATACCATCACTCCAGCGTTCTAGAGGTATGCACTTACATACATTCAAAACCCTTACTCCGTTGCTCGATATTTCTAGTCGACCACTACTGACTTGAGCGTCGGAGGGCCTAAGCCGAGAGCTCCTCGGCTAGCCTAACGTTTGTTGTGATTGCAAGATTCATCCCACCTAAACAAGGATCCCGACCATTCAGGTCGAGTCTCATCCAAATCCGTAGTTGGACCCATATCCGACGAATCGAACCCTCATCACTCATGAAGTATAAAATTATTATATTTTTGCATTAGAACAACACATCTAACTTTAATCTAGTATCTAAAATACTTGAAATAATTGCTATGTAGGGTATTTTTTCATAATACTTAAGAAATTTTTGTTCCATTGCACAAATTACTTCACTTAAATATTTATCATATCTATGATTATCAAATAATTGAGCAATTGCATGTAGTGTATATAATAACAAGTTAGATGTTGGATGAAAATGACCGAACAAAATCTTGATTTTATAATTAATTGTTTGAAGAAGTGGAGCAAGAACTTCCACAATATCCCAATCCGCATCATGCAAAAAAGGTTCACAATAATCATCAAATATTTCTTTATTACAAAATTCACTAATTATATGACGATAAGGCAGTGCCTCACTAAGCATTCTATATGTAGAGTTCCACCTATGTTGAGTATCTAAGTAAGGAATTACAAATCTTGTCCTACGGTCTTGACAAAATCTTTTATATTCTTGTGTTCTAACTTACGAAGCCATAATATGTGTTAAAGCACTTCTAATTTACCTACCAAAAGATCAATTTTTTGTAAATCATCTTTACAACATAAATGAATAATATGACAAAAACATCTAACATGGAAAAAAATATCATTTTCTAAAGGATCTATTAATTTAACTAATTCCCTTAAAGCATATGTATTATTAGATGCCTTATCAAAAGACATAGACATGACTTTATTCATTAATTTTCAACCCCTAAGACAATCTCTAATTGCTTCATAAATATGAATACCCGTATGGGAATGATCAAGTTGTTGAAATTCAATTATTCTTTTTTGCATGCACCAATTATCATCAATCCAATGAGTCATAACACATAAATAATGCAAATTGCCTCCACCTAACCACATATTGGATGTAAAAGAAACTCTATCAAAAATATCAAAATTTTTAGTTAAATTTAAATTTTGTGCTAAATATTGTTTATACCCATCATCATAGCAAGTGTTGCGTGAAATGAGTTTAAAAGCCGATTGTAAATATATTTGATTATGTCTAGTTACTAATTCATTTTCGGCATAAGTAAAAGGTAACTCATTTTGTATAACTAATCTAGATAAGTCTATTCTTATATTTTCTTGACTATATCTCCAACTTTGTAGCGTGCCCGATTCATCTCGATAAAGTTGTGATTGACCCTCTACCCCCACACCCTGTTCATTTCAACTCGGATGATGAGTGTTTAAATGTCTTTTAATTGTACTCGTTCCACCTTCTTTTTTATGTTTATAAACTGCACAACAAACTTTACTATATGCCAAACCGGATGGGCTAATAGCTATACATTTCCATACATCGCTAATTAATTTTCATTTTTTTCTCATGTGTATCATTATGTGTGTCAATATCATTGGGTGCTTGTATTTCATCATCATCTAAGGGGTTTTCTTCATCTATTCTATAAGTAGTAAGATGATATTGTTCTTGTGATTCAGTATTATGCAAAGATGCGGATGTTTGTGTAATAAAATTATATTCTTACGTGTTTAAATTACATTTCATATGATATCGGGTCGTAGAACTAGAAGAAGAGGGAGGGATAGTAGTAGGTCTTAGAGGCGAGTCTATAAATTAATGACTAGTACTACACCCAGTAGGTTGAGTGGAGGGATGAATTGAGGGGTCATTTAAAGGAGAATGTTGCTCTACCCTCGGAGGGGCCGTAGAGCGACTACAGAACAACTAGCAAGATTCAAAAATTTCTTTATTTTTATAATCAACTAAATATGAACAATTAACAAATAAAATTCACAAAGATTAACAAACAAATTAAATTGTAAAAAAAGGATAGATGTTACCGTAAAAGACTTAATAACAAATAAGAAGTTGCAATTTGATACACCACTATTCACGGGCTCCATGAAGTCACAAATTGATAGACCTCTATTCAAAGCTCCACCAAATAACATGTACCAAATAAATTTAATAATATGTACGAAATAAATAAAAGATATAATTTATTTATAAATTATTAGATTAGAGAGAAACTGAGAAATTGTAGAATAAGAAATAAAATTTTAGAATACTTGAAGCTTGAGAGATTTGATAGGAAATATTTTTATTACAAATACCACTATTTTTATAGTGGTCATTTGAGAGAAATTGAGAGATTTTATAGTAGTCATTTGTTATTTTTGAGAAGAAAAAAATAAATTTGACCACTGGCCTGGCCAACCAACCGTCAATTTACAGGAAAGTAGCCGTTACAAATTGTAACGACTACTTTCCCTTTTTCTTTTCTTTTTTTATTTTATATTATAATTTATAATTTTTATAAATTTATTAATTATATTTCTTATATTAATTCTTAATTTATAATTTTTATAAACTTATAAGTTATAATTTAAAATTTATAAATTATACATTCTTAATTATAAATTATAAATTTATAATTTTTCAAAATTAATAATATGTAATTTGTAATTTAAAATTTATAAATTTCTAAATTTTTAAAAATTATAATTTATAATTTAAATTAAAAAAATATTGCGGGCTAAGCGGGCTAGCCTACGAGCCGGCTAGCCCGTTTAGCCCGCGAGTTGGGCCAGCCCGCAGTCCTTCATGGTCTGCAGGCTGAGCCAATCCTGGGTTGTAAAATTTTAGCTCGGGACGATTTTTCAAGTGAGCCAATCCAGCCCAGCCCAACCCATATTAAAAAATTAAATGAGCTGAGCAGGGCCCATTTTTTTCGCAAATCGAGCTGGTCGGCCCGGCTCATTTTGACACCTCTACCCCCACCTACCCCCTCATTTTCTCACTTTACATTTCACATCACTCATTCATTTATTATTCTCTTACTTTACTCATCTGTATGCATATATACATATATATATATAAATATTAAAATTTTACTAGTTATAAAATTCTAAAACTTATGTTTAAAATTTTAATTAATTAATTCTCAAAAAAATAATTAAATTTAATTAAATACTATTTATATTATTACTAAATAATTTATTTACTAGATAACGTATTAAATTAATTAAACAAATAATATATTTAGTTTTATTTAATATTTAATGTATTAATTAAATATTACATTTACTCATTTAATAAATAATTTAAGATGTTTTAATTTGATATAATAAATAAATTAATCTTCTTCAAAAAAATTAATCTTCAAATTTATTTAAAATTATAATAATAAATTTAATTATTATTTAATAATATATTAACTTTAATAAAATAATATTAATATAATTAAAATAATTGTTGAGAAAATTAATTAAATTTAGGTAAAAATTATTTGATTGTTTACTAAGTAATTTATTTACTAAATAATGTATATTAAATAATGAGTTAAAGTAATCAAATAACCTATTAAATTTATTAAATTAATATATTTAATTATTTAAATACTTGTTATTTATATATTATTTATATTTTATATTTCACGTATAATTAAATATTATGTTTATTTGTTTAATAAATAATTTAAGATGATTTAATTTCATATAATATAAAATTATTTATTTTTCAACTTGATGAATTGGTATAAGTATTACATATATAAATTAATAAATAAATTATTTTATTTAAATTAATAATTAAGTTTTATTTGTACATAAATCAGAAATAATAAATAGTTAAATAATTATATTTTAATTAATAAATAGTAATTAGTTTATAATTAATGTACAATAATCAATATTTTTTGTATAAGCCGATATTAACAATTATGACATAATTATGATATTTGCCAATTTTTTATAGGTTAAAATTCACTTTTACCCCATTGTATTCAAACTTCATCTCACTTTACCCTTTTTTACTTTTAATTGCATTATTTTGCCTCCTTATACTCTCAATTTTACTTCACTTACTTTAACTCATTAAAGCCTCTTCAATTTCTGTTAGTAAACCAAGCAAAAATGATTAGATCACCATATTTTATATTAATATATTCAAAATGTCTATATCTCAATATTTTTTTGCCAATCTCTCCCAGCTACTCTCCTCTTATATATGAATACATAAATTTTATACAAAACAATATTAAAATTAAATCAAAAGATCCAAGCTGAATGCTGAAGATGAAACCTTGACATCATGATTGACTACACTAAAAATATATCAAAAACTTGCATCATATATTAATAGTACATCTCTAGAAGAAACAATGATTTTCATTAAAGAAAACTCAAATTAATAATATACAAACCAAACTCAAATTAATAATATACAAACCCCATCTTTTTCTCCATAGAATTGCTTTACTAACTCTATTTTATTACCTAATACATTCCTCTATCAAATCATCAAAAATATGTGTAAGTGATATTTCATATGGGCATTTGAAGTCGGTCTTTAAGAAACGTGTTTTCATTATATGTCTTTTGTAATTTTATATTTCTAAATGTTCAAATATAAATTTTTCTTTTTTATGGAGAAGATGAGTTTTATTTGTTAAATGAATAATTAAAAATTATGGGCAATTTTATTTTCTAAAAAGAAAAGGTTAATGGTGTTAAGGATATAAAGTAAATTTAACATAATTGAATAATTTAAGAAAAATTAAGAGTATAGGGAAGCAAAGTGATGCAATTAAAAGTATAGGGGGGTAAAGTGAGGCGAAGTTTGAGTACAAGGGGTAAAATGGATTTTACCTATTTTTATAATTAAGATATAAATATGATTTCATAAATAATTAATATTTATTAATAAGTATTTTCTTTCAAGTAATACATCATTTGATAATGTTAAATTTATAAAAATATAAATTTCATAATAAATCACTAATTAAATTAATTACACATCATTTTATTGCAATCATATATCAATCATTACATACACATATATATACACACACATACACATCAATCAATTATAAATATACACAAATATATATATATATATATATTTCATTAAAAAAAATCTTTTTCACCATATAAATCCTACAAAAAATGACTGATTTGACATCTATAATAAAATTTATCACTCTCAAAACAAAAAGAAACAAATAACTCAGTTTTAATTTATTTTTTTATTTTTCCAAAAAAATAAGAAACGCTTGATATATTTTTTAATTTTTTTTTCAAAAATTCATTCTCTCAAAATATTTTTCAAAAACAATCCAAACACAAAAGAACAAGCCCTAATCTTTTCTAAAAGGTTGGTCAAATATTATTACGAGCCAATTATTTGGGGGACTGCGCCGTATATAAAATTTCACATTGAGAGTAAATGAGTACATAAAAATCGAATGGAATCAATATTAATTACTGGCCAATTGGAATCTTCTGTATTTTTCTTAAAAGTTGTAAAAATTCGAGTCCCCATGCAACGCATGCCCTCTCTATTACCCTCAATTCTTTCGCATATAACGTAAGTTAGATTTGTTTGATCACATTTGACTGTTGAGACTTGGCGTGACAGATTTGACTGTTGAGAGACAGATGCGATATATAGATTTGTTTGATCACATTACTTCCACTGCTATTTTTACTGCTCTGTACTTTGCGCAGTTTACACACACTAATCACACTTGACTATAAGTTTGCCAACCCAATAATATCAAATTTTATTCCTTATCAAAAAAATTACGAGTTTAATATAATCTATAAATTGCTATTTTTCTAAATTAATTAAAACGTTTTCATAATATCAAAATTTACTACAAAAGTGAACACCATTTCACAGGAGTTGGGTCTTCACTAGACTTTTCATGTCTTACTATAAGTTTAAGTATAGTAGGAAATCATCATATATATGTGTAAATGACAATAAGTAATACCTCATGAAATTGGATCATCGTGTCTTGCAATAAATTCGAACACCATTAAATGACTTTGTATGTAAGAGTGATGGTCATGTGTTGGAGTCGAACCTTCTATGTCTATAATAAAAATAAAATTTCATAGAGTTATACCTTAAAATACACATGAGCATCATCAAATGACATTATATGTATGTGAGAATGACGATCATGTATCTACTTTTAAGCATTATAAAATGATTGTCTATGAGAAGCAATCATATAATTTCGTAGTTTATGTGAGAACAACAATACCCAATACTTTATAGAGTTGGGTCTTTTATATTTTGTAACAAATTTGAACATTATCCATTGACACAATAAATTTGATCATCATTAAATGACAAATGACGATTATATGCCTCTTCTCAAACCTTTCAATTACTTATGATCATGTTTTGCCCTAATCAAAATATTAAAATAACTTATAAATCGTTACTCCTCTCTCATTTGAATGAAATGTCAATAATATTTTAATATTTATAAAATTGGGACGCTGATGCTTGGCAATAAATCGGCCATCATCAAAATGACATGCATGAAAGTTGTTGTTTCTTGGGTTCTAATTTCTTGTCTATATAAACTTGCTACATCTATTTCCAAAACATGCATCATTCAAGGTCAGGTTCTTTCTTATCACAGCATATCCAAAACAACCAATCTATCCCATGTCTGTCTTTTCTTTCCTCTCCCAATTCTTCTTCATTGTCACTAATCTATGTTTGGTGGAGAACATATGTGGAGAAGTACTCTTGCTGGGGAACTTCCAGAAAGTGTCAATCATGGCAATTATCAAGGCGCTGTCCTTGCTGAGCTTATGATTTTTTTATATTTATTTTTCTATCTTTATGCATGATGTATTTTCTTGACCTTGCAAGACTTTTTCGTTGATTTTCTTATACTTTTTTGTGTGTTAGTTGGACCATTGTTGTTGTGGTTTACTTTTATTGCTTTCAAGCCTCCCATCTTGTCCATCGTCGTCTATTCCTCCTGAGCTTTGGTTTTGTAACATTTGAATTCTGTTTTAATACCCAATGATCTGTTGTTTCTCAGTGAATATTACAACATTTTTCATTTTTACTTTTTTCACATGAATTGTTCCCATGTTAATGTCCCTATACTTCTTTACAAATGCAAAGCTCCAATTTCAATGTTTAGACAAAGAATGCAGAGGCGATCATCAATATTGGACTAAACTGCAACTTGAACAATTAATATAAATTATTTTATAATCATATAAATATTCTCTTACATACAATTTGCACTCCTTAAAAATCAATAGTTACAAAAAGGGTATGCCTCTCTTGATTAGCGGAGGCTGCACAAGAATTGCTTTTTCACTATGAAAAAAAATTCTTTTTAATAAATTATTGCATATATATGTACACAAATACAAACATTTGTATGGTGAATAAAAACTAATAGCAACATACTCTGCATACCTTAGGGTTATTATGGATGTATCTAAATTCAATATTCAATCTTCAGCAACTGCTTCCAGTTGGCACAGATTGATTAAAGGAACACAACCATCTCCGGCCGTCATTCTGGGAAGTTGAGCGCCTAAGGCTTGATCTTGAATATCTAACCAATTGGTTGCCATCGACGTTTCTCGTGACCAAGGGAGGACTGGTGTCTGGGGCGCCCATGCAAAGGACAGGGCTGAATTTAACCGAAGCGAAGCTTTGGCAACTTAGGGATAGGAAGGAAGAACTGATTGGGGAGAGACGAGCGCAGGGGAAATTGGGCTTGCATAATGCCGTTTCCAGGGAGGTGGATTCTGGAACCTCGGCTGAACAAGTGCAGAAGGACATTGATCTTGTTCTTGCCATTTCTTTCACTATCGGTCTCGTGCCTGCAAGCTTAACGAAGGAAACAATTCCGTGGCGGCATAGGGGACAGGCGATCGAGCCGGGTGGCCCATGCGCCACGGTGGATGTGCTGGTTGTGGAACATAGATACAGAGCGCAATGTGTGCAGAACTCATGGAAACAACCTGCATGAAGATACGTATGTGTTTTAATGAGTATATAATGAATAAACTAATAATAGTTTCAATCTCAACATCAAACTCAAACACTGATAATATACAGATGATTGGTTTTAATGTCTGCCTTTTACATCTTTTAATGGTTATACTTCCTTCAACTGTCATTTAATTTTCATCTATAGTTAAATAATTTCATGCAGTGTGATGGGAATGTCAAAGATTCACGTCTTTTTTAGTCGGGCTAGACCATTTCATGCACTAGAAGCAACATTGTGAACAAAGCCGCTAGCTCCATTACACCATCTACTCTTGTAATATGCTTAAGAGCTCAAGTTATCTTACATTAGATGGGTTTAAGATTTCAACATGTTCTTTACAAGGTTGTAGAGTTCCAAGAAGAAAAGACTGGAAAATTCGATGCAGCAATTTGTGCAAAATGATCAATTAAGTTAAATGTAATATACCTGCAGCAGCAACTGTGCACTTTCTCTCCAAGCAAACAACGCAAGGGTCTAAGCATGCTGATGGTGAGTCATTGCTTCTCCATCCACATTCTCTGAGAAGGTCACATAGAAGGATAAACTCAATTAAGCTTGAGCTTACTGAGTTAAAAGTAAAAACTTAAGCAATAAGTTATCCACAAACGGCAGTGAAATAAATTCCATTTCATATAAAGACATGTCTAGTTTATATATCATGGAATGAAATAGATTTCTAATTATACAAACTCAAGGTCGATTTGTATGGTTAAGTTTAAGATAATATATACCACAAACATGAAGGATAAAAAAAGCTGGATCATAATCTACCGTTTCACCCCTACCAAGGTAATTAATTGATTTTAAAACTCAACTCAAAATAGTATAACTTATGCTTACCTAGCAATATTGACAATGCTCATAAGAGGAAGACATAAATAAGGTGAAGGACTAAGTCTTCGTTGGCCTCCTGACTGTTGGCTGAGAATGTCCTCGAGCCAATCTTTATGCCATGCACGAGCAACCATCAAGGGAGTCCACCTTTTAACATGTTTGTAGAATAGTAAGTTAATGGAGCAAAAGAGTGGATCTTTCAACACTTCAACAACCAAAATACCAAATGTCAAAATAAAGTGTCTAATTGGAATTATTTCAATAGATATGGCGTAAGATATCACCTCTTGGATGTATATAACAAAAAGAATCTCAACTCGACTTCATAGAAGGGCACAATGGGGAATGCAAAATTAGGCAACACTAATAATGTCTATGTATGCCAGTGGTAAGGAGATTCAAAATGCCAATTACCTTTTCTTTTGACTGAAAAATACTTTCTTGCAGTCCCCAGGTAGAAAGATTAGCAGAACCGACCCATGAAACTATTTTCTTGCTAAAGACAATTTCTTAAGGAAAATTAAATCAGGAATAGTATTTCTTTGTGAGATAATTGTTTTAAGAATGGATTTTAGATATTGATTCAGTCTGGACTCTGGCTGCATGTAAAAAGGTAACTTGGGAGTCTGAACTTTTGCTTAGTAAGCGAAAATAAGGAGAGAAAGTATTAACAAATGGAATTACTTCCACTAGTTCAAGATGAATATTGCTTCCTTTCTTTATAGTTATTCTAATAAAGCCCCTGAAAATAGGCAACATTTTATTGCATCAAATTCAGGAGTTCTGCGAAAAACAATTTAGAGAAAACAAAGCAGAACAATTTCCAAAGGGGCCTTATACAAAGATTGACACTTGGAGGGCACTGTAAAAATGGGAATATTTTCTAAGAGTTGTAGCCACTGGTTCTGTTTTAATTGCTAGACATATCATGCAGGCATACTGAAAGTTTACACCCCTGTTTTAAACACCATCATTGGAAGAAAAGGGATGATGTGATTTTATAATATCACTTGCTTGTTAATTTCAAATGTGAAGGAACTCTGAACCAATAATTCACTGGAAACAGCAAGATAAGCCGAGAAGAGAAAAAATAAAATACTAACATATAAATGTTTCATGTAAAGCAACTCAAGAAAAAATGAAGGCCAGTTACTTGCATACCCCTTCGCGTTTTCTGCAGTCAGACTGGCACCCCTGGCTATCAGAAGCTGAAAATAACCGAAAAGAAAATATTTTTAGCACATGTATATGGATAGCAGGATTCGGGTCTGTCACCGGATATACCAACCTGGCAACACTGTGCATTACCACCGCATGCGGCATAATGGAGTGGAGTGCTGCCAGCACCTGTAGGGGGCAAAGGTGCAAACCGTAGCATTAATCAGTTAATATAACTTTACAAAGTTAATATCGCTTGAATGTTATTAACATGTAAGTATATATATCAGATGCTTTTAGAACCACATATTCGTGCATTATGAGATGATGTTCCAACTTTCAAGCTTCACCTACCCTAACCAAGAGCCAAAGAAGCAAATGAGCCAAATGTCCATGCCCCTGCACTTTTTCATTATTAACATTCCATTAAGTTAGATGATCAGATCGGCTGAGAGACCAAGTAGCTCCATTTGAAAATGATATTTGTGTCAAATAGGCCTTGGTGGAATCAAACTCAGAATTTATTCATCTAGATATATAGTGAAGTTTATCTCAAGGAGAAACCATTGGTTTTGCAAAACTGATAGCTTAGGGGGTGTTTGTTTTCATTTCCAAGCCCCATTTTCATTTTCATGTGGGAATGGAAATTGGAAACAAATACTTTCTCACAACTTTTTTTCAGTAAAAGTACACATTTTCTTCTCAAAACTCTTTCTAAACCTACCATATCATCCTATTACACATCAATCAAATTCAAATTTAATTTGACATAAAGAATCCACTATCATTTTCAAATTAATAAAATATATATATTTTTAAAAAAAATAAATCTTTTTAAACATAAAAAAATATAAATTAACTTACTTTTCAATCCTATAACATATTCTAATCATCACTTTCCAACATTTCACCCAAATACATTTCAATTTCTATTTTCATTTTATAACTAATTTTCTAACTTTTAAAAATGATTGGAAATGGAAATGGCTCTTGGAAATAAAACCAAACAACCCCTTAGACTCCATCTTAGGATCCTATACTCCTGCAAAGTCCCAGTATTTAGAAGTCATTTCTACTCAACTGACCAGCCCTGACTGGTCACTTCTCAAATACCCCTTCAAACAATTCAAAAGTTTATCTGAGATTTGAAGCATCATTCCAGATGTCTAATCAATGGTGTCAACTTCCTTGTCAACAAATCATAACTTTCAAATAAGCATTGCAACAAGGCACAAGCAACTTTCTGTTAATAGAAAAAAAATCGCAATTAATGAGATTAAAATTGTGTTTAGGATCCTTATTTTGAGGTAGGAATCCTGTAACGAAATTTGGTGCACCAGTTTCATATTGATTCCAGACATTTCTTACAGAAGTATCCTATGGAAAATATTCTAAAAATTTACCTGTCCAGCCCTTACAACATTTTTATGCCTGAAGGTGGAAAGAGAGGAAAACATAACTCGTCCTTTTTTGTCCAAAATTTTTCTCTTCAAAGATTAGTTATGGTGACCTTGATCAGTTCAGGAAGAGTTAGATCTGCTTTGCTATAAAAGAACAATAAAGTCAAAGTTGAAAGGGCACTACTCGAACTACTAAATTGGATAGCCGTGGCACCTTGATACAATTATTCAATAATAGGAACTCTTATTTTTAATAGCAACATTCCTCATTTGAGATATCAAATAGCACATTCAGAGTACAGGTTGAGCAAATAATTCCTGCAAAATCGCCAATAGAGCTCTGGACAAAGTGAAGTTTGAAAGTAAAAATGGAATGGGGCATGCCATTTGGTGGAAATATAAATGAACATATCAAGAAAAGAAACAGAAAATGAAAAAAATGATTATCCTACACCAAAGCAGAAATGCTATGGACAATTTATGAATGCATAAAGAACAAAAACTCCATCTCACCTATTAAATCAATAGTAGCCCCATCTTGCACTGTTATATTAGATACCGAGGCCCCTAGATCCAGAAGGAGGTGAACAGTTTCAACATGCCCATTTAGTGCAGCCATATGAAGAGCAGTGACGCCACCGTCAGCAGGTCTATTGATTATTTCATAGAGTGCACTGTTGAAAATAAAGTAAAATCGGCTTTACTCAGCTAACAGCATAGTTACATGCATCAAAAAGAAAATCTTGACAAGTACCCTTCATCAAACTCAGAAACAGATTCATCACTTGTTGATCTTTTCTTTAAGATACTGCAAAAATTAGGAATGCTGGGAACATAATCGGCAAGGAGAAGCCGGATGCACTGGGAATAGCCATTTAGAGCAGCTAAGTGGAGTGCAGTTCCTCCATTCAGGTAATCTGCTCTGTGGATCTAAGCCAAAACCCAATTGTAAACTTATATCAATTCCCCAAAAATGGGATTCAACTTATCAATACAAAACAAAATGTCTTAAAATTTACAAGACAACATAAAATTGTCATACATTGGCTTTAAAAAGAATCAGAATCAGAACAACCTCCCAATGACCATATTGGCAAGCTTGCATCAAGGCAGTCTGTCAACAGATGGAAAAAAACAAATCTTTTAAATTCCTACTAAAACTATATTCTACACAATCAAAATACAGATCCTCAATCAGTCACAAAGTCGTGAATCATCATTCTTCATTACTACAGAGTTAAAAGGACTGAATTCAAACCGAACAGAATACTTGAAAGAAACATTCCAAATGAAAAGAGAAAGAAAAGGAAAAGAATAGGAATCAAAACTCCACCTGTCCACGATAGTTCCTGAGGTTAATATCAACTCCAGACTCGAGCAAGAGTGAGACAATCTAAAAACATGGAAAGAACAATATAATCAACATCATTGACTCACAGTTCAAGACTGTTAAAGATTATTATACTGTATGATTAAAGTTAGTTTTATTTATTCTTTACAGAGATGCATCCTCATAAAACTAACATTGAATTGCAGCCTACCTCATGATGACCTTGAGCTGCAGAGTAATGCAAAGGAGAATTGCGGACACCAAAAGTGGAATATCTAGCAAGACGAGGATTATACTCCAACAAAGCCTTAGCTTCTTGAAGATCCCCGTCTCTTGCTGCAGAGACGAGACGCTCCCCAGATGCAGAACATCCCAAAGAATTACCCACAAGACTCAAAAATCTCATAGCCGGCATAATATACAATTCCACAAGCATGAAATAGAGAGAGTGAATGAAACCAAGGCTCCTAATCTAACTCCAGAAATGACCACTCTGTTTCCAAAAGTCAAAGAACAAAATGTAGACAGCCATTTAAGCAAAACTATTGTTCCTTGATCTTTGAGCCACCATCAGGAATAATATCGGCATCACATCACCAATTGATCACCTTTCAACACACATTTTCCATGTTTTTTTACCTAAATAATAATCAATTCAAAACTAATCTTTGCCTGTGCATACATCCAAAATATGATATTGTGAATGTCAGAATCTCTTCATAATCCAATGCTTAAGACTTTTGAAAAGGAGAGACAGATTTCACCATCATTAAACTATTTGAAATTCCAACTTGACCATTCATATATGTAGAAGAATAAATAATTCTAACATAAAGACAGAAATCTGAACAGGCCACATAAGATTTTGTCAACTCCTAATGGCCAAGAGAGAAAATTTCAATCTTCACAACCACCTGCAAAGCTTTCTCTTGAAAATGAGATGAAGAAATTAAAAAATAAATTAATAAATTCCCACTTCTCTCTTGGCCTCAAAATCAAGATTCGGCAATGCCGTTTTCTGAAAATTCCCAGAAAAAAATAATGAAATTTACCAAGATCCCACGTCCTAATTTTGCCGCAAATTCAAGAACACCAGCACCCAATTTCCAAAATTTTCCGGGAAATCCAGAACAGTTCTACCATCCAACAAACTCAAATAAATTCCTTCCACCACCCCCACAAACCCAGCAAAAAAGGGGTAGTTTTTTTATTTTTTTATTTTTTTCCTAAAACCACAAAAAAGGAAAAAAAAAAAAATGACAGACAATCCTCCCCAATAATCTGTCTACTTTCCCCTAATATCCTACTCTTGAATGAGGTGTAATGCTTAATATTCGGCTTCGCTATATATTTATTTGTCTGTTAATTATTGCGCTGTTTGGTATATTTGTTTAGGCTGTGAAAAAAATTGCTAGCATATGTGGGGATAGACAAAAGAGGAAGGTATTCAGAAAGTAGGGACAGCGAGTTTCGCGACAACCTCAAACCAATAGCAAAACAGGCCTGCAAAGGAAAGTGTACGCTTCATCATTGGCACTTGACATCTTTTCTCGTTATTGCAATAGAAATCTGATGTTGGATAAGTTTTATACGTGGATTGTTGATTGTGATGTTGTAGATAATAATATTATAATACAAATTAATGATAATATTGTATAGGATTTTATGATTTATTTATACTATTAATAAAATATTTATCCCATTTTTTATATGTTTAGAATGAGTTGTCTAAAATGCCCCCATTTTATTTTATTTATTTTAATTTTTATTAGCTAAAAGTTATACAATAGCTATCATTTATAACTATCTATCTTTTTGTCTACAATTACCATTTTATTATGATTTTTATTTTTTATTCATGCAAAAATAAATAGACATATTTAAATTATTAAAACAAAATTACATTATAAAAAAATAAATAAATATTATCATCATATAAAAAATAGTAAAAAATTTTTAGCATATGCACAGAATGTGCTAAGTTGCTAGTTTTAGATTACTTTTATCCTCATGTAACATTTTGTTTAGTATTTTATTTCTTTAGCCTAATTTTGATTTATTTTTTTGAATTATTATAATACTCTTACTCGATTTCTTTCATATAATTTTATTTTTTCAGATAATTAGAAAAGTTACATGCATTGTATGTAAAGTTGACAATATTAAATACTAGATTAATAGTGTATGTTTTGAATTACATTTATTTATTTAATTAATTGTAAATTCATGAATTTCCCTCAAGGTCAAGGACATTCCTTCTTAGCTTTTCAAGATTGTCCATTGTAACTTGCCAAGTTGGGCCTCTCTAATGTTGCTTTTATTTATCTGTGGAGAACTTATGAAAAGAAAAAATATTCGCACAAAATTAAGATTTAAAACCCAAAAGTTACTTGTAGTTCTCAAAACCCAAGGTAAAAATGTGGGTGGTCAGAAGTTCGAACCTTAGTTCTCAAAATCCTAGGTAAAACTCCTAAGTCTCTCACATAATGTGAGAGGTCAAGAGTCGAACTCGAACGAACTCTTGATGTGCATGTATTTAAAAAGAAAAAAAAACTAGGTAAAAATGAAATCCCATCACATTTTCATAATATCGTTTCCTCATAAGTGTAGAGATAAATTGTATTTGATGGTGGATATAGATTTTGTGAAGTATTTTAAAAATATTTCTGTACTATATATATATATATATATATTTATCCATAAAATGGTATAACATATTGTATATAGAATTGCTATAACATATTGCATATAGATGTCCATTCAAGTTTACAATGTCTAAAGGTTTATTAATCTTACTTTCATTTTACATGATGTTTGCTGTTTGAGCAATAATCTTGTTTAATTTTTATATTGAAATTATTTATTTCTATTATTACTTTTTATAATAAGTGGGTCATTGCATTATTATTCAAGCAATAACTTTCAATTTCAAGTCACACTTTATCATTAAACATGTGGTGGAAGCTTTTTTTTATGTAAGAATTAGTATTAATTGTTCGTTATAATTATTAATTATAGATGGTTGTGTGCAATTAATTATTGGCATATCGGTGTAATGTTATGATTAATTGCTTCACTCATAATATTAAGATTTTAAAGTTTAGTTTCCAGCTTAAACTTAAGAATATAGGGAGTTTCACTTGCTTAATCAAAATTTAAGATAAAAAAATTTTCAAAATAAAGTTGAACCGATTTTTTTTTTCTTCTCATGGTAATTTCTTCACATTAACATTTTTTTCAAAATTAATTTAGACATAAATTAAGCTAAAAGAATAAAGGTTTCAAGATATTTTAAAATGCTTATTTTGCAAATTATAATTTAACGTAAGTTTAAAATTTATATTATTGAGTGCTTCGTCATACTACTGCTCAAGTAAATTACTTTTGAATTTAAAGTAACATTATAGCACTAAAATGAGCTAAGATTCTAAATTTGTATTTACAATTTAAGAATATAAGAGATCACTTTTTTATTTTAATCCTTTTATCTAAACCCTTGAAAAATTGAGGTTGGATATGCCGGAGATAGTTAACTTGTAGTATACTATTTCAAGTGACATTATATTCAAATTTTACAACTATAGAGAAACTACAGTATCTTATTTCGCAATATAATAATAGAATAAAATCTCCAGATAATGCATAATATTATACTGCATACAAGATTAGAGAATCGAAAGAAGAAAAATAAACAAGGCAAGAAACGAATAAAGCCTCCTTGAAATTTTAATTCAAAATTAAAAAATGTAGAATTAAAGCCTGTTCAACACTCAGTTTTCTTAGGACTCATTTACTTAGAAGGATTGGATTGGATATGATTGACAAATAAATGATACAAATACTAGAATATACATTAATACAGGTGATAAATTATTTGCTTTGATAGATTTGAGATAAGGATATTCTAATGTTATACAATTCATTGTTTGGTTTCTAAAATTATTTCTTGTGATAATTGACAAGATGACACAATTAACCTTTAATTTTTGTCATAATTTCTTCTTTATCCATCTACATTTATTTGAGCAAAATCAATCAAATTGAA
Source organism: Jacaranda mimosifolia (assembly GCA_018894105.1). NCBI lineage: Eukaryota > Viridiplantae > Streptophyta > Magnoliopsida > Lamiales > Bignoniaceae > Jacaranda > Jacaranda mimosifolia. Next base: position 30,638,483 of record CM032126.1, read on the forward strand.
GGAGAAACAATTTCTTTTTCAATCTAAAAATGAGTTGATTCCAAGGACAAAATTCTCAATCTTAAGATAAAGTGGGAATTTTAGCTTAGGAAAAAATAATTATCTTCCAATTTTAAATAGGGGTAATTTCGTATGTTTTCTATCTATTTCTTGAGGCCTCTAATCTTAGGATTATAAATCCGGCCACTAACATGAGATGCATAATGTTACAAATTAGTGCATCTTTACTGCCTTGCCTTTAGTTGTTTATTCTTTTGCTATCATTTAGTTGATTAAGTCAAAGTTTTATGTTGCTATTTTCCTAGGATAGATAAGACCATATCTTCTGTTTCTATTTCTCAGGAAACTAGTTAGTTTTTAGTCTATAAATTCAAATATGATGTAATTTCCTTTCTAGACTTTCAATAAAAAGTATTTTAGTCTATTCTCTAATTATTTGCTTCTCTCATTGTTTCAATAACAATTTTCTAGTTCCCTTTTTTATTTTATGGTGCCGGAGCCAAGTTCTCTTGCAAAGAAATTCTTATTTTGCAATATGCAGTTGTTCAACTGGGGAAGTAGTGCTAACACATATAATGGTGTTGAGAAACTTGTAGGCACAACTACAAGTAATGAAAAATGTGTATGGAAGCTTATCTTCAAGGTCAAGACTTGTGGGAAATAGTAGTTGGTTCTGATTCAAAGATTCTAGCCGACACTCCTGATAAAGCTGAACCACGAAGGAAATGGAAGATCAAATGCAGCAAGGCTTTGTTTGCTTTGAGGACATCGATTAGCAAAGAGCTCATTGATCATGTTCGTGATGTTGGTTCACCAAAGCAAGTCTGGGATATTCTTGAAAGGCTATTTTCCAAGAAGAAGACAACAAGGCTACAGTTCTTGGAAAATGAATTAGCAATGATGATGCAAGGAGGTATGTCAATTTCAGATTATTTCTTGCGGGTAAAAAATATTTGTGTTGAGATTTCGAATTAGATGTGGATGAGAAGATTAGCGAAGCTCGTTTAAGAAGATTTCTCATCGGGGTTTAAATAAAGAGTATACACCTTTTGTTACTTCCATTCAAGGATGGGCAAATCAACCATCAGTTGAAGAATTGGAGAATTTGTTGTCAAATCAAGAAGCTTTGGCTAAACAAATGGCCAAAAATTTCAACTCTGAACATGAGGTTGTTCTCTTTTCAAAAAAAAGGTCAAATGAAAGTGATCTAGATAAAGGAAATTCTAGGAGGAACGCTATTGGTGAAAGTGCACAAGGTAACAAATCTATAAAGTGTTATAGATGTGGGAAACCTGGACATATCAAGAGAAAATGTCGTGTGAAAATCTCCAAAGCAAATGCTTGCAAGGATGAAAAGGCTGACCAACCCAACTGGGAGCAATGTTTCACAATCAAAGCAGTTGAAGGAGGGAATAATACTGTTCTTAAATCAAAATCTCACATCAATTATGTTGATTTCAAGGATGAATGGATCATTTATTCTAGTTGTTCACATCACGTAACAAGGGATGATTAATTACTTTCCAAGCTATGACAACATAATGGAGAACGAGTTATTATTACAACTGACAATTCTACTTATCATGTAATGAAGGAAGGTGTTTGTGAGGATTGATGCTGATTTCATGCTAAATGATGTCTATCATGTTCCAAGTTTGAAGAAAAATTTAGTTTTAGTTTCTCAAATTACTAATTCTAGAAAATACGTTTTGTTTGGTCATAATGATGTGAAGGTGCTTGATAATATGAAAAATGTGGTAGTTGATGTTGTTCTTTCTAGTAAAAAGAAAGGATCTTTATTTGCCACATTAGCAGGTGAGGCATATGTAAAGAAAACAAGTCAGTCTGATAGTGCAGCAATATGGCATGCTCGATTAGGACATTTAGGCTATCAAAAGCTACAACAAGTCTCCTACAAGAAATTGTTAGATGGGTTACCAACTCTGAAAAATGTATTCGAAAATGTAATTTGCCAAGGCTGCCAATATGAGAAATCACATCGTTTACCTTTTAAAAGCTCATCTAACTGTAGATCAAGTCCTTTTGAACTAGTGCACACGGATCTAATGGACCAATAAGGACAACAAGTTATAGTGGTCATCATTATGCAATTGTTATTGGTAGATGACTATTCCAGGTTCACTTGGGTGTACTTTCTAAAAGAGGAAAATGAAGCACTCTCTAAGTTCATTGAATTCAACAATGTTGTAGAGAAGGAGTTTGGGCAAAAAATAAAGTGCTTAAGGAGCGATAATGGTGGTGAATTTATGTCAATTGATTTCTTTCAATATTGTGAGAAAAATGACGTTATACGACAAATGACATGTTTCAACACCCCACAACAAAATAGGTAGCAAAGAGGAAGTTAGCATATCTCGCCTCGACAAGCCTTTCATGATCACATGATAAGAACCTTCCTCAGGATCTTTGGGCAGAAGCATTTCAATGTGCGTGCCATGTGATTAATCGTTTACCTCCATGGCTAAGTAAATAAAAGGCTCCTTTTGAATTGTTGTATGATCTCAAGCCTAATGTTTGTTATTTTTGAGTATTTGGTTCTATTTACTATGTTCATGTTCCTAAACTTAATAGAACCAAACTTGACCCGAAAGCAAAGAAATGTATTTTTGTTGGCTATAACTCATGCAGGAAAGGTTGGAAGTGTATGGATCCAGAAACTAAGAAGTTTGTCACTTCTAGAGATGTAATATTTGATGAGGTGTTATCTTGATATGCAGCCCAGAAATCAATTTTAAAGAATGTTGCACTCGATGATCATCAAGATGATTTGCTGATGTTTCCTAAAAATGATGCACAAACAAGTGATGAATCTCAAGATCTAAGGATGGAGGCTTCAAGCTCAGAAAATGGCGAGCAAAAACTTAGAAAATCATTAAGGGAGAGAAAGCAACAGGATAATCTCAAAGACTATGAAGTGTAGCTAAATCCTTGCATTGTTGTAACTTCATTTTTTTTGTTGGAGGATCAGATAAAGATGAACTAGCATGCTATGAAGAAGTTGAGGGTTGTCAAGAATGGAAAACATCAATGCAAGAAGAAATTGAAGCCTTACATAAGAATGATACATGGGAACTTGTACCAAAACCAAAAAATTGCAAACTAATCACTTGCAAATGGGTCTACTGATTCAAAAAGAAATCACATGACACAATTGACAGATGTAAAGCTCATCTCATTGCTCGTAGTTTTTCTCAAAGTTATGGGCATGACTATGAGGACACTTTCAGTCTAGTAGCAAAAATGATAATTGTAAGATCAATTTTCTTAGCTACTTTTAGAAGTTGGAAGCTATGGCAACTTGACGTAAAAAATGCATTTCTTTATGGTGAATTGGATCATGAAGTGCTAATGGAATAGCCACAAGGGTTCATTTCCAAATAGTTTCCCAATCATGTTTGCTGGTTGAAAAGGGCATTGTACGGCCTCAAACAAGCACCACGTGCTTGGTATGGTAAAGTTGCCACAACATATTCTAGTTTGCTTGTAAAATTAGAATAAAAAATCCACTTGTTGGTCTTGTTATATGTGGATAACATGATAATTACTGGAAGTGATGAAGCAGAAATTTCTCACTTGAGAAAAGATTTGTCAATTCAATTTGAAATGAAAAATTTAGGTGAGGTTGAATACTTTCTTGGTGTAGAAGTGAATAGAACAGACCAGGGGTATTTTATATCTCAAAGAAGATATACGAAGATTTTATTGCATTGTTTTGGCATGGGGGAGTCAAAAGAAATGGCAACTCCTATGGAGCTGAATCATAAGGTGAAGAAAAAGGAAGGGAAGTTGTTAAAAGATGCCAAATCATTTTGACAACTTGTCGACAGTTTAATTTACTTAACAATCACAATTCACGAGACCAGGAAAGTGCATTCTCTATTGGAGTTGTCTCTCAATTTATGCAAAACCCAAGAACTCCTCAATTAGATGCTACAAAAAGAATTCTACAATATATAAAAGGGTCTATTGATTATGGTCTCTATTACAAGAAAGAGGATGATTTTTTTATTGCAAGGATTTACTGATGCAGTTGGACAGGTGACGCAGGTGATCGTCCTTCAACTTCTAGGTATTGCTTTAATATTAGTTCTGCTGCTGTTTCTTGGTGTATTAAGAAACAATCAACTGTTGCTTTATCCAGTACTGAAGTTGAATACATAGCAGCAACAATGGCAGCATAGGAATGCATTTGCTTGAAATGTTTGATAGGAGATATTTTTGGCAAGGTGGATTATGTTGTACAGATTCAATGTGACAATAAGAGTGCTAGCAAACTTGCTTCCAATCTAGTTTTTAATGGGTGAACAAAAGATATTGAAGTTCATCATCATTTTATTCAAGAGAAAGTGCCGAATCAGGAAATTAAGTTGAAATGGGTCAATACCAGTAATCAAGTAGCATATATATTTAGAAAGGCTTTAGCTAAGCCTGATTTTGAGAAATTTAGAGCTGCACTTGGAGTGATTGATAGTAAATATGCACTAACGGGGAGTGTTACAAATTAGTGCATATTTACTGCCTTGCCTTTAGTTGTTTATTCTTTTGCTGTCATTTGGTTGATTAAGTCAAAGTTTTTTGTTGCTATTTTCCTAGGATAGATAAGACCATATCTTCTATTTCTATTTCTTAGGAAACTAGTTAGTTTTTAGTATATAAATTCAAATATGATGTAATTTCCTTTCCAGGCTTTCAATAAAAAGTATTTTAGTCTATTCTCCAACTATTTGCTTCCTCTCATTGTTTCAATAACAATTTTCTGGTTCCCTTTTTTATTTTACATAATCTAGGATTAATCGTAATAAATACTAGACCACTTATCAATCTTGGACTCCAAATATACTAACCAAACGTCCAATTAACTTGGATTATGTATCTATCATTCACAATTCTTAAAAGCAAATGAGGCCTTAAGGAATTATTTGTCGCCCACTAGTGCATCAAAATATTTTGACGAACAATTTCTCAAGACACAATAGTTCTCTTCACAGCTAAAGCCGGCACTCCAATTGAATATTGTGACTTTCGAACCTTACTAACTAAAAACTCCTTCAATAGAAATTTTAGTGCAGTGTGTGCTTTATAGCGATCACACAGATGCTATGTGTACTCTTTTTCAGCTTATTTTTCTTACTTCTGATGCATCCTATTTATAGTTATGCAATACAACTTATCTCACGAGACATGATTCTTTATTGAAAACCATAATTCTTCTTAAGGACATAGTTAAAGGATAAAACTATAAGATACAACCATTTAACTGAGTTAGCAGCTCCACTCAAAAGTTAAGAGTTCAAAAGTCACAGCTCAACTTTTGACCTAACCTTTATATATAGATGTATTAATTGGACAAATTACAATAATAATTTTAAAAAAAAAATCTTTATTTGACACTCCGGCAATTTTTTTCTTTTTCAACATGAAATAAACTCATTTTATTCATTATGATGTCCTTATTTATTTTCACTTTAAGTTTAATTATTCAATTTTAGAATATAAAAATCCTAAGAGCATGTCCTTAATGAGATAAATTCTTTGATGTGAATTACATTATATTTTGATTTATGAAATGCCTTTTATACTAAAATTGGTGGTTAACATATGCCAAAATCTCACAGAATAATACTCTGATTTTAGTTTGTTATAAGTTTTTCTTCTTTTAGTGAAAGAATTAACTTTAATTGGATAATTAATTACAGTACAAAATAGGCTGAAGAAGAACACAAACATCAAGACTTTGTGAATTAATATATCATGCAATTGATATAATTATTTTTATAATCTTGTTATTATTGACTTATTGCATTTGAATTCAAAATGTTTCTTTTTTATCCCTAAAAATGATATTAATATTTTAAAATTTGAGATTTCCAACTTAAGAGCATAACATGTCGTTGCCTTTCATTGCATTTTTAAAAGTTAAAGTTGAACAGTATAAGTTTTATTTTCTTAAATTTTATATCACTACAAACATTCCTTTTCTTTTGGTAATATATTGCAACAAAAAATGAGTTAGAAAAGAATTAAGACAATATTTTTAATTATAGGCACTTAGTTCCTTCCACTAAGTTTTGCCTATTGATATTATATTTCCGAGGATTTCAGGTGTTTAAATAAAAAATAAATTTGATGTGATAAAAAGAAAATTGCTAAGTTATCATGAATTAGACCATTCGTAATTTTATAACAATATTATCAAATCAAAAAGATCCCTCTCATTGACTTGTAATAGTTAGGAGTGTAAATAAAATGAGACGATTTGCGAATGGTTCGAGTTCAATTTAATAAAATCTTGTATTCGGTTCAATCTTTTTAAGTCGGAGCCCGAGACGAACCGAGCCCGAGCTCTTTAGTCAAACAAACCGAGCTGAGCTCAATCGCATTCAACTCAAAAAACTCTCGAGCCTAGACTAGCTTTTTTATTTTATATATATACATATATAGTTATAATCTAAGCCCATATAATAAAATCCATAAAGATAAGTAAATAATAACACAACAGCAGCAGCAGCAGCACAACAGCAACACCGACGACGATGACGACGACGACAACAACAACAACAACAATAATAATAATAATAATAATTTTTATTTTTAGGAAAATATATAACAAAATTATTTAAAAAATTTATAATTATAGATTTTATTTTGAGCCTAAATAAGCTCATTCGAGCTTATATGAATTGAACTCTTTTACTTTTCTATGACAAGCCTTATTAAGTGGAGCTCGATAAGGCGCGCCGAGCCTTTGTCTATTCCAACGAGCGAGCTTGAGCTCCGCTCTTTAGGCTTGATTAACTTGCGAATTAATAGATGAGTCGATCTTGAGCCTGCTAGATTCGGACTCACCTCGCCTCGGCTCCTTACACCCCTACTTGTAGTAACTGGGCCAAGAAAGATGTTTAGGGCCGTTTGGTTTTATTTTCAGAGCCCTTTCCAATTTTCATGCATTTTAAAAATTATCAAATAGTTATGGTTTGAAAATAAAAATTAAATTGTATTTGAATGTTTTGTTAAAAAGTAATGATTAGAGCAAATATATGGTTGAAAAGTTAGTTGTTTTATATTATTTTATGTTTTAAAAAGATTTATTTTTTAAAATATCTATTTTATTAATTTAAAATAATAGTTGGTACTTAATGTCAAATCAAATTTGAATTTAATTAATCTAATATGATGGGTGTCGAATCCAACAAAAATAAAATCCTACTCTAAAGATATGATTTGTAATTAGTGGTGAGTAGGATCATATTCCACAGGAACTGGTAAATTTTATTTCTTTCAAACTTATTAATAAAATAGAAAATAAGGGGAATTTTTATGAAACGAAAGAATTAGAATTTTAAAACTAAAATAAATCAAATAAGAAATCAATAAGAATAGAATCTAGCCTAAGGTAAAATCTCAGTTTGATTCACAAATTTGATCATCGATGCAAAGATAAATTTCTCATTCTTAAATAGGTTGGTTATAGTTACTCGGGACGCCTTAATAACCAATCTCTCCTTACTATCTCGATAACAAAGAGAAGCTTGTTAATTATTTTTCTTGCCAATAAACAACCCTAAAGAAACACTCCTAGGATTTAATTTATTAAGATCTCATTTGCTTGATTTGATATTATATGATAGATACACAATCCAACTCAATTTCAATGTTTGGTTCATTTTTAGAAGCCTTTGATACAGTTGGGGCTCGGCACGCATTTGAGGCCAAACTTGGCTTGTGTATGAAGGCATTAAGATGCGACGTGTTTTCCAACCTATGTCAGAAATAAATTATAGTTTATCATATAGGATAATCATGTCAAGCAAACAATCAAAGTTGGATATCAAGTTATTTAAAATATCCAAACAAACATTAGATAGGATACACAATAACCAACTATTTATTCTAGTCATACATATCATACTTAATCCAAACACGTCAAGCAAACTAGCTCTAATATTATTATAAACTAGAGAGACCCAACCCTAGCCAACAAACACACACAAGCGAAGTTTATTTAGACTAGATTATTTATCCACATAATATAAATTATGCATATCCCTACACATAACTACATTATTTGCCACAAGCATTAGAACAATTAAACAATTACAAATTTAATGTTCTAATTGATAGAACGAATATTTTAAGCTATCAAATTCGGAACCTAAATTCAATAAACCTGAATATTCGTAATGAAAATAGAAGATAAATAAATACTCAAGAAATAAAAAATATGAATCAAATTATTTAGATCTCACAAATAGTAAAGAACTCAAACTTCGATAATCCCTTAGGCTAGAACAAGAGTTTAGCAACTCATGCTTGAGAGAAAAATGCGGGAAAATAAAATATGTTGAATGAAAGATATCCAAAAGATTCCTATGAAAGATTCCTAATTTCCTATAAATAGCCTACTACTCCTAATATAATCGGAAAACTAATTAAGAGTCCTACTAGAATAGAGAAACTTAAATTCTCCTAATTAAAGAAATAAAGTTACAGAAATTGAAATATTCCAAAAATATACAATTGCCAAAAGAGGTTGAGTAGTTCCTAGTTAAATTTGCATAGAGTCTTGGGAAGCAAGATACGTTCGCACTTGAATTATTTTCTTCTTCCATTCCTCATCTCCTTGAGAATGAGAATGAGATTTTTTGCTCCAAGCATGTCAAATACTTGATTTTCAACTGCATTTAGCTCGAATTTTCAATTTGCTTCATAAAATATAAAATGAAAATTAAAATTCAATAATTAAGCATTTTTATTATTAACCTTCAGGAAAAATTACATGAATTAAATGACAAATATGCAACTTAACATAATAGTAGGATAATAGAGTGATTTAGAAAAAAATTGAAATAAAAATAGGAATATTTTTTTTGAGTGAAATGAATAAAAAATGATAGTTTTTAATTTTCAAATAGTAATCAAAATGAGAAGGGATTTTGAAAACTAATTTGTTTTCATTGTTAAATTCATTTTCAGTTTTCATTACTTTAAAATTAAAAATCACTACTTTATATCTATTTTCATTCAAAATATTCATTTTTTTACTTTTCAAATTATTTTTAAGCCTACCATATAATCCTACTACCACTTTAATCAAATTCAAATTTGATTTCACATAAAGCACTCACATTCACTTTAAAATCAATAAAAAAATATATGTAATTTTAAAAAAGAAATCTTTGTAAGCATAAAAAAGTAAATTAATCTACTTTTCAACCATATACCTACTCATATCATTACTTTCTAAAATTTCGCCCAAATATATTTTTATTTGTATTTTTAATTCATAACTAACTTTCCAACTTTTAAAAATTACTCTGGAAATAAAACCAAACAAGCTAAACAACTAGGCCCATGCACAAAGTTGACATGTGGTTGATAGATGAAATAGATCATGTGGACTCCCATCTTTCATTTTCTATATACGAAACCCCCTTAGAATTGATTTCCGACGTTACTAGTGATGTTTGATCAATAGTTGCTCCATAACATGCTCGTCCTCAACATTTAACTCACTCGCTCATATTAGATTGATAGATTCGTTACTCAATTTCTTTAGTGTCTTCAGGAATTGTGCGAGTCGTTTAACTCAGTAGCTGCCTTAGTTGCAAGGCTTAGTTAGTAGCTCCCCTGGCAACTTCGATCCTTCTCAACTTTTTGCCTGTACACTTTTTTCTTTCTTTTTTTTTTTTGGTGATAGGGATTATCCCTCATTGACTTATAATTTCTTAATTGATTTACTGACAGTTAATTTACTTATAAAAAAATAAAAGAAAAGACACAAAAATAATTCGTTTAAGAAGTTTATAACTTCTTTTCGCACATATTGATATTAATAGATTGATGAAGATCAACAACTCAATTATATGTTAGTATATAACCATGTTAAAGATGCAAATAAAATGAAACTTTTATATATATTAATGCGGCTAAGGCTCTTGAAAAATTGAATTGAGGTCTACCTCTTTATTTTCATAGTCATGTTAAATCTTGTTAATATCTGGTTTCAATTTGTTTTAGTTCTCTATAAGAAAAATAAAATAAACTAAGATTTTTTTCTTTCCTTTCTTTATATAAATATCAAAGAGTCAGCTTAAATTTCTATCTGTATCCAAGAAAAGCACAATAAACACGAGGACGGCAATTTGAATGACCCATGAAAGAAGACAAGGATTAAATTAATTCAATAAATCTCTTCTTCTCTCTCTCTTTTTTAATTAATTAAATTATTTGTTATATGAAGAATTGAAATACGTTTCTAGTTAAGTTACCATTTTTTATAAGTTCAATTAAATGAAAATTTTAATTAAATGTTTGATGATCAGATTAAATTTTACTTCTAAAATTGATAATAAGCTCAACAACTGGCAAAAGAAAAATCTATTTTAAGTTATAGCATTACTTAGATGTCTAGAAATTCTATAAATTTAGACTAATTTACTAATAAATCACACTTAATGAATATTATAATCTAACTAGATAAAGATATTTTTATGCATAAAAAACAATAATTACATTCATACTTTTACATATAATATAGATATAGTCATATAGATAAGAAAGGTCTTACAGGCAAGAACTACGTCCGACTCTGAAACATTCTAACGTGCGCGCCACAACTACGATCATCGCTACTTTTTTGTTCGAAAAAAACGTGTCTCGTGGTCCTTTTCTCCGTGACACCAAACAAAGAGAAAGGGCTAGGAGCCCGTTTGGTTTTATTTTTATTTCCAATTTTCAATTTCATCATTTCTGAAATTTCAAAAGCTAATTATAGTAAATTAGTTGAAAATATATTTATATTTGGATAGTATATTGAGAAAGTAATGATTATATAGAGTTTAGTAGGTTGTATGTGGAAAGAGATAGTAATAATGAAGAAGAAAGAGAAGATATATATGATATTGAAGAATGTGTTTTGAAAATTAAAATGAAAATGAAAACAATGTTAAGTGAAACTGCGTAAAAGATTATGTTGAGTGTGCCTTGAAAGTTAAGCTACAAATGGTGAGTAACGATGAAAACAATGTGGAATCGGGTGAGACAGGATGTTGAAGCACGCCCAGCGCGCATGGTCAGTACACCGTGCGCTAGGGCGCGAGGGAATCATGCCCAAGCGCAAAATCTAGGCAAAGTCCTCTACGAGGTGCGCTAGAGTGCGAGTAGGTTGTGCCTTGGCACGAAACACACTGGAACTAGATTGCGCCCTGGCGCAAGGTTCACTGCAATCTTGCGCTAGGGTGCAAGTTTTGTGCGCCTTGGCGCGAACTATTCTACCTCCCATTTGAGTTTCACGTGCCGAGACGCGAATCTTGTGGGTCGTTTTGCAATTTACTTTGGGTATTTAAACCTATTTTCTTCCAAGTTATTTAGAATGAATCTTAGAAAATATAGTTTTAAAGTGTCTTAGAGAATTTTCTTAGAATGGAGGTTAGAACGAGGGTATTGGATGTTCTTGTGAGATTCGTGGAACTTAAATTTATACTTGACACTTGATTTGGAATCAATAAATTTATATCATTGTCGGGTGAATTAGGCACATCGTCGAACCGCATTAAATCATGTTGTCTTTTCCATTGAATTGCTTTATGAGTATTTTCAATTTTATTGTTTGGTCTTTTTAGGTTATAACAAATAATGTGTTTCATTTTTGAAATAGTAGAAAACGTAAAAATAAGCTTTAAAAATGAAACCAAACGGCTCTTGGCTTCCCCTCCCTATTTCTTGATACCAAACAAAATAGGAATATTTTATGGCTGCAAATGAATGCATATTTATTATAATCGAGAATTTATTTTAAAAAGAATTGAAAAAAAAATTAAGTTAGTAAAATTTTTGAGTTTTGTGTTTGAATAATTTCTTTTAAATATAAATGTAATGATTAGTTTATGAGTAATATGTTTGTTCTTTTAAGAATGTACTAGGGATGGATTTTTTTTTTAAAAAAAATTATAAAATAATTGGGCAGTTAGTTAGTATTGAAAATAAAGATTTTGCTTGCCCCATGTTATATGTTGTGTGCGCCAGAGTTTTCCTTCTAATATTGACCAATCCTCAGGAAAATACTAATTCGGGACTTGATCTGTAACCTAAGGATTCATTTGCTTGTAATTATAGAATTAGATGCGATTGATAAATATAGGATTCATTATTTAAAATATATATATCAATATTTTATTTGTTTGTTTAGATTATTAATTTAGATATTCTAATCTTAATATAGTCAATTATTTAGATGTTTAGGATTATAACTTATGACAAGTGTGAAATATCAATTTCATCCCTAATCTTGTTTTAATAATTGAATTATATTCATTGAGAAAGGTTTAAATATATGTAGTGTTGTAGTGAGTAAGTCTCTATTTTTAAAATTTTTTTCTCAAATAGTTTATAATTTATTATTACCTAGAAAATGCTTGATTTTTATTTTGAAAAAGTAAATAACTTTGAAATTTTATAAAATCATGCACTTATTTCGCAAATTAAACTATTTTATACTTGATATGTTATTATGGATATTAGTTTGTAATTTTACAAAATAAATTCATATTAAGTGTAAGTTTATATTTGAAAAATATTATTCATTTTTCAATTTACCAAAAAAAAAAAATGTTTAGTTATGAAATCTTATTATTATGGAAAAAATAATTTTCATATAAAAGGTTTATATTTTTTATATAGATATTGTATAGAAAAATCTTATAAGAATAAGTTTGATTGCGCAAATAATTTAGTATTTTCTTAAAAACTCAGTTATATAAATCAAATCTTAGTGATATATACATATTTGTTAACTAAGTCTATATTTAGTTTATACGTAGGATAATTTCGTTATTTTATATATTAATATCAATGTATCTAATCTTAAGATTAGTAATCACATCAAAAGGGTGGGATACGTGATCTCAATACTTTAGGATAAAATATTGGGCTTCTTATTAATCATGAACTTTAATCGTAACAACCAAACAATTAATTAAATTGAATAATACATCTATGCTACACAATTTTATCAAGCAAATGAGCCCTAAATGTACAGAGCATTGTTTGTCATCCAACGGATTGTTATTTTACTTGAATAGTACGTACATGAAATGAAATTTTTTGACGTACATACATAAGCAGTAAGATATGACATTTTGCCAATTATCATTTATCAGCTAAAGATAATTATAAGTTTATGAAGTTATTGGATAATTAAAATTAGCAATTTTGACACATATAATATGTGTGCCATAATTTTATAGTATAAAATAAATAAAATACGAACTTGCTTTTCTGTATGATACTACAGTTGCTTTTAATAATTGCAATGTTTACTTATTTTAGTTTCTAGAAAAAAGGGAAAATTAATAAAACTAGGGAAGGGAAAATTAACTTTATCAATTTTGATAAATAACATACCATACATAATTAATTAATTAATAGGCCCAGCGTTAAAAATATACGGTATTACTTCGGACTCCAATTTGCATTAGTACACTTCAGTTATAAAGTTGGGCCAAACTTAGATGTGGGCCCAGCTCTGAAAACCATGATGTAAGATGGGTTCTTGGCCTGTATAAAATCAAGTTTCGAAGAACTAATGGGCTGGGAATTATTAAATGATCCACTAGTTAACAGTCGACACAAATTCTGTTTGAGAGCATGACATTGAAACTTTAAGAACCAAATTCGAAAAAAAAAAAAAAAATGAAAAGGGTAGAAGGAATTCTCAGGCAACATTGGATATACAACATTTGATCCATGTATGAAGAATAATTTAGCAATCAAAATTTATGATTAATTACTTGTAATGCATAAATTTTACAAGAATACTAAGTACGTACCAAGTGCGTAACCTTACAACAATCTTCACTTTTATGAGTGACCACAAAAAAAAAAAAAAAAAAAAAATTGAAAAAAGAATCGCTACTTTCATTAAATTATTAACACCTCATATAAACCAATGTATTGTTTAGTTAAATTTTAATAGACCGTTTGCTTTTTTGATTTGGATAAGGGATGATTGATGAATAATGTGATTGAAATTAAAATTATAAAGTAAATATTATGTGTACTTGGATTAAATATTCTAAAGATATACTAGTTCATCTTATTGTCATCCATATACGTACTACATTGGATTATTAATTTGGATAAATTATCTTTTACTAAAATATCTTTAATTACCTCTTTCTGCTATCTTTGGAACAAAATATAGGAGCAGATGTATAATACTAGAAATTCAATTCAAAGACTGAGCCTGATCTTTTTTGAATTTATGATATTTCTCGCTCACTAGCTTTCAAACTCTCTCAACTTTTACCTCTAGTAAAAGTTGGCCTTTGAGTTTTTGTTTATTTAATCTTTTTGATATTTCTAATACTTTTAAATGGGTTCTTTTAATTATACTTGCTACACTATTTAAATAAGAGTAGTAATTATTGAAGCATAATAGGTTGTCAAATGCTTGACAGATATCTTAAGTTATCCCAAATCAAAGGTAGTTTGGAAATATTTAAGGTGGGGACAGTCGAAAAACCACTTGCATGCACATGCACATGGAAGGTGTTCACAATTGATCTTGGTCCTCCATTATATAAGTATTTAAAAATAATATGCCTAGATAACCAATGAGTTCTTGCTATCCCTTTTGACAAATTCATGATAATACAACCAAAAGGAGTCAAGGGGTAGTTAAGGGCAGGTTGTTGTGGGGTAATCTTGATCAAGAAAAGAAAGATAATTCAAAAGCATGATTAATTAGTGATTAATTAATTAAATATTCTAATAGTGTTATCTTTTGCAAGAGATGATATTCAAAGAAGGATTAAACAACTCATACATACCAAGCATATCGCAAATATTTGACAGGTAAGGACATATATATAGTGTTCTTAAAATTTAATCAATCAAATCACATTGTTATACGTATCCAAAGTCTAATTATCTACTATATTAAAGGATTATTCGAATTATAAGTTAGTTCATGGTTGATAATTAGTGATTAGCTAATTTTGTAGATTAAAAGCATCATCCTAATGTAGAAATATGTTTAGTGACTTCTTGTAATAATTCCTATTTTGTAATTAATCATTTTCTTGAAATGCTTTTTTTTATTTCTGTACTGGTATGAATTATTTTTCTTTTTCTTTTAGTGAAAAGATTCGATTTAGATACCTAATTCCCGATTTTACATGTATCACGCAATCCCCTTCCACAAACGTAGTATGAATAACCAATTATTAACCAATTATGTAATTTGACTTCACACAAACATACACACACACACAAGCATATGACCGGTGTGCTGCACCGAAAAGAATTTTAATATTAAAATAATATATTTTTTAATAATATTTATTTTACTTCATGTGATAAAAATGAATCGTAAGTTTTTTTAGTATTTAAAGAAATAAAATATATTACTAATTAAATAAAATAATATTAATATTTTAAATTAAACATATTATATTTGAAGATAATTTATACTTAAATAAGTTGTCGAATATGAAGAACTGCTAACTCTAAGTTTATAAATTATACAAAAAAATTTTAAATGATAAAATTTGAAAAAATAAATGAAAGAATTAAGAAAATAAAAGTAGAGCTAAATATGTAACTAAATATGCTTTTTAAATTAGATATATATATATTTATACATATATATGTATATTTTAATATGATAAGTAAGCAAATAATTTTTTTAATTTTTATATAATTTTTTAATGATGTGGAAGTCACAATTATAATTTTCATGAAATTTGAGATTTTTAAATGTTAAGTGTTTTTTGTTAGAGTAAATATGTAAACATTTTTATATTTTGTCTATGAAAGTAACTTACATTAGGTTATTATTTGATAACTAACTCAGTATGTAGCTTGTACCATGTAATTTTATAAACTAAAATATGATCTTAATATTCTATGTAACTCAGATAAGTAAAATTTATTTATATTTATTTATGTATGTAGTTATTTTATTATTTTTAAAATTATGAAATAACACATATTACGTACATGAATAAAATAATAAGTAAATTTTTAATATTCAATTCAAGATAAAATATCACTCTCTCATATACAAGTTTCTTTTATAAATATATAAATATGTACAAATTAATTAAATGGATACTTACTTTCAATCAAACATTTTTGACCAGACATCATTAGTCCATGTAAAAATATTTTTTATGAATATTAAAATAACATAGGCGATATAATTATACAATTATTTCACTAAATATATTGAAAAGTATAAAAATTAATATTATTTGTTATTTAAGTAGTCGTTTATCAAGTTTTTAAAAATTTTCAATTATGTCAACTATATATACATATATATATACATGTCCTATATAAAAGAACTTATTTCAAACAATTGAAAATGACTTCTCTGTTATATTGCTAAAAAGTTAAAATAATTTAAATTAATAATATAAAAATAAAGTTAAGAGTTTATAGTTGTTGGGGGAAGTAACTTTTTATATTTGAAATATTCTTCAAATTAAATTATTTGTTATATTCTGTGTATATAGTTTTATCTAATAACATTGTACATATCTAAAAAATATTATTATAAAAATAATTAAACTTTAAAGATTTTGATAAATTAAGCTCTTATATATCAGTTAATTTATAACTATTCATTTCTCAAACTTCTAGCTCTTTAATAAAGATTATGAAATATTATTAAATATATTTTGAATTTCGAATGAAAGAAAATTAGAGATAAGATACAATTATATCAGTTGGATATAATAATCAACAATTAATAATTTTTTTTATTGAATTAAAATACTCAAAATTCTAAGAATTGATTATTTGGCTAAAATTGCATAATTATGGATCCTAGACCAATGTGCTATATATAATAGTATAGATTATCAAAGCTAGGTGTTTGATTTCATGAGCTTTAGTTCACCCCATGAAGGTTTTGTGAGACATTACTAGATATTAAAGAGTAAATAATGTGACGTAATACTATCTCCAGGGCTAAAAACAAGATTATATAAGTTGGACAATAAACAAGAAAGTCAAAACAAACAATAACATAGTTTTGTGGTAGTTGGGACCTGAGTAATTTCATATGCAAGATTATTTTTAATGGGATCAGTGGGATTGAAAATGATATTTTTAATGTAAGATTAATATTAGAAATGATATTTTAATTTATTATGAGTCCTATTATTTTTTTCTGTGCTTCTATTAAATTATATTGGGATAAAAATATTATTTAATTTTATTGTTGCCGTTAATTTATAAAAATAAAAAATAATTATTTAATTAGTTAGTAGATTATAATTAATTTGAATCGGTGGAACGTGATTCCTAATAGACAAGAAAGATGTATATGACTAAGGTTTGAAAATGAAAAAAATATAAAAAAAATTTACGTTAAAAAGGAATAAAATAGATATGCTTTTATCTTTTTATAGTTAAGAAGAAAAAATAAAAAAAGAAAAAAGAAAACAAATAAGCACTTATGTAATATCTAAACGTTGGACTATAGTAAGAAAAAAGTAAAGAAAAAATAAAACTTTAATATATAAAACATAAATTTACATCACTTGCTGAGATAAAAAAATCCTTTTTCTCTTAATATATTTTTATTAAAATTCAAAGTCTAAAATATAATATTAATAGCAGTGACTATTTTCTAAGCACAGTATTTTCCATTTATTTTTTTTCCTCTTCAAAAATTGCAACCATTCAATGATAATAGTAAAGAAATTAAAATAAAAAATCAAAAAAGAAACAGCCCTTAAATATATCACAATTCTAATATATACCATAAGTTTGAGTCTTTGACTCAAAACTACACTATCCATGTCCAAATTTTTTTTTTTTTAAAAACAAAAAAAAAAAAAGGGGGAAAGAAAGAACAAAAAGGAAAAAAGAAAAAGAAAAAGAAAGCATTGGGATTGCATCATCTATATAGGCTGCATTTATAGGAGTTGAAATCAGACAAGGAAACTTCTATTCACTTGAGCATTGTGCACGCACGAAATTTCTTTGTCCTAACATACATAAAACATTACTAATGTCTTTTCAACCTAACCCCTTCTTTTCAGCATGTAGTTTTTATCAGCACTTCCGGATCTTCAATTTCACCTGAATTCGGGGACTTTCTTTACAAAAAACAATGAAAATAAAGACAAGAGCAAGATCCAATCCAAGTGCCTTCTAGCTAGCTAGGCTCTTAATTTAAATAAGCGCCACCAAAGTTTAATAAAAATATTTTGTTGGAAGTATTTTTAAATTAATTTAATAAGATGTCATCAATCTATAATAATATAATTATACATTTTTTAAATATGTTAACGTCTCCACAATGTGTAATAACAGCTTGGATTACTCAAAACATTTTGTTGATTTTAATATTAACCCAACTTTGTAAGAATTTTTCTATATAACATTTCAATTTCAGTTCAAAATAATACTTGTACTTAAAAGCACAAAATATCTCAGGATTATTAAGTTGACCCAATAAATTTTTTTCGATGCTTAATTTAATAAAGAGTTCAAGTAAATAAATTGAGAATGACATAAATTGCTCAAGTCTATCATACATATAAATGAGCTAATTATCTGTATTATAAAATATTTTTGTTAGATAAATAATGTACCACTAAAGTGACATAATTTCAGAACTGGTCTAAAGGCTGACGGTCCAAAATTAATTGAGTGTTCGAATAAGATTGAATTAGGTCAGTTCAACTTTAGTAAAAAAATAAAATATTTAGAGATTTTTACAGTATACAAATATATAAGGAACCTTCCACACATACCCACATCACAATCTATTTTCAATTTTGTAGTCTTGTAGTATTCAACAAGCAATCTGAACGTTAAAAATTTCTTATTGAAGATTTCTTATTTGAATGATAAAATTGACTTTTAAAATTTTATAATTAATAAATTATTTTGAGTCGAGTCACATCTTATAAGTGAACAATTAATCTATATTGATAGTATCGGGATTATTAATTTCTACTTAATTAATCTAAAAGCATCTTGATATATGTAAATTAATTTGTGCAACTACTATTATATATATATATATAAAATTTTCTTATAGTGATCTAACGTATTTGATCAATCTGATCTGAAGAGGCACCATTGATGCTCTCACTGGTGTGCGGCCCCAGGCACAGCACTTGTCAATACCATGAAAACTTTTTGACGGTTATCATCGTTTTAATCATTAATTGAGACAACAAATTTAGACATGGATGGCTCATAATTTTGTGTGATGACCAAGCTTATTTTATTTTTGGTGGGTTCCTAGGTGGTCTCCCAGTTGGAAATGCTTCCATTTTTATTTTTTCTGTGAAATATTATTTTCACAAATTGACTTGGATTTTTCAAGAAAAATTTGCTATGCAGTTATTGATAGTAAATATAGCCATAGAGGAATAGAAACCTTCATCATGATGAGTTCTCAATATTTTCGGCATGTTTGGGTTTTTTTTTTTGAAAATATTTTGATTCTCCTCAAAAATAAAATTCAATATTTCTTTTCAAAATATACATTTTTTCCAAACAATTAAAAAAAATCTAATAATTTCAAATCATTACATTAATAAAAATATATATATCTTTATATCTTCCAATATATATTTTAATAATTATGCTATTATAATAATAGTACATAGTAACTTAAAAATTTGATGTGACATTATGATCACAAGTAAAATTTGTCTTCCTAAAGTTACTAGTCAATTAATCAAGTATCATCATTCTCACATTTATATGTATGGAACCTAAAGTTTGAAGCCAAATGCCCCTAAGTGCTTGAGCATGTGTGTTCGTGTATTAAAAAGATTATCTTCCTAAAAAATACAATTATTATACTTCTTTTTACATATTTCTTTAATACATTACTAAATATATTTTTTCCTACAACATTTTTTTCAAAATACTTTAAAATAAAATCGAACATCATCATACATGGTAGTGGTAATATTAGAAAAGAATTTCATATTGTAGGAGACATGATACACAAGATCCTTCTTCTATGTGGGCTTTTGTTTCCATAGCTGAGTAATATTTTAGTGGGGGCACAAAAAGTAAAGCACAAGGCAAACCCCAGAAGAAAGTGCAAAAAATGCATTCTTTCCAACTTCCAAGACTTTGGGGTCCAGTCCAAAAACACTCACATTGACCACAATCTTTCCAATTTTTCCATATCTTTGACTTTCACCTTGTAAAAATTGTCTTCCCATAAGAGGGACACTCACGAGATCAGAAAAGAACGAAGAGCAGAATAGAAGCACTGATTGAGAACACATTAAAAATAAGCACTATTATCAAAAGATAAACAATGGAAGTGGGCTGTTTGAGTTCATAAGGAAAATTCAATTATTTAATGCTCAAGATTACCTTTTTTTAATTAGGAGACTTAAATGTGCATTGGGGTTGATGAAATGGGGCTATTTCCAAGTCAACCCAAAAAAGCCAGCATTTGATGAAATCATAAAGTCCCACCAGCCCTAATTTTTTTGAAATTTTTTATGGACTTGTATCAGTTTTGAGTACCATTTTTTAGGCTAATTATGTCCAATAATAATGGTGCTCTGCTGGTAAAAATTTATTGCAGCAAATTCAAATCTTCACCTTCTGTGATTTTAATTAGTCTTTATCAATATAACCTGTTTATATCTCACTACATTTCTTTTACACTTCATCTCTTTTGAAGCTATGAGAACTTGCTGGATTTTCCCATTTTAGCCAATATTTTTTCTCTCAAGCCAAATGGGACACCTTGCAACATGTGATTTTAGTATAAAGCTCCAATCTTGCTGAATTTTCCCCCCAACTTTTTTCAAGAAAATATGGCTTGGGCTCTTCTTGAAATCAAAGAAAGAAGCTTTCTTTCTCCTTCACAACAGCCATACTTAATCTTTCAGCCACCCCCACCTCCTCTCTCCTCCTCTTCACACTCCAGTGGTTTCAATTTGAATAACAGGGTAAGCCCAAGCATACTTCTAATCATTATAGTTCTTGCAGTTATCTTCTTTATCTCTGGTTTACTTCACCTTCTTGTTAGATTTCTATTGAGGCCTCCAAACAGGGACCCTGATGAAATGGATAATCTGACTGCCCTTCAAGGGCAATTGCAGCAGCTTTTTCACCTACATGATTCTGGTGTTGATCAGTCTTTTATAGATACCCTTCCTGTTTTTAATTACAAAAACATAATAGGTTTGAAGGATCCCTTTGACTGTGCAGTTTGTTTGTCTGAATTTGAGCCTGAAGATAAGCTTAGGCTGCTGCCCAAGTGTAGCCATGCCTTTCACATGAACTGTATTGATACTTGGCTATTGTCTCACTCAACTTGCCCTCTTTGTAGAGCAAATTTGGTTCCTGATTTCCCTCAAAATAGCAATTTTCCTCCTATAGTTATGGTTCTTGAATCTGGGAGTGAAAGTTCTAGAGAGATTGTTTCGGATAGAGATGTGGGATTAGGAAATGCAGACTCAGTTGCTAGAGTGAGTTCTACTCATTTTGATGATGATTTTGAGCAAAACTCTGGTGAAATTGATCAAGTGAAAGAGGATGAAAGTGAGAAAGTTGTATCAGTAAAGCTTGGGAAATATAGGAGTGTTGATGGTGGAGGTGAAGGGAGTAGTGGGACTAATGCTGAGGCAAGAAGGTGCTTTTCAATGGGGTCATTCGCTTATGTAATGGATGAGAATTCATCTTTGAAAGTGCCTATTAGGACACCTATGATTATGGAGAAGAGACAGTCTAGGAAGAAACCATGTTTGCCATTGATACCAGGACATAGGCCAGCAATGTCTGAATGTGGTGAATGTGATTCAAGAAGAGAATTCAATGGTTTTGAAGCATTTAGGATTCTTGAAATTCAAAGTGGTGGCAATGATGATAGCAAGTCTATTGCCAGGAGTAAGAGAGAGAGTTTTTCAGTCTCAAAGATTTGGTTAAGGGGAAGGAAAGATAAGCCTAATTCAGCCACAATGGAGTCATCAAGAAGAGCTTTCTCATTCCGATTTCCGATGCACCGGAATATACCAGAGGCGGCGTCAGCCGATGATTTGAAGCCCAAGAATGAAATTGACTTGATGGGCAGGTGGGAAAATGGAGACTTTGATGAGGGAATACAAAGTCGTAATATCTTGGATTCTCAAGCTAATCCTCCATCTTTTGGGAGGAGGACACTTCTCTGGCTTATGGGAAGGCAAAACCAAAACAAGGTTGTTCACTCATCTTTTTCAAGCAATGTTTAAGGTTGTCTTTATCATTTTGTTTGATGCATTTTCTCTTAGATTTCTGTTCCTGAAAAGAAGAAAATTTTCACTAGTGCAGAATAGGGAACTGAAGGATATAGAAACAAAAGAAAAAAAAAATGAAAAGAGGGATTTCTGAGGTAGAATTTTGTTTATTCTTTTCACAAATCTTGTCTCTATTTGATTAGCATTTACTTAGATACATATGATAGATTCCTGCATTTTTCTTTTAGTACTATGTTTTGAGATCTCAGTCCTGACTGTTTTGGACAAAACTAAACTAGAAATTGTTGTTATGTTTTCTGATTGGTCAGGGCTTTAAAATTTACAATGTAGTTGTTGCTAAAAAAAGTAATAAATTGTTCAACTTGTGGTAGTTGTTAAATTCATTTTTTTTCACAAGTGACAGAAATGGTCCCTTCGTTAAGTCTAGTATTAGTGTCAAAGCTTTGTAGGTGAAAGTGAACTTTAGTTGGCCAATTTAAGTGGAAAATTCAAGTTTGAAATGGAACCAGACCAACTACAATAATGACACTGATATAGATATGTACTTGTGTCAATTTTTTTTGTTTGTGGATCTAAATTACGATGTTAATTAATCTTCGTTATTGGAGTCAATGATGTTTGAAATTATTGAAATCCTCTTCCTTAACCAGGAAATAATTCAACTTTTGCTAACTTATTTGAGGGAGATTAGTTGGGTCTGATTAAATCTACTTTGAATACACACACACACACAAAAAAAAAAAAAAAAAACTTTGAACAAAATCGTTTCCTAATTCGATGATGTTTTAAGTTTAAGCTGTAATTTTCTTATATGCTTTCCATTTATTTTTATCCCAAATCGGATTTAGGCGAATTAAAAATAATCACATACGAGTAAATTATACTGGTTATATAATTGATGTATAATTCAAATAAATAAATAAATAGATAAATAAATAAGGATGTTGATTTCTACACTTCATATTTGACCTTTAACACTTCATACTCCATATTGTTTAATTAAGAATGACTTAACTGTTCTAATTTATTTTAGACGATTTTTTTCATTTTTCACAAGCAAAATAATCTTTTTTCTCACTTCAATATTTTTTATATACTATATTTTTAGCTCTTTTATCTTTCAACACTTCTTCTTTGTAAATTTTGAAAAACTCTAAAAAACATGGAGTACCAAGATACTAAAGAACCAGTATAGCTCCCAAAAAGTATTCAAAATTGTTCAAGCTCGCAATATAGAAGATATCTTCACTCTTTATTCAATTATCATTGACCTTGATTATTATAATTTTATAGCAATTATGTATATTTTTATGTTTTTAATTGTGATCACATTTATTTTGATTTATTGTGAAGTTCATAATATTGCTCTTTATTGGATTATCTACAAAATAATGGTGGTTGTATTTTTTTATTAATGAATTGATTATTTTTTTTATCTTTTACTTGTTACTGCAAAATCATTTACAATAGTTGGTTGCATTTTTTGATATTTGCGTTGTGTGTTATGCTAAACTGATTCCAACTTTTGTCTTATATATTCAAAATTAGTGAATGAAAAACATTTTTTTTAGGACAAACCATAGATTTAGTATTTAGAAAAAAAAATAAAAAAAATAAAAAAAGGAGTGATTACAGTTGTCTTGACCGTATGAACAATAAAAGAGTAGTCAAATTGTACAGCAAATCAAATAATCTTACTTCACTATCATGCAATTTTTTGTTATTTTGAGCATTAATTACATTCTTTTTGAATTTTATGTAAAAAAAAATTTTTTGTTCTTTATGTTGTAAACTACAAATTGGATGAATCCTTTAACAATTTATTAAAAAACATTGTTTTTCATTATTCATAAATAGAACTCCATGTTCTTTAAATAAATTTAAAAAAAAAAAATCTTTTATGAATTGTTAACTTGTTTTAACTAGAGAAATAAGAATTAATCCATGAAAAATTATTCTAGAAAAATAACATGGAGAATTGAAGATAGTATGAGGTTAAGAAATATAGTATAAGAGTATTGGAGTGAGAAAATTATAATTTTATTTGTGAATGATTGAAAATTAATAATTAGGATATTTGAGTCATCTGCAATCGAAAAATGTGGGGCATAGAGTGCAAGAGGCAAAACATAGAATGCAAAAATCAACACACATAATTAATAGTATAGTACACCCAATAATATTTGATACATAATTAACTTGAATTTAATTTGGACAATAACTTTCGGTTTCCAAATTGTTGGCTGTTGGACGTACATTGAATACCATAATTATATGAAAGATGTTTGTCTAAACGTGTAAGGTATTCATGCTTGTTTTGCATGGACCACAGAGCTGGACCATTGAGTTTATCTGTAGAATCATGGATAGAGCCAGGGGGGTTGGTGGATGCAGCCCATCAAATTTATTTAGAGCTATATTATTCATAAATTTTTTTATTAAAAATTTGTAATATTATCCCTATTGTAATATGATTTTCTTTCATATATATTATGTACAATTTCCATCCCTTCGCAGAATTCGTAATAAAATCAATTGTAAATTCAAATTCGTTCGTCATTAATTAATTGCTATGGCATAGGATACCATATATAATTCATGTCACTAGTCAATAAACAATCCCAAAAATTGAGTTGATAAATTGAAATTACAAATTTTATACTTATATTGAGTATTTGTGCGAAGTGTAACATAAATTAAAGTTAGAATAAGTATATGTTTTTAATGTGGGATAGCTTCTATTTGCACATTATCATGTTTTTATAGTTAGCTCAATTTAAACTTAACTTTTTTATTCGTTTCTTATACAAATTTAGCATTCAAATACTCTATGTATATACTATCAGAGAGATGAATCCATTGATATAAATTTTATTTAATTTTAATTTATAAAATATCTAATTATATTCCTCAATTACAATAACTTGAATCGAAGGATAGAGTCTTTTGGAAACATCACATATCAAAAGAAAATCATGATTTTCACTTCCCAAGAAAATTAAAATTATTGAGAAAGTTCAACAACTATAGTACTGAGGCGTGATGAGACCGCAACATCTTACGTCTACCAGCATATAGTACGAGGCTTTAAATTGTAACCATAAAATAATAATAATAATAATAATAATAATAATAATAATAATAATAATAATAATAAAGTCACGGGGCTTTAAATTGTAAACATATATAATAATAATAATAATAATAATAATAATAATAATAATAAAGTTGTGACTCTTTTGATGATTATAGTTTTTGCCCCAATAATAAGTATTTGATTTTTAAGAAAAATTAATTTTGTAAACTCATGTCCCAAACAAAGAAAAGATAGACCACTTTATAAGGGTTTCATTTATAGCGTGCATACAACATTGTGTTCAAAAATTGCCTTAAGTTGTTCATGTTAATTGTCAACAATTAAAGAGAACCAATTTGGATGGATGCTTTGAAATTTTAGACTTCATTACGGTGGCCTTGTTTTGAGAGTGAAATGCTATTTAGAGTTACATATTTTTCCGTACTACAAATTAATTACTTCCATAAAATTATTTATATATTAATTTTGCTCCCCAATAAGTAAATTCTGATTCTGTCACCGTATAAATTTTGGTTTGCGCTCATCTCATTTTGGATGATTTGTTCTAAAAAATTATTTTATTTTATACTTTACTTTATGAATATGCACAAAATGTACATAATCCACAGTCAATTATTTATTTAAAAAAATATTAAAAAAGATAAAAAAAAAAAACTAATTATAGTTTTTTAATAAAAGAAACTAATTATTGGAATATATAATTTGAACTGCAACCCTCTAACTTATCAAAATAAATAAATAGACGGAGATATATTATTAAATCTATAAATTTATACAATAAAGTATGTAATCAAAATGTTAAGTTGAACATGCAATATAAAATTAATCATCTTGAATTTTCAAAAGCATTTACAATTACTAAAAGACAACTGACTTGGCAAACTGCTATAGAAAATTAAACCAACCGTCAATAAATTATGAAGGGGGCTCATGGATTTCTACCATACCAAAATGTCTTGCCATCTGGAAAGACAAAAAGACCAAGTATATGGCCAGAAGCCCACTGCCCAAAAACCTATCAGTCCTCATCATTCTCTTTGGAAGAATCACAAGGGCCCAAAGCAAGGCCACCATGAAAAATCCAATGGTAATAAATACAGAGTGGTCCACAGATATCACAATTGTAGCTGGAAAGCTGGTCCAAGCTGACAAAACCAGTGACAAGCCCAAGCCCACAACAGTGTTGAATATGGGCCCAGCATAGGACCCAGTAATGGCTAACTGGGCCCCATCTGGCCCACCTTTCTTGGCCATTGTGACATTTGCAACTAAGTCACCTACTGAATTCCCCCATGCAAGAACCGTCAGGCCTAATATGGAATGGTCAATGCCAAGAATAAGGCCAATTGACACCAATAGGGAAATCAGTTCTTGTGCCAAGAAATA
The DNA here is from genome assembly GCA_018894105.1 of Jacaranda mimosifolia. Classification (NCBI taxonomy): domain Eukaryota; kingdom Viridiplantae; phylum Streptophyta; class Magnoliopsida; order Lamiales; family Bignoniaceae; genus Jacaranda; species Jacaranda mimosifolia. The sequence continues at coordinate 30,665,225 of CM032126.1, forward strand.
AGTCCAAATGACACTCATAATAAACCCTTCTGCAAGCCAAAGAATTGAACACTTTCTTGGTGGGTTAAACCTCTCAGTTGTGCTAAATGCAAGAATCCCACTTGCAATTCCAATTGATCCGCCAATTGCATATATCACAAGTCTTGATTTTGCGCTACTGAAATCCCAAGCAAGAGCCAATGCTATAGGTGCTAATGTGACTGAGACAACTGCAAATGGCTTAGACCATTTCTCCTCAGAAACAAGTGGAATTGTTAGCCTTCTTGGGAGGTCAAGTGGCAGCTCCAAAATGCACAAGATTTTGTTCACGAAAATGGCCACTCTTCCTTTCTGATCAGCAGTTTGAGGCCCTTCTTGGTCTATAGAACAAAACAGCGGCGCCTCCAGATGGTGCGATCCATCTTGCCCATTTTCCTCCTTACAACATGTGAAAATCAAGAAGACATATAAGAAATATAAAGAAATGAAAGAAAGAGCACCCCACACACTGATTTCTCCCAAGATGACAATCAGAAGTATGCAAGAAAGGGATAAGAGTAAGAAGAAAACATCTGTAATGAAACTCGGTTTGCTGATTTTTCCACCACAAGAAATGCTTATGATTCCAACCACGACGCAAGATACAAAGAATGCACCCCCTAGAATGCTGTTTAGGCCAATATCTGTGGTGCCATCACCTGTGAAAGAAATTATACTGGCAAAAACATCTGGCGCACCATTTCCTAGTGAAAGAAGAGAGACTCCTGCTATAGTTGGGGAAAGTTTCAGAATTTTCGACAAGCCGGCCAGTGAAGAGCTAAAATAGCTGCTTGCTGTATCTCCTAATAAATAGAATAGCAATAGAAGCCAAAGGGGTAGAGAAATGTATCCAAGAAGTGGGCTAAATGAGCAGTAGAATAGCTGCAGATATGGAATATAGCCCCTTGGTTTGCATCCTTCGTGGGATTTAACATATGAGCATTTTTCCTGTGACCTATGAATCCCTTTGCAGCCTGTATCAGTATCTGTTATCTTGTAATAATTGGACATTGGATTAGAATCATCATTCCGTGGAAATTCGGATTTTGAAGAGTGGAAATGGGCTGTAATGAGGCAAGAGATGAGAAAAAGGAAGCTCAAGTTTAGCAGGATTTTGTATAGCCTCTCGGATCTTTGTGTGGAGAAGAATTCTGCCATTTAAGAAGGAGAAAGCTAAAAAAAGTATACTTCACAAATAAATGATGTCATAGGAGAAGAGTTTGAGTTTCTTTTGAATGATACATGAAAGCTGCAGTAAAAAGAAGTAGACAAACCAATCAATTATTACAAGAATCATACATAAAATAAACTGGTGTGAAAGAATGATACGAGGAATCGTACTAAGATACCAGAATTAGCTGTCTTGTCCTGAGGGAATATAGAGTTTGATCAGGTGATGTATTAACCATTAATGAACTAGTCGGGCCCTTTTTTTTCTTTTTCCTTCTAAATTTATTTTTGCTCATGCTTCAATTTTGAAGATAGCAGCTATCCCAGTTGTGGCCTGGGGGTAGGCGGTCAAGATGGAATTACACTAGTTATACCCAAAAGAATAGAGGATGAGATTCCAGAGGAAAATAATATAATAGATGTATTGTCATTCAGGGGATCTATTGCAGAAGCAATGAAATAATAGTAAAGTAATTCGATATAAAGTGACAATAAATTTAACGTGGTTCGACGATGTGCCTAATCCACCCAACAAAGAAAAGAAACTTTATTGATCTCAAATCAAAGTGCAAATACAAATTTGAATCCTACAAATCTCACAAAAATACCTAACACCCTCGTTGTAAACCCCGTCTTGAGAGAATTACTCAAAAGCAGTAAAGAAGCCCTTGTGTTATGTTCGTGATACTTTCCTGAAAGAAAAAATGCTAAATTTATACCCGAAAACAAAGTCCAAGGCATGTGGGCTTGCGTTGCGCGCTGGGGCGTACAAAACTTGTGCCCCAACGCGCCTTTCTTGTATTAGGGTAGAAACTTTGCGCTAGGGTGCAAAAAATCTCCACCTTGATGAGGTTTTTCATCTCAGCAATTGTTCATGACTCTATTGCAAACCAAATTCCATTGGCCTTCAAAGATGCCACTGCACATACTAAATTAGTAAGGTCCTGGCTCCAACTAACTCATCCTGGCCAATGCATATGTACAGCTTAATGTGTGACTTTCAGGACTCCACCTTCAGTGAATATTCACAATCTTTGGAATCCCGCTGGCTCAAAGAAATTAGAATCTTTTGTGTTTTTAGGGCGTATGTCACACCACCTAAAGTATGAACCGCTCCAACAACTATTTTGATTTTTTCCACTCCAATACCCATGACTCTCCAAGTAAAATCATTGTACAAAGACAAATGACCTATCTTCCATGATTGAAGTGAATAAAAAATAATTCTTCATGGAGCAAACATGCATTATGCATTCGGAATTCAAAATCCATTGATCTCCACAACATTAATAATAATATTGTCCGCAATACAAAGTCAAATCTTCTCGCTGTAAATCCTTCATATCGATCGGCTTCTCCTACCTTCCCTTCAATGCCACTACTAAGCCTTGTTGAATTAGGAGATCCTCCACTCTTTCTTGCCAAAGAGTGAAATTCCCTTTGTCATCAAAATTTTGAACCATGAAGTAATTTGTTAATAACAAGATGATTCAGTGATAAGAGTACATACGATTTGCACATTATAAAGTAGTGTATATATATGATTATAAAGTAGTGTGTGTGTGTGCCCGCGCATGTAAACTATCCAAAATTTATATGAGGGAATAAAATAATTTACTTGTGGGGTATATTGCTATGGTCAATTTGGATAGCAATTACAATGATTATACATTTTGATTATAGGATTGATGTAGAAGAGTTCTTACAAAATTCCATAATTTTTCATATATAAACAAATGAAATAACCTTAACTGTAAATATAATTGTATAAGTCATAATAAAAAACTATATATTGCTTAAGTATATAATCAATCATGTTGATTGAATGGTCGGTTGACCTAATCCTCACATATATAAATGTAAGATTTGGGATTCGTCATTTTGATATGCACGTATGTGTAAATTAAAAACTAAAAATAATAATTGTATTGTGCATAATTATACTAAAATTATACATAAAAACATTAATATCATTGTCTGTGTATAAATATATGTATATATAATTTAATAGTTTATGAATAGTTTTTAATATATATTTAACAATTTATGGGAAGAGAGAGAGAAAAGTTTGGAGTGATGGAGATTCTCTCTACCCTCCCACCGACACGGATCAAATATCGTACTGCATGACTGCATCAATCTTGATAGTGCGTGACGTGTGTGTGTTCCCTTTCGTCCATAACAATAATGATTCATTCATTGCACCTCGAACATATGAACCGTCCCAATTTGTTATCGCACTTGTCAGTTGTCACATGCTTCTTAAAACTCAATACAAAATAATAATAATAATAATAATAATAATAATAATAAGTATTGTTATTTGCCCTTCAAAATTTGTTATTGTCACTTCAATTAATTTTTAATATATATAAATTAATCATTATATCTCTTTATTTTTAAAATATTGTTTAATTTAAATTATTGGACAATAATGCCATTGGTGTACTATTTTTTATCCTATTAACTATAATCTTGGTTCATTTCTAACTTGATTTATTCCATATCAAACTTGATGGAACACATAAAAATGAACAAATTATTTCATATCTACATTCAATCATCTCATTGAAAATATGGCTATAATAGAAAAATGATATCATTACTACAAAATAGTATATTTCTATAACCCAAATGTGGGTTTTGTTTTATTTCATAAAGATTACTGTATAAAATTATCTCAATCAGAAAAGTGAAATAAAAAAAGAAAAGAGCATTGTACCTTGTTATTTAGACTTGAAAAAAAATTACCCATACTGTAGGTATCCAAAAAAATGTAGATAATAAACCTCATTTTCTCCACCTAATAAAATGTAGATAATTTTACTGACTGCCTAATTACTTACCACTTTTTTACCTAATTCACAATTACCCATGGGTATACCATGAACAACCACCATATACATACTTATGTTTATATATATATATATATTAAATTTTTCTCTAATTCTCACAAATAATTTGGAGGATATTATTCACACAAATTTCATTGTCTTGATTCCGAGATCAAATAACTTGATAACTTGATGTTTTGAAGAGGTATAGGACATTTGCGGTAGCAATACGTTGTCGCGTTAAAGCTTGAAAACTTGAAGTTTTAGACTTGAGAATATGTATATATGAATGTGGATATGAATGCGGGAATATGTGTATATGTGAATATAAGAATATGAGTCTCTAATCATCCGTTTTATATAGGTGCTCAACATGAGACTCCGAAATGACTAGAATACATTTGATAATTATTTCTTTGATGCACATATTAAAAGATAATATCAAATATTTTTGACTTGATTGGTCCACGTACATGATGTGCCACGTGGCCCGGTTTGATTAGCTTGAGATTGCTAGGCTACCAGACTTGATTTGATTGGCATGATACATCTTCATCTTGACACTTGCCAACATTTGATTTGTATAAAATAAATATCAGAATATTAATTAAAATTAACTATTTATCATTTGGAATTAAATTTAATAAATTCCAATACACAAATAGAAAATTTTAAATTAATAATTCAGATGTTATTTATACATGTTATTTTTCAATTGACCCAAAAATTAAGCTGTTTACATATGCCCCCTCAAGACTTGTGCACGAATAATGTCTTTCAATATATTTTTGAGTGAATAAGTCATGATAATTATTATATATAGAAGTACATATATATAACGTATGAGCCTTTAATATATATATATATATATAGCATATGTGCCTTTAAAAAATATATATATATATATATAACATATGAACTTTTAAAATACATATAAAATACATTATATATATATATATATATATATATAACATAGGAACCAATTGAGAAACACAGTTTCCAAATCTTGCGAATAGAAAAGAAAGCTCCAGCATCATGCTGCAGTGGCCGTTTCTTGCTGTAAGCTGAGACTTTGAATTGTTGCTGTAAGCATTAAGCAACCCGTCTTTGGGCCTTTCACACACACACACACACACACACACACACACACATATAAACAAGTGTGGCCCTCACAAAATTGATTCTCACTTGCACCACACAATCAGATTTCTTAAATGCATGGCCCACGCGAATTCTATTAACCAATAAAAATTTTGGCCCCGGGGTGGCAATGAAAGTTATCTTTCAAAACATCTTTCTCCCATTAAAAGTCAGACCTCCAGGCTACAGCTTGAAGGAGTCTGTCATGATTACAACTCTCGTGATGGTGCCAGCCATAATTTTATTTTTATTTATTTATTTATTTACTTTTTCCCAAATATATTAAATTCAATCTCTGCATGGTAAATCATGGTGAATCAAATCAAATAACTTCTTCCGCAGAGTTTTGCTCATCGAGAGTCTTGTTTATTCATTAAGCGGGCTTAATCTCATGAATACGCTTGGACCGAAACTCTTCAAAATCAAACTATAAAAGGGATAGCTAATTACTCATAGTTGAGAATTAAGTTGGGAATTATTGTGGTACATTCATCCACTCAATTGGCGACCTCCCATTATGCTTGAGCCTTGCACACAATATGTTTGAAGAAAAGCCTCATAGTGCTCATATAGCATTACCACCTCCATTCAATTGGCTGATTACTACAATTGAAAGAATGTTGCTTGGAGTCTCTTGCCATTCATCAATAAAAAAATATCGTTACTCCTTAAGGGCATCAACACATAGCAAATACACAAAATTTGAAGACTTTAGGTGAGTCATCAAATTAAGGAATGTTTCTATATCTTTGTATTTTTTTCTTCATCCCTTCTCTCCTTTTTTTTTCTTTTTCTTTTAGATACTTCATTATGTTAAGTTTTTCTTCTATTCTCTTTTCTTTTGCAGGTTAAGAAACACAGTTCATTCCTAATCAACTCGTGAGGATGTATATCGAGTATCACACAGAACCATCTTCATGTATTATCATTGGAAGTGACAAAGACACCTTCAAAATTAAAAGTACCAAATTGGTTATCCATAAATCAGCCTATGATGTTCTTCGTTCCATACCTTGACCTCTCAGTAATTCCATGCATATCCAAGAGTGGTCCAAAGAGGCAACCAAGGAAGTGATTGATCCGTATTCTGGCATTGCATCTCGTTCTAAGATACTCTTCTTGAAGTCCTCTCTTCATGATGCCAAAGCTAATAGCTCATAATTTTCATTTGCAGGTTATCACTCCAACATTAATGGACGCTCAGTGAGAATTCCCACATCAAAGTTTGGCGAAATATCTTTTCATGCAGGTTATTGGGAATGGACAGAGGATGTACTAGGCCATCATGCATATGCGCTTCGTCAAGCTAGGATCTATGCAGCAGTCCATGCCTTGCTTTTCACATATGTCTGCCATAAGAACATTCTTCAATCTTTCATTGAGCTATGGTGACCTTCCACGAACAGCTTGCACACTGCCACTGGTGAATTTTTAGTTTCTCTATAAGATCTTTGTGTACTTGGTGGATTGCCTATTCATGGAGGTTTCTATGATAAAGCTATCCCTACTGCGAAGGAACTACTTGGTGATGATAGAAATGCCCCTTATTTACCACGAAGTTGCAAGTATCTATTCGTGGGTTATCATATGCTCCCAAAAGGATTTTGATGGCGTTCCTATTTCTAATTGGATTAACTTTTGGTTTAAAGGACCAACCAGTTATGCAGAACCATCTTTGAGGTCTTCTCGAAAAAGGTCTATTGAGCCAAAGATCTCTCATAATCCTTGTGGAAGAATTAATGCATCACTTTTACCTCGCACGAAGGAATATGATGAGCCATTTATGATGTTGGAGGTTGAAGATGTTAGAGAAGAGACCTACTTAGCTGTTTTTCTTTCATGCTAGTTATGTAGCTTTGTTCTACCATATCGCAAAGCAAATCTGATTCGTGCCACTATCTTTAAGGTTGCTAGTAGAATGGCAAATGGTGATGGTTTTCTTTTGCAAGTCCTGTACTGGCGGGCATCTATCGAGGCTTGAGGAATATATCGAATTCACCAAGTCTTCAGGAATCTTCTTCCATCTTTCCAATTCATTATGTTCATAGTTGGATAGGGCACTACCTCGACACTCATTTTTTTTTATCTAAGATTGATGTAGGAGGAGCTGAGATGGTCTGCGAGGGAGAATATGGCTAAATATTTTGATCTTTCAGAAGCACGGGATTTGTTCCTTAGTATCAACCCTTCAACCATTCAAAATTTACGCTTATTTTCATGCAAGCAGTTCACAGTAATAGATGGCCCATGCATATCAAATACTTATAAAGACCTTTTTGTGGCTTTCCATTTTAGCTATTTGACATTTCGTTGCGGAAAAGAGCATATCGTCAAAATTTATAGCCCTCATTGATTCAGTCGGCAATGTGGATTTTGTCAACACGCTCCGGGCAACTTAAAGAAAGAGATCCTTACTTGTGATTTGCACGAGCTTGTTCAACTTTGGCAGCTATGTACCTTACTGAACGCATGTTACAAACTTATCATTCCTGGCAATATTTCTTCCTTTTTATTAGCCACAAAGGAATATGCAGATTAGTGGGACAAACACTAGAAGGCTTCACAAATAAAAGATACTAAAATTGTTCTCAAAGTCAATCAGAAAGATGTGGAATCAACTTCTGGTCAACTCAATCAACTTGAGGAGAGAATTGAACATTATGCATATAAGCTTGGGCATCCTAGAAAGAATCTATCTCATCCTAAACAAGCCTTAATGGAAGATCCCAAAAATAACTCAGCAGCTTCACCACTTCAAAATCCTATTGTGTAAAGTTATATGCATATATATATATAGATATTTTATGCACTATTTTTTTTATTTTATATTTGCCAATCCTTTGCACTAATTTTTTCTTCTTTTCTTCTTCCCTTTTTTATAGCTTGCAAATCTTGAAATACCAATCTCAATTACTTTTGAATGTAGTGTTAGTTCGATAAATGGGGTTAATCTTTGTAACTTGCTTGAAACAACCATTTCTCAACCTCTTGACGTTGGCAAGCAAGCTTCCCTTGCTAGTGCTGATTCTAATAAATGACTAAAGGTAATATTACCTGAGATTGCAAATGATAAGGTTTTTGCCAAGAAAAATAAGCCTAAAAGGACATTTGAAGCTCCATCTTGGGCACTTCCAACTGTTGAAGTTTCTGAATTTTGTCCTCGAGTTATAAAGACCGAAGCTAAGCAGATGTTACTCAAATCCTATTGGGAACGAATATGTCAAAAAATCATGAAAACTCAATTTGAGCAACTTTCAGAGATAAAACCAACAATTGATGATTTGATCGCAGAGATGAGATTATACATAAAAAACACATCATCTTTGGAGAGCCACTTGAGATCTTTCTTTGAGGGTGTTTCCAATTACACAAAGGTTAAGTTAAATTCAATTAAAAAAGAAACACAAAAAACCCATGAGAAAGCACTGTTTTTTGCACAATAGGATCTATTTGAGATCGAGGTAATAGAAAGTGAAAGAGTTGAAGAGGTGAATGGCCTTAAGGATGAACTTCTTTAAATCTCCAAGCAGCAAGAGAAATTGAGAATACGACTTGCCGAGTTAAGCAGTAAGGAAAAATTTGCAAATTCATCACTCCACAAGGTTAAAGAAAACTTGTCCACTATTCAGAAAGAATAGCCACCAAGAGAGATAGAGTTTCAAAGCTTGAAAATACTCCATTTTTGACTGATCAAGAGGTTGAGGCTTTAAAGAGGATGGAGGCACTACTTGAAGAATCTCGTAAGGAACTAATAGCTTTTGATATGCTCGCATGAGCACTTAGCTACTTAGCATTTTTTTTTAGCACCATTGATGTAAAAGAACACTTGATTACTATATATGCAATAAAAGGTTGTTCTTTTTTTTATGAATTCTCCTTGTGCATTTTTTTTTATTTAGTATTTCTTTAAATTGATGCCAACTTCAAAGAAAAAATTGTATTACATGCCCCCAACAATTCATCCAAACTTATTCCAGTGATGTGATTAAACTTGGCAAGCAATCTAAACTTGTCCAAATGACGTGATTGAACTTGAAAAATAAGTCATCCACATTTCATCTAATGATATGATCGACTTGGGAAGCCATCCAAACAAACCCCCAATTTTTGTTAATGATGTGATTGAACTTGAGAAATAACTCCCAAGCTACCTACGTATCCCAACAAGGGGATCAAGTCATTACGTAGTTCAAAGCAACATTCTTTTTTGGGGGTGCCGTTCACAGTTTATACTCATGTGGGCCAGGAGTATCCATTACTTAACTACCTTGGACTAGGTGGGTATTTAATATTTTAGCCATATAAAATACCTTTAGTAGGGAAAGTTAGCAGTTTAATCACATGCACTACCTTTGGTGGGGAAAATTAGCAATTTAACCACATGCGCTACCTTTCGTGGTCACCGTACACAGTTTATACTCATGTGTCAAGGAGCAACGTTTCTTATAGATAATATTGCTTAAAAAATTTGCTATTTATGGGGCCTATGCGCAATCCATCTTTGTCAACCAACTTGTAAGTTCCATTGGTGTAGACATCTTTTATCACATATGGACCATCCTATTTTAACATGAATTTACTTCCCATTCGCTGGGTGATGGTAATGGGCCTTCTTATTGCCAACACCAAATCTCCAACCTAAAAAGATCGCGGACGAACTTTCTTATTTAAAGCCCTTGTCATTTGTGCTTGATAATATTCAAATTGTTGTTGCACTTCAAGTCTTTTCTCATCCAATGCTTCCAATTCCTCAAGTCGAAGGCGAACATTATCTTTAGCAGTAAGTCCTTCTTGAATTGCTATATGAAATGAGGGTATTTAACTTTCAAGCGGGAGAACAGCTTCCACTCCATAAACTAGTGAATACGGAGTAGCCTGGGTAGCAGTCCGATGAGTTGTTTGATATGCCCAAAGAGCTTCTCGAACTTTTTCATGCCAATCCCTTTTAGATTTTGACACTACTTTTTTCAACAGGTTGCATAAAGTTTTATTAAACGCCTCTGCTAGACCATTTGCAGCTGCATTGTATATAAAAGAATTGTATTACCTGAATCCAAATTGTGCACAAAGTTTGTCCGTCAACTTATTGTAGAAAGGGTTCCCATTATCAGTAATGATGTAATGATGCACTCCATACCTAAAAATCAGATGACAGCGAATGAACTTAACAACAGTTTCTTTCTTCATTTCCTTGAGGGGAATCGCCTCTGCCCACTTGGAGAAATAGTTTGTAGCTGCCAATATGTAAGCATGACCAGCTGACGACTTAGGAGCAAGATGACCTACAACATCAAGACTCCATTCATCAAATGGCTGTCCCAAAAGCAAATGGTAGAAAGTCCTTCCATCAATGACATGAAATAAAGTACTTGTTTTCAACTCCCCGATTATGAGGTCTAGACGAACCATACCAATATCTCATTGGCTTCCTTGGTTGAAACCTTGAATAGTTAGGCGGCTGTGTGAGAGATTTTCAATAGAAACCCCCAAATTCTTCATGGTAGGTTTTGGCATGATATTGACGGCAAATCCTCCATTAATGAGTATAAGGTTAACCTTTTGCTCTTGCAAGAACCCTGAAACAAAAAGCGGCCTATTGTGAGATTTTAACCCTAACAGCAAGTTCTTGTCTATAAAAGCAATGGCTATATAACATGAAGTAGAATGTTGCTCTTCAGTTTCACAAGATATAGCATGCACTATTTCAACTCTTTGATTAAAGAATTCTGTAGGAAAATAATCTTTCAAAGTCACTTGGCTCTTTTTGTAACCTGCCAATGGATTTTCCAACTTGCCATTTGTAGCCTTTAGACTTTTCATCATCCTGGGTTAAGGGCGTCTAGCCATATGTGGGCCTTTAATGCTAATGGATGAAATTGATTAAGACATCGTCTTTTTCTTCGTCGGTGCATTACAAGAATCCACTCACTACTATCTTCAATTTCAGTAGTAGAACTTGTTTCTAGCTTACTCACCTCATCAGCGAGTTGAGTCTTCGCTAGCATTGGATCTAAACTCCCAAACTGAAGCATTGTTGATGCCCCCATGAGCGAAGATGAAGAATATACATTATCTTTTATTAGCAGAACATATGTAGCGTCGGCTACTGCTATAGCACTAGCAAGATATGACCTAACAACGTCTTCTGTGTCAAGAATGATCTTTTCATCTCTTTTTAATGCCATGACCTTATCCTTGAAGATGAAATATTTCTCTGTTGGATGGCCGACAACTCGATGATACTTGTAATATTTTGGATCGTTCACCTTTCCAACTTTTTCAAGATATTTTGGTTCCGGTAGTTCAATCAACTTTCTTGTCAATAATTCATCAAAGATGTCAGAAACATTAGAATCTGGAAATGGATACTCATTTTCCTGCATTTCTTTCAGTGTTTTCTTGCTTGTTGAAATGTGTTGATCTTAAATTTTCTCAATAACCTTTTTATCACTTGTGGGAATTTTTATGGAGGCTGTCTTGATTGCCATTGATTCCTTAATAGCAGTTTTGGCATATTCTTCACTCTTCTTTGAATCTTTCTTTTCTTTCTTCTAGTCTTCAACAAGAATTCTAACCCCGCGATTAGCAATGCTAAGCTCCATGTCATGGGTACGAATGGCTAATTCCTCAAACGTGCGAGGCTTGATTCCATGAAAAATGTAGAGAAGTCCCCAATGCATAACTTGAATACACATCTCCACCGTAGATGTCTCTGAGAGTCTATCCTTGCAGTACAAACTTAATGCACGCCAACGATTGATGTAGTCTACCGCCGGCTCATCCTTCCATTGTTTTGCATTGGTAAGTTCAATCATGCTCATAGTCCGGCGTGTACTATAGAAGCAATTTAAAAAATTCCCTTTCCATTTGATCCTAGCTATCGATGGATTCAGGTTCTAAGTCGAACTACCAGTCGAAGGCATTTCCTTTCAATGAATGTACGAACTGTTTCACAAGAAGATCACCATAAGTCCTTGCATTGTTGCATGTCTCTATGAAATGGGCCACATGCTATTTTGGATTTCCTTTCCTATCAAACTGTTGGAATTTTGGTGGTTGATATCCTATTAGCATTCTCAGTGAGTCAATCCTCTTTGTATATGACTTTGAATACATAATAGAACTTTGAGAAGGCATGCTATACTGAGCCCTAATAGTATTGGTGATCATGTCCTGTAATTGTTGAACAGACAATGTAGTAATAGAAGTTCAAGAGTGGTTGATCTTTTGATCAGGTTCTCGCTTGTAAGGCATCTCCTCAACTTGTTTATGCACCATTGTATGGCCAAGGGAAGATTGATGGTTGTATCTAAATCCTCCAAGATGGGAGTATTCCTGTTTGTCCATAAGTTGTGCAATATGTAGATCTTTCTCTTCTACAATTTTTTGGAGGTCAGCAATAGCTTGGGCCATCCAAGCAAGTTGCTCATCCGTTGTTGTCACTATAGCCGGCAACTTAACAAAAGACGATGTTTGGGGATTTGTTTCCCTTGGACTTCCAGAGTCAGAATCATAAGATGGAATGGAATCAGTATTCTTGCCCCTAGTCATGGGTTGATTGACAGATTCAACAGCATCTTTCCTGGCCAAAGCGAGTTGGTTCCTCTTAGGTGTCAATGAGTGGTTGGAAATATCTTCAAAATTCAAATGAGAGAAAGAGATGAGGGGTAGATTCGAGTCCCACCGGCGTGCTAGAAAATTGTTCACACAAATTTTGTTGTCTTGATTCCGAGATCAAAGGACTTGATGACTTGATGCTTTGAAGAGGTATAGGACTTTCGTTGTAGCAATACGTCGTCGCAATAGAAACTTGAAACTTGAAAACTTGAAGTATTGGACTTGAGAATATGTGTATATGAATATATGGATATGTGGATATGAATATGTGAATATGAGAATATGAGTCTTTAATTATCCCCTTTATATAGGTGCTTAGCATGAGACTCCGAAATGACTTGAACACATTTGATAATTATCTCTTTGATGCACATATTAAAAGATAATACCAAATATTCTTGACTTGATTGGTCTACGTATATGGATACACGATGTGTCCCAGCTTGATTAGCTTGAAATTGCTAGGCTACCAGACTTGATTTGATTGGCATGACACATCTTCATTTTGACACTTGCCAACATTTGATTTGTATAAAATAAATATCATAATATTAATTAAAATTAACTATTTATTATTTGGAATTAAATTTAATAAATTCCAATACATAAATAGAAAATTTTAAATTAATAACTAATATGTTATTTACACATGTCATTTTCAATAGCCCAAAAATTAAGTCGTCTACAGATATAACACATTTTTCTATGATAAGAATAATGTTCAAGGGGTATTTATATTTTTAGTTCAAAAAACTTTTGACATAATGGGATTTAAATTTAAACTTTGAAATATAATATAATTTAAAATCGATAGATGTTTAAACATTTAAGTTGTACTTTTCAAATTAAAATACTCGACATAATTTAAGTACTTTTTCAATGTAATATTTAAAATTTGTGACCTCTTTTATTAGTATTATTTAAGTAATATTTGAATAATATTACATAAATTAAAAAATACATATTAATTTACCTTCAAGTTTTAAAAAATATAAATACTCGTACATGTGGGTTACCCATCACCCATAGTCATGGGTAATGGGTACACTATATCATATTCAATAAAAAATGGATAATTTTACCTATGAGTAAATTTACTCAACCCATCATTACCCATTCTTGGATTACCCACGGCTATTCATTTGCCAGATCTATTGTTATTTCATATTAAGTTGGACATATTGAGATGGAATGTTTTCATGGGTAATAAAGTTGAAAGTGATAATTATTATATTAAAGGGTATATTTGTCTTGCAAATTATCATAAATGGATTTGAAAAGTAAATGGATATTTTGATCAATAATATAACACAAAAATTTAAAATAGAGTACCAATAACAAATTTTGGAGTGCAAATAATAATATCCTAAAAAAAATGGTATTAAGTCTTGGTCCACTTTTTTTTTATATTAATGATGTGTATTTTAAACTATTATTTCTTGTTGCCTTAGGCCATAATTTTTAATTTCAACTATTCAACTACTACCTACAAAAGGCTTTTTTGTAGTTATCTCATTGAGGACTGGTTTTTTAACATCTTAATGAATATATATTTTCAATATATCGATAAATACTTACATATATAGGGAGAGATTTATTAATTTTTCACTCCATTATCAATATATAATTTTGTGCGTGTTATAGCATAATTTCAGGCTAAAAAACCAATAGCTTGATTTGTAAGTCAATAAAAATTTCATTACCTTTTCTAGATTTTTATATTATTGGACTTTCACTCAATTTTTTAGAAATCAATTTTGAAGGGAACTTCTAGTCTCTAAAGAATTAGACTTCATCTACTTCAATATTATAAAATATGAATTTCTATTTTTTTTATTAGAATTTTCTAATTCTAGAAGAAGTAATCAAGTAATTTACTCTTATAAACAAGATTGCTTATTGATTACTTGATGATACTTGTGAGACTCATCATACTTGTGAGATACTTTAAAAGAGTTACAAATAAGACAATATAAAGTAGGATTGCAAATGAATAGAGCTTGACAAAAAATTCAAGGCTAAGCTCGGGTTATTTGTAAAATACATTAGCACGATTAGAATTGAGCCACAACCGAGATTAGGCTCGAGTTTCATCAGACATTTGTAGCACTAAAAGATCGAGCTCAAGCATTAGGTTCAATTATTTCTCATTATTCTCAATGAGACTTTTGAGAAATACTATTTGTCTTAGTAAATTCAATAACATCATCAATTTTTTCATCCAAATTTCTATCAACAACAACATAATATCACAATTTCCAAATAAAATAGCCACAGGGGCACAATACAATTGCAATGATGGAAAAATATGTCAAAAAATCAACAAATTCAACACATATTAAAAATTCAAAATAAAACAAAAGCAACAAGTAATGGTACATCCAAAATCCATACACATCTATATAGCAGAGAGTTGCACAATGACCTTCAGAAGAGCAAAAAAGCGGGAAGCAATATATCCAAAATCCATACATATTTATGTAATAGTACAGATGACCTCCAAAAAAACCAAAAGCAGCAGGCAACAATCTGACAATCTGTTCAAATTCCAAAAACCATACACATCTATGTAGCAACACAGCTACACAATGATGAAAAATATGTTCAAAATTCTAAAAAGATGAAAAGAAAATAAGCGACACTTAGGCTATGCTTGTTTTCCAACTCCCAAAACAATACAAAACATTCAACTTCATTTCCCGAGTTACACTTACAAAGCAAATTTTTTCTACCCGAAATATCCCCAAGAATAAAAAGGAAAAAAATGCCCATTTATACATATATACATACACATACACACACATTTAACCTAAAAAATACAATTTTACTCTCTATAAACTCAACAAAAAGGTAACTGATTTGACATTATATATATACATACACAGACACACAATGTTTCACCTAAAAAATACAATTTCACTTTACCAACTCAACAAAAAAGTAACTGATTTGACATTTAAAATTACTTTTGTCTCCTACAGAACAATTCCAAATATACAATTTCATTTTTCATGTTTTTCCAAAACAACAAAACCAAACATTTGGCACGTTCCCTGAATTTAACTCCCAAAACTCCTTTTTCCAAAATATTTTTCAGAAAGTGTCCAAAACACAACCAAACATAGTATTAATATCATTTACTTAGTTTTCTCTCTTTCTCCTTAGCGTTTAGAGTTAAAATATAAAAAAATAGAAATAAAAAATAAAAAT
Source organism: Jacaranda mimosifolia (assembly GCA_018894105.1). NCBI lineage: Eukaryota > Viridiplantae > Streptophyta > Magnoliopsida > Lamiales > Bignoniaceae > Jacaranda > Jacaranda mimosifolia. Next base: position 30,681,214 of record CM032126.1, read on the forward strand.
TCAGGAATATTATAGCACAAATACATAGTAATATATTTATTAGGAAAAATATATTGATTAAATGATGAAAAGATTATAAAATTTCTGTAGCACCCCTACTTGGGAAAAGCCCAAAAGTCGGGAATGCCACTCCAGTTCAGACTTACATCTTAATTCATAAATAAGCAATACAGTCAACATATCCTATCAGAAATTTTTTCAAAACTATCAGAGGCATATAGCAACGGATTTCAAACTTAATAACCTCATCAAAATACTAAGTACATAGCATCAAAGGTCTCATAACATCCAACATAATATACACATGCCTTGAGTCATAATTTCGTTTTACATATCACAACATTTCTAAGATAAGACTTAACATGGATGCAAATGGATCTTTAAAAAGAAACTTAAATTTAATGGAACAATAGATAAGTTTAAGGCCAAATTAGTCGCCAAAGGCTTTAGACAAAAAGAGGGAATAGATTTCTTTGATACTTATTCTCTGGTTGCTCGTTTGACTACAATTCGAGTGCTTATAGCACTGGCTTCCATATATGATTTCCCGATTCTCTAATGGATGTGAAAATAGCCTTTATGTATGGTGATCTCAAGGAAGAGATTTATATGGATCAGCCTGAGGGATTTGTAGCTCTTGGTAATGAGCAAAAAGTCTGTAAGCTTGTTAAATCCCTCTATAGATTGAAACAAGTGCTAAGTAATGACATGAAAAATTTGATAAAACTATTTTGTCAATTGGTTTCAGTGTAAATGATAATGATAAGTGTGTTTACTGTAAGATTAAAGGTAATGATTGTATTGTACTATGCTTATATGTGGATGACATTTTATTGATTGATTCTACCATTGAGATTATCAATGAGACAAAATTATACTTTAAAAGCAAGTTTGAAATGAAGGATATGGGTGAAGCTAATGTGATTCTTGAACTCAAGTTGATTTGGTCAACTAAAGGTATAGCTATTTCTTAGTCTCATTATGTTGAGAAGATTATTGAGAAATTTGGCTATAGGGATTGTAGAATTGCTAAGACACCTTATGATCCTTTTGTGGCTCTTTTCAAGAATAAAAGTGGTATTTCTGTGTCTCAATTGAGATATTCTCAGATTATTGGGAGCTTGCAATATCTTGCAAATAGCTCAAGACTAGATATCTCATTTGAAATCTCAAAGCTAGCGAGGTATACAAGTTGTCCCAATAGAACTCATTGGGAGGCTTTAGATAGGGTACTTCGGTATCTTAAGAGCACATCATCACTTGCTCTGCATTATGGCAGATTTCCTTGCAGTACTTGAGGGAAATAGTGACGCTAGTTGGATAGCCAAAACCTCCTACAATAATGGGTAGGATATGTATTTACCTTGAGTGGAAGCGTTGTCTCTTGGAAGTCTACTAAACAGACTTTGGTAGCTCGGTCTATATTTGAGGCGGAGTTACGTACCTTGGACATAACTGGAACATAGGTTAAGTGGCTACATGGGCTGATGGTCCAATTACCCATGGTTGGTAAGCCTCTTTCTACGATCGCAGTGCATTATGATAGTCAAACCACTATTGCAAATATCAAAAGTTCAAAGTATAATCAAAAGACCAAGAGACACATCCAAGTTAGAATAAAGTCTATAAGGAAGCTTGTGTCTGATAGGGTTGTGGCCATTGATTTTGTTGGATCCAAATACAATATGGTCGATCCTTTGACCAAAGGACTTGAGTTGTCCTTAATCCAAAAACCCAGGCTGGGGACGGGACTGAAAACCCATCAGTGATGTACCTGTAGTGGCAACCCAACCTACCAAGTGAATATCCCACAAGGAAGTTTTAATGTGGTATGAACAAACAAGCTGCTGAGTGTGTCAAAGTGCCCCTAAACTTAACTGATAATTTAGTATTTGAGTATGTCCCCTAGCATACCTAAAAGGTGTTTACTGCTAGTAAAGAAAGAGTTCTAACTCTGAATGAGGTCAAGTCATATTGGCGAGATGCAAGCAGTGTATCCCTAGAGATACCCAACTAAGTAAATGAAGTCGTTTGGTCGTGATTAGAGGAAAAAGGGTTATTCCTCGAAAATATTCATGATACAAGATCAGGACATATGGATGTAACGTGTTAAACCTAAAGATCACTACATAGCCATGTAGCTTGTTGTTACCAATGGACGCCACCACATCCAAGGGACAAATTCAAGACTTTGATCCATTTGTCCATGTGGTGGCATAAGTTGGATAACTTAAGTGGTGGTTCAAACCAGAAGGTACCATTATTGAAACAAGTTACAAAAATCCTGATAGTCTAACACTATGGATTTGTGGGGAATTGCTGTAATTGGCATCAAATCAATTGGGATTTGTGAATAACTGCATGTTTAAGAAGTGATTAAAACTTATGGATAGATGCCAATTTGGTTGGAATCCATAGGTGATGTGAATATATGAAGAAGGAAACAAAAGGGCAAAATATTATGTATGTGGGGAAATCCCACCTTGTTTGTGAGACAAAGTATGGGGAAATAAGTAGGAGTATAAAAAGCTCTTTGTCTGATACAAGACCACTTATCCTATATTAGAAGTTTTCCCAATGGGAATGTACTTTATATGTGATTCAAGTATTGATACTTGGTAAAGTATGAATTAAGGGACTCATGAGGGTGTACCCACGAGTTAATCTTTACTACAAATTGCAATTTTATTTGGAATTTGAATTTTAAAATCATATTTAAAATTCAAAAAGTCAAAAGGCCGCAGAACCATTTATGCAGTTACTAGTTTATTGTATTTGGTCCAGAATGAATCTACATTTTGTTCTAGAATGAATCTAGACCAGAATGAACCTGGACAACCTTCTGGATCCTCCATCTTGCTTATATCAATTGGCTACTGCATGTAAAAAAACACAAAAACATAACAAAGAAATGTCTTCTCTCCCTCTGATATCTGTCTTTCACATATTACGGTTTTGCTTGTTAGAACTTAGGCAATTGAGTGGTGATCAAGGTGAATCTTTCTGAAGTGCAATAGAACAACTTCTGGTCTGTCCTATGCTAGAGGAAGTTTCGTTGGACACTTGTGCATTGGTAGGGGCGATAATTTCTTCAAGGCAAATATTTTTTGGTGATTCAGTTTAAGTTTTATTATGATACAGAACTTTGGCATAAGTTCACTATTTATAATGATGATTTCTATATTTGTGTTGTTATTCCAAATTTTTTGTTTGCTGTTGGTTATGTTTTTTTTTTTAAACTGGACTGCTTGAATAATTGGAATATATGTACTATTGTTTGTTGTTTTCTATAATATTCATAATATTGGTTTTACAAACACTGCCATGTTATTATAAACTGATTTCATTATACTATGTGTTTTTACAACAACAAATCCCATTTTAAGCTATGAGATTAAAATATGTGCACAACATCTAATACGTATGAGCTTTTGTTGTAGATTAGCCTCTTTTTATTTTTAGCAATAGTACATAAATTGGTAATGGCAACACCATTGGTAGGTGCATTATCCATATAAATGCTATCAAGCTTCATCTGAAGTCCCCATTCATCTAAGCACTCCCAAACTACTTTAACAACCTCACTAAACAAAGAGGTGAAACATGAACAAAATTAAGTTCAAATTTTTGCAATTTCCAATTTTTGATCAATCTAGTGGCCAGTGATAACCATATACTCAATTTTCTGACTTTTTGATTTCCAGAAATATGTAGCAAGACTGATCTTGTTCACATTCTTTAACATGCCCCTCAATTTCTCCTTTTCATATTCATAGACCTTGACATATCAAGTTTTGACTGTTGTTATGGTAAAATCTTTCAATTATGTTATTCCTCTTTTGTGCTGCAGATTGAAGCTTATTATTTTCTTATGATGTTTGGAAAATTGCTTGCAATGGATGCATTAAAGTTTTATGGTGCAATCAGCTTGCTTAATTTTTGCAATATCTTTCCAAACAACAGAAGTCCTCTTCCTTGGGGGCTATTTCAACACAAAATCATCTTCAAAATGTTTAGAAACTCCAATTACATTAGATTCGGGCTAATAGCAATTTACTCCCCTGTGTTTTAAAAAATAGGCAATATATCCCCTTATGAAAAACAAAATTTTAAAATACCTCCCCATGTTTTAAAAAATCATGCACACCACCTCCCCCTTCTCATTTGATGCCTATTTAACATAATTTTAATATGAAAAGACTAATTTACCCTTAATCATTTAATATATTTTCAATTCAATTTAAATAATCTTTTATTATCATTTTTTCCCTTTTCTTTCATTCTTTTCTTTTCTTTTTATTTCTCATTTCTCTCTTCCTCCATTATTTCATATGTTCTCATTTTATACATATATAAATTTATTTATAAAATTAAAATTAATTTTTTTTATCTTATCAATTATATTCATCTTTCTTTCTATTAATTCATTCCAAAGTAAATAAAATTTAAATTTCATAAAATATATAATATATTTTTTATTTATACTTAATTACATATATAGCATATATATACATATATATAAAATTATCTATAAAATTTAAATAATTTTTCTTTATATATTTTTTCTTTCTAATTATTCATTTTAAATTAAATATTATATATATTTATTAAAATATATAATATATTTATATACATATATATTTTTGTTGATAAGATATATATATTAGTATATATGATGCTATTATCCTATACATGATATTATATATAATTATTTAATAGCATCATCTCTATATAAATTTATCTATAAAATTTAAATAATTTTTATTTATATCTTTTTTCTTTGTAATTATTTAAAATTATTTATATCTTTTTTTCTTTCTAATTATTTATTTCAAATTAAATATTGTATATATTTATGAAAATATATAATATATTTATATGCATATATATTTTATAAGATAGCTATATTTATATATTTATTATCATGTGTATATGATAATATATTTATATACACATTGATGAGGGTTCGATTCGTTAGGTACTAGTCCAATTGCGAGATTGGATGAGACGCGACTTCACTGGTCAATATTCTTGTTCAGGTGGGACGAATCCTGTAATCACAGCAAACGTCAGGCTAGCCGATAAGCTCTTGGCTCAGACCCTCCGACGCTCAAGTCAGTGTGTATCGACGAGATATATCGAGCAGCAGAGTAAGGGCTTTGTATATGTATGAGAGCAAACCTTGGAAAGGTTGAAGTGGGAGTATTTATAGCCTTCTCCTTCTTGGGGAATTGTCTGAGATGCCCCTGGTACACTCAGGGGCCTTTACCCTTGTGCAAGGGGTGATTAGTAATTTCCTCTCTCTACATACTTCTAGATAACTGCCATTCCAGGTTTTAAGGACATGTTAGTGCACTGTTGGGGCGCCTGCTATGTCGGCGGTGAGGGGGTGGCATGCACTATTAATGTGGAGGCATGTCGCCTATTAGTGCATTTAATGCGGAGGCAGAGTATTGTACTGTCTCGACCTGTCTGGTCGACAAAGTTGACCAGACACCGTTCTGTCATGGAGCCGCAGCCAAGAAGGAGGTCGATCGAGGTCGATTGCACCTATGGGCCTCAGATGCAAGATTGGGCTTGGCGCCGCATCTCAGGGCCAACTTGGTTTGGGCCAAGGTACTTGGGCCACCCTATATCATGAGTCCCCCCACTTTGCAAGGCTAAATGAAGATTCGACAAGAAGCATTGGGAAGTAGCTTAATGGGCATTTTTAAGGATCGACCAAGGTTTTTCAAAAATCGACTAGGGTTTGGCGCATTTATGGAGCGGTTACATCGTGGCGCGCGTGGGGCGGTGTGGCGATTACATGCATTATTACAGGTGCTTGGTTTCCCGCTTTTTCTCCCCTATAAATATCCGCAGTAAAACCAACCATTTTTTCTTTTACCACATTAGCTTCTGGTCAAGCGCTTGTCCAAACGTCCTCGCATTCAAGATTCTCTACTTTTAGCTCTTGCATTTAGTAAGTATTTCTTCATTTCTACTTCATGTCCTTTAGATTTTTGACATCATGCTGGGTTTATATAGTTCTGAGGGTAGTCGAGGGGAAGATAGTGAGGCCACTCAATCTGACAGGCCTAGATATGTTTCTAGGCAGTCCAATGAGTCGTCGAGTGATGATTCAAGTTCCAGCAACTCGAGCTCCAATAGCTCAAGTAGCGACCGCGAGGGGGGTGAAGCTAGGCCAAGCCAGATTCCTCCCTCGTGGGGTCGATTGTTCACGCCAAATCACTATAGTGAGATTGTGTCAACCATAAACCCTGTCGACCTGAGACGTCTTAGGCAGTTATATCATATTCGCCCTGAATACGAACTTCTAACACCCGGGGAGACTGGTCGAATGCATAGTCCTCCTGCAGGTTGTATAACTATTTTCGATGACGCTTTTAAACGTGGTCTTAGGTTCCCCCGGAGTGACACCACGGTTAATCTGCTTAGGGGTCTCCAAGTGTGCATAACTCAACTGCTGCCCAACTGTTTCTCCACTATTTGTAGTTTTATTATTTTGATGCATCTGTTCAATCAGCCCGCCAGCTTTGAAAACTTTTCCAACCTTTTTCATTTGCCCATGTCTCGCAAGTTGGGTAGTGCCGACTAGTCGGACTTCTATTATTTAACCACTCGACCACACCGTAAAATTCTTCATATGGGCAAGAATGGAAAAAATGGTACCTGTTTGTTCGAATGCTTGGGGCCTTTAATATTCCACGGGGGTAGTGGAGGGGGCATGTCGAAATGTCGGGGAACCTTACCCCGACCTGGCCAAACACCTTTGCTCGTGACTTAGTTGAATTTGGCTAGATGGAGGCCTTAGTTTTTATCGAGGAAAGGCATTTAGTGTTGGCTGGGTTATCGCCAGCTCCGTTAGATTTGCTTGCGAATGATCGACTAGGTAGACAGCGCTTCTTGTAATTTGTTGTTTTTTCATTGTTGTTATCATTTTTGACTTTTGTTATTTTGCTGCTCGGCAGATCACGTAGGCATCATGAACAAATCAAGGGCAAAGGCTCTGGCGAGAGTAGAGAGAAATCAGCAGTAGCGACAGGGCATAGTGGCTCGCTGAGCAGCCGCAGCGATCGAGGAGCCTCGCCAAGTTGCCACGGTGTCTACTCTGTCACCGACTCCATCACTTGGTCGACAGCCCCGCAGGTCGGGGCAAGAGGGCAATGGTGGAGCAGGTAGGGCCTGCTCCAAAGAGGGCTGCTGCCGGGAAGGAAAAGGGCAAAGCAGCGGGGTCAGGACCGCCGATCGGGAATGATCTCTTTGGCGATCGAGGGGATGAAGTGCTGTTCAACTTGCCAAAATTTCATTCTCCTTGATTCGGGACAGAACCCAGCCGATTGTGCATAATTCACTCTGCATGGACACCGCGGGGCCGACTGGGGTTGCTCCTCTAAAAGTCTTGTTAGTAGGTCAGTTCGTGGCTAACCAGAGGAGAATACTGGGGTTGAGCTAGAAAGTGGCTCTTCGGGAGTTGGCTTATCATGCCAACATGTTAAAGTTCTCTATTTTATTTTTGTATCATTATATTCTGAACAAGTATCTGATAGCATTATTTCTTGGGTCGGCCAACTGGGCTACAACTTCTATCGGAGGTCAGAGCTCACCCTGGCCGATTGGGAGCAGCTGGAGGCTAGTGGGGACACCGAGACTCTGAAGGCTCAGCTCGAGTCATCGCAGATGAGAGTCAACAAGCTAGAGAGGTAGGTTGGGCAGCTGACAAAGGACCTCGAGCAAAATGATGAGTAAGTGATCGTGGCTGTCGAGGAGAGGACCAAAATGGATGGTTTGGTGAAAAAGCTGCAGTTGGATCTGTAGGTCGGTTACGATTCTGGTCGATCTGCGGGCCAGAATGCATGTCTGGCGGAGGCTCATGCTAAGTTCAATCGGATACTGTCGTTGGTGCGTCGGGAGGCAGTGCAACAATTTATGTTAAGCCCTGCATTCTAGGATGCAAGTGTCATTCTCGCTCTCAACAACGCCCAGAGCTCGTTTGAAAAGGCCCTTAAGCAGCTGCAGTTTTTGACCCGAAGACCAGTCTTGCATAAGCCATTTTCTTGACGAGCAGTTGCGACCTTACCCTGAGGAGGAGGGTAATGCCGAGGGGGTGGTCGCCAAAGCCGCATGAACAGAGGGCGTATCAGAGGTGTCGCTAATTGAGGAGGAGAGAAAGCGGGTCGAGGTCGAGCGAAGGTTGAAGGCCGTCGCTAAAGAGTTTGAGTTCGCTGGCGACTTTGCCTTCGACGTGAAGGAGGGGACGGTCGACGCTACTGCACATTTTCCTATTCCTGAAAGGCAATTCCTGCAAGATGCAGCCGACCCTTCTCGACCCACGACCGCCGCTGTCCCCATTACAGTGGTTATGCCTGAGCCAACGCCCACTGTTGCTCCTACTGGGAGGAGGTCGGCCCTGCTGCTGAGGAGGTTGCTAGCTTTGATTATTTATTTTCATTGTTTGTTTTTGTTGTTTTTAGAAGTGATGTATATGCCTCGAAGAGGCTTTTGAACGGTTTGCTTGTTATGTTGATGCATAAACGGGTATTTTTATAATTTCATGTTCAACGATAATGATTTGTCGCTTTTACTAAGAATTATTCATGCTAATGAGCGTGTTCTTTAGTAAGCAATATCCATAGTCGTTATTGTTCTGCGTATATAAGTTCATGGTTGAATGTTCGCAAGCATAACTATTAGCATTCGTTTAAGGTCCACGTTGAGTAGATAGTGTTGTACTTTGTGAGATTCGTTCGTGGTCCATGTCAAGTAAATGGTGATTGATATGCAAGCGTTATGATTAGCATTTGGGCTTTAAATAATCTTAACGACTGTGGAGTTGATTTTGTGTCATGAGCTGTAAAGTGCAGGCGATTTTGTCAATTGTGAAGGCGAATGTCTGGCCTTGGCTGGTATGCCTCGACTTGGCGGCATGAAGCCAACTTTGTTGACTACGGGGTCGACTTTGTGGTCTCAATTATTAAGCTTCGACTTGGCGGCACAAAGCCAGCTTTGTTGACTGCGGGGTCGACTTTGTGGTCTCAGTTATTAAGCATCGACTTGGCGGCACAAAGCCAGCTTTGTCGACTACGGGGTCGACTTTGTGGTCTCGATTATTAAGCCTCGACTTGGCGGCATAAAGCTAGCTTTGTCGACTATGGGGTCGACTTTTCAGAGGAAATTCTGCGGGTTTAATGTAGTCAGAACGTGCCATAATTTTATTGCTGTTGAGAGATATAAAAGGTGCCGATGGCCTTTTACACAAATTTTTTTTTCAAGTTTACTGCATTCCAGGGTCGAGGTAGTTCACGACATGTTGTATCTGCTAGTCGATATGCTTTGTTTTTTGACACTTTAATCACTGAGTAAGGTCCCTCCCATTTTAGGTCAAGTTTTCCCACATTTTTTGACACTTCCACTTTCTTGAGACTGAGGTCGCCAACTTTAAAACTCCGAGGTCGTACTGTCCTATTATAGCATTCCGCCATTTTTGATCGGTATCACTGCATTGTGTTGTAGGCTGCGTGGCGCTGCTTGTCGACAGTGATTAGGTCCAGAGTCCTTTTTGATACATTTGTGATCGGATTATAGTGGATTACCCGAGCTGTGTGCTGGATCAGCTCGGTCGGGATTACCGCTTTGGACCCGTAGACTAGGTTGTACGGGCTGTGGCTCGTAGCTGTTCGAGGTGTCGTTCTATAAGCCCAAAGTACCCTTGGGAGGTCGTCTGCCAACTAGCCCCCGTCCCTGTTATTCGAGTTTTAAGGTGGTCGAGAACTGTTTTGTTTGTGACCTCAGTCTGGCCATTAGATTGGGGGTTTCCCACTGAGGTAAATTGTTGGGTGATTCCCAGGGTCTCGCACCACTTCCTCGTACTCTTACTTTGAAATTGAGTGCCATTATTCGAGATTAGGAGCTTAGGCAACCCAAATCGACAGATTATATTTTTCCAAATAAAGCTCTTGATGGCCGCATCGGTGATCTTCTGAACTGCTTCGGCTTCTACCCATTTAGTGAAGTATTTGACCACCATTATGATAAACTTATGCTGGCTTGAAGTCTTTGGGAGAGATCCCACTATGTCAATCCCCCACTGGTCGAATGGCCAAGCGATCTGGACGTTGATCATTGATGTAGCTGGTTGATGCTGAATGTTCAAATGGATTTGGCACGACGGGCACTTTCTAGCAAAGTCGACTGAGTCTTGTAATAAAGTCAGCCAAAAATATCCATAACGGACAACCTTATGTGCTAAAGATCGGCCGCCAGAATAGTTGCTGCATATGCTGGCATGTATCTCTTGCAATACTTTGCTCGCCTCATTGGATTCTAGACATTTCAATGGAGGTCCTGATACCGACCTCCTATAGAGTTGTCCATGCTCATCTAGTGCAAACTTGGCCGGCAGTCCTCTAAGTCTGTGGGTTTCCTTGTCATCGGCGAGCAGGGTCCCTTGTCCCAAGTAAAGTTTGATAGGCTCTTGCCAAGAAAGGTTTGTCTCTCCGACGCATCCGACAAGGCTATGATTGGTGGCGTTGACACAAGGCTTGTCGGCTACCAAAAATATTATGATTCTCTCTCTGGTTCCCTTCGCCGAGCTGGCTAGCTTCGAGAGCTCGTCTGCTCGTTCATTCTCTGTCATGGGGACCTGGGTCAAGGTGAAGCTCCTGAACAATTGTCGTAATCGCTTTACCTCTGAGAAGTATTGGTCATTTTTAGCTCATTCGCCTCGAAATTGCCCTCCATCTGCTCTGCGACCAGCTGAGAATCAGTGAACACTGCAAGCTGCTCGACGCCGCGAGTTGTGGTCGTACGCATTCCTACGATGAGAGCCTCATATTCTGCTTAATTGTTGGTGATCGGGAAGTCGAGCTTTATTGCGAAATCATACTCCTCCGCAAGTGGGGAATGGAGGGACACACCTATGCCGCCTCCTGATGTGGTTGTTGATCCATCAACATGCAAGGTCCATACCGAGGTGTTCTCAACATTTTGTATAGGCAGGTCGAGTCTTTTGATGATGAAGTCAGCCAAGACTTGTGCTTTTATGGCAGTCTACGGTTGGAATGTGATGTCAATTCCCCAAGCTCGATGGCCCATTTGGTGAGTCGACCTGAAGTGTCGGATTTTGACAACACCTGCTTTAATGGTTGATTTGTTAACACCATGATCGTATGGGACTGAAAATAAGGCCGCAGCTTCCTGGCCGCCGTGAGGAGGGCTAGGGCTAACTTTTCGATCTCCAAATAATTATGTTCGGGCCCTTGCAAGGCCTTGCTGCAATAATACACAGGACGGGGGGTCTTTTCTCTTGTCGATGTTAGCATTGAACTAATCGAGCCCGAAGATACTATTAGATACAGCTGTAACACTTCTCCCAGCTCGGGTTTGGCGAGCATGGGCGGTGAAGACAAGTATTGTTTGAGCTCTACCAAAGCTTGATCACAATGCTGATTCCACTGGAACCCAGATTTTTTGGCATTTCTGAGGATTTTAAAGAAAGGTAAGCTCTTGTCGGCCAGTCGAGCTATGAATCTACCAAGGGCTATGACCCTGCCGACCAGACATTGGACTTCTCGAACTGTGCGGGGTGGAGCGATGTCGAAGATCGCTTGGATCTTTTGTAGATTTGCCTCGATCCCTCTTTGACTGACCGTATACCCGAGGAACTTGCCCCCTCGTACACCAAATGTACACTTATTAGGGTTGAGTTTCATGCTGAAAGCCCTTAATATGGCAAAGGTGTGACTGAGGTCGGCTAGTTGGTCCTCGGCCTTCTCGATTTTTACAATCATGTCGTCGACATAGACCTCCATTGATTTCCCGATCTCGTTTTTGAACATGAAATTGACCAATCTTTGGTACATTGTACATGTGTTTTTGAGTCCAAAAGGCATGACCAAAAAGCAGTATATACCATTGGGGATGACGAAAGAGGTCTTATCCTTGTCTTTCGGTGCCATAAATATCTGGTAATAGCCTTGGAAGGCATCCATCATACTAAGCAATTCACATCCAGCAGTTGAATCAACTAATAAATCTATACGAGGCAAGGGGTAAGGATCCTTCGGGAAAGCTTTATTTAAATCAGTGAAATCATTACACATTCTCCATTTTCCCTCGTTCTTAGGGACAAGTACAACATTACAAAGTTAGGAAGGGTACTGAATTTCTACAATATATCCTGCCTCCAAGAGTTTGCTGACCTCCTCCTCGATGATTAGAGTCCTCTCAGTGTTGAAGGTTCTTGTCTTTTATCTTACTTGCTTGTGAGCTGGGTCCACGTTGAGTTGATGGACAATGATGCTGGGGTCTATTCCTTGAAGATCTGCAGCTTTCCATGCAAACACGTCAATGTTGCGTCGGAGGAAGTCGACCATAAGGCATTCTAATCGATCTCCCATATCGCTCCTGACCCTGGTGGTTTTGTCGGGGTTCCCAGGTTCGAGCTCTATTATTTTGAACTCCCCGACAGGCTCGACCATGGTGTCTTCCAGCTTCTTCTTCTTAGATGAAGGTCCCTCCTCGGGTTTCGCTACTGGGGCATCCCCCGAGGGCTTCAATTCGGGTTATTTCTTCTGCTCGTTGGAGTCGACGGAAATGGTGTAACAACGCCATGCGTCCTTTAGGTTACATAAGAGTTCCTCTATTCCAACTGGGATCAGGAACTTTATCTTCATGTGGTAAGTGGAGATGATGGCTCTGAAGTCATTGAGGGCTGGTCGACCCACGATGATTTTGTATACAAATGGGGCGTCGACCACCAGATAGTTGATCATCAATGTTTAGCTGCGGGAGCCTTGTCCAAATATTGTGGAAAGATTGATGGATTCCTCAGGGATGATCTCGGACCCACCAAATTCGACCAACAGTGTTCTGACCGAATCAAACTTTAGCTTCCCCAATTTCATTCTATTTAGAGTAGATAAAAACATGATGTTCACTGAGCTCCCATTGTCGACCTGTATCTTTCTGACCTCGAAGTTGGCAATTTCAAGGATTACCACCATGGGGCAGTCTATTTTTCTGTCGACTCCCTTGTTCTCCACATAGTCGAGGTCTGAGTTGCTGAAGGAGATTGGTTCGGCACTGGTCGATAGTTGGAAAATCGTCTCGACCTTGGATAGTTTGGTCGAGTCAAGCTGTCTTTGTGTTTGCTTTCTTGCATTCCGGGAATCTCCTCTCGTGGGGCCTCCCGCAATCATGTCAATGACTCCTTGAATGAGCAGGAAGGGCTGTTGGGCAGGTCTTTTCCCTTTTTCTTCTCTTCTTGGGCTGACCGATCTTTCTCTACGGGGAGTCCGATCGGTCCCGCCCTCTTCTTTCCTGGCCTGCTCCTCGACAAAATTTTTCAGATGGCCTTGTCTTATCAGTCTTTCAATCTCATCTTTCAAGTTGAAGTACTCCTCCGTGTCATGTCCTTTTTGCATATGGAAATGGCAGTATTTCTTTAATTTTTTCATGGCTTTAGTTTCTGTGATTTTTCTAGTCTTCTTGAGCAGGTTCTCATACTGTATGGTGAACAACGCCTCTCTCCTCGGGAGGTTGAGTGGAGTCTAGTCGTGGAAGCGTTTTATTAGGGAACGACACCCCTCTATGACCTGACGGTCGTTTTTCTCTTTGTTTTTCTTTCTGTCGACTTCCAGGCCACCATATTTCAACTTGTTCATCTCTTCTTGGGTCATGTACCTCTCAGCGAGGTCGAGAAGCTCTTCCATCGATCTGGGCTGTTCGCGCACGAATGCATTCGCATATTCCTTGTGTTTTAGGCCCAGGAAAAGAACATCTATCAAGAACTCAAGCCTCGGGTTGTCAATTTTCAATACTTCCGTGTTGAATCTGGTGAAAAAATCACGGAGGGACTCTCCTTCATTTTGCTTCATCGTGTGCAAATGTGTATGTGAGAGTTTAGCTTTCCTCCTACTTGCAAATTGATGTAGGAACTTATCACACAAATGGTCATAAGAAAATATAGACGCCGGCTCCAGCTTCACAAACTAATTAAGTGCTACTCCTTGAAATGTAGTTACCAATATCTTTGTATGGATGTACTCATTATGCCCATGTAGCTGCATCATGTGCTCAAATTGCAACAGGTGTTCATTTGGGTCTGTTGAGCCGTCATACCTTGGTAGTTTGGTCAGGATCTTGGCATCGACAGCAATGCGTTCATCAATGATCTCCTGGACGAAGGGTGAGTCTCGCTCCCTACGGAGCCTCTGTTGCCCATATGGGTAGAGAGTCCTTTCTACATTCCGGCTCGAGATTTCGTCTAGGCGCATGTTCAGCTGCTGTACTTGGTTGGACACCTCATCCCATTCCTGCTAATCTGCTTGGGACACATTTCTGTCCTATCGGAATCTTGAACGCTCGACCCTATCGTGCTGCTTGACTTGAAGGGGTCGAACGCCGTGGTCAACAGAATCTGCTATCTCCTCCCACGGCGAGGGACGGGCCATTTCTCTAGGAAAGCAGCCTGGGCTTAGTTCTCTTCTCGATGGGGGCCTTTGGGATTCTGGTCACTGAGAAATCTCCTCAGGCCGCCCTCTCTCTGGGGCAGCGCGCTGAGGCATGGCACTGGCCGCCGGCTCCGGTTGTATGGCGTGTCGATTCAATGCGGCTAAGAGCTGGGCAAAAATTTGTGCCGAGATTTGTTCGCTGATGAGTTGCATCAACTAGGGTATTGTTAACGTGACCAAAGGCTCAGGTTGGGTGCTGGATCCTTGGGCATTTGGTTCTGGATGAGGTCGAATGGGAGGCGAACTAGACCTCCTATTTTCTTCTCTTCCAGAGGGAGTTCGCCTGGTGTTCACCATTTTCGATAGAGGATTCGGAGTTTTCCAACAGACGATGGCAAATGATGAGTGTTCGATTCGTTGGGTACTGGTCCAATTGTGAGATTGGATGAGACACGACCTCACTGGTCGATATTCTTGTTCAGGTGGGACGAATCCTGCAATCACAGCAAACGTCAGGCTAGCCGATGAGCCCTCAGCTCAGGCCCTCCAACGCTCAAGTCAGTGTGTATCGACAAGATATATCGAGCAGCAGAGTAAGGGTTTTGCATATGTATGAGAGCATACCTTGGAAAGGTTGAAGTGGGAGTATTTATAGCCTTCTCCTTCTTGGGGAATTGTCCGAGATGCCCCTAATACACTCAGGGGAGGGTTTTGCATATGTATGAGAGCATACCTTGGAAAGGTTGAAGTGGGAGTATTTATAGCCTTCTCCTTCTTGGGGAATTGTCCAAGATGCCCCTAATACACTCAGGGGCCTTTACCCTTGTGCAAGGGGTGATTAGTAATTTCCTCTCTCTGCATACTTCCAGATAACTCCCATTCTAGGTTTTAAGGACATGATAGTACACTGTTGGGGCGCCTGCTGTGTCAGGCAGTGAGGGGGTGGCATGCCCTATTAATGCGGAGGCATGCCGCCCGTCAGTGTATTTAATGCTGAGGCAGAGTACTGTACTGTCTCGACCTATCTACTCAACAAAGTCAACCAGACACCGTTCTGTCATGGAGGCGCAGCCAAGAAAGAGGTCGATCGAGGTCGATTGCACCTATGGGCCTCAGATGCAAGATTGGGTCTGGCGCCGTGTCTCTGGGCTGGCTTGGTTTAGGCCAAGGTACTTGGGCCACCCCATATCACACATATATGTGATATTATATATTTATTTAGTTATATTTATTTTTTATAAGATAGTTATACTATATTTATTGTCATATATATAATACACAATAATATATTCAATATAATACATATACGATAATATATATAATTATTTAATAATACATATATATGTATACACAAAATTCTACCCCCTAACCCCCCCACTCCATCTCCCCAAATCCCCACCCTTACGGGCTGCCATGGCAGCATTGTGGCCAGATACTGATATAGCTGGATCCGGCCATTTTCTTTTTTTTTTTTTTTTACAAGTGCAGCAGCGGTTGCTGGCCGTCGGTGGAGGTTGCCGGCGGCGGCTGGTGGCTGCCTGGTGGGTGGGTATCATTTATATATAATTGTATATATATACACTTGTATATAATATATATATACACATATATAATATATACACGTTATATATATGATAATATATTATATTGTGTATATATATTATATTTTTTTTAAAAATATAATATGATTTAATCTAAACCATTGATTTTTTAAAAGAAGATTCAGCGGTTGATGAACAAGGGCATAATTGTCTTTTTATATATAAAAATTTAAACTCAGATGCAGCACAGGCGCGTGTGCTACACCCACGCTCTCAAGGGGGTTTGTTGCATGATTTTTTAAAATATGAGGGCGTTCTTTGAATTATTTTTTTTTCACAGGGGTGTAATTTGCCTATTTTTCTTAACACAGGGGGGTCCATAGCAATTTTTCCCATTAGATTCTATATGAAGCTTTATAAAATACTTTGTACCATTTGTAGCCACAATAGTTTGAGGGTCAATCTCTTCATTAGTAGTTACACTTGAATTTATTGAAGATTAGCATGGCTATATTATTAGAGTTCATATATGTAAGAATATTAATTTTCATAAATAATTTAGCTTTTCACAATCTCAAAACTTAAAATTTCATAATCAATACTAAAGAAACTTAAAAGATAGTACCAAAGCTATCGACCAAATGAAAATATTAAAAGAAAAACTTTCATGTTCTTTACAGAAATAGAAGAGAGAATTCTAGTATAGGAGTTGTTCTATCCATACAAAATGATACATCTTTAACAGTTGTTTTCCATACACAAATGCCTTTTTTGTGTATACCTTCTAATGCTAAATGCTGAATATCAGAACAAATTATACTTTAATATTTTTACAAGCCCAATGCAGAATATCAGAATAATTATTATAGAAAATACAACCATTCATTTTCAGTCATTTAATTACCAAAATGTTAGGTTGTGTTTGTTTGCAAATTGGAGCATTTTGGGCTTGTTTGTTTGTAAATTATCAAAATATTTTTCAACTCCCAAAACAGAAACAAACAACCCATCACATTCTCTAATCCCACTATCCAAAATACACACCAAAAGACCAAAGATACCTTCACAATTTATTTTCTACCCATTCTCCAATATCTAATCGTCTCATTTTTTGTCCCCCCTTCCCAATCTATATACACACATACATAAATAATTTTAAAATATCAATTTCATTCTACCAACCCAACAAAAAAGTTACTGATGTGATATCTTATCCCCTTTCAAAATACAAACAAACAAACAATTTTATCTCAATTCATTTTCCACCCACCACCCAAAATACAAACAAACAACCATCACATTGTTTGTATTTTGGGTGGTATGTGGAGAATATTTTGGGAGAAAATTGTTTGTTTGGTTGTATTTTGGGAGGGGATCAGGGGACAAGATGTCATATCAAAATATTTTTGTTGGGTTAATAGGGTGAAATTGATATTTTAAAATTATTTATTTATGTGTATATATAGATTGGGTGGGGATACAAAAAATGAGAGGGTTAGACATTGAGGAATGGGTAAGAAATGAATTGGGAGGACATTTTGGGCCTTTTTAGGTGTGTTTTGGGAGTTGGGTTGGGGAATATTTATGGTTTGTTTGTTTTTATTTTTGGGAGTTGGAAAATGAATTAGGAATATGTAACCAAACATGATCTTAGTTCATTAACTACATAAAAAGATGCATAAATATTAAATTAAAAGTGAAACACAATTCACTCACAAAGTATGCATTGAATGCTCCAATAGTCACATACATCTTTTCATATTTTGGCATGATTGATTATAACCTAAATATTTGGTATTTTGATCTTCTAAAATACTCACTTATTTTTCTTCTCACGGGCATAGTCACATGATGCAGTTAGTCAACATGAACCTCTTACTTCTCTAATAGGAAAATCTTCAAATGCTAGCAATCAAAATCATAATAAAGCTCCTCACTAGCTATTTATTTGTCGTGTTTATTGATATGTGAAACTAAGTTGAAAATTTTAATACTTTGCGAAATATGATGTTGACATTTTTTAGAACATTGATGTTTTGGGGAGGTTGATGTTTTGAGAATGTTAATGTTTTTGAGACTCAATTTTAAGAAATTGATTTTAGAATTAATTGATTATGTTGAATTTTGAGATTGCAAATTCTATTCGTAGGTAGGTGAATGGTATACAAGGATATGAAAAATTACTCAACAATTTATTTTAAAAAATTAGTTGGGGGTTCAAAACCCCAATATAATTAACTCATTTGTTATTGAAATAATATTTCAATAATAGTGGAGTTTAAAACTCCTACTAAAATTCTAAAAAGTAATACTTTTTAGTAATAGTGGGATTTAAAATTGCCTCTAAAGTTATACAGAATATTAATGGCAAAGGTTCACAACTCCCACTACAACTATACAAAATAATACTTTTTACTAATAGTAGGGGTTTCAAAACCCTCGCTAAAATTATATGAAATAATATTTTTTTAATAATAATGGAACTTTAAAATCATTTGTAAAAAAAAAAAAAAAAGCCCGCAAATTCAAGTTCAAAAACTCCCGCTAAGAATTAACAGGACATGTAACTGCGGGAATTTGGTGAAACCCCACTAAAGAAATTTTTTAACTCCCACTACATTTAATTATAACCCTTGCTAAATTTGATCATTTTTTGTAGTTTTAATATCTCCGACTATTTTGATCTTTTTTACCAAATAGATATTAGCGGTCCTATATTTGCAATTTGCTCCCATAACCTATATTAAATATCCTTGAGAAAAAATGCAACATTCAATCATATTAAACACGTAATCATCTGCATGGGTATAAACCCAAAATACTTTCTAACTAAAGCAAATAGAAAACCTGTAGTCCATATTCAAAATTCGTGTAAAAATAATCAAGCAAATTATTTCAAAAATCCAAAGGGCTATGAATTACAAGCAGTTTTTTTGCCAAAACAAGGAACTCGTAACCTATATTCAATTTTGTTCTTCAAAAATTATTGCAAGCTTTTATATTCTTTTAGAAGACACTACGAAAACAAACCAAAACCACTGATAGGTAGAAGGAACATGAAACCCATAACTTCAAAGCTCGTGTAAATTAACATATCGATTTAGATTAGCTCAAAAATGACATAGATCCATACATATATGCATATGAACAATACATACAAGGCAATATTTTCGCAGATTGAAAAACATCGGCATTTTTTCTGTGTAATTTCGGCCCCAAACCTTGCATTACTAACCTCTTCGGTGAAAATTTGCATTAATTTGGACCCATGCTATACTACCTTCAATTGTTTCTTCAGCAGCAAAAGTATACTATTACAAAGATAGAGCAGTATATTGTGCAATCATGATTGCACATACTTCATGTAAATGATGTATAAATGTATTTAATTTGAATCGTTGAATTTAAAATGTGAAATCCTAACCTTTTTTTTTTTTGATGATTAGTAGGCAACATGATAAAGTACATTTAACCTGCTACGTGTGCAAGCAATTGATGGTGGATTTTGCTTATATGTTGAGGGTGCATTGTGGCAAAATAATTGCTATCAATAATAAAATTTTATTTATTTTGATCTCCATCCAACTAAATGGCTCCATATATATTTTCAGCCTATTTAATTAGGTTTTCCTTCAAATATTTTTTCATTATTAAACCGGGATAATTATAATTTTCGTCCCTAAACTTAGTCACTTATTCGATTTTAGTCCCTTAATAGTATGACGTTACAAAATTGGTCCCTAAAGTGTCAATTTTTTAACAAATTGCGTCCTTGCCGTTAACCATCCAGTTAAATTGGACGGAAATTAGTCATGTGCATCGCACATGACCACTAATGGAGGGAAATACAGCAGATTAGGTTAGCATCAATACATTTCCCCCATTCTCTCCCCCTCAACCCTAATTCTCTCCCCCAAACGCATACCCTAGCCCCCAAATTTTCAATCCCTCAATTTCCACTGGAATTGTTTCCACTGGAATTGTTGAAAAATCTTCCATAATATCTTGCCTTTATCGTACCCAAAGTAGATTAGAACTAAAAACGTAAAGTTTGAAAGGCTGAAACCGGAGAAAATTGGAGTAGGAGGTTGCTGGAGCTCCATTGTGCAGAGTACGGGGGTAATAATTGAAATGGCGAGGAGAAGTAAGCATGCGCTGGATTTCACACCTAATTACGGTAATATATCCTTACTAAGTGTATATGGTCAATTGATGTGTAGTCCTACCTCAATTTATGTGAGTTTGTTTATTTATTTATTATGTTATTGGGTGAAATGCTTATTTATAGAGTTTTATGTTTAATTGCATGGTAGTTTAGGCCACTTTAATTTATGGTACTATTTAGCCTAAATTGGGTTTCTGGTATTTTAATCTAGTAAATGCAATGTTTTGTTTTGTGTATCTAATTGATGTTTATTTGATTTTTGTTCTTAATTTGTTTAAAACTTCACTTAAAATATATAAATTAATGAACCTAGGTGATATAGGGGATCCAACATGTTTTATATTCAACATTCACTATGCTGGAATCTTAAAACATACTCCACATAGAGAGTACATAGGATGGAAATTGGAGCCATTTGACTTTGTGGATGTAGATCAGATTGGGATGATTGATTTGTGGGGTTATGCTGAGGATTTAGGATACAAGGATAAGGGTAGTATTAGGTTTTGGCTTAAATATGGGGAGAATTTTGATAGGCAATGTAAGTGCATAGAAAAAGATTCAGAGGTGTATGACATAAGGAATTTTATACGTAATAATTATGAGGTTGATATGTACTTAGAGCATTTGGACTTGGGAGGGTTTATGGAGAGCCAAACTGGACAACATACTGAGGCTAGATTAGTTAATGAATCTGTTGTTATTGATGAGGAGATGGTTGATTTAGAGGATAATGATGTGTTCTATGAGAGTGACTTTGAGATGGAGGATGATGACAAGTTGTTTGAGGCTTATGTAGATCCTGAGGTTGAAATTAGTGAGACAAATAGGGGGAGAACAATAGAAGATAATCAGTTTATTAGTGAAGAGATGTATGGTAGGCTGTAGGATTCAAGTGAGGAAGATGTTATTGACAATGAGAATGATTTGAATAGCAAACAAGGTTCTGATGAGGAGAAAGGAGTACAGTATCCCTTGTTTAATCCTAGGACAGAAAATAAAAATCCTGAACTTAAATTAGGATTGATTTTTAGTTCTAGGGATGAGGCTAAATTTGCAATTGAAAGTCATTGCTTAAGAAGAGGTATGATGGTTAAGTTCATTAAGAATGACAAAATAAGACTGAGGGGTGTGTGTAAAAAAGATGAATGTGGCTAGTTTGTTTTTGTATCAAAAATGCAGAATGATAGTGCTTGGCAAATAAAGAGCTACAATACCATTCACAATAAATGCTCTTGGAACTATAACAATTCAAGTCTGAAATCTGGTTGGATAGGCAAGACTTTTCAAAGGAAATTCAAAGAAAATCCAAAGCTAGGCACATCTGAGTTTAGAAATAGGCTTTGTACAACTCTAAAGGCTAATGTCTCAAAATCACAAGCCTATAGAGAAAAGAGAAGGGCACTACAGCTGATACAGGGTTCAATGGAGGAACAATTCAACCAGATTTGGGATTATTGTCTTGAGCTTGATAGAAGTAATCCAAGTTCAACTGTAATAATGAAACTGGTAGAGGAAGAAGGAAGTAAGAGATTCCAAAGGTTTTACATGTGCTTCAATGCATGTAAGCTTGGACTCAGAAATGCTTGTAGGCCTGTCATAGGAGTTGATGGATGTTTTCTTAAGGGGAATCATGGGGGTCAACTATTGTCAGCAGTTGGACTAGATCCCAATACTAATATCTTTCCCATTGCATATGCAATAGTTAGAGTGAATCTAAAGATAGTTGGAGCTAGTTTCTGTCTCTTTTGAATGATGATATAGGCTTTGAGAATCAGTATAATTGGACTTTCATGTCTGACAAGCAAAAAGGCTTGATTCCAGCCTTCGAGTCTAATGTTGAAAACAGATTTTGTATGAGGCATTTGCATAGCAACATGAAAAAAGATGGTTTTACTGGTCTTGCAATAAAAAATGCACTTTGGACAGCAGCAAAAACAACAAAAATTGAGGAATTCAAAAGAAACATGGATGAGTTGAAAAAAATAAATAAAGCAACATATCAACGGCTACTGAAAAAACCTCCACATAACTGGTCTAGGTCTCATTTCAGTCCATATCCCAAGTGTGACATCCTTTTGAACAACATGTATGAATGTTTCAACAGTTTCATTCTTGAGCAAGAGAAAAGCTATTCATTTCATTGCTTGAGTCAATTAGAAACTTGTTGATGAGTAGAATGCAAATGAATAGAGAAAAAGCTGCAAAATGGGATGGACCAATATGCCCTAAGATCAAAAAATTGCTTATCAAAAACATGAAGGATGCTGGGGAGTGTATACCAATGAGGTCTGATGATTGGCATTTCCAAGTAGTGGGGCCTTTTGACCAGCACACAGTGGACTTATGTGAGATGAGTTGTAGTTGTAGAAAGTGGGACTTGTCAGGAATACCATGCAAACATGCAATTTTAGCTATATGCTGCAGAAATGAAGAACCTGAGGCATATGTTCACAACTGTTACAGTGTACAAAGTTATTTAAAATGCTATGAAAATCCTATATTTGGCTTGAACGGGCCTAAATTGTGGTCTAAAAGTGATAATGAGCCTCCTTTGCCACCCTTGTACAAAGAAAAGGTTGGTAGGCCTCAAAGGATGAGAAGGAGACAGCCTGATGAACCTCCTGCCCCTTCTAATCCACATAGGCTGATTGGGGTTAGAAGAAAAAATAAATGCAGAACTTGTGGGGGTACAAATCACAATTCAACAACTTGTAAAAAAAGGAAAACAATGGAAATTGAACAGGAGTATGAGGAGGTTGCACCAATAGAAGTTGAAGGGTAAAGGAATGAAGAATTTGCATATCTGGAAGCAAGTAAGCCAACTCAAGCCTCAGTTTCCAGTGAACCTGTGCAAAGGCAAGGAAGAAACATAGAGAAATTATAGGTTTGTTGATTTTCAATTATTAGTTATAAATAACTTTTCTGAGTATCTTTGAATTAATAGATTGTTCTATTTTTACAGGTTAGAAGACCTAACAAAAATGTCCAACTTGGAGGAAGCTCAAATAGAGGTGGCTCAGTTAAGGTTGGCATTATTGTTTACATGATTTTGAGAAAAAGGTAGATTTTATACCAACTAATATATGTCAATTGTTGCAGATCAATCAAGCATCCTCCACCAACCATACCCCTATGATTGTCAAAGGTGGAATGAATTTCATTACAATTTTCAACTTGAGATCATGCATCTCCAATTCCTCCAGAAGTGAAGCTGCATCATGTGCCTCAAAATCTGCTGCCTCGAAGTCTGCTGCCTTCAAATCTACTACCTCCAAGTTTGCTGCCTCAAAGCCTACTGTATCCAAGTCTGCTACCTCAAAGTCCATTTCTAACTCTGTTGCATCAAAGTGTACCTCTACTTGAAGTTTGTTGTTTAGCTTCAAATGCTTTGGGTTGAACTGAAGGATGTTGAATGTTGAATGTGGAATGATTAGAAGTTGAACGTTGAATGTGGGATGATTAATTTGAAGTTGAATGTTGAATGTTGGTTTATGCCGCATCAAAGTCTGGTGATATTTTGTGTTAATTTGAAGTTGAATGTTGGTTTATGTTATGTTACATTAATATTAGTTTATGTTGTGTTTTCTATTGGAGAAAAAAAATGTTGGAAATCTTTGAGCAAGCAAATGGACAACAAAAAAAAAACTAATTTGCTGGAACTTCAAAGTGTGCTGCAAAATTTAGAATACTAAAACTTGGCCATAATTTAAATTTGCCATTTACAAAACTTTGCATAACAACATTACCAAATTAATTACATAAGTTGCAGTAATGCAACTCTACCTTCAACCTTTGGCAACTTCAGATATATCACCACAATTGCAATAATGAACATAAAAATAGCAAAAAAAACATTCATCACTTTCATCCTTTTGTTGTACATTCAAATCAAACTTTCCAATTTCTTTTTTCTTTTTTTTTGTTGGCCTCCTTTTTCTTCTTCCAATTTCTCTTCTAAGCTCTTATACCCTACTACTTCTTCCTCCAACCTATTTATTCTTCTAAGCAGTCCAAGAATGATAGCCTTTGATCTATCGCACATTTCAGGATCCCACCATTTGAATACACCACAATATTCTCTCTTCTGTAAAATATAAATAAATACAACTACAAGTTAAATGCATGTTCTCGACATCAAAATCAAAGAAAATAAAGGAAACTTCAATAAACATACCCCATAATTTGGGCAAACACGATATCTCCTGCCTGGGTTATTTGAGGTCCATGATGTTAATAATGGTAGCTCATATCCACAATCACAAAATAATGGAGTATTTGGGTGAAACTTGTTGCTTGAATGACTGTTGAAGGAATTGCTTGAACTCATTTTGCCTTCTCTCCAATTTTCCTCCTCTGTTTTTGGGTCACACCACTGACCGAAACTTCTCTTGCTGCTTTGACTGAATTCTGTGAAAAAATGACCAAAAAAATGAGACAAAATGATATAAAAAAACCAAGAAACATGCTTGGTGGGAAACTGGGCAAGATTCTGCTGTATTTCCCTCCATTAGTGGTCATGTCCGATGCACAGGACCACTTTCCGTCCAATTTAACTGGATAGTTAATGGCAAGGACGCAATTTGTTAAAAAATTGACACTTTAGAGACCAATTTTGTAACGTCATACTATTAAGGGACTAAAATCGAATAAGTGGCTAAGTTTAGGGACGAAAATTATAATTTTCCCTTATTAAACCCATAAAATATAGGATTGACACATTTTATTTATTATAGTTCTATATATATTATCTTTTAATTTCAATATATATTATATTTCTAATATCTTTCAATGTATTTTTATTTTTAAATCAATAATAAATTGATTGAATATTCAATAGAAATGTCAAATAATTACATACGATATATATTATATGTACATATATATTATATATATACCCATGACCCCCAAATCTAGCGCCCACGGCCTTGTGGTGTTGGTTGGTTGGGAGGGGGAGCCAAGTGCTAAAGGCGAAAGTGTGGGTGCGTGGGGTGGCGGTTGGTTTGCAAGAAAGAAGTTATTTTTTCATTTTTATTTATTTATTTATTTTTTAATAAAAAATAAATTAATTAAGTTAAATATATTTATTTATTAATATTATTAAATATGTAATTTAAAATTATATTACCTGAAATAATAAACTTAAAATTTTTTACTTATTAACTAAATTTAGTTAAATTATTTTAAATATTTCTGTTTAATATTATCAAATATACAAGTTAAAATTATTTAAATTATATTGTAGAATGATAGTTTTAGATTTTTTTTCCCTTAATTTTATATCTTAATTAATAAATAGATCGATTAAATTTATTTATATTATTTTGGACATATATATTATTTAACAATATAGAGTATATAACTCAAAATTTTTAAAATTTATTTTTTAGGATAATAGATTTTTATTTTAACTTTTTTAGAACACATTTATCAAGAATTAGATGTATTAAGAATTTAAATTGCAAAACAATAACTTGTTGTGAAATTAACAACAATTTGTTGTAAAAGATGTGTATTATTTAATTTAAAAATATCTCATATAAATGAAATACAATCTTATCTCACCGTAAACATCCCCTTCAAAGATTTACCTAGGGAATTTTAATATAAACTAGGGCATGTCTACGATGAGGTATGTTTGTATTTACCTCATATAAGGTATCATTAAATTAAATGACACATGTCTTTGTACAACAGGTTATTGTTAATTTTACAATAAGTTCTTGGTTCGCATTTTTAGTACATTAAATGCTTGGAAAGTATTTAAAAATAATAATTAAAAGATATTTTTCAAACAAATTTGTTATATTAAATAACATAACTTCATAATTTTGAATTATATATTTTATAATATTAAAATAATAAATATATATAAAATAATATAGTTAAATATAATTATCTTTATTTATTAACTAAAATAAAAAATTTGAGGATAAATATAAAATCTAAAACCATAATCCTAACAATATAGTTTAATTTTAAATAAGCAATTTAATAATTTTAATTACTTTAATATAATTTGATAACTTTAAATAAATACAATAAGTTAAAAAAATATTTTTTTGGATTAATACTAATAATATTCAAAAATATAAATGTATTTAAAATAATTTGATCAAATTAATAAAAATTAATTTATTTAAAAGAAATACACACACACAAACATTCATCTTCTTCTCCCCCACTCCCAAGCCACAAACCGTCCTAGCCCCTCATCCCATGACTCCCACCCTACCCTCCTCCTTTCCTTGCCAGCCTGCCAGATCTAGCAGCCTTGTCGGTTGGCTGTCGACCATGGCAGTTGGATTTTTTTCCTTTTAGGGGGAGGTGGGGGGGGTGTTTGTGTTGGGGTGGTCGGGAATAAACAATGGGATTTACATATATGCATATGTGTGTATTTATTTATATGTATAATATCAATTTGTAGACGTGTGTATTTATGTATACGTAAATATATATTATTTTAAAATATATTTTTGAAGAGAATTTTCGTGATATTTAATTTTTAATTTTTTTATTTTTTTTATTTTTTTAGTGAAGGTTAAATGGACATTTCATATTTTGTGAGTTTTTTTCATAAATAGATTGAATTTTAGTTTTTTTTTTATTTCATAAATAGATAATAATTTTGTTAAGATTTTAATGAAAAATTAGATGGAGGATCAAAAGTATTTAAAAAGTTCAATACAAATGTTCAATACCATAAGTCAGAGACTAATAGTACATTCAATAAAATTATGGGATAAAAAAGATAATTTTTCAATTTGATTTAATAAATAAGTTTTTAATAATAAAAAATTTATTATTGGTAGTCACTTTTTTAGTGCAATGAACCATTAACATACAATCAAAATTAACCATCAACCAGTTGTATAAGTAGCAAATTAAATGTACTTATTATGTTGCCAACTAATCATTAAAATGAAAGGTTATAATTTTACATTTTAAATCAAACGGCTTAAATTAAGTACATTCACACATCCCTTACATGAGGTATATACAATTAAGATTGTACCGTAGACTACTCCTATAAACTATTCAGTTTATCAAGGTATTAGGCACATCATTGTCTCGAGTTCTTTCTTGAGCAAACGTTGGATTAGTATCTCAAAAGATATGGTATTTGCATTACAAGCATTTTCAAATTCCCAAATGATTCCAAGCTCAATTGTATTACTATTCTTAATTATTTTGTTATGAACTTGTAGTGTGAATTAACAAACAAATTATCTATGTTATTTATCTATACTATTATAAAAAGAAAGCCTCTTTTGTCTTTAAAATAGAAGTTATGATACTAAATTTTAAATACATCAAATTTGCCATGTTACTTATTTTATATATTCAATAAAATTTGTACATTTAAATAACCACAATTTATTTAAGAACTTCTTTTATCATAAGATAAGCTCAATATTATAATGACTTTTAAATTTTTTCTTTAATCTATTGACTATGAAGTTTTTACTTTATATGACTGCAATCTTCATAATTATGCAAATTTGAGATATATTTTAGATACGTGTCAATTTTTAGTATAATGAATGTAACAATATGTAAAAATATTATAATTACTCAAAAATGTGCAAATGACTGTTAGTAATGCAAAAGATTAAGGCTTTCTTGATTTTGTTTTATGATATGGTGATTTAAATAGGGTGGTCATTTTTTACATGACACGATAACACAGTACAAATCGACATGATATTATTAGGTTTGGGTTGAGGTTATCTGATTAGGTCAATATTGGGTTGACCCTGTAAGCAACACGAAAATTATGGGTTGGTTCAGGTTGGATTTTAGGTTACCTGATAAACAAGATAATTTTATTAGGTAACCTGCCAACCCGATTCAATCCAATCCAATCCAAATTTTTAAGAAACGAAAAAAAAGGGTATATATGTATGCTTTTTTTATAAATCAATATCTATGTACTTATTATTTGTAGCAAACCTTACTAAGAAGAAGCGAATAGCAATGAAGAGATATAACTGAAATTAAAAACTAAAATTTGCTATACTTCATTGTATTTTTAATTAATGACTTGATATTATTTTTGAATAATTTATTTTAGGTTGATTTTTTAATGAATTGATGATTATTATTTACTATTTAATGCTCGACTACTTGTTGCTATTGGAATGATTATTAATGACTATTGGGCGGGATTATATTTCTTTGCTAAAATTCAATTTCATGGTTGTTAAAATTGAATTGTGCATGAACTTTTAGGTTAACATTGAAATTTCTATATTATTGATATTGTACAAAAAAGTGTATGAAATCTAATTACCAAATTGCTCTATGGTACAAAATTTGGGTTGCTGGAGCATAAGGTTGACTTTTTTCCAAAATTTTGGTATGAATTGATTTTTCCAAAATCTTGGTATAAGTTGATTGTTTTATTAAGATTTTAGTTGAATATTAAAATTTTAGGTTTTTTCAGATGAATTATTAATAAAAAATAATCACAAGTTGAAATGAGTTTATATGAAAACTTTCAGTTTAGGTACGGGTTGAGATTTATTGGGTTGAGTACTTTTCGGGTTAGATTTAGGTTGAACAAAATTTTATAATATTTCCACCTCAATTCAACATGAAACAACCCAATACAACACAATTGTCACTCCTAGAATTAAGCCCCTAGGGGCAAAAAAGTAAAAACAAACTAAAAGAGCCAAACTAAATAAATAATAAATGAATAAGAAGGCTATTGAGCCCAGTTAATTAACCCATCAAGAAGAGCATCTAGACCCTAGTAAATCGAAGCCTACTAAGGAAAAAACACTATAAATATTGAGCTGCAAAGCCAAATTTGGTATGAAAATCATTTGCAAAAAATCAAGAGCTCAAACTCTCTGATTCGCATTCCGAAGAAAAGAACTCTAAAGCTTTGCTGATTTCCTAAAAAGACCCTAACACCATTTTCGAACAACATCATTTTAAGATATAGATGACAGGAGTACAATAGCATAGCTAAAGGCACATTAAGGCTGCTATAATTAAAGTCCAAAATCCAAGCACCCTTTGTGCAGAGCCGATTTAGGTGGTCAAGCCGACTTAAGTGGCTGAGCATGCTAGTGGTGTGGTGTTGGGCTAAACGGTCGAGCCGAATCAAACAGACTAAGTTGCCTGGAAGCAGCTACGGGAAACAAGTGTGTGATGAAGATGCAACTGAGCTGCAGCTCGACCCATGTTTATCATACTGGGCCAAGCTGAGATAAAAGCCCTTCAGGTACAGAAGTCTCATGCCCATGACCGAAAAAGAAACAATATGGGTTACACATGTCTCCATGCTATTGATTCAGTTGTATCAAGATACTTATTGGTTTAGTGGGCAGTTCTAATCTCAAGTAGTGGGATCTGTAGTCATATAAAAGACTTCATTGTAAAATGTTAACTAGATTTTCACATATCAAAAATAAAAAAGGTTTCTTATTTTTAATTGGTGCTTTGCAATTTATTTTCTACATCAATTTAGCGCCGTCTGTGGGAAATAGATTAAGAGTTAGGGTGTGAAGAAATAAGTAATTTTGGAGATAATATGGAGATAGATACTTTGATGGCGACGCAAAATGAGCCAATAACTATTGCTGCCGCAGCTCCACCCTCAGCAGTTGCAGCGCTAGTCACTTTGACAGAAGGGAGGACCATTTCAGTGCCTACGATGGTAGGGCAGATGACCACTGAACGATTGACCAACTTCTTATGGTCAACGTTTGGTATCATTGCCTCCACTCAATCCGCCGAAGTAACACCTGTTGCACCTCTCCTAATGCCACCGAATCCTCTGGTCATTTCTTACCTATTGGGAATAACACCTACTATCCCTCCAACTCCTATCCCAGTGCCTTTCCCCTGCCTCCATTTTGGCTAACTTGGCACCTCCCGTAAGAATGGTAATTGCACTGGGGGCACCCGTACTCGTAAGCGGAACCCCTGCTCCAGGTCCTATAGCCGCACCGGCCTTTGGAGCAGTTGCACAAGGCACAATGGTAGCTGGGCCACCATTCTGGATTATTCATAGTTGGAGGACAAGAATTGACTATAGCATCTATAGAGAGGTTACTGGATGAACCAATGAAGTTAGGAGGCACTTGTGGCCTACCCAAGGAAACTGAGATAAAAATCCCCACATAATTGACAGGTAACGCAGATGTGGTAACAGAAAGTCAGGTGTTAGTACGACGTAGTCATGATAAGGAAAAGCAGAAGCCCCAAGTAGACTTAGTTTTAGAAATAGAGGAAATGAGGAGGGAGTTAAGGGAGATGAAGAGGAAGATGGAAGGAAAGGTTAAGGAAGATTTCAAAGCTTTGCCATTTAGTGAATCTATCTTGCATAACCCTTTCCCAGAGAATCATAAATCATTTGCTATGCTCAGGTACACTGATACATCTGAATCTGCTAATCATCTCTGTGAATTCGAGAATTTAGTTCTGTTGTATCAATTCTCTGATGGAGTGAAGTGTCTAACTTTCTTGACTACTTTAGGAGAAGCCGCTCAGAGATGCTTTGGATAGTTACATTCTCATACCATTCATATATTTGAAGATTTCACTGGAAAGTTCTTGCATTAATCACCAGTTATAAACAATACAGGCGCGTGCTTAGAGCCTGCTCTTATTTCGATAAAGAGAGAATGAAACTTTGAGAAACTTTGTTAGGCGGTTCACTATGGCTATACTAGAGGTTCCATCAGCCACTCCTGAATTGTTAAGCAGTGCCTTTGCTCAAGGGCTCCAACTTGGTCTTTTCTTCAGATCTTTGAGCAGAAGACCTGCGGACAGTTATGATGAGCTCCTGCAGCAAGCAGAAAAATATATTCACGAAGAAGAGGACTACGAAGTAAAAGAAAAGGAGTCGAGGGAGAAGAGAAAAGAAAGGAGAAATGATCATATTAATAAGGAACCTAAGCAAGGGGAAAGATTTAGAGCAGCACATGTATGTCAGATGTAAACTCCATCAGTGGGTCCCAAGTTTGAGTATTATACTTCGCTAAAACTACCAAGGAAGCAGGTTATGTAAGCCATTGAGCATTCAACCTATTGCGGTGCCTTCATACCTACAGGGATCCACTGAGGTGTCCTAAGTCGGATAGGTTTTGTTATTTCCATAACGAATATGGACACGTAACTAAGGAATGTGACCATATTCGAAATGAGTTGGAGCAATTGGTACGGGATGGGCAATTGAGTGAATTTATGGAGGTGCCTTCGGCTGTGGATAAGCATAGGGCACAGAGCACATTGCCTTGGAAAGAAAACAGCGAATGCATCAACTTAATGCAGAGAAGGGTACCAGAAACGGGATGGTTAAAGGAGTGATATACATGATCTCTGGAGGACCAGTTGAGCCAGGAAGGTAAGAGCTAGAGTTGCAGTACGTAAAAGCACAGAGGTCGCTACTGTCTCTAGCAATAATGACAACCCTGTTATTTAGTTCAAACTAGACGACCTAAAAGCCTTGCATCCTCCTCACCAGGATGCTCTAGTTATTACTGCCATGATTGCCAACTTTAAGGTAGCCCATATTTTTATTGATTGTGGCAACTCAATTGACATCTTGTTCTGTGATGCCTTTCGACAAATGGATTTAGAAAATACTATGTTGGAGCCGATGGAAACATCGTTGTTTGGATTTTTAGGAAAAATAGTTAGATCGAGGGGATACATCTCTTTGCTTGTTTCTTTGGGGACATGAATGTATCGAAAGACTTGTATGGTAAATTTTTTGGTAGTTGATGCTCCTTCTGCATATAATGTTATTTTTGGCAGGCCTATGCTACACTTTTTCCAAGTAGTTACTTCTCCATACCATATGAAGCCGAAGTACATAGTAGGGGATCAGTATACATTTAGGAAATACTATGTCGATGCAGTTCGGAAAGGGAGTTATAAGGACAATGAAGATGTATACAGACAGAGGCAAGGTAGTTCAAGCATGCCTTAGCTGGTAGAAAGACAGTAGAAGCTTGAGCCAGAGGGAGAGCTTCTATCCATGAATTGTTACCTAGAGATTTTAGCAAAACCACGTGGATAAGGTCTAATCTTGGGACAGAATTGAAGGTACAACTTATTACCATATTAAGGGAATATGTGGATATTTTTACCTTTTCTATCAAGGACCTCATAGGAATAGATCCGAGCATAGCTGAGCACAAACTTAACATTGACCTTGTTATCAAGCCGGTGAAATAGAAGAGGAGACACTTTGGCCTTGAAAAGGACCGTATCATTCAACAGGAGGTCGAGAAGTTATTGGATCCTGGGCCTATTGTTGAAATTCAATTCCCAGAATGGATTTCTAATTTAGTGTTGGTACCGAAACATGCACACAAGTGGAGGGTTTGTATAGACTTCAAAGACCCAAATAAGGCTTGACCTACGGATTTCTATCCATTGCCAAAGATTGACTTATTAGTAGATTCTACTTCTGCATGCGAACTGCTTAGCATGATGGATGCTATGCAAGGATACCATTAGATCGCATTATGTTGCGGGTGAGTTTATTGTTATTTAGTCATGCCCTTTGGTCTTAAGAATGCAGGGGCTGCATATCGAAGATTGGTAGACCGCATGCTTAAACATCATATTGGTCGAAATGTAGAGGTATATGTCGATGACATGCTAGTGAGGAATGCAAGCCAAGCTAATCATGTGGAGACCTGAAGGAGACTTTTGAAACCTTGTGTAAGTACGGGATCAAGCTGAACCCAGAAAAATGTGCTTTTGGAGTTAAGAGAGGAAAGTTCTTAGGTTATCTAGTGACAGAAGGGGGATAGAGGCAAATCCAGAAAAAAAATCCGTGCGATAATAGAAATGAGCCCACCTAGTAATGTTAATGAGGTGCAGAGGTTAATAGGACGGATAGCCGCTTTGAGCATGTCTATATCCCACTCTGTAGATAAGAGTCTCCCTTTTTTTGAGATATTATGGAAGGCGAAGAGTTTTGAATGGGGAGAAGCAGCGCAACACACTTTTGAAAAGTTAAAAGCCTATCTGGCCGAACTTTCTTTGCTGACAAAGCCTATCCCAGGGGAGATCCTTTTTTTGTATTTGGTTGTAACTAAGAAGGCGATCAACTTGGTATTGATTAAAGAAGATGGGTCTTGCCAGAAATCGGTGTATTATGTCAACAAGATCTTGCATGCAATAGAGTTAAGATATCCAAAAATTGAGAAAATGGTGCTCGTTTTGGTGGTCAAAGCTAGAAGGTTAATGCCTTATTTCCTATCCCATCATATAGTTGTGCGTACTAACCACCCTTTGAAGCAAACTAGGAAAGGCTAATGTTGCAGGAAGATTGGTTAAGTAAGATGTTGAGCTAGGAGAGTACGATATAAATTATGCCCCTAAGAATGCCATAAAAGCTCAAGCATTGGCAGATTTCATGGCTGACTCATCCATGACTGAGGAGACGAGCACGTGGCTGGTGTATGTTGACGGATCATCAGGATACAGCGGCAGTGGAGCTAGTATTGTGGTTATTAATCCAAAAGGAGAAAAGATGGAGTTTGCGGTGAAATTTCGCTTCAAAGCTTCAAGCAATGAGGTGGAATACAAAGCCATGATCCTAGGGATCAAGATGGCCATACAAGGTGGTTCCAAGCGTGTCCAGATATTCACTGATTCACAACTAGTGGTAAAGCAAATCAGGGGACAGTACAAAGCCAAGAATATGAGAATGACGAGATATCTGCAGTTGGTTAATGAGCTAAGGCAGCAGCTAGCCGAGTTGCAAGTGAAACAAATCCCGTATGAGGAAAACAGGAAAGCTGATTACCTAGCAAAGATTACTAGCTCCTTGGTAGACTGTGGTACCAAGCAGGTGACTATCCAAGAGTTGGAGAAAGGAAGTCTCGAGGCCGAGGTTCTTAACTTAGAGGAAGGTCAAGATTGGCGAACACCCATCCTGTAATACTTGCGAAAGGACTACCCAGAGGTTATCATAAGCTGTCTGTTTCACTATCATGGATGGGTTGTTGTACAAAAGAGGTTTTTCCCAACTGTTGCTGAGGTGTTTGTCTCCCCAGGAAGGGGATTATATCCTAAGGGAAATACACGAAGGGTGATATGGAAATCATTTAGGAGGGATAGCTTTAGCCTCAAAGGGCATCTGAGCTAGATACTTCTGGCCTGCTATCGAAGCTGATGCAAGAGAATTAGTGAAAAAATGTGATAAGTGCCAAAGGGGAGTAGATATTGTGGGTCCACCATGCCCTTTCGCAGAATGGGGAGTAGACATTGTGGGTCCTTTTTTGGTGGCAGCGTGGTAGAGAAAGTTCTTATTAGTTGCTGTGGATTACTTCAACAAAGGGGTTGAAGTAGAGCCACTAGCGAGGATAAACGAAAAAGAAGTACTCAAGTTCCTGTGGAAAAATATAGTTTGCCGATATAAGATTCCCAGGGAATTGATCTTGGACAACAAAAGGCAGTTTCAAGGAGCTAGGGTACAAGCCTAGTGTAAGGAGATGAAAATAACACAGCGGTTTAGCGCGGTAGCTCATCTGAAAACCAATGGACAAATCGAAGTTACTAATCGAGATCTGCTTAAAAGTTTGAAGAAAATATTGGATCACGCCAGTAACGGATGGGTAGATGAACTTCCTAATATGTGGTGGGCCCATCGGACTACTCCAAATGAGGCTACAGGTGAAACGCCATTCAATATGGTTTATAGTGTGGATGATATGATCCCAGCAGAGATCGGAATAGAGTCTCATTAAGGGATGTCATATGACCCTGATAAAAATGACGAGCTGCTCAAAGCCTCCTTGGATTTGATGGATGAAAAGAGGGAAAAAGCTAGCCGCAGGATGGCTAAGTACAGGTAAAGAATACAAACTACCTTCAACAGAAGGATTAAACTTCGCAATTTCCAAATGGGAGATCTCGTACTCAAAAGAGTTGATGCATTAGGAAATATGGGAAAGTTGGGGCCTAATTGGGAAGGACTTATAAGGTTGTTAAAGTTTTGATAGGAGTATTCCAGTTGGAGACTCTGGAAGGAAAGAAAATTGCTCGACCATGGAATGTGCAGAACATCAAGCACTTTTACATGTAATCCTATTTTGTTTTGCTTACTTGAAATTTCCATTTCTAGTTTTCTGTTAAGATTGTTGTCTATTTCATTTACTTGTTCAGTTTCACTGAAAATATCTTATGTTAGCTCCATTTAATATTTGTAAATTGCTCTCAATATAAAGTGTCTTCCTTCAAATCAGATGCCATCAGCTTAGATGAGCTAATCTATAAGAGGACGAATGTCCAAGTTAAATAAGCTCAGATGAGCTAACTTATAAAAGGACGAACGTCCAAGTGAAATCAACTCGAATGAGCTAACTTGTAAAAAGGACGAATGTCCTAAGCGAAATCAGCTTAGATGAGTTAACTTATAAAAGGATGAATGTCCAAGTGAAATCAGCTCCGATGAACTAACCTATAAGAGGACGAATGTCCAAGTGAAATCAGCTCAGATGAGCTAACCTACAAAAGGACAAATGTCCAAGTGAAATCAGCCAAGATGAGCTAAATTATAAAAAGGATAAATGTTCAAATACAAACAGCTCGAACGAGCTATCCTAGAAAAGAACAAATGCTCTCAATGCAACCAACTCGGATGAGCTATCCTATGCAAGGACTAATGTCCAAAGTAAAGAGAGAGAGAGAGAGAGAGAATGAGAATGAGAGAGAGAAAAGGGATGGCATGAGTGCCTCACTGCACGGTTGAATCTTAGACAAAGAAGAATATCTTAACACTTAGCTCGGGCATGTTTTTTAGTAAGTAATATGAGATAGCAAAGGGGGAAAAAGTTCAATTAATTTTAGTTTTCATAAAAAAAGGCAAGGCAAAATACAAAAGCAATCCTCTAGCGGCATAACAGCCTAAGTACATGCAAAATAAACAAAACATAGCTGATAGCAAATTAGCCCCTATATACTAGATATCCTATTAGCATTAACTTCAAAAAGATTAAGGGGTGAAAAGATCTATTGCGGCATTGGGAGCAACCACCTCGACCAGTATCGCAACATTAAGAGAAGTATACTGATTAGATAGCTCGATCACGTGAGATAGCTTGGCCGGAGAGGATAGCTCGGCTTGCATAGCATCACCTTCAGCAGTAGCCCCCCTTAATCTTCTGAATATAAAGGTAGAGTGTGCAACCCATAGTCGCGGTTAATGTTTTCATCTAACTACCCAAGCTTTAACACACTTTTTACCTCTAGTTGATCGGCGCAAGTAGTGATGCAATGGTAATAGTACCTCAGGGCCCTCTTAACTGACATATGCCTGAACTTATTGCTCTTCAGAGCAATTCTGCCAAGCGAGACTCCCAGCGAGCCCCCACAAAAACTTTCCCTTCCTCTGTGTTGTGAAACACCTCAAAAAATGAGTCTCATCCTTCACGGCGCCCTTCTTCTTTAGCTCTTTCTAGTGCCTTCTCTTGCTGCGCCAATAGCTCGGCCACTTTGATCTCTACTTTTGATAAGTTCTTAGCCATGTCATCATATTTCTCACACAGAGATGACAACTACCCCTTCAACTTATTAAACTTATTTATCTCTGATTGCAGTTTGCTCAGCTTGGCTGATAGTTTCTGTCTATCTGTTTCTAATTGCTGCTGTTTTTCCTCCCATCGAGCTAGGTTGCTACCAGCTAGGATACTAGTCTGAAAGAAATAAGTGTTATTTGACAAATGATTAAAAGAGGAAAGAGTAATATTGATTAGAGTTTGCTTACATACCTTGGATATATAGGAGGCAAAATATGCTCGGAGGTTATCAAAGGGCATGTCATCAGCCAATTATTAATCCAAGCTAGTAGAGATACCCCTGAAGATGTCTCGGCCTAGAGTATGAGTTATGTCAATCAAGATCGAGCTGCTGGCCATCAGATAAGTGTTAGGGCGACTCATATGGAGGTTTAGAGAGCTCGACTCCTCGAGGATGGCCTATTCAGTAGGGATTATTTGTACAGTATGTAGAGGTGTTGTTCGTTTTTTCGAAGTTGGAGCTTTAGGTGGTGATGTTGGGCATTTCTTAGTGGGAGCCTCAGCAAGTGGCCATCTGGAAGAGCTGGCGCCGCTGGACTGTTTTGGAGGGCGATTGTTCTTTCACCTCTCTAATTAGTCAGCCACTTCAGCTAGGATGACAGCTTTAGTGGATACCCTCTCTGTAAAGAAAACATGTATGTTAATAAACCAGTTTATGAATTTGAAACAAGCTTTCAAGGTTAAGTAAATACCAAATAGCTAGGGAAACTCCTCTACTTTAGGACTCGGAGCAAAATTGTAGAGAAATTTGGTTTCTCCAAATAAGAAAGTTGCAACCGGAAACTATTGAGCATGTCTAAGAGTTGCCATCGACCCGAGGGGAACCGTTAACTATGAGACAAGCTGTCATTAGGCAAATATTCTATCCAAGTAGTGGGGAAGCCCCACAGCTCAGGTGAAGCCATAAACAGGTAATGCTCCTTCCAATACTTTACCAAAGTGGGATATTTAGATAAGAAACGAACATCTTCCAAAGATGTGAAGTAAAACAGACCTAGGCACAAAGACTTAGGGTAAAAAAGGGAATGAAATAGCGCGGTAGTTGGTTCTATTTAAAGATATCTGCACTGAATAATGAAGTCATTCATCAACCTAAAGGAGTTTGGGAAAATTGGTTAAGGGGAATGCCAAATCCTCTAGAAACTAACACAAATAGCCTGAGCAAAAGAAACTGCAACCCACCGTGCATTTGTTTTACATAAAAGCATAGGAAACCTGCGGGAGGCATATGTGGCCGATCTGAAGATCTAGGCACTACTATTGGATACTCATTCAGAATGCCCATGATGTCTCTCAGTCTACGACTCTAATGCCTAGTCATTCTGAAAAAATACACCTCATAATAAGGTAAACCTGCATCTACCATCCCTCTCTCCGTTTCCTTCAATATTTCTGGGGGGTGCTAAGAGTCGAATCATCAGAATCCCTGTCTCCCTCTAGTTTAGATAAAATATTGGTAGGTTCTAGATTTCGATTTGGAAAAGACATGAATCAATTTATCCAAAAGTGCTAACTAGTAAATTGCAAAGCAAGAGGAAGAATTAGAAAAAAGAACGGGTTTTTAAAAAGAACATGGACTCATCTTGAGCAAAGATGCATAAAAAATGCTAGCGGGGAAGCTCTGGCAACTTGCGGTAGTAGCGGCAGCCGGAGAATTCTGATAGGGAATTAGAGAAATGAAGAAGCTGAAATGATAATATGGGGAAAATTTTATGAATTTATAATGGGTGGAAAGAGAAAACCAAAGGACTGAAAATCCAAATTTAAATTCAACCGTACATGTGGCCTGAATGATGTGAGGGCCATTTAATGCAGTTGCCAGCACTATGAGTGAAAGCTTAGGGAAGGAGAACTTGGTTGTAGTTTTTTTTCTGAAAAACTCAATTATGTTGAATTCTTAGGAAAATAAGTTTAGGCGACACACATCTCGACCGGAAGGCAAGTAAAGGTAAATAAAATTGTCCTCCCATTTTGGCAAATTGACACATTTAGCTTGCCACTATCTTGGCAATTGGATGCTACTATCTCATGCAATTCATTCAATCAATTACGTCCCACATCTCGACAATTAGATGGCAAGCAAAATTGTTGGGTCCTCCTTTCCGTCTCGAAAATTAGCAAGCCTAATCTACCGTTAGCTAGGACTCAGATATAGTTTAAAGCACTTTGAACTAAATTATGGAGGGAGATGTGATAACAGGGGTACAATAGCCTGAGCCAAAGGTACATTAAGGCTGCTATAATTAAAGTCCAAAATCCAAGCACCCCTTGTGCCGAGCCGATTTAGGTGGCCGAGCTGACTTAAGTGGCTGAGCATGCTGCTGGTGTGGTGTGGTGTTGGGCTAAACGGTCAAGCTTTATCAAACAAACTAAGTTGCCTCAAAGTAGCTAAGGGAAACAGGAGTGTGATGAAGATGCAGCTATGCTGCAACTCGGCCCATGTTCATCATACTAGGCCGAGCTGAGATAAAAGCCCTTCAAGCACAGGAGTCTCATGGCCATAACCGAAAAAGCAGGAATATAGGGTTATATGTGCCTCCATGCTATTGATTCAGTTGTATCAAGATACTTAGTGGTTTAGTGGGCAGTTCTAATATCAAGTAGTGAGATCTGTAGTCACATAAAAGAATATATAAAGAATAAAAGTGTATTTGATTTTTTTTTTAAGAAATATTTTGTAATTATAAATATTTTTTATATGTATATTTTTATCGATTAGTAGTATCTCATTAAACTTTTATATTATCATATGTCATTGTATTTATTATAATAGTATAGAAAAAATATATTTGCATTAGAACAGTAATTGATATAAAATATATATATATTTTAACTTGACGTAATAATTATAATGATTATGATTCTTTTAACAAAAAATTGAGGGGGGAAAAAAGTAGTTTTGAAGGAAGATATTATTTTGGAGAAGATATTTTAAATCCTTTTTATAGAAAACAATCATACAAAGCGTAATATTTTGGGCCTTTAAAAGAAAAACAAATGAAATTGGAGTATTACGATCATTTGTTAGTCAACGAACCAATCCGAAATAATCGATGCACTTTGTGGCACAAACTGAGCCGCTCTACCTCAGCAAACATTTTAGCCAAAAACTATGTGCTGTTTAAGGATTCAACCGCACCTTCTCTAAAACCGACAAAACCTGCGGCGCCTGTCTCCATCCCTTGTCCCTCCCCGCCAGCGCCACCGCCACCGCCCCCAAACCCCCATCGTCAATATCTTTATTTCTTTCTGCACAAGAATCCAGCTGAATTGATCCAATAATCAGACAAAGAATTCGGAAAATTTTCCCACATGCCAACTCTTGCTCAAGAAAATCACCGCTTCCTCCGCCAGGCACCACCGCGATACCTAAGCCGAAGCCAGAGGAAACTCCTTCTCTTTTTCCTGAAATGCGTAGTCATGGTTTTTGTGATATCTCTATTCCTCTTCTTCCTGGGCTTCGCCGCCATCCTCCTCCTTCACTTTCTCTTCATGTCCAACACCTTCCACCGTCGCTGCACCCGCCTCTTCCATCCCACCAACGCCGCTGACGACGACGCGGCAGTTCTCTCCGGCACCACCGCCGAAGCCTTGCCTCATATTCGGGCCCTTCTTCCTGACGTAGCGTATAGCGCCGCAGATTTTCCGAGGACATCAGATTGTGCAATCTGCTTGGATTCTTTTCAAGAAGGAGATGAGTGTAGGAATATACCGGTTTGTAAGCACTTGTTTCACGCGAAATGTGTAGATAGGTGGATTAGGAAGAAGCCCACTTGCCCCGTTTGTCGAACCCGGGTTGATTTGGATCCTACAGGGTTTCCGGGTTCGAGAATCAGCGGTGATGATCAGTGGAAGAGGCTTTGGGCAGTCAATTTCGAGGAGGGCACTTCTCATTGAAGAAACTTCTGTTATGGCATTGAAAGCATAGAAATTTGAAGGAACTTTTGTTATGCAGATGGATTAGTTTTTGTAAGTCTTGAAATTTTGTGATTTTACTTTTATGTTTTAAACTACCTTTGAATCGTGTATGTAGATATATCCTCTTTGGAGGTGATCATATAAAAATCACAATGTTTATTTTCTTCTTTCAGATTTTATTTGATGGCTAAATTTTTGGCGGATTGATTTTATGGTTTATATGGTTCTTGAGCATAATTGCATTGACGCAAAGAAAAGGGGCTGAGGCATTAATATATGCTGCATAAATTGGTATGTTAATTTTTTGTTTAGGAAATTATGGAGATTAGACAACGTTTTGGGAGAAATTGCTCTCCAGGGTTGTATTTAAAAGAAGACATCTTTTTGCTGAGGATGCCAAAGAATACTCAGATTGAGTTCATGAAATAAATTTATGAAAAAAATGTTAAGAACACCACCCCCCCCCCCCCCCACCCCGCCAAACAAAAAAAAAGGGAGGTTTATTCTTCAATGGCTAAAATCCATCATGGAAGTGAAAGAGGATCTGATGAATGACTTATTTCGATTGAACTGAGGGATTGTTGGATGGAAGCAAATCCTGGCTTTTCTTGGTGACTTTTTGTCATTATTTCAGAAGAGATTACTCTTTGGTAGGACAATGAAGGAGGGTGTAATTTTTGCTGCTAGGATTTCAGATATACATTCACAGTTTCACTTTCAAAAGCTGTATGGATTCACAAAGACTCTATGAACGGGACCAAAAAAGAGAATACCAAAGCAGAAGCAGAATGTTGATTCTGTTTAGGCTGCTTTGGATAAGCCAGTAAATGAATCATTTCTAACAATTTTTGAAAGGTACTTTGAATTGGACTTGGCCTCTAAAATTGACAAGATAATTTTGCTTATTTGTCATCCATCTCCATTCAGGCAGGGTTTATATATCAAACAATATATTGCTCAATATGCCTTGACTCTGGAGAACTGAGATAGCTCTCATCTATGATCCTTCCTCCCCAGGTATCATGTTCAGTTTTAATACTGAATAAACTAAGTAGGCATGATTTTTTACTCTAAAATGTCAAGTTACTTCAGATTTGTGGCTATGTTTGTCATAATCAGGAGCAGCAGGGGAATACATTTATATTCTCTTTGCCTTGTCATGGGAATCTTGTTATCTGTCTATCCATGTTATTTCCTATAAAATATTCAGTTTTACATGTAACCATCAACTCCTCGAAACTTGCCTCCAACAAATGATTGGGAAACTTCCGTTCTTGAATGAACGGAATATAAGTGAGACGGCCACAAGAACTGTGCAACTTGGTCGCAAGTGGTCACTTAACAGCATGCAATGCATATTTGAAATCTATTTCATCTTTTTTGTTCTTCTTTGGTGGCTGATACTTGGTTTCAATTGGGAAATATGAGTTTCTGTTTCCATCAGTTCCTTATATATAATCTATTTGAAGATATACAGATGTTTTTTGAACATATTTCCCTATTGTTATGATAGGGAGTCAAATGTAGTTCTTCCAGGGAAATGAGTTTGCTGTTCTATTTATTTTTCTCTTTCCACACTTGCTGTTGCTGATTTCTCAGAAGGGCCTTGGAAGTTCTCTTGGCTGCTAGTTGAGAAGAACTCGAAGAATCTGTCATGTAATCAACATATCTGCTGAATGCTTGTAGTTTCTTAAATCTAAAATATAATAGGGTAGATTCTGCCATTGTGGCACAAGAAGCCTTTGTAACACATATTAATCCTAGCAAGAACTCATTCATACTTGCATGCATATGTACCATTACTCCTACAATAGAAAACAAGTACGACCATCTATTTGTATAAAATTGCAATGCCTAGCAGGCACAGAGGAGCCTTGGGGTTGGCATTTGTAAGGTGAATTTCTTTTTGAGTGGTAATATTTCTAGTTTCAAATTATTGTTTTTCTTACAGATTTCTGCCCTACAGATACAGCTACAAAGTTTCTAGCCTGTGAATCTTATTCAGGTAAGCCCCTCAGAAGTACCGCTTCCCTGATTTTCAGGATAAGTGCACACAGGAAATCCATCTTATCTGACTTCTTGTTTCTGTGAATATTTTGCAGAAGTCAATGCAAATGAAAGTTTCTTGAGTTGCTCTCCGAATAAAGTGAACAAAAAAAAAAATTGAAATCTGGGTGGTAGAAAGAGTCGGATCAACTTGCATATTTATCAAATGACTAGGTCAGAGACCCAATTTCCTGGGCATCAAAGTTTTGTTTGGTTTCCGCAACTTTTCAAAGGCCTTATAGTTGAAGATAACTAGTCAAACTATGGACTTTTCTTCATGCAGTAGAGGACATCCCATCTCTTTGCATTACATATTCAAGCTATTATAAATTACACAAAAATGGTCAACGCGTCTGTAACATATTCATATCCACAATGGGTAGGTCATCCTAGAAGCACACCAGAAAACTGACTAAGCAATTATGCGCAATGAGTACTTTTCTTTAAAGTACCACTCTTGCTTTATCGCTGTGGGTCCAAGGACCATTTCAAATCATAATAGGAAACCCCAAGTATAAATAGCTTATTGCATCCATCATATTAGAACACATCAGAGGTTGTCTGTAGATCTGAACCTTAAATTTGCAATGGAATTCTTTGAAGCACATAGTTTCTTGCTAATTTTAAGTGAATCAATCAAACTTCTTCCCAAGAATGGGAAACTCCTGGCAGTCATAGCTATATTTTCAATTGTCTTACATTCATGTTTTTTCTTCTTGTTCAGTTATTCCCTCCAATCCTTGATGGTTGATATGTTTGTCAATTCCCAGCAATTTTTCATGCCTGACCCTAGTTCGTTTGATACGTCTGATCCAAACTCTTTTACACCCAAAACAGGCTCAAACCCTGCCCAAATCACCGGCCTGTTTGGCCAATTGAGAGAAGATTTCGCATTTCTTTTTGCAGCGCAAATTGTTTTCTTTCTCGCCTCTTCAATCATCTCCTTCTTCTCTGCCATTTCAACAATTCTAGTATCATCAGTCTCCTACAGCGCCAAGAACCTGTCACTGAAAGAGCTATTTTTGATGATTGGGAGAACATGGACACGGCCTCTGATTACTTGTTTCTATGTATCGGGTCTTGCCATTGGCTATTCTGTCGTCGTTGTTATGCTGGTTACCCCTCTTCTGATCTATCCTAATCTTGCTACCTTTTATGCCGGCGCTTTTATTGTGATTATGGCTTTTATTTTCTACCTCTACTTGTTTGTTGCTTGGGGCGTGGCCGTTGTTGTTTCAGTTGTA
Organism: Jacaranda mimosifolia; assembly: GCA_018894105.1. Lineage (NCBI taxonomy): Eukaryota > Viridiplantae > Streptophyta > Magnoliopsida > Lamiales > Bignoniaceae > Jacaranda > Jacaranda mimosifolia. The sequence continues at coordinate 30,725,137 of CM032126.1, forward strand.
GAAGAAAGTTGCTACGGGATGAAAGCACTGGGAACAGCTACAGCACTTGTCAAGGGCAAGAGGTTTCATGGTTTCTTGGTCAACATTTGTTTCAACCTTGTGGGTTTGATCATATTCCAGGGTTACAAGATGATAGTGGGTAATAAAGGGTTAATGAATCCTATAATGTCTGGATTGTTTTTAATGACGGTTTCTGTTCTGACAAAGATTTTGCTAGTTGTGGTGTACACAGTATTGTACTTTCAGTGTAAGAAGCAGCATGGTGAAGAGATAGAATTATATGGGACTCTTCAGTATACTAAGCTGCCAACTGCGCAGTTGGCTAATGATATGCCCTAAATATGGTCTTTACATGTAATGATGTAACGCATCTTGTGTTCTGCCTGTTCTTTCAATTGTTTTTTCGTAATTATGTACTTCTGGTCCTCAGCTATTAGCAGATATTTTTAATTGTTGTTTTCTTTTCGATCAATGGCAACTTCTTATACGTTAATCGATGTTTATTGCTAGAAACACTTCTTAGTATTTTTCTTGCAGCTTTAGCATTTTTTTTACCATTTTTTTTGCTTTTTATTGTATTTATGTAAAATATTTTGAGAAAATTTACCAGAAAATATATAAAAAATAGAAGTGTATTTTGTTTTTGTTTTACGGATGATATTTTCTACCGTAAATATTTTTTTTTGTGTAAGCTTTTGTTTAATTACTAGTATCACGTCAAGTTTTTAAATTATAATATATATTTTTTATATAATCTTGTACTATTATAATAAATAATAAATATATTTATGAAATAATGATTGAAATATATGAACATATATATATATATTTGTTAATGTAATGACTTGAATATGTGTGTGTGTATATATATATATAATATTATATAGTGATTGGTGCATATAAGTACGAAAATGATTAAAAGTTTTAAAAATCTTTTGAGGGCATAGAAAACATTTCTTCAGGGAGGGTATAGAGAACTTGTTTGGTTTCATTTTGAAATAACGAAAATATTTTTAAAAAAAAATTAAAACCAAATAGAGTTCTAATCTCTCATTAGAATGACATTGTTGGACTATATAAAGATATCATGAATGTTTGACTTTTTAATATTTTGTGTGCAAATCAAATTATTGGATTGTATCTACAATTATAAATTATTGGAATCTTATACAAATATCATAAAATTTTGACTTTCTAACATCCTTGTGTGCAAATCAAACAAGTTACAAAATTACTTAGGCTATGTTTGGTCACATTTTGGGAAAATAATTTTGTTTTCCCAAAATATAACCAAATATATAAAAAAAAATTCTCCAAAATGCCAAATTAAAATTTTCAAAATATCCTCTTCTATCTTTCATTGTCTCCAAAACTTCCCCAATTTTCAATATATACATATATATATATATATATATATTATCATACATTTTTATTATTATTCTAACAATAAAAAAGTTACTCAATTCCATTTTCACTCTAAAAATTCAACAAAAAAATATTGATTTAACTGCCACAGTAGAATTTGTCTCCTCCCAAAATATAAACAAATATACCAAATTTCCCCTAAACAATTTTCTTACTATTCCCAAAACATAACTAAGCATATATCGCATTCTCCAATATCCTTAACTCCACTCCCAAAACTCATTTTCATAAAAACATAATTTAAAACACATAATTCATATCCAAATATTACTTAATATTTTTCCCGAAGAAATTTGAGGTGTACTTAAGCCAAAATAGCTATCCAATGCTATGGCGTACTGGATAGAAACTCAAGCAGAGACTCAACTGTTCAAGTGGATGAGAAAATGCCAACGTTGTCCGTCAATCCTTCCATCTACGGCCACTCTAAACTCTCCGTATACACACAGAGAAGTTCTTGAAAAATAACGAAAGAAAACATGTTGACTTCTTTGGCACTGCCTATTATCAATGGGGGCGTCCCGTTATCCCCACGACAATTATCTTCCTCTAATTTGCATTCTTCTGCTGGTATCAGGTAAGTTCTATAAAACTCTCAAAAACCAGGTTTTCTTTGTGCTTAATTGTTCTTTTGCTTGAAGCCCATCAAAATCTTGATCTTCTGTACTTAACTCTATAATTCGATTTTTGTAGTATTTCATCTTCCAGGAAGTGGTCTTTTTTACTCTCTTTCAGAAATGTATCAGAATTATTATTTCAAGAATTATCACTTATTCTGCATGCTGTGAATTGTGAAAAGGGTGTGTTCTTCTTTTTTGATTTGTGTAAAATGATGGAGTATGCTAGATTTTTATATTAATATTATTGGTCCATTTCTTTTGCCAAATCTCATTTGACTTATTTTAGGGGTGGCTTTGGCAGTCTGTTTCTTAGCAATTCCTCACGAAAGTCTTTATCTTTGAGATTTCTTTAACGGAAAACCATCATTTTTTGACATTTCTAGAAGAGGAGTAGGCTGTGATTCAAGTAGCAGGGGTTTTGACCTTTTACATTATCCTGTTTTCACTAGCTTTTTGGACTGAATATGGAGCTATATTTTAGGTAAGAACGGTGCAATTACGTAGACAACTTCATATTTAGGATGTGACTGGTTAACCCCTTGGCTATTGTTTAAGTTGGAGACTCTGAAATGCATTGCACAGAACATGTCTTATTGGGGCCAAGACAGGTTACATGGTTTGTTTACAAACATTCGAAACATTAAAATTAATAAATTATACATATATCTTAAAAAATTAAATCTCATTTGGACTTGACCTGCAAGATGTTTCTAATGTTCTTTTTGCCCCCTTGAAAGAAAAGACATGATTATTGCACCATTTATTTGGTTGTATTTCAATGTCCTCTCTCTTCTAGGAGGGGATTGCAACAAGAGCAGGATGTGAGATTGTTTCCTCGAAGAACAAGGAGTCAAGCAGTCCGTGTCTTGGCAAATCCAAATGTACGCACCACCCAAGGCTTCTGCATGTATAATGCCAATATATTGGTTTGAATATGGTGAAAGCTGTATTTAGGTATGTGATTAGTGATATGCAACCAGCGTGTATGTCTCACAGTTAGACTCAATTGCTTGAATAAAGGTTGCTTGTAAACATTTACCGAGTTAATGGCTGTTTATATACAAATGAGTCCTTGAAGTGGCAATTTTATGCCAAATAGGCCTAGATACTTTTCGTGGCGGTCAAACTTTTCCTTGGTTTCTGTTGTTCGATTAATCTTGAGCTGGAAGTATAGTAACCATTCACTAGTAAATGTTTTGCTAAAGAAAATACAAATTTTCTGCCCGTCCAATGGTTGACAGTATCATTGAAAGAAAAATCAAATAAATAGAAGGAAGAGTAGAAGTATAATTTGAGAATCAGCTGACTCAATCACTCCTCTCCAATTACCAGCTACAAGCTGCCAGCGTCACCACCAAATCTTCATCATCCCAAGCCTGTTGTTGCTACCCTTAACATCCACTGTGAGTCTTCTTAACTTACCCCACTCTTCTCCCCTTCTTAACCATTTTCCTATCGATTCCACCAATTGCTGTCATCAGCTGATCATCACCAGCCAATGGTGTGACCTTGCATCTATGCTATGCGATAATAACCATGGATCATTTGGGATTAATTGGCAATATCATTGGACCTAAGTCTTTCAAAAATTGATCATTTGTCAAAAAATTGCAAAACTTACTTATAATTACAATAATGTTATGGTAGTAACATGCTCATGATATTAAATGTTTCATATAAACCATCTCTTAGGTTAATATGCCTATATATTTTACTAGGTGGTTTAGACATTGGTGACTCACTGCCATGAAGCTAAGAAGTGTTTTCTTTGTGTGGCCACATTTTAATCTGTAACTGAAGTCCATCAACCATTTTCTCTTTGATTCTTGCTGCTAGCGTGATGGCTTTCAGCTTCCTTTCTAGAATGCATGCAATGTTTGTTTCTTAGAAGCCCATGATGCTGCTCTGTCTACCAAGAATAGATCTCCATCTAGATGTGAATCTAGTATTTCATGTTAATTTTCGTATTGGCTTCACAAAAGCCTTCTAATTTTGCTGGAACTCTGTTGTAGAAGAGACCCAATTCATGGTTCTTTTATATATCCAGACACTCTTCTAATTCCTTTCAAGGCTTGATACTTCATGAGCTTTAGTTTCAGTAATTCAGTTCATGTCCTCTTTTATATATTGGCGCATTCTTTTTGGATCATCCATCTTAGTTCTGATTCAAATACAACTTCCCTGCATTTTGTGCCAATAGCAAGTCTCTTTGTCTTTGTTGAATTGCAAACAAGGGTGGGTTTGGCCAGAGCAGTACCTCTCTGTGTTTAAATTATCCCATGAGAAGGTGAGAGATGGAAAAGAAAGAGGATAAGATGGTTGGAATATTCATTATAACTTTCCCTGTATGGAGTATCGTAGTGGACATATGCATTAAACCAACTTAAACTTACCTCTTCCTCAAGTTAGGATACATGTACAGGTGGAAGAGAATTTGACACCTAGCATTTTCTAGTTGAGATTAAGATTTGGTAATAGAAAGACACAAATTTTCATATGTTCACAATACAAAAGAAGAAAGAAACAAAGGCGTTCCTGCACTAGAGATAATCAGCCTACCAGCAAGAGCAGCCTAGATCATCTAACTTTGAATGCTCCACCAGCTGACTTTGTGCTATAATTTTCTTGAAAAATGATGAGTCTAGTGCAACTCAAATGTTTCAGTAACCCGAATCATAGGCTAAAGAATCAATTTCTAGCTACAAATTCAAATTCAAATATGTTTCAGCAATTATGTTGAATGTGAGAAGCATCATTTGTGACCCTGAAATGCCAATTTGCATAATTTTTGTGGGAAATAAAACACATACACCTGAAATCACCAATAGGGTTTTCCCTTATATGAAACCTGTCTGCTTATTAAGCACTGGATTTCCCATTGCGAAGGATTCATAATCTTGTTTGATCAAATTAAAGCTCTCTCTGAAGCTTTTTCATTATTATATATCTCCCAATCTCAATTTCTTTCTGTTCTCTGTTCTTGTAGAAATCATAGTTATGCTTTGTATTTCTCTGAGGGCCTTGTTGAAGATAGCTGCAAAAGCATCCATTTTTATTTTTGTCCTGCACTGGGCGGCATCTTAACCTTGCTTGAATACTTTACTTAAAGAAACTGATTCATTTCAATTATGTGAAGACATTCAAGTCTTTTAGGTATTCCCCATCCACAACTGCACCTTAGGGATTGGTGGTTTGGCCTCCCTGATAGTCTTTTTGTAACATAATTTTGAATTTAACAGCCTTGGCAATGGCTTCTGCAGCAGCTAGAAAACCTTTATCTCTCTTTAGTTTCTGACAAATGCTAACAATTCCAATAATAAGTAGCAGGCAATGTGGGATGTTCTGGGGAAAATATGAAAATAAGGTAAGAAGGACGGCATGAAGCCTGGTTTCACTTTATTTAGAATGGAAATGTTTTCTGCTAGTAGTTTGCTATGAGGATTGATGGTTGTTCACTTCTAGATACAGCAAAAACCTTCCTAAGCTACCAAATTAATGGTATCCCAAGCTAAACCAAAATTTTACGTTCTACATTGTAAATATAGCATGGCACAGATCTATTATTGTTCTTCAAAAAGTTCAACAAATATTTACAAGCTTATATGGGCTTCGATTCCATCCTAGTTTAGTGAACACAAAATTGATTCCTAAATTTTGCCAAGAGTGGCACCACTCCTTGTATTCTCTTGAGTGAAGTCTTCCCCTACCTCATTAGGTATCAAATTTTACTCAAAAAGCGGTTTCATTCGAAAAGAAGTAAAAATAAATACTCATCCTCTTTATAGATCCCACACTGGAGATATACATATTATTGAAACTTTCTTGCATTAACAACTTTTCTATGTGATTACCGTCAATCCTTTTAAAAATGTTTTTCTATTTGTTTTAAAATTTTTTTACCATTATCTAGTCATTTTTATTTTTCTTGTGTTTACTTTTTCTTTTTCTTTTTTAATCTAAAAATAAATCCGTAATTTGTTTGTTTGCATAGGTCACCCTTTTGATCACAATTAATAATTAGGAAAACATCCTATAAGGGCTGATTTTACTGATATTTTTTACACTGAATAAACTGTATGAGGGTTGGATTTTATTTTCGTGCAATTTTCGGATTATCCAGATGAATTAAGGCGTCGAAATTTTTAGGAACTTGAAGAACAGGTGGCCCACATCTCAATTTAAGCTGATGGAAACATGTTTAAGCATGCACTTGTAAGATGGGGCTACCTCCATCCATGACCAATATATTGCCTCATCAGCACACATCTGCATGAATAGCCCCTCCAAATAATGTTTTCTTGACCAAAAAAAGGCATCTTCCTGTTTTGGCTGTTATACAGGTATCTCCAGGTAAAAAAAATTCAAACAAAGAAGTGGTTATGGTTGATCCTTTGGAAGCAAAGAGATTAGCAGCAAGACAGATGGAACAAATTAAAGCAAAAGAGAAATTCAAAGTAAGATTCCATTTTGATTGAACAATTTGTTCTATTTGGAACTATTGAGTGATGGGAAAAGGCATGGTTATGACATCAAAATTCTAATTAGCAATCTTAGTTTTAGGTCCATTTGAGGTCATATTCTTTTGTGATGTAAAGTGGTCTTGAATTTTCAGTATGTTCTTGCTACTTGACATTGGTCTTTACAACTTGAGAAAGATGCCATCTTTTTACAAACTTAAGCCCTAGTTTATCAGATACTAGAACACTTAATGATACTTAGCATTTCAGTTAATGCAATTTCTAGAAGTTAACTCTAGTGGGAAGGACTATATTGACGTGGCCACATTACAGTTTATACACATTATTTATTTATTTATTTTCCTCTCTTTCTTTCTTTCTGATAACATCTGTTACAGGTGATAAGTAGACAAACTAATAGTTTTGCTGTTTACTGCTGAATCTTATCCCTTAATCCTTCCACATAATTTTTGTTTTATAATATTCTATCACTTTCTATATCCACACTTCTCCCCTTTCTGACCCTTCAAACCTTTTCGCTCCCTAAATGGGCTTTTTTTTTTTTTTCCCTTTAAAATTTTTGGCGTTGGACTGAGTTTGCACATTCAAATGCTTGGGTTATTTTAGAATCAAACGCAATAAATTAGTCTATAATGTTTTTATTCCTGATCTTTTCCTTTTTCATTGTACCAATAATTTCTCGTTAATGTTTATAGAGCAAGAAAGAATCTAATTCCAGGGAATGAACAGTTTAATTAATGATATGGTGGATATAAGACATAGAGTTCTTTTCCTATTCACATTTTCACAGAGCACATAAGTAAAGATATAGATAAAAGGAGACAAATTTCTATTAGTAATAACAGTTAAATTGGTTTCATTTTTGTGCTGAAGTTTTGTCCCTCAGAATAAGGTGATTTATGATATCTAATGTAACTATGAATGCAACAGAAACGCTGTAAAATTGAAGCAATCAATGGTGCTTGGGCCATGATTGGTCTTACTGCCGGATTAGTCATTGAAGGTCACACTGGAAACAGCATTATGGCTCAGGTAAGTTGTCCAGGAAGACGGACTTTTCTTGGTAAATATTTTAACAAGTTTCCATTTATTGCTTTTTGATTCTGTTCCTACTACAGTTGGCTGGATACTGGGCTGCTTTTGTTGGTTTCTTTGTGAGATAAGCATTGGTTTCAAGGTTTGGGAACTGCTGATATTAACCCTATTGATCATTGGTATTGAAATTATGCGACGTTATAAAGCAATGGATTTATCCTCCCTGTTTTTCATTTGTTCTGAATCACATCTCTAATGAATGTTTCATATCCTTACATGTCATTATTCTGGCAATGTACATTTCTTGAAATTAATAACTATTGCAGCTGCATTTTTTATGCATTAAGACAAGATTAATATTGGTGGCAACTAGTTAGGTTCATATTTTAGCCACTACTGCAACTGAATTCTTACAACCCAAGATGATGAGTACTTTTTTTTTTTTTTTTTTCCCCCGAGACAAAACCCAAAAAGATGTAGGATGAATATCCAAGTGTCAGTTCTTTTCGTGGCAGGATATGGTCTTTGTGGGTTTTGGAAAAAAGATTCTATGTTGAACCCTAAAACTCCATGAAAGACGATTAAATGAGAATAAAAGAAAACCGGTTGTTTCTGATCTTGATGCAAGTAAAATCCTCATGTAGAATTGTGTCCTTTTGTCCTCAGGCATTCACTTTACTGAAGGAATTTGTTCCTTTGATTTTCCTCTCTTTCTTAAAGACAGGAATTCATGATTTCTTGGTCTGTTAAAAAGATGTTATCCTATATTCTTTCTTACTGTTTGCTTTTGATCCATATGGTGTTTTTTCGGCGTTTCTTTTGGAAGTACTTTTGATGATGATGAGGATGCAAGAAATGTGGGAATCCAAGCATGCTTTATTTCTGATAATATGAAAAGACAACCTTGGTCAAGTAAAACTGTTCATGTTTGATGAAATTTCCCAGGATGGCCTCCTTTAGAAAAGATAGGGACAAACGAGGTCAGCTACATTCACTTACAAATGACATTAAAAGATAATGTCTCTTCAATAGGGAATTTCATGCCGTGCATTTGGATACATATTTAATTGTATTGTAAATTGTAGAATGAGAATACAATGATGCTGTAAAATAAAATGTTGAAGTCTACATGTAAGATCTAACTATTGATAAAATTTTATTATATACATATTCAGTTTGATAGCATAACATGATCTCTCTTAACTAGAGAACAATATACAAACCAAGTGAAGAGAATAAAAACTTTGGAATATATATGACAATCTCTTCGATTTTTTCGGATAAACGGTGCTCCGCAGGGCATATTGCATATTTATAGGTAGCGAAAGAATGTGATGCGAAGTGTAGTTTAAATGGCAAAATTGAGAGATTGAGATTGTGAAATATTGAATTTGAATCCTACCAAACACTAGTTGTTTATTGATTGTAAATTGTTATCAGTTGTTAAAATTTTATAATTGTTGACAAAAGATATTCGTGATGTAAAATTATTGTAATTGATTAACTCAAACAAAAATTGTAAAGCTATTTGGTCCTAAAATTGATGTTAATAGAAAGAGAAATTGGGCAAAAAGTGAATGTCCCACTACATTACATCAAGTCCTCAATTTCTATCCCTTAAATTAGTACAATATTCTTACCTTACCAATTGGGACAAAACTTTATCCATTTCAAGTTCCTTATCTATACGGCACACCACTAACTATATCCATTTGCGTCCAACAGTAATTAACTATAAAAGTGTTTGCCCTATTCCATTCACCAATTCCAATTAATTTTAAGCCAATTTTTGACTTCCTCTTCCTCTTCAAAAATAATGTTTATCCTTCAAAGCCTCCAAGGGGGACTATTACCAAACACAATCTGATTACATTGGAAAGTATTCCAAAGACAAAGACTTGGTGGTCACATTTGATAAAATCAAATCTCTGCCAACTGGGTTCAACCCTCATCCATTTTACACTTTTTTCTTTCATTAGTCTATCTTAATTTCCACACTTACAATTAATAATTTATGTGCCTGTCTCATCACACGATTACTTTTCTATTTTAACGTGATGCAGCCATTCGGAGAAACATTATAATATAAATAAAATATTTGTGCGTAATAATATGGTTCTTACATGGAAGCAGCCTCCTAGCTAGGAAAACGAATTGATCAAAGATAGACACAGATGTGAATTGATAGACACATGAACTGTCTGTATTGAATGGGAGATGAAAAAATGTGACTTTTCCTCTTATTAAGACTTGGTCTGCATTTTTTTTTTTAAATCAAATTAACTCCATTAGCATCTAAGCACGACATATATATGATTGATGATTCGATACATCTTCATCATTATACATTATAAATACTAGCATTTTTAGCACATTTTATGTTATGCTTAAATTTTTATAGTATAAAATAAATAAAAATATTTAATTTTTTATATAATATTCTAACTTTATAATTATTTCAATATACTTATTTAAGAAAATGAGAGAGAGAGAGTGGAAACTAACTTTATAATAATTTCTCAATATACTTATTTAAGAGAGAGAGAGAGAGTGTTGAAACTATCTTGTCATTCTTTTTTAGAATAAGGTTAATTTTGTCAATTTATTAAAAAATACATCAAGATGGTTAACAAAGCCCTCACACTTTATTTATATATATAGATGAATGTTTCAAATTATTTCACATCACCCACTTTATATTTACCAAATGGGATTTTAATATAAATATTAATGTTCATTATTTGTACAAATATATTAAAATAATTGAGTGGTTATTTAGTTCAAAACATTACACTCACAAACTCATGCCTTTATGTGTGAGTTCGACCTTTGAATTTTAATAAACTTAGGCCATGTTTGGTTGATGGGATTAAGCGGGATTAGGAAAAATTATCACACTCAATCCAATGTTTGGTTAGTATGATTGTATATACATGACCCGTATTTTATCATCAAGCCCGTATATATAAACTCAATTCTTGATATTAATAAACCCACCTCACCCCCTTGGATTATTTATCCCATTTGAGCCATTTTAGCAAAAAGTCCAATTGGCCCTTAAATTTTTTTGGCAAATTACTAGAATGCCTAAATTATAAAATAGTTTTTTTGAGAAATTAAATTATTATAAATAATTTCATATTTTTCTGTAATTATAAAATTATGAAACTATTTTTGAATAGTTATGTGAAGAAAAATTATTATAAAATTAATTATTTTTTATTACTATCTTGAATAATTATAATATTATTTGAAAATTATAAAAAATAATTATGGATTATGAGAGTAAATTATAGATTAATAATCAATAAGGCCTTTCAATTTATAAAAATAAATTAATGACTAATAATTTTGGAAATTATAAGTAATAACTTGTTTATTTTAAATTAATAATTTAAGAAAATTAACAAAATGAATTATATATTATAATTTTATGAAATGAAATTAATGATTCTGAATTTACATTATAAATTAAAATTTAATAATTTTGAATAATATTAAAACAATTTAATTTTTTTTGAATTAGTAATTTCAAAAAATTGAAAAAAAAAAAATAAGTCAAGCTATTAATATTGGAAAATTATTAAACTGATCCAAATGTTATATTTACACATATCATAACTATAAAAAAGTTAATTTATTTTTATTCTAATTTATTAATTTTATAAATTAATGTTTGTGAAAAATTATAAAAATAAATTAAAAATTATGGGTTATATTCCTTCTGTTGAGACTTTGGGAAGTGATTAAATCAATAAAAATAGGGAAGGAAAATAATTTGAAAAAAGTGAGCGTGTCTCTGCAACTATTTATTGCAAAAATAATTTGTGAAAAAATAAGAAGAAAAATAATTATTTGTCTTTTTTAAGTTAAAGGTTAGCATTGTCATTTCATAAAACAATCAAATGGCAATGATTATTATATCTCCAACCAAACAACAATCATGTGAGTACATTAACAAATAATCATACAAACTAAACAACACTATAATAGTTAATAATCCCACAACTTATCATGAAATAAGTTATCAAGGGATAAAGTTAAAATCCAACCAAACTTGTCCTTAAGGTATTAAATGTTTAAAAATAGATATATATATATATATCGGAGTGGGTGGCGCCGCATGGAATTTGGCGAAAAATCAACTGTTTTTGGAGGTTGATTTGGGATTGACCCAAATCCGTAAACGTGGTCAGGATAATAGCCAACCATTTCCCATGGCATCAAAAGCGTGGCTTTCGGCTATCCCACTCTACAGAGAGAGATCTTTGTGGGCTCATAAGTCGCCTTTCTAGTAGATTACGAGATATGACCAAAGCCCACAAGCCAACCACATCCAGACTCGAGACCAATAACACGACAACAGGTCATTGTCCTTGTAAAGTGTAGCTGATGGGATGTTTGGTATCATCCCAAAAATTGGGGCCCTTAAAATTTTTTATGGAATTTGTTTCATTTTGTTTTAAGGGTCACTTATTTAAAAGTACAAAAAGCACTTTTTAATTTCATGTTCAGTTTTCACTTGATTTTTGTTAGAAGAAACTCTCTAGTTTTGTTAAAATTTTAGAAATCACTCCCTACTCACTTGATTTGACAAAAATGTCCTTAAATATAATATTTTTCACTCATTTTTTCTCACTTCTTCTTCATTCACACAAGCAAATAGTAAACCATATCATACGCTTATTACCAGAAACAGAAAGAACAAAAAAAACGCAACAAGCTCTACAACGGGAACGAGAATAATCGTCGAAGCCAACAACCAGCAACCCGACATCTGCATTGTCTTCTTCTCCTTTTATTTTCATCATTTTTGGGTTTCTTCTTCTTCTCGATTTCTTCTCAGTTGCTTCTAAGTTTCTTGTATTTTTTCGACGATGTCAACCAGTAGTGAAGGAGGAGTGTTCAATCAAGTGTTGGAAAGTTGCCGCTACAAAGAACAGCTCCATATAATGTCATAAATATGGTCTTACTGCATTTGACATTGAAGATGAACATTGTTGACATCCTGGTAAACCAAAAGGATGAATCAAGCAGCAGTGCAAAGAAGAGCAGTGATATTTTAAGATAATACTTCTACAGAATCTAAACTGTACTGCAGTTTGCAAAGTTTTGTGCTTGAAGTGTTCTGAAATTATACTCTGTTTATTTGAAAATCTTTCTCTGCTTGGAGCGTTCTACATTATACTTCATTGTAATTAAAATTGTACTTCATCTCACAAAAAATGTACTCTATTATGTAAGTTTTATACTTCAAGTGTTCTACTAATGGATTATCCAAAATTGTACTACAATTTATAGCAGTCTATACTTGAAGTGTTCCCAAACTGTACGTCTTCTATCTAAAATTATACTTTTAGTTTTCTGAAATTATACTTCATTTTACCAAAATATGTACTACATTCATTGAAGTTTTATACTTCAATTGTTCTATTTATTGATTATCCAAAACTATATTGCAATTGCTAGGGTTTTATACTTCAAGTGTTTTGAAATTGTATTTCACTTTATCTAAAATTGTATTTCTATTTTCTGAAATTATACTTTGTTTTATACTTTATTTTACCTAAACATGTACTCTATTCATTGAAATTTTATACTTCAAGTGTTCCGAAATTGTACTTCATTTTATCTAAACATGTACTTCAGTTATCTAAATTTATTATTTAAGTTTTATACTTCAAGTGTTCTACTAATGGATTATCAAAAATTGTATTGTAATTGCTAAGGTTTTATACTTCAGGTGTTCTGAAATTGTATTTCACTTTATTTAAAATTGTACTTCATTTTATTTAAACTTATACTTCAATTATCTGAATCTATTATTTAAGTTTTATATTTCAAGTGTTCTACTAATGGATTATCCAAAATCGTACTGCAATTGCTAAGGATTTATACTTCAAGTGTTATGAAATTGTACTTCTTTTTTTATAAAATTGTACTTCTGTTTTCTAAAATTATACTTCATTTTACCTAAACATATACTCTATTCATTGAAGTTCTATACTTCAAGTGTTCTGAAATTATACTTCATTTTATCTAAACTTGTACTTCAGTTATCTAAATCTATTATTTAAGTTTCAAGTGTTCTACTAATGGATTATCCAAAAATTGTATTGTAATTGCTAAGGTTTTATACTTCAAGTGTTCTAAAATTGTTCTTCTTTTTATATAAAATTATACTTAACCTTTTACATAAAATTGTACTCCATTATTTAAGTTTTATAAAGTTCTATTAATTTTATACTTCATTTTACCTAAAGTTCTATACTTCAAGTGCTTTACTTATTGATTATCCAAAGTTGTACTGCAATTAATAGTATTTTATACTTCTATTGTTCTGAAATTGTACTTCGTTTATTTGAAATTACCCGACCATACTGAATTATTCTACATATTGTACTTTATTTTACCTAAAATTGTACTTCATTTGTCAACCTCAAGGGATGCAATCGAGGAGGAAATTAGTTCGACCAATGCATCGCACAATGAATTAACTTTAATTAGCAACTCAATTGATGCATGGAGGAATTGCATATATGGAGAGGGTAAGACATTCAAGGATGCTCAGGAGTTTATAATTATGCTTAAGAATTATGCGGTGTCTACTTTGCGGTCATTTAAATACAAAAATTATGTTGTCCGAGATATCAGCTATTTTGTACCCCAATCTGGGAGAATTATACTTGATTTCATGACATTTGTACTTCATTTAGGCAATTATATATTTTATTTAGCGTGAAATTAGCATTTTTGCATGTTGTCCGAGATATCAGTTATTTTGTACCCCAATCTGGGAGAATTATACTTGATTTCATGACATTTGTACTTCATTTCGGCAATTATGTATTTGATTTAGCGTGAAATTAGCATTTTTGCATGTTTTCCAAGATATCAATTATTTTGTACCCCAATTTGGGAGAATTATACTTAATTTTATGACATTTGTACTTCATTTCGGTCATTATGTACTTCATTCCTTAATATTTTTACTAATATTGTTGAATTGAAATTTGTTCCATGATTTGCTTTCTAAGTCTAGGTAATTAATAGCCAAACTCTCAAAATGTGTGTAATATTTATCATATGAATAAAATAATGTTAAAGTTTTAAAGTGTTAACCACTAGTGTTCAACGAATGAATGTTATTAATCACAGTAATGTAAATAATACTTATGCTTTCAAAGATGTAAACAAATGAACATTTGACGATAATATCCATCCTATCACCCGTACAAATACGTACTTCGCCTGATTCGATAATCTCAAAATATTGTACTTGACAATCACTATTATTATTAGAAACTAATTATTCAATTGCAATAAATGTGCTTCAATATAACACCATTTATACTTTATTTGTTCTACGTTTATACTTCATTTCCCTCATATTGTACTCAAATTCACTACTCAGTTTCAATTCAATTGAAGTGTACTTTAACATAATACTATTTGTACTTTGTTTGTTCTACGTTTGTACTTCATTTACCTCATATTGTACTCAAATTCACTGCCCAGTTTCAATTTAATTGAAATGTACTTCAACATAACACAATTTATACTTTATTTGTTTTACGTTTGTACTTCATTTCCCTCATATTGTACTCCAATTCACTACCCAATTTCAATTTAATTGAAGTGTACTTCAACATAACACCATTTATACTTTGTTTGTTCTATATTTGTATTTCATTTTTATCATATTGTACTCAAATTCACTGCCCAATTTCAATTTAATTGAAGTGTACTTCAACATAACACCATTATTGCCCTCGTATTATACTCAAATTCTTTTACCGGAATATGAGCACGACCTCTATAATTAGTTTTTCCTTTATAGGGATCAGGCGATTTAATATTTGAGTTGGGTGGTTCATCTGCTACCTGGATTGTGCTGATGTCTTTTGTCTCCTTGGGTACAAAACACCAGCACATTAGATATGAAGTATCAACTATTGAAGTACAAAAGATTATGACATTAAGTGCAAATATCACCAACATGGAGTACAAAAAATCAGTACGTTAAGTACAAATATCACCAACATGGAATACAAAAGATTAGCGTATTAAGTACAAATATCAGCAACATGGAATACAAAATATCAGCACATTAAGTATAAATATCACCAATATGAAGTACAAAATATCAGCACATT
Source organism: Jacaranda mimosifolia (assembly GCA_018894105.1). NCBI lineage: Eukaryota > Viridiplantae > Streptophyta > Magnoliopsida > Lamiales > Bignoniaceae > Jacaranda > Jacaranda mimosifolia. The sequence goes on from CM032126.1 coordinate 30,740,851, forward strand.
AAGTACAAATATCACCAACATGAGGTACAAAATATATTGCAGGTTTGAATGTTTTATATTACAGTTGCTTCTAAAATATGCTGCACTTTCATTTAATATATATTGCAGGATTAAATATTTTGTACTAAAATTGCTTCTAAAATGTACTGCAGATACACGGACTATATTCTACACTTTTAGTTAATGTATATTGCAGGCTTGAATGTTTTTGTACTATAAATGCTTCTAAAATGTACTGCAATTACACAAATTATATACTACATTTTTGCCTAATATGTACTGCAAGCTTGAATGTTTATACTACATTTGCTTCTAAAATGTACTGCAGTTACACAAATTATATATTACAATTTTGCCTAATGTGTACTGCAAGCTTTGATGTTTTGTACTACATATAATATACTACCACTTTCAGATGATTTCACCTTATAATTTTAGGTAAAACGAAGTATAAACCCCAAAAAGGTGAAGTACAACTTTCATGCCTTTCAAGTACAAATTAGAAACTTCCCATCTCACAACAAAAATAATATATATATATATATATTTATATATCAAATGAGTTCAAGTGTTTAACAACTAAAAAAGGAATAAAAACCCTAAACATGAGAAAATAGACAAGAAATAAGTCTAACAATAAAAAATCACGGACATTTAAAACTGTTAATGCAGAAAATATACCTTTGTTTCTTTTGCTCAGTTCTTTTTGTACTTTGCTTCTTGTTGCTGATGTTTCTCCTTCAATTGTCGTAGAAAAATGACAAAAATTTTGGTGTCTTTTTTTCTTTTTTCCCCTCTCTTCTTCTTCTCGTGTCAATGGCAGAGGATTGGCTTCGCGCCCTTTTGTTTGGCCACTTGGAGAAGTCGTCGATTTCAGGAAGAAAAAAAAAAAAGGAAAGCGTTCTTCTTGAAGAGGAAACGCATTTCTCAGGTATTTTTGTTTTTCTTTCCAACTATAATGATATATGAGTCTTTTTAAAAAATATGGAGAGTGATTTCTAAGTTTTGTGAAAAAGTGGGGAGTTTAGTGTGTAAAAATTCAAATGGGGACTGATTACTAAAATGAAAGTAGGATTATGAATTTTTTTCTAATTAACCGTTGTTTTAAAGAACTGGATAAATGCATTTTAAAATTATCAAGAAATGTATGAAAAATTACGATATATCTAGTTTTATTTTTAATGCAGATATTTTTAGGACGAGTATTTCTTTCTTTTTATATAAGTCTGTATCTTATTAGTAGTGAGACAGTGGTTTACATTAAACTTTTATATTTTTGCATATTTATGTGTTAGTATAATAGTTAAATATATATCAAAATAATATTTAAAGAATATAAATGTGTGTTTTGAATTGATGTAATAATTCAAAATCATTAGAATTTTTCCAAACAAAAAAAAGAAAAAAAGAAAAGGAGTAGCGCCTGAAAGAAATGTTTGGTTTTCTTTTAAAGATTGAAAAATATTCTAAAAAACATAACTAAACAAAGCTATAATATTTGAAAATTCACTTTAAAATTTATATTGGAATTTTACATTAGGTATTTTTGTACTTCTCAACTCTAAGTAGAATAGGCGAGATGCTTATTGTTAGTGTTGGTGTGAATACGATCATTTTAAGTTATTTATTTGAATACATTACAAACTTTATATCATTCACTTGAATACGTACTTAAATAGGTTGTAAATTATGAATAAGAATATGATAATAAAGTAAAATATTTATATTCTTATATAACATATTTGAGTATATATTATGTGGATGGTATGATTCAAGCGTTGCATACACTTCAAGAATAAGATCTTCTAATTTTTTATATTGATAATATTTAAATATTCAATTTTTAAATATGTGTTGGAATTTTCAAAGATTGTTTTTTTTGGAAGTTTGACAGCATTTTCATCATGCTTTGTGATATGGACAACTTTTTAAAAAATAAATAAATAAAGTGGAAAACGCCTTTGATATTTTCCTTTTCTCTTGTGGTTTCCAACTTTTTAAGGTCTATTTCAATGAATTGAAAATTGCATCAAAACCACATTTTAAGGTCTATTTTGATATGATCAAAGAGTTATCCAAAGTGAGCAAAGGTCACGAGCTACGGTGAATTCGACAGCCATTTATTAAAATGAAAATGAAAGACAAAATAAAAATGACGATGGCAAATATGTTAAAAGCGCATTCCCTTTCATTAAAAAGTAAACAATTGAAATGGTTGATTTTCTTAGAAAACATTTTCTATTTTTGGAGTACGAATTGAAATAAACACTTTTAGTTTGTGAAATTTGGAGGGTTTTTAGTTAGGTTGATTTAAAATATTTTATAAGTTTTTATATCTTATAAGGTGCTAAAATTAAGATAAATTTTTAAAATGATTAGATAAAATAAGATTTTAGAATTTATATAATATTAGTAATAATAAACATTTACTAAAATTTTAAAAATAAGTTAGGAATTTCTTATTTTTTCTCCAAAGAACTTATAAGACTTTGATGTCTTATTCTAGGAAAAATTATAAAAGTTTATCAAACACTTTATAATATATCTTCAAAATTCTCAAATGACATATAAAATATTTTGAGTAATTTATAAACTCACAGATATACACGCTCTTAGATAGAAGTTTCAAGTTAATAGTTAAATTTTTTGTTCAAAAATAAATAAAAAATCTAGAATTTGTATGTGAGAACACGATTTCGAGGCCAATAGCGTCTCCCTCGAGTTGCAAAGTTGACGACTCGATGACTTTGAAATATTCTTGATTTCGAGTTCCATTGTATACATAGAATAAGTCACATGCATGTGCACATAAAAGACCAGCAAAACACTTTAAAATTGTGAAAATTTGAGCAAAAATTTATAGTCTTAAAGAGCTACGAAGAGACAATTTCGAAATATAAAAGATAAAAAATTTATCTTTTAGACTTTACATATAAAATTTAAGATTACATATAAAATAAAATAAGAGAAAGAGAGATACCGTCTCGACTTGACCCCTATTAACTTTGGCTTATCACCATATTTTGACCAACTACCAAGATGAATTAATTTTAAAGTTATAAATTAATACAACTACAAAATTGGTGGCTTAGAGCCCTTAAAAGTCCAATATGTACTTAAAAAACAATAAAAATGACTTTGCATGACCTAATACCGTGTTCTCCTTATCGTTTTTATATGAATCCAAACTCGAGTCGGGACTCGAACGGAGGAGCATGGATTTCTCCTACATCCAACCGTTTTAAGAAGGCCGCATGGCACTATATAGTACTCTCCACCTAACCTAATATAAACAGGAAAAGTTAGCAGCAGACCCACTATAAAATATAATTTGAATAATTCAAATCATTCTTACTCTCAATCTAAGGTTCATTATTACCTTCTTTTAATTTATATTATTCCATCATTATATTCTAATTTAAATATTGGGAAATTTTAGTTGAGAACCGTCCCAACTAGCTTGATTTATATTCTTATGGATAAATTAGTGGAACTCAATATTTTTGTAAGTTGAGTTCAAAATCTTACGGACCCTACCCCGTATAACTTAGAAATGTAGTTCTTGGCTGAATCACACATAATTTTTTAAAATAATTCAAATGCCAATGCATAAACTAAGTATATATCAAATTAGAAAATACTTTTAGCCCTTATTTTTATATCTCTAAATCTAAGGTCCCAAGCGTGCAAATATATATTTATTATTGGGGTTAAGATGAACCAAGCTGCAATGTTCCCTAAGAAAATGGATGAAATTGTGAGTACACAATTATTAACCACGCATATACAATTAAAAATTTCTCTTCGTACCTATATAATCAACAATATCAAGCCACCTGCAGAATAGTTGTGTGAAATTGTGAACCACATTTTTCTAGTCAAGTCTTTGAAAGCTTACTGCCTTTTCTCAGCATAAAACTTTATATTGTGGGCAGTGAATGACAAATTGGATATATTTTTAATATTTTTAATAGTACTATTTATGATGTCATTGAAACAAAGGATGCGAACCCAAACAAAAGAAATTATCTTTTTAAGTAATTGTTTAATATAAATTAATAATTGTTGAAATTCAGAAAGATCTATTATAAAAACTATAAAATAACAGTAAAGTAATTTAATGAAAACTAATAACAGGATTTAATGTGATTCGGCGACGTACCTAATTCATCCACCAAACAAAAGATCTTATTGATTTCAAATCAAAGTAATAAGCATAACTTGAGTCACACAAATCTCAAGAGAATACCTAACACCCTCATTCTAAACTTTATATCGAGATAATTATCTCAAAAACAATTAGAATCACTTGTGTATGGTCTATTCCACCTTGTCCCAAAAGAAAATGCTGAATTTATACCTGTAACGAAAAGTCCTTGGCCCATGGGCCTGCCCGTGAGCCAGGACGCACATGACTTGCGCCCCGGCGAGCAAAAATACAGTGTTGGCAAAAATCATCTCGTTAGGGCATGTGGAACTGGCAGCTTGGCGTAGTATTACAGATGGCGCGCGATCATAGAATGTGCCGAGTCAGGGCGGCCTGCTCGCAACTTGGCACGCAATGCATGTTTTTCTTCCCTGTTTCTATGCACTCCGAGCCTGGGCGTGCCCCACCTCGCACTCCAATGCTCGGCATTCTACCAACACGTATGATGGCGTGCTCCAGTCGCCCATTTCACTTGCTCGACTCCATTTGGCTTTGTTTCTTCCTTTTCTTGTCAATTTTGGTTCAAATTTCAAAGCAAAATCAACAATTCTCCACCTTGACTTGAAATTCACCATCCATCTTCTATGTCCCTGTCCCCAAAAGTGATCATCATCTGAGTCTGCAAATGTTCAAATCCAAACAATGCTCGAATTTGATTCCTGGAGCAACTTTAGTCAAAATGTCTGTCGGATTATCCTTAGTTCCAACCTTGTCAACCAAAATAACACCTTGAGATACCACATCCCGAACAAAATGATACCTCATGTCAATGTGCTTTGTTCTATCATGAAAAGCTTGATTCTTTGACAAGTGTATGGCACTCTGACTATTACAAAATATTGAAGTAATATCAAAATTCATATCCGCAGCCCCTTTAGCCAAATGCCTTCTTTCATGCCTTCAACCAAAGCCATGTACTCAACTTCTGTTGTGGATAATGCAACTGAAGATTGCAACGTTGCCTTCCAACTAATTGTACAACTTGAAACATAAAACACATACCTAGTCATGGACCTTCTACTGCCTAAATCTCCTGTATTATCCACATCCACATAGCTAATAATCCTAGTAGTAGAATTCAATTGACTATACCTCAAACATATATCTGTAGAGCCTCTTAGATACCTCATGATCCATTTCACAGCCTGCCAATGAGTCTTTCCTAGCTTGTGTATGTACCTGCTCACAACATTGACTGCATGTGAAATGTCTGGCGTAGTGCACACAAAGGCGTACATCAAGCTATCCACTGCAGTAACATATGGCACATTAGATATGTGCTCCACCTTCTCCTTAGTACTCGGTGATAGATTTGATAAGAGCCTGAAATGAGTTGCAAGTGTCATACTAACTATATTGGACTTATCCATCCCAAATCGCTTAAGTACTTTCTCAATGTAATGTCATTGAGACAAGTACAATAATCTTGTGTGTTTGTCCTGGATGATCTCCATGCTCATTATCTTCTTTGCACCACCCAAATCCTCCATCTCAAATTCTTCACTTAACTGAGCCTTTAAATTGTTGATCTTAGGTATGTTTTAAGAGGCAATCAACATATCATCAACGTACAACAACAAATATATGAGAAGGTTATCACTATATTTTTTATAATATACACAACAATCGTAAATGCTTCTAGTATATCCTATCTTGGTAATAAAAGTATCAAACCTTTTATACCATTGCCTGGGAGACTGATTCAAGCCATATAAAGACCTCGTCAAGGACATGCTTGATTTTCTTTTTCAAAAACAACAAATCCCTTTGGTTGGCTCAGGTAGATTTGTTCCTCCAACTCATCATGCAGAAATGCTATTTTCACATCCATTTGCTCAAGCTCCATATCAAATAGAGTCACCATGGCAAGTAAAACACGAATGGAAGCATGTTTTACAACTAGAGAGAACACCTCATAAAAATCAACTCCCTCTCTCTGAGTAAAACCCTTAGCAACCAATCATGCCTTGTATCTAGCATCTTCAACCCTTGGAATCCCTTTCTTGTTCTTGTAGATCCATTTGTAACCTACAATCTTATGCCGTTTAGGTACATTAACCAGCTCCCATGTGCTATTCTTGTGTAAAAACTCTATCTCTTCACTCATAGCTACTGCCTATTTATCATAATTTGGTTGGGAAATAGGCTATTTGTATGTAATTGGATAATCACCCACAAACTCCTCAGCCTAACTCAAAGCATAAGCAACCATATCTAAGTATACAAACTGCTATGGTGGTTTGATTTGCCTTCTCTCTCTATCACGAGCCAAACGATAGTTCTGTAGTGAATTGTTTTCCTGCTGCTAATTAGGTGATAATGAATTTTCATCAATTTCATTTATCACCTTCTGTTTTCCCTTTGGAACTTATGGAGTATCAATTTCAATCTCCACCTTCTCTTTAATGCCTTGTAGACTACTTTTGGGTTGCTCCCCTTTCTTCATCATAGCAGACTCATCAAAAGTCATGCCCCTGCTGATTATTATCTTGAAGCTCTTGTCATCATTACACCACAAACAATAACCCTTGACTCCATCTACATAGCCTAGAAATATGCACTTCCTAGCCTTTGGCTCAAGCTTCCCATCCCGAACATAAGCATAGGTTGGACACCAAAATACTCTCATATTTGAGTAATCAGCAGGAGACTCGGACCAAACTTCCATTGGTGTCTTGTAGTCCAAAGCAGTCGATGGTGACCCATTCACCAAATAACAAGTAGTGTTAATCACTCCTGCCTAAAAATCCTTGGACAATCCAGCGTTAAAGAGCATACATCTAGCTCTTTCCAAGATAGTCCTGTTCATCCGTTCTGCAACTTCATTTTGTTGTGTGTATGTACAACTATGCGATGCCTTACAATTCCTTCCTTATTGTAGAATTCCTGAAATTCCTTATTGTAGAACTCCAATCCATTGTCAGTCTTCAAGCGATTTATCTCCTTTCCTCTCTGCTTCTCGATTAAAGTTTTCCATTGCTTGAAGTTGACAAACACCTAATCTTTATGCTTCAGCATGTACACTCATACTCTTTGTGAGAAGTCATCAATAAATGTTAGCATATACTTGGCACTTCCCTTTGAAGGAACCTGAGAAGATCCCAAAAGATCTGAATAAATGTAATCCAAGATGCCTTTGGTTCTGTGAATTGCAATGCCGAATTTCACCTTGTGTTGCTTGCCAAGCACACATTGCTCACAAAAATTTAGCTCTCCAATCTTCTCCCCACAAGGCAAATGTCATTTGCTCAGTTCTGACATCCCTCTCTCACTCATATGCCTGAGCCGTATATACCACAATCTTGTAGTATTATTGACTGATGAAGAAAGTGCTATAGTACCATAAATTGTGCTCCCTATAATATGTAAAGGCCGTTCCGCTTGTCTCCCTTCATGATAAGCAGTGCACCTTTGGAAACCCATAGAACTCCATCTCGAGCTTTGTACTCACAACCATTATTATTCAGAGTACCCAGTAAAATCAGATTTTTCTTCAGATCTGGAATATGACGCACATCTGTGAAGGTCCTTACTATGCAATCGTGCATTCTGATACAAATTGAGTCAATTCCTACAACCCTGCATGAAGCATCGTTTCTCATAAGTACTTTACCACCACCATATTTCTAATAAAAGGTAAACCAATCTTCTCGTGGGCACAAATGGTAAACTATAGTTAATATACATCCTTTCTATATTTTATAACATAATTAGCTTTTAGTAATCCATTTTAATTAAATATATCCTTATTTGTAAAATTAAATCAATTTTAAATTAAAAAGATATTAAATATATTTATAAATAGCCAATCAATATACTTTTTTTAAAACACGAAAGCCATTAAGTGTACTTGTGGATACCCAACTATAAAATTTTTCTAAGAATTAAAATATATTAAATATCAACATTTAAACTTTAGTCCAATATAGATACCTGGGGGCAAACTCAGTCCATTTTATAAATAGTATAAATTTTAAATTTTTAATCCTTAAATATCATTCATGAACAAAATTAATAGATATCCATCAATTAAACATATCATTCAATGACTATTTTAATATAAATAAATCTATATTTAATAAATTAGATGCAAAAATATTAACAATGTTTATAACAAAAAATGTCCATCTAAAAATAATTTAGGTAAATATATTTTCTTTGACATTATATTTCATTAATTATTTTCTTGCAAACAAAAAAATGAAAATACGACATTTAAAACTACATTCCCAAAAAAATTCTTAAAATAACGTGAATAGCATCAAACATTATATAAATCTATCTTTTAACACGAATGGATAAAGTGGGGTCCAGATTTTCATCTAACCTTGGACTGGGTCCCACGTGACAGGCCCCCCACTTCAAGAATCATGATAACAACAATCTAATCCATCCAACAGAAACCTCAAATCGGCGTGTACAAACAGTCAACTCCACACTACGGCTCACTCCCGCGGCGGAGTCACGAGGATTTCTGTTGGGTGACGTGTCCATCGACGAATGGTGCCACCTGTCCCAAAGGCAGTTGTCAAAGTAAAAGCCGCGCCGGGGAATTTGTCAGGACGAACTATCCGCGCAAGCCACGTCTTGCTTTAATTAACAACTCCTTGCCGACTCATAAACCGTAACCCCGTTATTAATTTGTTCACTGGAAAATTATCCATTGCAACAGCACTAATATAACCCCCGTTATTAATTGGACATGCTATAAAAACGTGTTTAAAAAATTAAGGGAATAAAAAATACGATAAGAACATTATGACACTGATATGGAGAAAACTAGACAACCTCTTACAGACTATTTTGATAAAAATAAAGAAACATCAAACTAAATTCACTTTTTCTCTCTTCTTGAATTTTTTCTAAAGTTATCATTTTTTTTTTTTTTTGGCAGACATTCAATATTATAATCGATATAAACATGTTTTAGATTATATTTATATTTTTTTACACACGCAAGCATACACACATTTTGGCAATCAAAGATAAATTTCGGACTATATATATTTTAAGTGTAAGAATAGTTTCATTCGACTAATTGAATAATAATAATTATTATATACATATTTATCTACACTATGACTATACTTTTATTTTTATATATCAAAGTTATATTGAAATGATATGTTTAAGTTAGTCATGCTATGTTTTAAAATTTTTAAGAATTATCGTGGCCTAGATCGTGCAGATGTCAAGATATGATTCGTTTGAATAAATTATTATATGTATTCAGTGTTAAAATATTAAATATTAAAAGTTAAGACTATATTTATAGTGGGGTCTATGTTATATTATGATGTGATTTATACCAATTAATATTTTTACTGGAATATGTGTGTTAATTTTCCAACTCTACCCCTATGGTTGATTTTCCGAACATTCTTGCATTGAGTCATAAATTTGTTGCAACTCTTATAGGTTAACGTGGCTAATGTTAATATAGAATCTTAAATTTAAATTTTGCGTGTGTTTTAGGTACGAGTAGGAGGCTAATAGATTAGAGTGATGGTGAGGATTTTGATATATATATATATATATATGTATTAAGATATTAAGAGTAAAATTACTGGTATTATATTTTCATCTTGCTTTGTGAATAGTGATTCCATTATTTTTTTTCCCCCTAAAAAAATTGCATTTTATTATCAAGAAATATGGTGAATTATTGTCATACTTAGTGAAATTTTTTGTAAAAGCCTATATCAAATTTTATTATATTTATATGGGTTGATCCAAAAAGGAAAAAAATTAAAAAAACAAAAAAAATTGATGCATTGAGTTTTTCAATGGACAGCAAGTATTTTCTATAGAAAGATATCGATTGGTCATTATTAAAGTCTAAATTATTGAAAAAGGATAAGGATTGAGAAACAATGGTATATAATAAAGCACGCATTCTTCCTTTGTTGAATTGTATAATATTGGGGACTTACCTTTGAATTGCCAAGTCCCAACTAAAAAAGAAATGTCTACCAGATTAAATTTATATTTGTCATACCAAAACAAATAAATAATAATACTAAATTTTTAAGTAGAAATGCAAAAATTGTTACTTATTTACACATATTAAGTGATAATAAATTTTTTAAGTTTAATAGTCAGAATAATTATACTTAAAATTATCATTATTAATGATTAGTCAAACTTTTATATTATTAATAAAAAAATTATTAATTATACTAACAGTTTCTTTTGTTTCTAGGTTGTTACCATAGTACTATAATATTAACAACGAAGACGTAAAATAGTAATTTCTATTGCTAAGTCATGAGTGTGGGAAAATAAAATTCTTTTGATCCATACTATTATTAATAAAATAAAAGTAATTATTAATTAATATTTTGTTACTAACAATAATTTTCTCATTATTAATCAATTTTTTTTACTAATATTTTAATAACAAATATTGTAATTTATCCAAACTACGAGTTGCAGCGTACACTATGTGTAAAATTTCAATATATAAAATATAAAATATTTTTTTATTATTATATAATACTATATTTTTTAATTTATTAAAGGAAATAATACAGTTGAAAAAAATTGTAGAGAGAAGAAATAAAATAATTTAAAAAATAGAAAAAAAGATGAAATATAAAATGATACTTTATAAATAAATTAATCTAATTAATATATTAAAAATATATTAAAGGATTGTTTTAATATTTCGTCACTTTATGAATGATATCTATACTATATATAAAACCGCACACGCCTTTTTCTGTTTTTTCGTATGGTTTTCTTAAAGTGTCCACATATTATTTGTTTAAAGTTCATACATATTAAGGTAATTCTTTTTTCTCCTCTCTAATATTTTTCTCTTCAGTTGTTTACTATATTTTTCATTTTTCTTCTCTTTAATTCTTTTTACTCACTATAAAAAAATTAAATAAATACAATGATAACTTTATAAATTATAGCAATATATATATAAAAAAAAATAAACGCTCTATTTATTTTGTATTACAAATTATTATTATACGCATGACGCATTAAGTAGTCAAAATTGTTAGCAAATATAATAGTCCCCAATTCCCATTGGTATGGAACTGACTTTTCTTCTTTTCTACCACAGTCACCCTTTAAACAACCCTATAATTACGGATCTTCTCTTTGATTTTTTCAACCCCATAACAGCCCACCTGTATCCTTATCCATACGCTAATTACTAATCAATACTTTAAACCTTTCATTAATACCCAAAACGCCAATGTTACTATCTATCCACTTACCCTATTTAATAAATTTGATATCTTATTTTCTTTTAAACAACATTTTATTTTTAAAATAATATCTCTTTCTAAAAGTATAATTTAATTTACAATAATAATGTGGCATCATTAATTATCATAATTTCCTTTTAAATTAAAAACATAAAAATTCTCAAAAATTGAACGAGTTTTGTATACATTCATTAAGCCTTTAAACACCAAATTTAAAAGAAAAATTAAATAAAAAGAAAAAAAAACTCATAGCTCAATTATTATTGCTTTTGAACAAGGATATATTTGTCGTTAACACGATGAATATATCAATAGTACAATTATATTAATATTTATAATTTTAAATAGAAAATAAAGTACTAATCAAAAGATTATTACATTATAATAAAATTATACCAAGATACGCAATCTTAAAAAGAAAATCAAAACAATAACTAAGAAAATACTATAATCGATAACACAGTTACATTTGTATACAAAATTTTAAATAAAAAATAAAAGTAAATAGCCAAAAATTTATTTTCATCATGAATCTATATTATTTTAAAATAGTTTCCTCCCTATAATTATTATGGAAAATTATATAGATACACGCTATACACCTATCATATCTTTTGAGGATAGACTTAATTAAATAAGATTAATTACATTTATTTACAAAATCGTTTAATATCCTGAATTTGGATAAGATCAGATATATTGATTATCTACCATGAATATTATATATGGAAAAGAGGAAATATAAAGTTGAAAGAAATAAGATATTCACTTAATTACTTTTATTTTTATTTTTCTCTAAAAAGAAGATATTCACTTAATTATGGTATACCTAAATTTAAAAGCAATTAATTTCCTTATTATTACAGAGTCACACACCATGTTGGTAAGTCGGTCCTCTGTTCTTATCCTTTCCACCATGTGTATATACCACCTTCCTAACGCTGCACAATAACAAATGGTACAATTTTCCATATTTCAAACCTTTTCCTTATAATTCTCGGCCCCATTAATGATAATCCAAGGATGTTACAAATTACAATCCATGTTTTTTTGTATATATGAGAGCCATGAAGCACACCCTTTTTGTCTTAAACACCCACCGGTGAGTATAGAAACACTTTTTTGAGTCTTGAAGGTCCTTGTTCAAGGTACATTTGAACTGTTTCTTTTTTCTGTGTTTCTGTCCGATTCAAGAAAACCCAAGATTTTGTGGTGTTTGGGATTTTGTCATTATGCTGTCGAGATCTTATTTCAATCTGTTAAACCTGGATGACTATTCCAGTGATCGGACTCGAATCCCAAGAGTGATTTCTGTGCCGGGGATCATATCAGATTTTGAGGATGGGAGTGATGTTCATAGCCCAGAATTGGAGACGATTTCTTCTATCAGTCTCGAGAGGAGAATAGTTGTGGCCAACCAGCTGCCATTGAGGGCTTATAAGAATTCATCAGAAGGGAAAAAATGGTGCTTTGATTGGGATGAAGATGCCTTAGTTTTGCAGCTGAGGGATGGGTTTCCTCCGGATGTGGAAGTTGTGTATGTTGGTTGTTTGGGGGTGGATATTGTGGATCCACAGGAACAAGAAGAGGTGGCCCAATTGCTATTGGATAAGTTCAAATGTGTGCCAACTTTCTTGCCATTGGAGTTGATTAACAAGTTTTATCATGGCTTCTGCAAGCATTATTTATGGCCCTTGTTTCACTATATGTTGCCTTTGACACCTAATCATGGTGTGAGGTTTGATAAGGACATGTGGCAGGCTTATGTATCTGCAAACAAGGTTTTTGCAGACAAAGTTATGGAGGTTATCAACCCAGATGAGGATTATGTTTGGATACATGATTATCATCTCATGGTTCTTCCCACTTTCTTGAGGAAAAGACACCATAGGGTAAAGCTTGGATTTTTCCTTCACAGTCCTTTTCCTTCATCTGAAATTTACAGAACATTGCCAGTTAGGGAGGAGATTTTGAGGGCCCTTTTGAATTGTGATCTCATTGGATTCCATACTTTCGATTATGCTAGGCACTTCTTGTCATGCTGTAGTAGAATGCTTGGATTGGATTATCAATCCAAGAGGGGGTATATAGGATTGGACTATTATGGCAGAACCGTTTGTATTAAAATCCTCCCAGTTGGAATCCATATGGACCAAATTAAATCTATTATGTCATTACCAGATACTGCTGAGAAAGTTAAGGAACTAAAGAAAAAATACGATGGGAAAATTGTCCTATTAGGTGTAGATGATTTAGACATGTTCAAGGGCATTAGTTTGAAGTTCATGGCATTTGGTCTGCTTTTGGATGAGATTCCTGCATACAGAGGAAATGTAGTTTTGGTTCAGATTATGAACGCGCCCAGGAGTCGAGGCAATGATATTCAAGAAGTCCAGGATGAGGTTAATAAAGTTGCAAGTGAGATTAATAAAAAATATGGTAAGCTAGAATATCAGCCAATTGTTTGTATAAATGGTCCAGTCTCATTTCAAGATAAAGTTTCATATTATGCAATATCTGAATGTGTTGTGGTGAATGCTGTTAGGGATGGGATGAATTTGGTTCCTTACAAGTATACAGTATCTAGGCAGGGTAGCCCTGATTTAGACAAGAACCTGGGACTTGAGGATTGTGCCAAACCTAAGAAAAGTGTTATTATTGTGTCCGAATTCATAGGATGTTCTCCATCCCTTAGTGGTGCAATCCGAGTGAATCCTTGGGATATCAATAGTGTGGCCGAGGGAATGTTTATGGGAATCACGATGAAGGATTCTGAGAAAGAATTGCGCCATGAGAAGCATTACAAGTATATTGCGTCTCATGATGTCGCCTACTGGGCCAGGAGTTTTGATCAGGATCTTGAGAGAGCTTGTTCTGAGCATTACAGGAAAAGATGTTGGGGCATTGGGTTCGGCCTGAACTCCAGAGTTGTGGCCTTGGGTCCGAATTTCAGAAAGCTTTCAGTTGAGCACATTGTTTCTGCTTATAACAAGACAACTAGCCGGCTTATCCTTCTTGATTATGACGGTACCATGATGCCACAGGATAGAGTCGACAAGTCTCCAAGCCCTGAAGTTATTTCGGTCTTGAATGGCTTATGCAATGATCCGAAGAACACTGTGTTTATTGTTAGTGGCAGAGGGAAAGATTCGCTCGGCAAGTGGTTCTCTCAATGTGAGAGACTTGGGCTGTCTGCAGAGCATGGCTACTTCACTAGGTAATTTTTATACAAAACATTGGGGTTCTTCTTAACTGTCATTGTTAGCTTAATTTGGTTCTTTTGTTCTTCTAGGTGGATCAAGAGCTCCCAATGGGAATCTTGTCGGTTGGCAATCGACTTGGACTGGAAAAAGATTGTCTTGCCGATAATGGAGCATTACACAGAGGCTACAGATGGATCATCAATAGAGCAGAAGGAGAGTGCTTTAGTTTGGCATCATCAAGAAGCTGACCCTGACTTCGGCTTGTGGCAAGCAAAAGAGCTTCTTGATCACTTGGAGAATGTACTTGCTAATGATCCTGTTGTGGTAAAAAGTGGCCAACAAATAGTTGAGGTTAAACCACAGGTATTTGCTCAGCTCAGACGACTTGTTTGGGATTTGTATATAATCTTTGGGATTATTTGTCAGGATTAAGAATGTTGGTTCCTAGGAAATGGCTGTCTGTACTGATCTTGTTGGAGGTCTTTTGTTTGTTTTTTCGTCTGTCTTTGCAGGGTGTGAGCAAAGGAGTCGCGGTAAAGAATCTTCTGGAAACCATGAGGAATAGAGGAAAGCCAGCAGACTTTGTATTGTGCATAGGTGATGACAGATCTGATGAGGACATGTTTGAGGTTATTACAAGTTCAGTCGCCAAGCGGTCATTGCCTGATACGGCTGAAGTGTTTGCCTGCACCGTCGGCCAAAAGCCGAGCATGGCAAAATATTACCTTGATGATACATTTGAAGTTATCAAAATGCTTCAAGGCCTTTCAGACGCATCAGGACACAGCAACCCTACACAAAATCTGGACTTGTCTGAAGAAATGGGGTGTAAAGAAAGGGCAGGTACACAAACTGAAGCTTGATCTAGAAATAGAGAGATTAAAATACTGCTGCTTTGTACAGAAGATACATGTAGTTTACAGATGATCTGATTATCAATAGATTGAAATGTAATAAGTAGGTTTTCCCCTTAGGAAATTGGAAGTTGTGTCTCTCTATGTTCATAGTTCCCTATGACCCCAGTTAACAAAAACAATTTTCTTAAATTCTTTGCTTTCAACTGGAAATGGTTTGTTCTTTATATTTGGTCTTACTCTAGTTGTGTTTGACACTTGGATGATATGAAAAAGGCGAAAGCATAGTTCGAACTTGGCTATACTAAGAAATTAAGGCACGAATTCTTTCGCATTTTACTTTATAATATCATTAGATATTTGACAATTCATAGATCCATTTGGTATCGACATAAATTTTTTTCACATTTTTATGTGAAACTATTGTAATTGTGAGACCTCTGATGATGTCGGATGTTAATTCATATTCCGTACTATTTAGTTTCTGTTTCACAAATTTTCTTTGAACTTTAGTTGCTTTCTCTAATAATTGGATCTTTGGCCCCCGATGATTTATAGGTGTTCCCTTCTAACTTTGTCGAAGAGTACAAGATTCAAGAGAAATATGAGTTATAACTACTGAATTATCTTGCACTTTGTTTGGTTTAAAGATTTTGATAGCTATAGAAAAATATTAGGAAAAAGAAAAATAAAATTAAATAAATGTAAAATCTTTGATATGTTTGATTGTTCAAGAAAAACAAAGAAAAGAAATGTCTCCATTAGAGATGATGAAAGTATTGAAGAAAGAGAGAACCACATGAGTTTTTCTCTTATAATATGATTGATATGCAGGAATTAAATAGAAATGAGATGGACATTCGCCAAATCCGTTCTCAAACACTAGTGGTATAAGTTAGTTGGGCTTTTCTAACATTTTAACCACTTTGTTTTTCTTCTTATTACGTAAGCACCTTTTTAGCTTTGATCTTCAAACGAACATATCATAGTCGTACACTTATGTTTGTTTTAATTTAATTTAATTTTATTTAAATAATTTACTAATTATTTTGTTTAGTCTTAAAATATTATTTTGTCCCTTGGTAAAATTTGTTTATCTTATATTTAGCCTTTGTTTTATCTTTAGTATCAACAAATCATTTATATTTTTGAGTAATTTACTAAAAACATAGGGGGATGGTGGGGGTGGGGCTAGGTGTGTGTGTGTGTATATATATATATATTATATTTATATATATATATGTATTGAGTAATATAAATGTATGTTTATTTATATATATATGTATATACGTAAATATATTTGATTGATTATATATACATATGTATTAATTTCATATATTTAAAGGAAAAGAAATGATGTGTTTGAATTCTATTAGTTTAATTTGTATACTAAATATTTAAATAGAAAAATATATCTTTATAATTTTGTCTACAAAATATTTAAAGAAAAATAATGTAAATAGAGAGAATTTTTTTTTTAAGGCATTGCGACCCAATATTTGTTTTTTGTTATTATATTTTTTAAAAACATGAAATTTGGCATGTGAGGAAATTTGAGAAAATAAGAGATTAAACAAATTTAGATGTTAGGGACTTGGGGTTAAACAAACTAAAAGGACAATTATGGTATTTAACTTTAAAAAAGGTAAATATTTTAAGTTATCTATTTTTTGTTTATCTAGACAAAATGTCACTTGTCATAAAACAAAATCATACATAACAATAAATAAAAATCATGGGGTTAGGATAGTAGACAATCCCAAGTTAGTGATGAAAGTCCTTGTTTCCATAGAAATGTTTATTCCTAAATATATGAGATTAGTCATTCCTTTCATCCTCCATGGGTTTAGCCATTCCTAATCTATTTAGAATACATTTATTTTTTTGTTTGACAAAATCACCCTCCAATTAATTTTTTTTTTTTTTTTTTTGTTTGATAAATCTCAATAAATCCCAACATCATGCCTCTCAATTTTTTTTATTCTCTCTTATATCCTTCATTTACCTCAAATATATATATATATATATATATATTCATCAATTACTTAAATCATTCACCTTCTCTCCAACAAAATTTGTAAAGCTTCATATTCTTTATTGGTGAATTTTTTTCCCCCAGTTATGAACCTTATTTAATTCAATTTTTTTGTCCTTTGTCAAAAATCTAAAACCCTTTTTCTTGATAAAAGAAAAAATTGAACTTCGATTTTGATGTATTTGATAATGCTAGTGGAAATCTGTGCACTTATATAATTAATTGGAGTAAAACTGGCGGGCTCTTAGTTGATCATCAATGTGGATTGTAAACCAAGCAAGCGGCAACCTTCAATTGAAAATTGGTGCAGAATACATGAATCAATTAAAGAACTTTTGTGTGGATTCAAGTATTAAAATGGATTGATTGTGAAGAAAAAAGTGTGCTTTAAGAGAAACTATTTATCTAGTTTTGACTAGAATATTAAGTATAATACATAAAAGAATATTTATAAGTAAATAATTTTATTTTAATAAATTTTCACGGATGGTAATTTGGTCATTTAAAACAATTTCATTCCATTTCTATCAATAATTGTTAATTACCAATCATGATATTGGAATCAAAGAAAGAATAAGAATTTTATTTCTTTTTCATTCACTGCGTATACCAATTATAGGATAAATATTGCTAACATCGTTTCTTTTTTATCTTCATTCCATTCCCACCTGATTATATCCCTACATACCAATCACCACCTTATTTTCCTCATCAATTTGGAAGAAAATATATATTTTTTCAATTATATTATGTTTCCCCTCAAGTGTTGTTTTTCTTAATATTTTCTTACCAACCAAATATTCAAAATTATTTCTCTTAATATTTTCTTTTTTTATCCTCGTCAAAATCCTTATACAAAACATAATGTTAGGAATTACTTGTGAAAAATGTGATATAATTACATAAAAAATACCATAGTTCCCAGGTGCCTTGTTTTTATATTTGTTTTTTTGTTTTTCATTATTTTGAAGTGCATTTTTTTATTGGTATAAAAATAAATATACGATAGAACTATTTGGTTTTATTAAATTGACAACGATATTTTAGTGTAAGAACAATAATTATAGGGTCTTATTATTTATTAATTTTTATTAATCAGATTATATAGAGTTGAGAAATTATTATTTAATTTATTTTGAATTTCATTAGAGAGAAAAATATTATCGAATTAGCTAGTGGGATTTTAATTATTTTAGTAATGTAAGTCCTATTCCGACTCCGTAAATGGAAATAATTTACAAATTACAGAAATCAAAATAAATAATATTTTATTGAAAATGTGGAAAACATGTATGCTTTTTATATTTCAAGTAATAAAAAAGATATAAAAAAAAATAAAAATGAACAGAACTCTTTTTCTTAAAAGGCACTGCCGGAAATGGGCGAGGAGTTAAAACAAGGACCCCGACCTATTTATTCATTATCACATGATCATCAAATACAGAGTGCAAAAAATTGAATAAGAGAGGGAGTATGCTTGGAACCGATTTTCTTCTTCAGCAGGGAGACATGGAAGACAGGGTGAATGAGGCTATTCTCAAGTAATTGCAATTCGTACGCTACTAATCTTGTCTTTTGAACCACTGGATTTGGACAGCAGTATTCGGTGCAAGCTTTAAATTCCTTCCCATGGACATTGGACACGTTTGTTGCTTTTAAGGATGTAATTTGAGATACAGATACACTTGGTCTCCAATGGCAAACTACCATTCTGTTCTGGTTTTTATCTACATATGATTACATTTATCTGCATATGATTTCATTCTATTTGCATACACCAAATTTTCATTTAGATGTTGAATGATTTTAATTTTGTCTTGTATGAGATTATTAACATCATTGTGTGTTGTGTGCGCTAGTGCTCATAGTGGTATGCGGGTAGCTGGATCGCCATAGGGAGCTTGGGAGGGGGTTATTTTTAGGCTTGAATAGAAATTGATGTTATACCAACACTCAGTCAGCTATTTGTTCCAGAGCTTGGGCTTTTGGTGAGTCATACATCCGAGATAGGTTCCAAGACATTGGTTAACACACCCTTTCTGAGTTCTGACTGGCTATCTGACTACGGATGGTAAGCAGTGGAAAGGCTTAGGGTGGTACGTAAGAGTTTAAAAATGGTTTTCCAAAAAGTTCTTGTGAAGATCTTGTCTCTATTTGAAATTATGATTGATTGGGAGTCCATGCAATATGTACATTTGGTATAGAAACAACTTAGCTAATTGTTCAGCTATGTAAAGGTGTGACAATGCAAAAATGGGCATGTTTGGTGAGTCTATGAACTATGACCCAAATAGAGTTCTTGCCCTCAAATGCGTGCAACCCTTCTATGAAGTCCATATTTATGTGTGATCAGCCTTGGTAAGGGTTGTAGTAAATCAAGGTAAGTGATGTTTTCATGGATATTTCTTTGACATGTGTCACATTTTTTTACCCAATCAATGATATCAATTTAGACCAAGGCAAAAGAACAAAGACTTGATTCTATAATATGTAACAGTGATGCCTGATTATCCGCCAAGAGATGAACATGCATAAACTCTATTATCTTCTGCCTCAAATTCCCATTTTTTCCAACAAGTATCTCCCCTTAATGTCTAAGCAGCATAGTTTTGGTAAGTATATTCTGGGTGTGCCTGTGCATCAATCACTTTAACCCTTACTATGTCACTCAACTTATGTTCCCCAAAGTTGTCTTGAATTTCCACTATCTAATTAGGAATAGGTGACATGGAAATAGCAACGCACTAAGCCTGATCATGCTCTATTTTGACAGGGGTTAACGCCCTTTTTTTACTGCATCTCATAGTCAAGTTCCATTAGTTTGGTCACCCATTTCTACTGCAGCATAGAGTCTACATTCTGATTCATGATATGTTTAAGGCTCTATTGGTCAGTTTTGATGATAAAATGGTATCCTTCCAAGTAGCGCCTCTACTTGATTACTGCCAGGCAGGAGCATTACCAATTCTTTTTCATAGGGGTGCCCTTAGTGAGTTATGAAACTTATCTTATAAATGTTTTCCTTCCTCATTCTTATCTGAAAAATATCCCGATCTCAAATCAATTTTTGAAAAAAAATTTGCAACATGAAGCTCATCAATAATTGGTATAAGAAAGCCATATTTCACATTGAGGCTATTAAGATACCTGTAGTCAATATAGAGCCTACATATGCCATATTTCTTCTTTACCTGCAATATTGGTGAAGCAAAAGGGCTTTGACAGGGTCTGATGACCCGCCTTGAAGCATTCCCTTAACAAGATTTTCTATTTCAACTTTGTGGGGGGTAACTGTATGGGTTTTTGCTTCTTAGGAACAATATGAGGAATGAATGTTATTTGACGCTCCAAATTCCTACTGGGAGGCAGGTATGTTGCCTTAGCAAACACATCCTCATATGAAGTTAAAAGCTTTTCCAGTTCCTTTGTGGAGCCTTAGACAGGTGTAGGTACACAGATACTAGAAACATTTGACTACACCACTCATGTGCCCCTCTTTTAAACAATACATATGGCTTTGCTGAAATTAATTTCAGTTCAGATTGTTTAGTTATTTGCATCAATGAAATCTCTCTGCAACTTTTACATATGGTGATCTTCATTTGTGATGATCAAGTTCTACAGGACTATTTTTCCTCAACCAATCTAACCCAAGTACCAAGTCACACCCTCCCAGTTTGATGGTCCTAATAGGCCTAGAAAAGTGGTCCTCCTAGATCTGCCAAGTGAAACTAAGACAAATCCTCCTACTTATTAGCTTGTTTCCATCAACAACAGACATGATAGGGGTAATGCATATAACCAAGTTGATAAGCAAACTCCTCATCCAAGAAATAGTAAGTACTATCACTTTCTATGAGGATATGCATTTCCTCCCTTCCATTCTACTTTTATTCTAATTGTGTTCATACTAGTATTTCTAGTTATTGTGTTTAAGGAAAGTTTGATATTGTCTAACATTATTTGCTCAAGGCACTTTCCTGATGAGATGCTTGCTCGCCTTTCTCAGTCATCATTGAAAACAATTGTCTCTATTTACATCTATGCTCTAGTGTAAAGATCTCATCACAATTATAGCTCAAGTTTTGCTTTATCCTCATTTTGGTTACAGTTAGCAGTTCTCTAGGGGAGGGGGCTAGGGTCAACTAGTTTAAAAGGAATTTGGTGCCACTTTGAGGGGGTTTGGTCAGGGATGGTTTGAAAAGGGATTTGGAAGGGCTGTAACTTTTGTGTAGTAAGGACGATCTCTTGAGGATGGCTTCTACTGTAACATATGGGATTTAAGCTCTTCAAACTTCTCTAAATATTGGGAGACTGTTCTTGCTTGCTCAAGCCTATTAAATCTTCTATGAGTAACTCCATATTATTCTCATCGAACCTGGGGAGAATTGCTTCCATGAATTGCTACCAAGTAGGTCCCATCCTTCCATGTAGCTTTGAGACCATAGTTCTGTCTTGCCTTCAAACACTCTCTGCTCCTTAGATATGCTGGTGACAACTTGGAAGTATCTTTAGCATTTCTAAGTTGATGTTTTGGGTGCATCTCCATCAAAATATGGAAACTCCACTTTACAGAATGAAGCATATCCTCATGTTGTTGTGGTATTGGCCTCACAGTTGTTTGTATTCCTAGCAGACAGTTGAGAGGTGGATCCCTATCTATAGGCATATAAACCTTTTCTAAGTATTAACTTGGTTTGAGGTGTTAATGCATTTGCTTAGCGATAATTTGGAGCTAATGTTGTATCATTTTTTGGTTGTTCTCCATAGATGCTAGAGATCTTTGTAATCCAAACTATATACTGATTATGCCTTCAATTGTTCTTAGAAATGCTTTTCCTCAGCTAGCCACTTGTAAAATCTTCTATTTCTTTTGATTTTAGCTTTTTCATGTGTGTCCTCCGCAATTGTAGTAAGGGCCGTCCCAAGATTAAGACTCTGATATCAAACGTAAGGGATGAAGTGTAAGATTTAGGAATGAGAAGAACAAGAAGAATAGACAATAGATATGAAGAAGAAAAGCAGAAAATACGAATTTTCATTAAGAAATTCACAAGGTAATGGACTAATGGGTTATAATTTATAGAAATTGGATAAACAAAATAGGAAAGATGACAACAACAAATTCTGCTAATAGGTTCTTAATCTATTAACTACAATTCCCGAGGCCATGTGCCTAATCTTTCTCGATATCTTCAACCAACCAACAATTGTGCTTGAATTAATCAGGATCCACTTGTTGGTGGGGTGGAGTGAAGTGGATGGCTGAGATTAGTGGTGCAAATGAGTCAATAGAGTGCGAGCCTTATGAATTAAGTTCAAATTAGCTTGACTTAGATTTGAGTTACTTAAGTCGAATTGAATCGAGTTTGATATCTATTTCAAGTTGATCTAAAGTCATATGAATTTAGACTTGACTCAATTGCCCTCCTAACTGACATTACTCCTTTGTTAATTAAAATGGCATCGTCTTCTTCAGTGTGCAATAGCTCTGCTAACTGAAACACCATCTTGTTGATTGCCTCATGTGCCTTCGTCCCTTTAATCCGATGCCAAAAGATCCCTGGCGCGAATCTTAATTGTCCGATTTCCATTTTGATAACACAACAAAAACTTACATGGCAAATGGTAATAAAATAGACATCTTAAATAATTAGTTAACCAATTCTTAATTGGATTAATTCAAAAATCTTGCAATAATTATAAGACAAGAATATTTAGGGACATTTTAATGAATTGTGAACTCCACAAACAGACAAATTGGGCTAATATGGGACTTTGGGCCATTGGTGGACCTCATCCACTATCAGCGTTGCGAAGGAAGCCTGCAGATTTGGGAAAGGCCTGGAAATTTTTTCATTTAACTATAAGTAGGGATGCAATTTATATCCGATCTGTGGGTACCCACTATAATTTGCTCTAATTGGTATGGGTAGAAAACCCGCTTTGCAGCGGGTTGAGTGCGGGTTTATGCTCTAATGACTGTGGGGCGGGTTGGGTTCAGGTTTATAGTAAAACTGCCCCGATCGGCCCCGAAGTATTTATATATATACATTTATATTTAATTTAATTTTTTACAAAAAATATATATACCAACAAACCCTAAACATAAAATTTATTTTAGTTAAAGTTTATATGATAATTGAGTTAGAATTATAATATTTCGTTAATTGTATATTGTATAGTGTTTTAAAAATATAGAAAATATTAATTAAATGCGGGTAGGATTGGGTAAGGTTCAAATTTTACATTTATATTACGGATAGAGTTCGAGTTTTCACTCCTGAAACTCGTGGGGGCAGGTAGAGACAGATTGTGAGATTATAAAATTTTTACAGAGTGGGTTCGAGTTGAGTCAAAATCCGCCCCAACTTGCCCTGTTGCCATCCAGTCCATAACCCCAGATTAGATAATCACAAGAGCGGATATATGCCTGGACTGCATTTTTTTTGACGTGAATCAAATTTTCCATTTGGGCCTCATAGAAGTTTGGTAATTGGAGAGCCCATAAAGTAATTTTGATATTCTTTTACACAATATAGAAAAATTAGAAAATATAAGTTACAATGTTTAAACAACTAATAATTACATATGTTAATTCATAGCTTTTTTTGTTAACACAACAATTATTTTCATCAACTTAAAAGCAAAATCTAATTATATTTAATTTGTCAGTATTAACAATTAATGAATGTATAAAATGACAACAAAGATATTTTCACAAAATCATAGTTATAATTTTTATTATCACTAAACTATCAATTACCATTTATCTACAATAATAACCTAAACTAATAGTCCTTTATCATTATTAACCTATTATTGAGGTAAAACAAAATTTACAGTAATTTAATATATATTATTAGTAACAAAATGAAAAGTTATTAGCTTCTCAATACATATCATTAACGATAAATTTTTTTATTATCAATTAATTTTTTCACTGATACCATAACAATTAATTTATATATCATCATCAAAAGGTATCAAACTAGCATCTATATATGGACACGATACCATACCAAGATATTGCTCAAATTAATTTAAAGTTCATTCTTTAATAGAAATTTGAAGTCTCAATCTTTGCCCCGCAAAATTAAAAAAATAATAATAATAATGTGACTGATATTTTATTTTATTCTTAGGTTTGTTATAATTTTTTTTTTTCATGAATTATTATTTTCACATATAGTGAAGTTATTCTGTCTGTCACCTTGTTGGCCATCCTTATCCTCCTACCCCATGAAAAGTTAAAGGCATATAAAATACTTATTCACATGCCAACCTCAACTTTTTTGAGGGTGAAAAAGTTTGACGTGTGAATATTCCTTGTAGGACAATGGTTTTCTTTTTGAGAGTGTAAAGTGGGTATTAGGTAGGAGCCTACTTTGAATCTTGAAAATGTGTGACTGATGTGAGGTTGTGGACAAAAGCAACAAGAACCAAATTAGGTTAAAAGAACCCTTTAAACTCAACTAATACTTTAGATTTACGTGCTTGTCTTTGTTGGTCCCACTAAGTGTAGATTAATCTGTAAGTATACATAAAAAAACTAATATTTTAAATAGGCCAAAATTCGAATAAACTTATCAATTTGTGTATTTATCACATGGTCGATTCATTTGCTTGTTTTAATTATCCTCAATATCAAAACATTAACATTTTAGATCAAATATGATGATGACATTTAAATGGATTCTTGATTCTTGAGACGTTTGGCATTTGTTTGCTTGTGTTTTAGTTGCTATAGAAAAAATATTTTGGAAGAATGAGTTCTGACAATAAATTTTACAAAATAAGATGTTTATTTATTTTTGTTTTGAGAATTATTGAAAATATTTTAGGATGAAATGGTACGTATGATATTGTTTTGGAATGTGACAATCTTTACTATAAATGTCATATTAGTCAGTGTTTGTTGGGTTATGGAGTGAATTTGAATTTTTTATGTACATAATGTAGTGATTAATTTGTTATATACATGTATTATGTATAGTTGTAATATGTTTTGGAGGGTATTTTGGAGAAAAAATATTTTTTGTAGTGGCCTTGAAAAATGTGCATTTTTATTTCGAAGTGTTTTGAGAATTGAAATTTGTCTTGGGAGAATACAGGCAAACAAACCCTTGATACTTGGGTTGAGATTATGATCTAACTTGTATTATATTTTTATGCAGCGTTTATTTGAATTGCAATTTACCAGCAGTGTGAGAGTTAATACATTGATTATCAATATTAAGTTTGTCAATGGGTAGGGTAATATAGATTATCAATAATTCAATATTTATAATTCTATGGTTAGAGTGTCAAGGTTTTAGGTACAAATTTGACATGATTTTTAATAAGTTGACAAAATCAATCAATTTTAAAAGATAATAATAAAACAGTTTCATCTTGTGTTTTCTCTACCTAGACGTTTTTTTTTCTCTTTCTAATTCTACAATTTCTTTTTTCAATATTATTCATAATTTCATTCATTTATTTTTTTTAAATATTCAAATTTGAAATTATTAAGAAAAATTATAATGTTAAATAAAAAATAAATAAATATTTTATTTTTTTTATATTATAAAATTTTAGCGCACACAAGAATGTGCAAAACCGCCGTCGTAGTTAACATGTCCGAATTTCACATCAAGAATAAATAGAAAAGATTAAAGTAATGCGCGTGGGATTGAACCTTAAAACCCCAATCCTGAGAGCTCTTGGACTGAGATGAAAGTCAGCTAAGAGGAATGGAATGCATGGGTATTGGAGTATGAGTATTTTTCACCCAAAAAATAATAGTAATAAAATAAACACAAAAAAAAAATACAAAAATAAAATAGAAAAGGAAAGGAGAGTGGTTGAGATGGCAACTAGTATAAAGTTGTAAAGGTGATGTCGGGTTGGAGATGGAGACTCCACCCCCAACCCCCTCTCCACCACCCGCCCACCCACTCACCCACAAAGAACAACTGAACAAGTCAAGTTGTTTTGTTATCAAAGCAACAACTCTTTTCCCAACCCCTTGAAAAATATAGCAAGTGGTTGTTACTCAACAGCAAGGTTTTGAAAATCGGACTGGACCAATCGGTTGAATCAGTGATCGAAGACCAGTTCGATCCGATTAAAACATAAAAATCGATCATAATCGAAATTGGTCAAAAGTTTGTACCGATTCAACTAGTTCAATTTTTTGTTTCTTTGAAAATTTAAAAAAAAAAATTTTTAAAAAGAAAAAAGAAAAAAGAAAAGAAAAATTATTAGTTGAAAATGATGATTAAAAATTTTGGACATGTAATTTTTTGAAATATGAATTTATTTTTTTGAAATTTAATAAAGTGGTAGTTATATGTGAATGCTTATATTTAATTTATTATTTTATTTTGTTTAATCTATCTTAGATTATGTTGAATATTTAGCGTAGAAGAATTCATTTTTATTTGGAGTTGAAGTATAAAACGAATGATTACTTAATTAATGTGAAATATTATATTTATTTATTTATTTATAATTGACTAATTGTGAAATAGTATTATTTTCTAAAAAACGTATTTAAAAATAAGTAAGTTGAAATTTTCAAATAATATTCTTTTTATATCAATTGAAAGTTTTATTTTTTTGTTAATATTAAAATATTATATATATATTTATAAATTAAATATAATTATTATGTAATTATGACGCCATATCGATCCAACTAGTAGTCCAACCGTTGAACCAATAACTAGTAACATCACCAGTTCTTTGTCCAGTCCAATTTTAAAAACATTGCTCAACAGTATTAATTTCACATATAAAATATAAAAGAAAGAATTCAAATCTATCCTATTTTTAATGTGCATGTCTATAAATAAAAAAAGTTTAAAAAATATAAACATTTTATTATGAATTGACGATATTGTTTCTAGAACAGTAATTGAAGTTTAATGATCTATTATTTTTTAGAGTAATGAAAAACATATTAAAATGTGTCATTTAAAGGCTCTATTGAGACGAAAATGAATCGGTCAAGAATACAACAGGTATAGAATAGACAATCAGTCAGATCTAGTACCAATATTTTTAAAATCGAATCGGACATCGAACCGACGATCTTACTGGTTGCCGGTTCAACCATATATTTGACTAGTATGACTTCATAATGATGTAGTAATTATAAATAATTTTATAAATATATATAATATTAGTAAAAAATGAGAAAAAAATTAATAATTTAGGAAAAATCAAAGAAATTCTTTCTCCAAATTTTAGTCATTTTTTCAAGTTATTCTTCCAAAAAAAAAAAAAAACTATTTCAAATAATTGGTCAATTGCAAATATGTAATACAACTATTTAATGTTTCCCAAGTGATCATCCCTTATCAAATTTCAACTTCAACACTTAATAAACTAAATCTTGTTGCACTAAATATCCAATATAATTTAAGAGAAATTAAAAAATTAAAAAATACGTAGCAATAAAAAGATGTGGCAATTAGTAATATCAAGGGTGATGTTGATTGTTGAAGGCTTGAGGCAAACAATTGCAGGACACAACAACTGGGTTTGATTTTGGAAAAGAAAAAGCCGAAGGGTTTTGAAGATTGAAGTGAAGGAAGAAATTGAAATGTGTGTTTGAGAAATGAAAGAAAAGCCCTAACCCTTTCATTTTGTCTTTTTCACTTTTAACTTTTTCATTTGTTTTTTAATTTTCAATCTTTTTCATTTTTTAATTAAATTAAAAAGTGTGAACCGGTGGTTAACTGGTTGAATCAGTATCAATTTGATTGAATTTTTTTATCAATTTTAATCGGTTCACACTAGTTCAATTAATAACTAGTTTTCCACTTAAATTGGATTGGATTTGTCAACGGTTATTGTATCGGACAGGTCGAACCGGCCGGTCTAGTTCGATTTTCAAAACCTTATCAAGTACAGATCAATCATATTACTATTTCGAGTGAAAATATATTTTTTATTTTTTTATAGAAATAAATTTTTTATTTTTGTGTGTATATGTGTGTGTTTATGTTGATAGTGATAAGACCTTATCCGTATATGCAAATTGCCTACTTTTTATGATAATGGTCTGTGGGTGTCACTCCTCTTAAAGAGAGTTGGTGTAACTAATTTTTTTCTTTTTCTTTTTTTTATTCTTTATATCAAATGTTGAAAAATCCTCAACATAAATTCTAAATCTATTACTGTCCCAGATATGTAGGATTACGTTATGTCTACTCATTATGAATTATTTTTTTCTGGTATTAAGTAAGGCCACAGTATCTAAACTAGAAAAATAATTCTTATTATTCTTTTATTGGGTGGTTATACTTAAAATGAAAAAGGGAAAAAAAAAAAATACCCAATGTTTTGTAACTTTGAGTTGTCCTTCACTACAAAAAACTAAGACATCAGCTATGACAAATTCATAGTTGATATTAATTAAAAATTCGTAACTTTAGCTATGAAATTAACCTAGCAAAATGCAAAGTAAATATTTCTGTAGCTAATTCTCGCTACAACCAATCTATACCTAATTATATATATATATAATTTTTTTATGAGTAATATATAATTAATTTGTTGCACTTCGAATATACAACATGAATTAATAGTTAATAATTTTGGTTGTTTATAATTTTAAAAAATATATTTACTAAAAAAAATTATAAATATAGCTATGAAATTAATTTCGTAACAATTTTGTCATATTAATCACTTAATTTTTTAATAGTCCATAAATTATTAATTTCAAATTCATGAATGGCCTTATAAGTGAGAATATTTGGTTTCGACCTTGCCCTTTTACTTGATTGTTTTTCAATTTTTAACCTAAAACTTTGTGGGTATCATTTGAGAATCATTTTTTTAATAAACTTAAGTCAAAAGATATTGGAACAAGAAAATTTTGTGTTGAAATAGTATCCAACATTACTAAGAAGAAAACGCACTAAATTTATGTTTTCAAATGGATTATTTTGCATAATAAATCTTTTATAACATAGGCTAGCTTTTCACTTGTATTGGATCATAAAATGGAAAACTAGTTCGATATTAGTCATTCGATAATTAAGTAATTGAATATCATCATTTTTTTTAATC
This sequence comes from Jacaranda mimosifolia, assembly GCA_018894105.1. Lineage (NCBI taxonomy): Eukaryota > Viridiplantae > Streptophyta > Magnoliopsida > Lamiales > Bignoniaceae > Jacaranda > Jacaranda mimosifolia. The sequence goes on from CM032126.1 coordinate 30,770,439, forward strand.
AATTTTATCTTCAAAAAAATTAATACATTAGACCATGTCACATCTATAGTTCAAGTTTGAAACTTCGATCTATAATCACAGGAGCATACAGTAAATTCACTGATGTAACCCTTAATTAAAACTTTCATCATCTATTAAAACTCTCTCATATATTTAAGTTAGAATCAAATTATGAAAATCTTAGACGAATAAAGGAGTGAAACTAGTAAATGAGCTCATAAACATCATATACATATACATTTCTATTTTGAAAAATGGGATTATGTTTAGCTAATTTGAGGTGGCCATACTTTAAGGTGCCATGTGGCGATATCTTGAAGGTTTGATGCTTGAAGGATATTCAATGATCATAAAAGTAGGTATCAACCCACATCAGGTCAGGCAGAAATACGAACTAAATAAAAAGATGTAAAATTTGACTTATTCAAATGAATATTTTAATATTTTGAAGGTATTTTCTAGTTATACCCATATCAAAACTCAATCACTACTTTTAAAGTGTAAATCAATATAATTTCATGGGTTAAATTCTTTTTGTTCTCTTATATTATAGTTGTTGTGTAAAAATCCTTCTTGTACTACAAAAATCATCAAACCCCTCCTAAATACCTCCTGCCATCCATGAACCAACTACTGGTATTAACATTCAATGCTAAGTTATTAAAATAACCTTCATAAAATAAGTTTTTTTTTCTTTCTAAAAAGATGACATTTTATTGCATATCTTGAACTAGAACATCATAAATAAATGTAGGAGGAGATTTTTCCCACACCATAGGTTCGGTCAAAGAAACAAAAGCTCACTAGGCTATGAGCAACCTAGTTCTCTGAACGCCTAACACAATTAACATGACTATTCAATTCAAACGAAAGAATTTTACACTCATCAACAATTAACCCAAAGAAAGAAAAATCATCAAGTGATATAGAATAGCATTAACCACAACTTGAGCATCCAATTCAAATATAACATGTGAGAGGCCGTGTTGCTTGGTCCAACTTAATGCTTCATGAAAGCTTAAGACTTCTGCCAATAATGGTAAAGTATTGCCATGTTTAGGGACAACATTAGCAGCTCGAAACTGACCGTTATCATCACGAAGGACACACCTAAAGCCATACTTTTGTTCATCGGAACTAACGACAGCATCTGTGTTGCAAATATCTACCATTAGGGGACATTCCTTCCATGTAATCTCCTTGTTCCCCTTGCCCTTCCGCTAGAATAGTGTGTCTAAGCCATCTTTTCCCAATTCTGGCATGTCGACGATAGCCTGGTACCCTCCTCCAAGGACCATATCAAATTCAGTATATTATTGACCTTGATCATATAGTTTGGAACAAAACTTTTCTGAATGGCCCAAGATTCCACAAAAGAAGCAAAACATGGGTAGTCTCTCATATTTGAACTAAATCCATACCCATTCATCTCTAAGTTTCTTGAGTTACATCTTCCTTTTGAGGAGAAGTCTTACATCTATTGAAACTATTACCCTCATAAAGAGTTTCCAGATACCCCTAAAGTTATTTGGACCAGCCTCTATAAAAGTTCTAATATAGTTTCCTATACTTCTACAAACTCTTTTTGATAGAAAACCAACTGGCAAGTCATGAATCTGAACCCATATACTAATATGAGTAAGAGGGATATTTTTTGGCTGCTTTCTAGGCATAACTCACGTCAATATAAGTAGATGTTGATCAAAAGTCCACAACCCTCTTGCTAAATTCGTTGCAATTCGAGTTCATGAAAAAGATAGGTAGTAGTGTTCAATTCCTTGATACAAATTCCTATTACTGGTTGCCACACGACTGCTATGGTGTTTTTAAACGCCACAAAATTGATATGTTTGTTCGTTAACAATCTACTGACCAAACAAAAATGAGGTTGGATAGTTGTATCTTCCTCCCTCTCTTCCAATATTACCCCAACTTCCTCCTCCTCCTCCTCCTCCTCCTCCTCCTCCAATGTAATTCTCGCATAATGATCTGCCAATTGCTCCATAATAAAGAAAGAAAAACATGAATCTTCAAAAGAGAGATCAAAACACAACAAAGAAACTTATCATAGAGATAAGAAAAAAATTCCCACTTGGCACAGACACAAGGAAATCTTTCCTCCCCCAAATCTTGACTAGATGTGAATTTCAAGTTATGTAAAAAGGTATAGATAAAAATTTCTTTCTCATCCCACTTTTCCTGACTTCAGTAGTTGGACACTTATTCGTTCCATTACATATTTCTTTCCTAAAGTAAGTTAATTAAAAGAAAAAAAAAAAGAAGAAATGCTTGACACGCTCGGCATTATTTTTCCTTCTTTTTTTTTGTTATAAGGAATTAACCTCGACAACCTAATATTAATCATGATTAAGAAAAAAAAGCTTAAAAAGGAAATACACAAATAAACTTAATCACCCGCAAAAATTGTAGGAATATATCTTCAAGTAAAAAATCTCACAAAAATTTGATGGTTGAACTCAAGTATACTGCAAATATATAAGAGAAATCGATCAATTGGGTAATACTCCAGTTGATCGATTAAATTAATTCTTGAATTTAATTTGGTTAACTTTTTAAGCCAATCCTGAAATGAATGTCCATTAATTAGACCAAATTATGTAATTGTAAGCTATACAATTGAATATAGAATTTGTCTATAAAATGATATGTGGACCTGAAATGTTAATAGAAGCCTAATTATCCTTCATGGTGTTAACTAGAATGTCTTGAATGATTTAAATTGTATAATGTATATAAGGTCTAAAAGTTAATAGAAAATCCGTAAGATAATCTAAACTTAGAAAATATGGACTTAGAACATTAAATTCGAGATTATGGGTAAAATTTTGTTTAAATGGTTAAATGTCTCCTAATTTAGTTTGGTTAAAATGTTAAGCTGATTACTGATGTAAGTTTAAGTTAATCAAACTGAATTGTAATTATGAACTGAAATGATTGGAATAAGATTTACGGTGTCAAGCCGAAATGTTTGGATATATAAGTTGTAAATAGTGCTAGTAGGCATGGATTGGTAATTAGAACACAATTATTATTAATTAAGTTAATCAGTATAATTTAAACCCTAATTTTGTGTAATGTTGAAGAATTAATTGTTAATAGAAAGTTGAGAAATTCCCACGAATAGATTAGATTTATTAAACATAGGCTTAGAATATTAAATTGTGTATTATTGATATTGAGATGAAATAGTGACCCAAAATCGATAAACTCCTCGTTAATACTATTTAGCTATATTAGTATATGTAGGGGAGATATATGTACATTACTTTGAAATAAAATTTATAATTGTTTGTACAAGCTAGAAATATGTTAGATCTAGTAAAATAGCTTTGACAGCTGAAAGAATCGAAATATTTTAGCACAAAAAGCCGTACTCGAACTAGGTCGAAGATTTAATTAAGAAAAAAACTCATCGAAGTGCGAAATTCACGATATTAAGACATAATAGTAGTTTAATTACTGTGAAAAAGAGTACTACGTGAGTGTATTAATATTTATATGCATTTTATTGGATTAGGTGACGAGAAGCCAGGGTCTCCAGGATCGTAAGATGTGGATAGCACCTCTGTGGAGTTTTAAGGTGAGGTTATGACCTTTGTTTCTTATGGGAAATGAATCATCCTCATTTATTGAAATTCTTTGCTTGTTTGTTCGTCTGTCTTAGCTTGTGATTGTTCTACTACCCAAAATTCCCTTAGGTGATATCTGTCTCTTGTCCCTTGTAACCCACAACCTTGCCGGCTAACCACTTGTCTGTTGTTAGCTTTCTGCATATGTGTTTTACTAAAGTAGTCTTGCCAACCTATTTACTCTATCATATTTCCAAGCTTATTGTTCTTCGTATTATTTGAACAGCCTTGTCGGTCGATATATGTTACGTAACTTGCTATTACTATTTAGCATTTAATTATATTCGTGATCAGGATTTTGTGTTGTATTCCTCCTGTTGGCATGATGTCATGTTACCTCTGAGGATGCCCTTGGGAAGTTTGTCACCCGTGGGGACACCTCGAGAAGTTGGGCCCAAGGCCGAGGTTAGGTCCGGAAAGATGGCCAGGCAGAACATACCGGCAGTGACTAGTCTCTCGGCTAGTACCCACATGCGATCCTAGCTTGCAGGTAGCTGGAGATAGCTGCCCGTGAGTGGCAGGATCCAGTATGCGGCCGGCCATGCCACTTGTCAGTTATTTTCATGCCGAGCTGAGTGCTCGAGCAATAGAGAGATAAGAAAGGTTTTATTCCTAGCATATTGTTATGTCTTGTTCTGGGAGCAATAAGGTTGGGTTTTGCCAACAGTTCTACTAAGTTTTGCATATGGCATTTGTTGTAATATTTCATTAGTTTATATCTTTGTCATTACATATTTCGCTCGTTTGAGTTCCCGTTCTATTAATACATTGCTTATTGCTTTCCAACATGTTGGTTCTTCTTCTATTATTTCGCCTTATTTGTGTTCTGAATTTGTTAGATTCATTTTCATTAGTTCCCTTTGACTCCCATATGGTATCCCCCCTCACTAAGTCCTTAGGACTTACCTTTCCTGATATTTCTTAATTCTTTCCCAGATAGTATTTGTCGGAAGGCCGAAGGTTAGATGCTTACTCAAGTGCTAGTGTATGTAGTTTCGTAACTAGCACAATGTTTATGTACTTATGAACTTGTAATGTTTTGTATTATCGTTTACCACTCCATGACTATTGAGACTAAATGTGTAAAACTAGTTATGTAAACTTGATGTTATTTTCTTGTATAAAATTATCTGCATGTTTTGGGCCTTATAATTTCGGTTGCTCATATGGCTTCTGGAACTAGTGGCAATCGTGGACCTAGATCTATTAGGTAAATTTTAGCCATGCATATGAGGATCTCAGTAAGGTGGCATGTAACTGTTATGTTCTTATGCTTTTGATACTAGTTAGGGGTGTAAACGGATATTAAATGAATTGGATACACTATTTTCATATTCGTATCCGTTTAACTTTTCGAGTATTCAGATATGGATACGAATTTGGCGGATATTTAAAAATGATATCCAAATTCGTATCCATCGGATATCGATTGGATTCAGATATATTCGTATTCAATTATAATTATTCAGATGCTTTCATATTTATTAAACTTATATGTATTCTAATTATTATTTTATATTCATATTCAATGATAATTATTTAAATATCCATTTACGAATATCCAAATACATGAATTTATGAACCTATAATAAATATATATTTTAATTAATAGAAGGAACTATATAACTTAATTAAAGCAAGAGCAATCAAACAAATAGCATAATTTTTAATTAATAATTGACTTTATAAATAATAATAATAATAATAATAATAATAATAATAATAATAATAATAATAATAATAATAATAATAATAATTAATAGAAGGAACTATATAACTTAATTAAAACAAGAGCAATCAAACAAATAGCATAATTTTTAATTAATAATTGACTTTATAAATAATAATAATAATAATAAGAAGAAGAAGAAGAAGAAGAAGAAGAAGAAGAACAACAACAACAACAACAAGAACAACAACAACAACAACAACAAGAACAAGAACAACAACATTTAAGTATATTAATTATAAAATTAACCAACAATAATTAAGAAGAAGAAGAAGAAGAAGAAGAAGAAGAAGAAGAAGAAGAACAAGAACAACAACAACAACAACAACATTTAAGTATATTAATTATAAAATTAACCAACAATAATTATGTTGATTAACTTTATTCTTCAAGTTTTTCTCTATATTACAATAATTTTTTAAATCTATTCTTTTTTCTTCCCAATTCTTCAATTATAATATATATATATACATATATGGATTATGAGATTTTTATTGAAAAATATACATAATATATTATTTAATAAATATATATTCAGATTCGATATTAAACGGATCGGATATGCATTTACCACATCCGTATCCATTTATAATTGGATATCTATTAATCGAATATGGATAATATCCGCTTTAAATGGATGTGGATAAATTTTGTATAAACGGATACGAATGCGAACGGTAAACGAATTTTCAAATATCCATTTACAACCTTAATACTAGTAAAGTTGTAGGTGTTGTTTAATGCTTTGGGAATGTAAGCTTGAAGGTGATACGACATTGTGAATGTTTTGTGTACATATGGCTTTTGAAGCTTGTGTTATAGTGGAATCTTATATGGCAGGATGTAATAGTGAATTGGAATGAATTATTTTGAATCGTTATGGGCTACTTAAATTGAATATCTTGTAGGTGTGTATTTTGTTTGCAGTAATGTGAATAAAATTGAAATAACACTCCAACCAGAAATTGGCACCTCCTGGGTGGCACTACATTATTATTGTTTGATCATTTCTTTGTTCAGATACAATGATTATTTTTGGACATTCTACATTGACCTTCAACCCATTTGTTGCTCTTGACGGCCTATTTGAGCTCTTATTTTTTGCTTGAAATACCTGAGCTAGTATTATTTGAATTCCTAACTTATTTTGATTTGTTGGATTCCTGAACCAAATGATTGATTCAATCTATATTCAAATGTGTTTTAGGAAAAGTAAATTGTTTGAGAAATTTGTCACACACTACCCCTTTTACACTAATTGTGGTTCCTGGTTGATCCTGATTGATGTGATTTACCAAAAAATGGTGATTGTGAGACAGAATCTGATAAATATTCTGTAAATTACTATTTTCCCTAAGTTAGGCTCGCCTTCTTAAACGAAAGATTATAATCCTATGCTAATTTCTATACTCGCTAGTTTTGTGCGAGTTGAGTCATTGTTTGAGAATGCTATTAGATGTTTTATATTGTAATAATTACTGAATACCCGTGGGGGTAGGTCCTGGGATCAGCTTCGGGAGACGATTAGGTAGAATGGACCGATGGTGACTGATCTTTCGGCTGATGCCCTACCAATTACAATTTTGTCTCATAGCCGGTTAGAGGTAATTGTCTATGCGCAAGATAAGGCATGCGGCTAGCTATGCCTACTGACTGATGAACTATTCGATCTTGGAAGGATAAGGATTTTTTTGTTTTTTGAAAGTGGAGGGACAAGGTAGAAGAACCACCAATAGCAGGATTGCAAAAATATTACTAATTTGTTGTTGATTAAATTTTTTTGCTAGTTGCATCTCCTTATAAGTGAAATGCTTTGTATACCTACTGCAGTCGTGATCCCCCTTTGTTAAACTAATGCTTATTGAAAGTCATCACTTTGTGTATCTGTGTTACTCATTCGTTAATAACTCACTAAATCATTTGGACTTATAGTTTTGTATTGTCTCTTCCCGTTCTTTGCGCATATAAGGATCCATGAAAATCGTATGGAAGTAGCTCCCGACAGTACATATTGTATATAATTTTGCCTTGATGTAACTAAGTAGGGTTGGAAACTTTTGAGACTTTCTTGTATTATAGATATAAGTGTGTTTTGATAGCGCTGCTTTTTGGTGTAATAATTTAAGCAGGTATGAAACACTAAGAACCAACGCTTATGGTGAACTCTTTACCTTCAATGTGTTTTGGCTTATCTGAGTGATTTGAAATGCCTAATTGATAGTGGTGGTGCTTCGGTTGGAGGCACACACCTCTGGCTTTGGGGTGCTACACTTATCATACACCCTAGATAAAATATAAGATTATAAACAAGTTTTTAGACGGATAAAATCAATCAAAATGAATATAAGAAAAATGTAGCTTTTATGGGCCCTCTGAATAATAATTTCATAATAATTATTAAATTGTATAAAAAATTATTTTTCAAATTTCATAATTACTAAATTAATGAAATATTCTTGAAATATCAAACTAATAAAATAATAAATAAACCATGGGTTAAAGGAAAACCATAATATGAAATAAGTGAAAAAATCAACCAAAAGCGAAAAATAAATGTAAAATTTTAATTTACCACAAAATCGAGACTTCAAGTTTCTTTTGTAAATTAATTTGGCTCATAAACATAAAAAGTTATTAATATTAGCAAAGCATATAAAAATTACATGATACATGCATAATGAAAAAAAAATGGATTTAACTCACCAACAAATTATTCGATAGACGTGAAGAAAAAAGAAAGAAATGTTTTTGTACCTTTATATATTAATATATTATAGGGTATTTTTATTTCCACTCCAAAGTTTGTTATTGGCACTCCAATTGATTTTTAGTCTATAGGGATTTACTATTATATTCCTTTATTTTTAAGACATCATTTAATTTAAATTGTTGGACAATTATGCACTTAGTGTACTATTATTTATCCTATTAAATATAATCTTGATTCATTTCTAATCTTGATTCATTCCATCTCAACTTGATAGAGCACATAAAAATGAATAGATTATCCGATCTTTAGATTCAATCATCTCACTAAAGACATGGTTTTGTAGTTCAATAGAAAAATGATAGCATTACTACAAAATAGTATATTTTCACACCCCAAATGTAGGTCTTATTCTACTTCACAAAGACTACTGTGTAGAGTTATTTCAATCGAAAAAGTGAAATAATGAAATAAAAGAGCACTGCACCTTATTATTTTGACTTGGCAAAAAAAAAAACCCATATCACAAGTACCAAAAAAATGCAAATAATATGCCTCATTTTTTTCACCCAATAAAATACAGATAATTTTACCCACCGCCTATTTACTTGCCACTTTTTGACCCAATCCTCGGATAACCTGTGAACAACAATATATATACTAAATTTTTCTCTAATTCTCACAAATAATTTGGAGGATATAACACATTTTTAACATATAATAGGATTTAAATTTAAGTAGTATAAATTTTTAATTCAAATTTTTTTAACATATAATGGGATTTAAATTTGAACTTTGAAATGTAATATAACTTAAAATCTATAGATGTCTAAATATTTAAGTTGTACTTTTCATACTAAAATACTTGGCGTACTTTAAGTACTTGTTCAACGTAATATTTAAAAGATGTAGCCACTTTTATTAATTGTATTTAAGTAATATTTGAATAATATTATGTAAATTGAAAAACACATATTAATTTACCTTCAAGTGTAAAAAAATAAAAATATCAGTACATGTGTATTACCCATCACTCATAGTCATAGATAACGGGTCCACTATCTCGTATCTAATAGAAAACAAATAATTTTACCTATGGGTAAATTCACCCAACTCGTCATTACCCATTCTTGGGTTACCCATAGGTACCTATTTGCCAAGTCTATTATTATTTCTTATTATGTTGGAGAAGTTGAGGTAAAATATTTTCATGAGTAACAAAGTTGAAAATGATAATTATTATATTGAAGGGTATATTTGTCTTGCAAATTTCTATAAATTGATTTAAAAAGTAAGTGGATATTTTGGTTAATAATCTAACACAAAAATTTAAAATAGAGTGCGAATAACAAATTCTGGAGTGCAAATAATAATACTCTATATCATACGTTCAGTTATTTTTAGTATATCTTGCTTGTAGGAATTTTGAGCTTTGATTAAGGAACTTGACTTAATTAAAATATTGAATTATGGAATAAAATATAACTAGTTATTAGCCCATGTGTTGCACCGGGCAATAAATTTACAATTTTATTTTCTTTAAATTTAAAATTAATAATTTTATTGATATATACTTGATGATGTAAATTTAGACATAATAATATTTTATATGAATATAGTTTATGCATCATTAGATCAAATTACAATCATTAATCTATTTTTAGATAGAAATTAATGCGTAAATGTTAAATCACTTTATAAATTCAATAAATTATTCATAAATATAGTAGAATATAAGATAAAGAAAATTGCTTTCACATTGACTCAGTTTGAAGAAATTAAAGAATTTAAAATTGCAAAATGAACTTAAGAGATAGAAGATAAAATATTTTAATTTGCCATAAATTTGAGATTTCAAATTTTTTTATAAATTATCTTAATCATTACCATAAAAATTAAAACATTAGAAAAATATATGAGCATTACACATACATATATCTTCAAGAAAAGAAAATAAATTTTGATGTACCAAGAAAATGATCGTATAGAGTGGGAGAAAAAAAAAAGGACAAATATTTTTATATTTCTTAATTGGTAAATCATATGTTTAGAATATTCTAGTATATATATTTTAAAAGATTTTTAGGTTAGATTTAGGAATTTTTTTCAGCTATGATTTAATTTAATTAATATATTAAATTATGGAATAAAAGATAACTCACTGAATAACATAGTATAATGTACTTAAAATTAAATTATAATAAATTCTATATTATTATAATACTCATATATATATAACGTTTATATATGCAGAACACGTATGAAGTAAGATATATTAATTAAATTGTAATATTGATAAACACACCTGATGAGAGTATAGATTGTTTTGGGTAAGTTGGCTTGATATCCAATTTAGTCGACTAGGTAGGGGGAGTCGATCTGGGTGTTCAACAATTCAATCGAGTCGAGCCCTGTAATCAATAGTACATGTCAAGCTAGCTAAGGTGCCATCGGCTAAGGCACTCCGACGCTCAAGTCAGTATATCTTCGACTAAAATATAGAGCAGCAGAGTAAGGGCGTTTGAATAAAAAATAGCATACCTTGCTGAAGGCTGACAGTGGAATATTTATAGTTTTCACAATGTGGTTGATATGTCTATGGTGCCCTTGTTGCACAAGAAGTGCTTTGTTTCTTGCTTGAGGATCTTTAAATCTTCTCCAGCTTATGTACTATTTCAAGTGGCGCTGCCTTCAGCTACTTAGGATAAGGTGGTACACTGGAGGTACGCACTACCTTGGCGCGGCTGAAAAGGTAGTACTGGTAGTTACATGTGCCATTATTGTGGAGGCACGCCGCCTTACAGAGCATTCAATGTGGCTAAGAGGCTGTCGCCTCGATTCGACCTCCCCGATTAAGATAAATACTTCTGCCAGATATCTCTACAAGGTGTAACTCTGTTGTACTCAAATCTCCTTGGTTGAATGCTGAACGACACATTCTTGATGGTGGTCTACCATAACCTGGTCGACAGGGCAAATGCGACTGAAGAGGTCGAAGCTCGATCGAGAATATGGCTGGCTGGCCCACAATAATTTGGGCCTAATAGGTGATTAGGTCATCCCACAGCATTTCTATAACCTGGTCAATTGTTATTAGGTTGGCTTGCTAGGCTATCCCCTATCATGAGTCGTCCCCACTTTCGAGTCCTAATCGAGATTATTGATGAGAAAGAATGAGAGGTAGTTGATCCATGGAAACTGAATATGCTCAATGCGAGTTTCAAAGTGTCGACAAGGGTTTTAGTGCATTTAATGTATCTGTCACATTGGGTCATGTGAAGCATCAAGCGACGGCTGTGTAATTATTATGGTTGTTTATGTTACCGCGTGAGGGTGCCTATAAATAGGCGCAATGAAAACATTCATTTTTACTTTTACAGCATTTTGTGAGATTGAATCGATCATTTTACTGCACTCCCTATCAGTTGCATCCTACTTTAGACTTCCAAACTATGTAAGTCTTTCGAAACCTTTATCTCGATCATACCATTTTAATAATCATGTTGAGTATATTCAATGATATTGTTAGTCAATGGAGTGATAGTAAGGCAACTAGGTTGGATAGGATTCCAACCGGGGGGAGGGCGACTCGACTAGTGAATCTAGTAGTTCTTCTATGTATAGCTTGACCTCCAACACTTCGAGTGGTGATCGCGCTGTTGCTGGGGGTGAGACTGGGCTGAGTTAACCGCCAGTATCTCGTGGTCGATTGCTCATTCCCGACCATTACAGCGAGATTATTTCAAAAATTACTCCTGGTGACCTCACGTTGCTTAGGCAATCATATCATATTCCTTCGGAGTATGAATTAATCATCCCCGGTTTTGCTGATAGGATGCATCAATCGCCTGCTGGATGCATTACTGTATTCGAGGAGGCTTTTAGGTATGGGCTTAGGCTTTCCCTTGATGGACCAATAGTCGACCTGCTGACAGGTCTACAAGTCTTCATAACTCAACTCCGGCCTGACTGTTTTTCAACTTTATATAGTTTTGTTGTCCTGATGGATATACACGAACATCTTGTTACATTCACCAATTTTTCCAATCTCTTCCACCTTCCCATGTCCTAGAAGCCGGGCAGCACCGACGAGTTAGGCTTCTATTACCTTACTACTCGTCCTCGTCAAAAATTCTTAGTAACTCCTTCGTCATCCCATGGTCAAAAGTGGAAAATTGATATTTTTATGTTCGGGTGCCTGGGGGTTTTAACATTCCTAGGGGGTGGTGGAGAAGGCATGTCAAGATGCCAAGCAACGAGACCTGACCTAGCCCAATACGTTTATTTGGGATTTAGTTCTGTTCGGGCAGATGGAGGCCTCGGGTATATCAAGGAAAGGAATTTGGTATTGGTGGGCTTATCACCTGCCAGTTAGATTTACCAATAAACGCTCAACTAGGTAGGCATCTTTACTGGTTTTTGGTAGCTTTTGGTAACTTTATGATTGATGTTAATATATGTCTCTTGTTTGTTCTTTTTAGACTGAGAAGAAATCATGAATCAAATTGGAGCACAAACGATGGTGCGCGTGCAGAGGAACCAAGAGTACCGCCAGGCTAGGGTTTGTCCAGAAGTCGCTTCTCATGCTACTCTGCAAGCACCTACAGCATTGCTTGTGCCAGCAGCTCCACCCACTCGACCTATACCTGCAAGAACTAACTCCGCTCGACAAAAGCAGTCGGCAGTTGAGCAAATAAGGCCTTCACAAAAAAGGATCGCCGTCGATAAGGGAAAGGGTAAAGCTAGAGCGCCCAGCCCCCAATCGATTACGATCTATTTGGGCATCGTGAGGGCAAAGATGTTCTAGCTGGCCGACCTGCCATCTCCTCGGTTTAGGACTGACATGGTGGTCCACAACTCGATGTCCATGATAACTGCAGGGTCGACTAGTTTTGCGCCCTAAAGGTGATGATGGCTGGGTTGTTCACGTCCGACCAGTGAAAAATAATGGAACTAAGTCAAGAAGGAATGCTAAAGGCCATAGTATACCACTGCAATATGGTAAGTATTTAGCCGAATGATACGCGTTGATTGAATGTGTATTTTTTGTTGTTCTTTTATTATTTTTATGATCTCAATCAAAATTGTTTTTGTTACGGGTTAGCCAGCTTGGCTACCATTTGCATAGAAGGTCGGAGCTGGCCCTCAATGATCATAATAGGCTCCAAGAAGAGCACAGTGAAGTGGATGTGATCAAGGCTAAGCTTGAGTCCTTGCAGTTGATGATCAAGTAGTTAAACAAGGAGCTGCATAAGAGAAATGCGTAGCTCGAGGTAAAGAATGCGCAGCTGCTAGCTGCCGTGGCCAAGAAGAGCTCGGCAGAAGAATTGTTAAAGAAGGCCCGAGTGGAGGCGCAAACCTACTATGATGTTGGTCGAGCGCATGGTTATAATAGTTCTCTGAATTATGCTCAAGGTGAGTTTTCCAAGACGCTGCCTTTCATTCGATGAGAGACAGTGCAACAGTTTATGCTAACCTCCGTGTTCCAAGAAGCCAACATCGTCTTCTCTATCAATGATGCAAATAACGCTTTCGATAATGCCCTTAAGCAATTAGAATACCTAGGCTATCAGATTCATCCAGAGGACAGGGGGCATCTGAATCCGATACTCACTGAACAACTCAAGATGTATCCTGACCTCAATGAGAATGCTCATGTGGACGAGCCTGCTGTCACCCCTGCGGTAGAGGCTACTGCTAATCATGAGATGAGGCGCGCCTTGGTGCTAGTGAGTTTTCCTCTACAAATAACTTTACGTTCAACATCGGGGATGACAAGGTCAAAGTAGTTGATTTCTTTACACCCGCTGGGCACACTTTGCTTATCAATGAGGCGGGGCATTCTCAACCAACCCCTACAAACCAGATAATACCTGTCACGATGCTCAAGCATAAAGTTGAGGGTCTTGTTGTGATTGTTGTTGTGCCCTCAAATGATGAGCTCGATTAGACGATCGATGAAGGCACGCGAACCACATGAGCCGAAGTGGCTGGATCGAGCTGAGTACTTAAGCTGTTTCTTTTTGGTTGCCCTGCAAGGCACTCATTGTTGATATTTCTTTTGAAGTTTGTAATCAAATTTGTATGAATTTTAATGAATGGTATTTTCTGCTTGTTGATGTGTATTGGGTTCTACTTTCCTTTTAACGCTTTCATTTTTGTCGAATGTCAATTGTTAATAACCAACAACATAAGCAATTCGATCTCAAATAACAAATCATATAACGTGATGCCTTAATGAACGATTTAAGCCTTAATGAAGGAATTTAAGCAAGTCCGTGGTTGATTTGGAAATCAATTTGGAAAAACAACGGGACTTATCTAAGACATTCATGTTGAGTTAACCCATTTTAAAATAGGTGTTGCGATATTGCCCATCCTCAACTGGTGGGTCGTATTAAATTGTATTCTTCATGATCAATGAACAAATCTAATGGCTAGTTTGGTTAAATTAAGTTCAACTTTACGTTCAATGTTCCAATCAGAATCTTAGTGTCATTTGCGTGACTTTATCTTCGACTATGCGGTCGAGTTCTAGTTGAGTTTGTTCATTAGTTTGGACTTAAAGCCATAATTGACTGCGGGGTCAACTTATTTGTTAATGTGGGCTAAGAGGCCTTGGCTTTACGGTTTGAAACTGACGTAGGGTCGACTTTTACAATTAATTCATTTATTGACTAAGAAGCCTTGATGTCGCAGTTTGAAACCGTTATTAGGTTGACTTCGTGGTCGACTACAAATGATTAATTCATTTGTTGACTTGGGTTGAAAGTCTTTGATTTTGGCCGATTGCAAGGTCAACTTTAAACAATCGATTCGTTTATTAATTTGGGCTCAGAAGCCTTAACTTAATAGTGTGAACGGGTAGCTGTCGAAATAGTAGCAGTTTTTATTAATTTGCAATGATACTTTAGTACAATCGAGGGGAGACTTCAAGTCTCTTTACACATAAAACTTTTTCAAATTCACCACATTCCATGGTCAAGGGAGCTCATTTCCAATCATGTCTGCAAGTCGGTATGCGTTGTGCTTTACTACTTTGACCGCCGAGTAAGGGCCTTACCATTTTGGATATAGTTTCCTCACATTCTTCTACACTTCGACTTTCTTGAGGACGAGGTCCCCTACCTTGAAGTTTCGCGGTCGGACTCCCTTGTTGTAATGTTATGCCATCTTTGACCTGTATCATTGCATTTTGTGTATGCTTGCTGGCTCAACTCGTCAATTATCTCGAGGTCGAATTCTCTTTCAGAGTCATTTCTGATCGAGTTACAGTGGATTACTCAAGCAGTATGTTGTATCAGTTTTGTTGGGACAACTGCTTCTAACCCATAAACCAAATTGTAAGGACCGTGACCTGTTGTTGTTCGAGGAGTGGTTTTGTATGCCCAAAGCACCTCGGGGAGGTCATCTGCCTAACTCACTCCAGTTCCTTCTAGTCGAGCCTTGAGGTGGTCTAGGACAGTTCTATTCGTGACTTCCATTTGACCATTGGCTTGTAGGTTCTCGACTGAGGTGAAGTGTTGCCGAATCCTTAGGCTTTCACACCAGCTCCTTATGCTCCTACTCTGGAATTGGGTTCTAGTATCATATGTCAATACTTTGGGCAAACCGAAATGGTAGATAATATTTTTTCACATGAAACTCTTGATGGCCGTGTCGGTTATCTTGGGTACTGCTTCTACTTCTGCTTCGACCTACTTCGTAAAGTACTCGACCGCTACGATTATGAATTTTCATTGACCTGTGCTTTTTGGGAAAGAACCAACTATGTCAATCCCCCACTGGTCGAATGGCTATATGATTTGAACGGGCACCAGCGTGGCCGCCGATTGGTGAGGTATGTCTGAGTGGACCTAGCAAAATGGGCATTTTCTGGTGAAGTCGATGGCATCCTTCAGTAAAGTTGGCCAAAAATACCCATATCTGATAACTTTGTGGGCTAGAGATCGTCCTCTAGAGTGATTGCCACAAATACCTGAGTGGACCTCATGTAAGACCTCGTGAGCCTATTCCAGTGTCAAACATGTCAACGGTAGTTCAAAAATTGATCTCCTGTAAAGTTGACCATGTTCGTCAAGGGCAAACTTAGCTATTTGACCTCTAAGCCTTCACACTTGGCCTTATCCTAGGGAACTTTTCCTTCCTTCAAATAAGCTTTATTTTGTCCTGCTATGAGGGGGCTGTTTCTTCGATCTGCCCTACCAAGTTTTGGTCGGAAACGCCTATGGTGGGTTTGTTGGCGACCAAAAAAGTGATTGTTCTGTCTCTAGTTTCCTTTGTCGAGCTCTCGAATTTTGACAGTGCGTCAGCTCACTTGTTCTATGATCGAGGGACTTAGATGAGGGTGAATTTCTTGAACTATTGCTATATTCTATTCACCTCGGCTAAATACCTTCTCATTGTGGTCTCTTTGGCTTCAATGTTTCCTTCAACCAATTCTACGACTAGTTGGGAATTAATGATGGCCACCAACTGTTCGACTCGTCTACCTACCGCTATCCTCATGCTAGCAAGGAGGGGCTCATATTCTACTTCATTGTTCGTTATAGGGTAGTCCAGTTTAATTGCAAGTCGTATTCATTGGCTTGTGGAGAGCATAGAGAGATGCTAATTCCTCCCCCCGCGGAAGTCACTGAACCATCCACATGCAACATCCATAATAGGGAATCCTAGTCGGGTTGGTTAGGGAGGTCAAGCCTTTTAGAGAGATGCACTTGGGCTTTTATGGCAGTTCAAGGCTGAAAAGTAATGCCAAACTCCCATAACTCAATTGCCCATTTTATTAACCTTCCCGATGTATCTGGTTTTGACAACACTTGTTTTAACGGTTAGTTTGTCAGGACCTCAACGGAGTGAGACTAGAAGTAAGGCCTCAATTTCCTGGCTATAGTGACTAAAGCGAGACCGAATTTTTTGATCTCCAAGTAGTTGAGCTCCGGACCTTGTAATGCTTTGTTGTTATAATAACCAGGTCGATAGGTGCCTTTTATGGTCAAGACCAAAACTGAACTAATCGCTGCTAACAAGACTACCAAATAGATATGCAAAACTTCTCCAACCTCAGGTTTGGCGAACATCGGGGGTGTTGAAAAGTATTGCTTTAATTCGACCAGGGCCTGATCGTATTATTCTGTCCATTGGAAGCCTGATTTCCTCATATTTCTTAGGATCTTGAAGAACGGTCAGCTTTCGTCAGCTAGTCGGGCAATGAATCGCCCTAGTGCAATGATTCTCCAGACCAGGTGCTGAACGTCCCTAATTGTTTGGGGAGGTATAATGTTTAAAATGGTCTGGATTTTCTGCAGGTTAGCTTTAATACCTCTTTGGTTGACCATGTAGCCCAAAAAATTATCTCCCCTCACCCCGAACCTGCACTTATTAGGGCTGAGCTTCATTTGAAATGCTTGTAATATTGAGAATGTATGGTTGAGGTTAGTTAAGTGATTTGTTTCTTTTTTTGTTTTGACGATCATGTTGTCGATATAGACCTCCATGGTCTTCCCAATTTCATTCTTGAACATGACATTTACGAGTCTCTGGTATATGAAAATTTGGAAATAACTTTGAAATGCATCCATCATACTCAACAAATCACAGCCAGCAGTAGAATCTACTAATAAATCTATACAAGGCAGGGGGTAAGGATCTTTATGGCAAGCTTTATTCAAATAAGTGAAATTGTTACACATTCACCACTTTCCCTGATTTTTAGGGACAAGGACTATATTACAAAGCCAACTTAGGTATTGAATTTCTACAATGTATCCTGCCTTTAAAAGTTTGTTAACCTGCTCTTCAATGATTTGGCATCTTTCAGCGTTAAAGGTTCTGCTTTTCTGCTTCACTAGCTTGAACAAGGGGTCTATGTTCAAGCGGTGGACTATGATACTAGGGTCAATTCCTTGGAGGTCAGAAGCCTTCCAAGTAAAAATGTCGACATTCCTTTTGAGGAAATCGAGCATGAGGCATTCCATATTGCTGCCCATATTAGTGCCAATTTTGGTGGTCTTGTCGAGGTTCCTTGGTTCCAGCTCGATGGTTTTGAACTCCCCGATGGGCTCGACCCTAGTCTCCTCCATCTTTCACTTTTTGCTCACCTGTCCCTTCTTAAGTTTCGCTACTGGGGCATCCCCTGAAGGTTTCAGTTTTATTCGAACCTTCTATTCATTTGTCTTGAGCGAAATTATATAGCATGGCCAAGCTTCCTTCATGTTGCACGGAAGTTTGCCATCCCGACGGCAGTCGAAAACTTGATCTTCATATGATAGGTCGAGACAATGGCTCGGAAGTTGTTCAAAGCTGGTCGATCAATAATAGCGTTGCAAGCAAATGGTGCGTCGACGGCCAAGTAGTTAACCATGAGAGTTCTCCAGTAAGCGGCCTCTCCAAATGATGTGGACAGGTTTATAGATCCTTCAGGGATGATCTTCGACCCCCTAAATTCGACTAGCGGGGTGCAGACAGGCTCGAATTTCAACTTACCCATGTTCATTCTCGTTAAGGTCGACAAGAAAATGATGTTTGCAGAGCTCCCATTGTCGACCAACACCTTTCCGACCTCAAAATTTACTCTTTCGATAGATACTACCAAGGGGCAGTCCAGTTTGTTGTCAGCCTCTTGATTCTCAATGTAGGAGAGGTCAGCGTTGGAGAAAGAGATTGGCTCCACGTTGGTCGAAAGCAGGAAGACTATTTTGATCGAAGAAGATTTGGTTGACTCCAATCTTCGTTGGTTCTACCTTCTGGCTAACTTCAAATCCCCCCCGTTGGGCCTCCTATGATAATGTCAATTACTCCTTTAATGTATGGGCGAGGATCATGGGCAAGTTTCTTTCCCTTGTCTTCCTTCCTCGAGCTAACCGACCTTTCTTTACAGGGAGTCTGGTCAGTTACACCCGTTTACTTTTTGGCTTTCTCATCGATAAATTTCTTCAAGTGCTTTTGTCAAATGAGTCTTTCGATCTCGTCATGAAGATTGAAATAGTCCTCTTTGTTGTGGCCCCTCTACTTATAGAAGTGGCAGTACTTCTTAGATCTTTTCATGGCTTCGATCTCAGTCAACGTCCTGGGTTTTTTAAAGAGGTTATCATGTTGAATGGCGAATAGCATCTCTTTTCTAGTAGTGTTGAGGGGTATATGGTTGTGGAAATGCTTAATTGGAGATCGACGACTATCTTTATGTTGTATGTCATCCTTCTCTTTCCTCTTTTTCTTGTTTGTGTTGGGATTGCCCTACTTCAATTTGTTTATATCATCTTGAGTCATGTACCTCTCAGTGAGGTCAAGCAATCCATTATCCTGGGTTGTTTGCTAACCAAGGCGTTGGCGCATTCCTTATGGCGAAGGCCCAAGAAGAGCACATCAATCAGAAACTCAATCCGAGGGCTGTCAATCTTTAAGACTTTCATGTTGAACTTGGTAAAGAAATCGCGAAGGGTCTCTCCCTCATTTTGTTTAACAGTGTGTAAGTGGGTATGAGGGAGCTTTGCCTTCCTCCGGCTAGCGAATTGATGGAGAAACTTGTCACATAGCTGGTCGTACAAGTGGATTGATGCTAGCTTTAGTTTAACAAACCAATCAAGTGCAATTCCTTGAAAAGTGGTGACTAGCATCTTGGTGTGGATATAGTTATTATGCTCATGTAGCTACATCATGTGCTCAAACTATAGTAGATGCTCGTTCGAGTCCGACGAGCAATCGTATCTGGCCAGTCCAATGGGAACCATGGCATCAACAACAATGCACTCGTCGATTACCTCCTGTACGAATGGTGACTCCCTTTCTCAATAGAAACGGGGAGTGCCATCATAATTTGGGTTCCTCTCAGTGTTTCTCCTTGAAATTTCTTCGACACATCTATTCAGCTGCTGCACTTAGTGGGATATTTCTTACCACTCTTCTCGATCAGCCTGGGACAAATTTCTATTCATCTAAGGTCTTGGACGCTCAACCCTATCGTGTTGTGGGGCTTGAAGGGGTAGCGATGTGGTCGACTGAATCGATAACTTCTTCTCATGGATTAAGGTGGGGCTGTTCCATTAGGAACAACCCCGAGTTGTCCTCTCGCCGTGTAGGGGGGCGTCTGACTTCTAGTTTGCCTCTTTCATCTCTTAGGGGCCTTTTCTCTCGTTGAGTAGGCTGGGAATTAGCGCTAGCAATAAGGCCAGGCTGGTTCTAGTGCCTGTTGAGGGCAACCGACAATTGAGTAGATATTTGTTCGCTTATCAGCTGAATAAGCTGAGGCATGGTCAAAGTGACCACCTGTTTTAGCTAGGCACTAGGTCTCGCCATATTTTGTTCTTGCTGAGGTCGAGGATGAGGAGTTAGGGATCATCTGTTCTCTTCCCTTTTGGAAACAGCTCTCCTCGTGTTCACCATTTTTCTCAATTGCGGACTCATGTTTCCCACAGATGGCGTCAAATGATGAGAGTATAGATTGTTTTGTGTAAGTTGGGTTGATGTCCAATTTAGTCGACTAGGTGGAGGGGTCGACCTGGGTCTTCAACAATTCAATCGGGTCGAGTCCTGCAATTAATAGCACACGTTAGGTTAACTGAGGTGTCCTTGGGTAAGGCACTCCGACACTTAAGTCAGTACATCTTCGACTAGAATATAGAGCAGTGGAGTGAGATCTTTTGAATAATAAATGCAATACCTTACTGAAAGTTGGCAGTATGATATTTATAGCCTTCCCAATGTGGTTGATATGTTTATGATACCCTTGTTGCACAGGAAGGGCTTTTGTCCTTGCTTGAGGATCTTTAAATCTTCTCCAGCTTATGTACTATTCCTTATTACATATGTATATGTTATCCCATAATTATATTAAAAAATAAAAATATCAGACAATGCAACAAGGAGTTAAAAAAATTTTAAATTCATAAAAGAGAGTTATAAAAATTATTATAAAAAGTTACATATATGTTAATACACACACACACACACGCACACATTGAGTATTTACTAAAATTAAACATGTAGTTATAGAAATGAAATAGTATAGGTTTTTATATTAATATTAAAATATATATTGATAAGATATCAAATATAAAAATATATTGACATCGAAAAAATTGATAAAATTAACTTATCCACATCATTAGCACATAAAAGAAATACTTAAATCAAGACTCAATTTTTTTTTCTAAATTATCATGATTCATTAACATAAAAATGAAAAATATTAGAAAATAATACGAAATATTATAAAATATTTACATTATTTTAGAAAGCCAATTTAATTCACAAAAGAATGATTTTATAGAGGTGGAGAAACAAAAAAGGTAAATATTAGTTTATTTTGAAGTAGTAAATTGTATGTCTAAATAATTTTTAATATAAATTATTATTAAGATTTTTAACTTAAGCAAGACATGTTGATTAAATTGCATTGACAAATAGACTTATATATAGGCATGGCTACATATATATATATATGTGTGTGTGTGTGTGTGTCTATCCATAATTATTAAAAAAATTAAATATTGAAAATACAAATGACAAATAATAGAAGAAACTACTAGATAATATTTATAAAAAGAAGTACAAAAACTATGTATTAAAATAAGGAGTTATAAAAATTAATATCAAAATTATATATTAATATTATTATGTATATGTATATGTATATGCATACTGAATATTTATTAAAATCAAATATAGGGTTACAAAAGATGAACTATTGTAATCTTTTTACATTAATATTAAAATAAATATTTATAGAATATTATTATTTGCATATATATATATATGCTAATATAGGCAAAAAGAATAAAATTAATAATATGAAAAGGGGATACAAAAATTATATATTAATATAGGGAGTTACATAAATTAATATAAAAGGATACATGTATATTATATATGGAAATATGTTGACATATAGAAAAGAGAAATATGGAAATATATTATAGAGAGTTACATATATTATATATGAATATATTTACATGGCAAATATATAAAGTGATGCTCAAGTATACTTTAAGTATATTTCTTATGTGGCAATGATGTGGACAAGTTACTTTTGTTCCTTTTTGCCATTTCAACATACTTCCTTATACAAATTGCTATCAAGATGAGTTATTTTGTTATTAATGTAAACATATTATGTTAATAGATTTTTTTGGTAATTCCATATACAATATTAGTAAGTACTCAATATATCTATGTATGTAATTTTCCATATCAATTTTTTGTAGCTCCCTCCCTCTCTCTCTCTCTCTCTACGCCCATGCACACACACACATACACACACACACACACACACATATATATATATATAACTTATTAGTGCAAAATTAGCCGAAAACTAGGCGGCTACATTTGGTTTGAAAAATTAACCTTAATTTGATACTCCCTAAATTATGTTCTGTTTCATATTTAAATATCTTAATTAAGTTAAATTTCTTAATTTAAGCTCAAAATTCCTACAAGTAATTATTTTAAAAGTAACTGAAACATACAATTCATTAATACTTAAAAATACAAAAATGTTTGTCCTTTTTTTTTTTTTTTTTGCCCCTTCACCTCTATAGGATCATTTATTTGGTGAGTTCAATTCAATTTTTATTGAATATATATGTATCTTCTAATTTTCATATGATTTTTAATATTGGTATACTTTCATGTTTATGAATCAGGTTAATTTACAAAAGAAATTTAGAGCCTCGGTTTTGTGGTAAGTTGAAAATTTTATTTTCTACTGTATATACTAATTCTTCACTTCTGGTTACGTTTTTCACATCCCCCCCCGGGCGTATTATGGCTTTCTTTAACCCATGATTTGTTTATCTTTATCATTTTGTTGGTTTGAAGTTTTGGTGGTGGGTTAGAGGTTTTTTTTTCCCTTTCTTTTTTCATTTGTTATTATTTTGTATTTTTATCCATGTTAGAAAATAAAACAAAATAATAAAGATCAATTTTGACATTGGTGTTTTTATATAGTAGGAAAGTATAAATATTTTTGGATTATGTTTGAGTGGATGAATTTGAAAATAAAAGTTTTAATTTATAATAATAAATTTATATTAGTTTTCTAATTATGTCAAGGCCCCCAGCATGTTCTTGAAAAATATTTTCAATTGGCTCCAAAGATTTTAGAAGAAAATGCTTATATAATACGCTTGGATCATAAGTGGTTATTATGTTTGTTCGCAAAGTCAAACAATTTTTTACTTTTTGACTAATTCGATGTTATTGATATATCTTGTGCTTTTAAATATTATATAAATAATTTTAAATAAATTAATCAAATTGTCCAATATTACATGCAGAAAATTTTAATTTGATCGGTTAACAATTGTAATAGAATAATTAATAATTTTGAAATGGAATAAAAAAAAAAAAAAAAAAAGGCATACTAAGTGCCTCATTAAGCTGGAGTAAGTAATTTACATCATTATTGAATTTTATATACAATACTATTGGACCATGATACTGATTATTATTAACTTCAAAAGTGGGTTTGCAGACATAAATTTAAAATTATTGTCAGATGAAATGTACAAATTTTGTGACCCTACATAATTATTGTCATAATTAAAATACTAATTATTTGAATATTAAGATATAAAAACTATATTGATTTATTTTTCATAATTTCTCTATTTAATTTGAATACAATATCCACATATAATATATATCCTATCAATAATTATTTAAATTTAATATATAAAAACTATATTAATTTATTTTTTTATAATTTTCTACCAATCTTAGTAAATACTGAATATGTATACACTATATTATTTTATTTTTTAATATATATTTTTGTGTAGGAAAAATATAAAAATTTGACGAAAATGGTGCAATTCCAAGAGCGTTTGGTCTAATGACATATAAGTCATATTGACATGAAATATAGTTATATTTCACTTATTCCTACTATAATATTGCATTCAAAAAATTTTCTATGGAATTTTCTTAAATTAGTCATTCTTTTTTGTTTAATATTTGTAATATTTATTAAAAAAATGTAAATATTTAAACTACAATTATAATAAAATTTTAAATTTTAAATTATTATAAGATGCAACGCATGGGATAAAACCTAGTATTAAGTTAAGGTAAATTTTTTTTGGATCAAACATAGAGAAAGTTATAGAAAATCTTACTATTTCAAATTACAAAAAATGCCAAAACTACTTTCCGAATTCAATGCCTAATTTATGAAATAAATATTTAGCATAAATATGTCATTAGCTAAGTTTACATACTCGAATTGGCCATTTATATAATAACTTAATATTTGTTATATATATATATATAGAGAGAGAGAGAGAGAGAGGAGTTTTTTTGTCAACCAAAAAAGTTAACAAAACATAACAGTTGTTCTTATATGATTAAAGACAACATTGCATCACACTTGATAAGATTTTAAAATTTCTTAACATATGCATTCTCAAAATTATTATTGTTAAAATAAATTAGCCATCAATTTACTTCATTTGAAAAAAAAAGATATCCTTAATAACATGTTTTATGATCTAAATTTGAACTAATAATAAAAACATAGCCGGTATATGTGCAAATTATAATTGAATCCATAAAGTATAAATATTTAAACATATGAAAAGTAATAAAACTACTTTTGAAAAAAATTCAATTGACAACAAACTTTCTTTTCATTCCTTGTATAGAAGCTCAATGCCTGAATTTATTAAATAAAACTAAAGGATTTAGTATAAATATATCAATTTTCATTATGTACTCAAACTGACTATTAATAAAATAATTTAACATTTATTTTTATTATTATTATTATTATTATTATTATTATTATTATTGTCGTTGTCGTCGTTGTTGTCGTCGTCGTTGTCATCATCACACACACACAGTGAAATACAAAATTAAATTCCATAAAGTAATCAATACATTGCATGTAAACTAATATATTTATATATATTATTTCCACACATAAACTAATACACACACACACACACATATAATAGAGAGAGAGAGCTATAAAAATTAATACAAAAAAAATCACACACATAAATATATTGAGTACTTACCAATATTAGGTATGGAGTCACCAAAAAATTAATTAACATAATATCTTTGTATTAATAACAAAATAATTCATCTTGATAGCAATTTGCATATGGGAATGTGTTGAAATGGCAAAAAGGAACAAAAGTAACTTACCCACATCATTACCACAAAATAAACATACTTAAAATAGGTTGAACAATATTTTATTTTATATATTAGATTTCTTAACATATGCAATATCAAAATTATTATTTTTAAAACAAATTAGCCATCAATTTACTTCATTTGAAAAAAATATCCTTAATAACATGGTTTATGATCTAAATTCAAACTAATAATAAAAACATAGCTGGTTTATGTTGGATCCATAAAAGTGTAAATATTTAAACATATGAAAAGTAATAAAACTATTTTTGGAAAAATCAATTGAAAACAAACTTTCTTTTCATTCCTTGTATAGAAGCTCAATGCCTGAATTTATTAAATAAAATTAAAGGGTTTAGTATAAATATATCAATCTTCATTATGTACTCAAAATTACTATTAATAGAATAATTTAACAGTAGTAGAATTAGTTGTTGTTGTTGCTTCTTCTTCTTCTTCTTCTTCTTCTTCTTCTTCTTCTTCTTCTTCTTCTTCTTATTATTATTAGAGAGAGAGAACTATAAAATTAAATTCCAAACAGTAATTAGTACATTGCATGAATAAACTAATATATGTATATATATTATTTCCACACATAAGCTAATACACACACACACACACACACACATATATATATATATATGGAGAGAGAGAGAGCTATAAAAATTAATACGAAAAATCACATACATAAATATATTGAGTACTTACCAATATTAGACATGGAGTTACCAAAAAATTAATTTAACATAACATCTTTGTATTAATAACAAAATAACTCATCTTGATAGCAATTTGTATATGGATATGTGTTGAAATGACAAAAAGGAACAAAAGTAACTTATCCGCATCATTGCCACATGATAAACATACTTAAAATAGAGTTGAATAGTATTTTACTTTATATATATATATTAGATTTGAGTTGGTAAACCTTTTACTTTATTTATATATATGCACATCATGACCTTGTTATTTTTGAACTTTTAACTTCACGTTTTATATGTCAAACTAATACGATTGGACCAAATAGCCATCAGATGAGTTGATATTAAAATTTCACATATTCCAATCATGTGTATATGATCTGAAAATTTTATTTGCATCAAATGAAAAATATTAAATAATGTGAATCATGTATCAAAATAATATCAAAAAATTATTGGTATCGTGTGATCTATGTCATAATAAATCTTCATACTTGATACAGATAAAAAATTTCTGTATATATGTGGGGTAAAGGGAATTGGAACAATGAATTTGTAAGATTTTTCTTTCAATTGGCATTTATATGCTCAATATTGCTACGAACCAATCTACTTAAAAATGAATCCCACAACTTTAATTTGAGTTTATCCCTGTGCATTTTTTAATATTAGTTTTGGTTTTCTAATTTTTGTTTGGATTTGTTTGATTTTTGATGTCATTCTTGGAATTAACTAATTGGCTATAAAGGTGAAATAATTTAAATTTAAATACATATAAAATGCCATTGTTATGCACTTACATGGTACTATTTCTTGAATTTTAGCATGTGACATTATTTTTTTGTTTAAATAGGTAATGATGACTAGTAAGATTTAAATCCAAAATCCCCCCCCCCCCCAAGACTAGATTGATAGTATTGAAAAAGTTTAAATTAATAGGGAGATAAACATTTATTATTAATATATTTAGTATTATGCACTTTTGAACAAAATCATTTTACAAAATATTATATAATATTCTAAAAAATAATTTTATTTCTAGAAGTAACCCTAGCAGAATAATGCTCTAAACTCATTAACTATCAACTATTATTTTTGGGGATAAAATTATAATCATTTAGACGAAGAGTACATACAAAAGATCATCTTTTTGTGCTTTATTTAAAGGAAAAATATGCAGTATAAGATTTTCTAAAAAATATAATTCTGAGCCATTAGTAATGAAAGTTACATTTTATTTTTCACCAAAAATCCCAAGTCCAAAAAGGTCGAAAACATATAACAATGTTGGATCCACCTATAAATCGGAGGGAGTGAGTCTTGGGACATTTTCAACTCGTTTGTTTTTATTTTCAAACCTCATTTTCGTTTAGAAATGAAAAGTGAAAGCAAACACTTTCCCATAATTTTTTAAAAAAAAAATTGCGTTTTTTTATTTTCTCAAAACTCTTTCTAAATTTATCATATCATCCTATTATCATATCAATCAAATTTAAATTTCATTTAATATAAAGTACCCACTATAAATTATTAAAATATACATATTTTTTTAAAAAAAAATTTAAATATAAAAAAATATATAAATTAACTTACTTTTCAATTCTATAACATATTCTAAATAATAATTTAGGGGAGTCAATTCAGGTGGGTTGGGTGAGTTCGGGTTGGATTGAGGGAGGGATATAATGTAAAAATACCAAACTCAAACCCAACCCGATGTTAAACCCAAAGGCTTAGTTCTAACTTGACCGACAAAAGATCGTGTCAGGTTCGGGTTGACTTGATTTTTAGTCAGGTCATCCAACAACATGATAAACCTAACCCAACCCAATCCAATCCAACCTGATAAAGCTGGAATAACCTAATCTATTTATTTTATTTTTTATATTTATAAATTCCAACATTATAATTGAGTAGAAGTTTGATTTACAATAAAATTTAAAATTCGGCATAATCATTAAGATCCAAGAAACATAATAACTTTAAAACTTGCCATGTTCATAAGTACTCCAAATACAAAAAAATAACAAACTATTGTTCAATAATTAAATTTTTAATTTTTGGACATATATTATTTAGATTTTATTTTAGTTAATCAAATTTTTTTCAAGTGGATCGAGTTGGGTTAGGTCAGGTTAGGTTTGTTGGGTTATTGAGTCATCAGCTTGTTTTTTTTTTTATTTTTTATTTTAGGGTAGGCGGATTGACCTGAAATCAATATAACCTTATTTTTTATTCTCTAGTCATTGTTGGGTCCGACCCAATTTCACCCAAACTCGAAAACATCAAACCCAAACATGATTTTTTCAGGTGAATCATTGTCGGGTCATTGAATTGAGTTTGATTTTGACATATTTAATTCTAATTATTACTTTCTAATATTTCAACCAAATGCATTTTAATTTTATTTTCATTTTATAATTAATTTTTCAACTTTTAAAAATACATAAAAATTAAAAATACTTCTGAAAATAAAGTCAAACGGGCTCTTTACCGTCCCACGTACCTTTGGTTTTCTTAATGTGAACACCATTTTTGGGACACGACACGTAGCACATGCAAGAGTGTGTCTCCTAAATAGCGTCCACAACTAAAACAACGCGTGGATGGGCCCCACATCCACCAAAAAT
This sequence comes from Jacaranda mimosifolia, assembly GCA_018894105.1. NCBI lineage: Eukaryota > Viridiplantae > Streptophyta > Magnoliopsida > Lamiales > Bignoniaceae > Jacaranda > Jacaranda mimosifolia. The sequence goes on from CM032126.1 coordinate 30,798,998, forward strand.
AATCCAACCGAAAAGTTCATTTTTGACCGACATCTGTACGATCATTTCTGAACCTCCACCGTCTTTTACTGCACTGAATCCAATCAAGCATCAGTCAGCCCATCAAGTCGATTTGACAATCTTGCCCTTAACATCCCACCCCAAAAAGAACAACAACGAGAAAAAGAAATGCTGTTTCAATTGAAATAACGGGGTCAAATGAAAATTTTCATCATCTTTTATTGATCATATCCAATTTAATTAATTATATATATACTAAACAAAAACAAAAAATAAAAATAACAACAAAATAAAATAAAATAAATAAAAAGTGAGATTCGTTAACCTGTCAACATCTCACTCTCAACGGTTCTCTTTTATCTTTTATCTCTTTACTACATCCTAAACCCTGCCAAATATTTGCTATATTTACACTTTAGTCCAACAGAAATCAGAAATATGAAATGTATACCCTCAACATTGGAAACTCATACTAAGATACTACTAGGCAACCAATCTCCATTCCCGTTGCTCTTGCTCCGGCTGCCGGAATCCACCTCGACCACAAGACGGACCACCGTACTACTCCGGTCTCCAGCCGGTAGCCGTGGCTTGAGCTGATTGAAACTTGGCGCCAAAACTTTCTCAATCCATTCTGCTAGACTTGTCCGGTCGTGCCATAACCCTCCTAGGATCTTTTCTAGGACATCATCTTCAACAACTAGTGATAACTTATCATCATCTATGATCATGGAGAATTTCACGGAGATTGTCTTCTTGATCTCCCGCCGAACAAAGGCCGAGTCGACCGGCTTGAACACTATGGAGTCATCGACATTATTGAGGAGATCATGGGGTACTGATGTAATAGAGAAGTGTCCATTTACCAGGCCAAGCTCATCCTCATGATCAATCGTGAGGTCACTTGAATTGGGGGATCCATCTGTTTTATCATCCTCAGTCATGTCTGCTGCAGCAAGATTAAGGTCGAATGTGAGGCCGCTCCCCAGTTCTTTCTGCGACTTCAATGGCCTAGTATCTTCATCCTGCAACCAACTGGGGCGGCGTTTGGCACTCTTTTCTCTTACTGTTAGTCCTAACTGCCAATTTCCACTTGCTATGGAGGCAAGCTTTTTTTCGTCTTCAAAATGACCATCTCTTACAACATCAGGATTAGTTGTCGACCAATCTCCAGTGAGGATGAATATGGCGTTTCCGAGACTTACTTCACGACCATGTGAATCAACAAGCCTGCCTCTCTCGATTGCCCGTTTTATGTTCCCTCGGATCAGCATGTCTGCTTCATCAATGTCTTCAAGCATAACAACCGAAAATGGATTTCTTCTAACTGCCTCTGCTATACGATCGATTGCTGTTTTACCACGGAAGTTCATATCTGACCCTTCATCATCCCGTCGTGTGCCAAGACATATCATTATCAGACTAGACCCACAAATTTGCTCCGCTAGCACAGATGCCATCTTCTTTTTCCCAATTCGGTCAGGTCCTGTGAATAACAACCATATATCTCTCCTTGATCCAGCTCCCCTGCGTTTTCCACTGCCTAATCTGCAACGTGTAATGGCTGAAGCCACTGCAGAAGCTGCTTCAGCCTGCCACCATGCTTTCTCCATGAGGCCCTTGAGGAGTTTTTTGTATGTATCAGCATCCAAAGCATTAGCAAAATTATCAAGCAACTTGGTTTGTAGTTCAGAAGAGATGCAACCCAAGAAGTCTTTAGCCTGATCTTCAGTAACTTTTTCGGGGGTACTTTCTGGCCCTTTCCGGCCAAGAACCAGATCAGTCCTCACCGGACTTCCCAGTGGGCTATTGGTACGCCGTGCTGGTTGACTTGTAACTTGATTAGTATTCAGTTGCAGAGCTTCTCTGATGGGCTTGGTCGTCTGCAACTTAGGCTGGAATGTCGGGCGTACTAGCAGATTTGGATCATATAAGTTTGTCATAGAGAGCATAGACAGAGCAGGTCTGTCAGAACGGCTGCTCTGATGATAGTTAGGATGAAGATTCAAGCATGAATCCCTCCATTTCTTCTGCAATTCTTGAGTCTTCTGCTGGGAAAGGAGTCCCTGATCCTTCACCTGTAAAAATACGAAAAAACATGATTTCCTTTTCATTTCAATTAAATTTGGTTGCTTCAACTTTGAAGTCAAATTGAACATACTTGTGACTCATCTGCTACAGTATTGAGTTTAGCATTTTGCAACCACCGTGGCAGAGATGTTTTAGTTGCTTCTTGTTTAGCTTCAGAAAATGACTTCTCAATAGCTGTGAGTTTTGCCAGCTCTTTTTCATAATTCTCGGAACATTGGGGACAGAACGGGGTTCTTTGAGCTGGATCCAAGTTCTCGGATACAAGCCTTGCTAAAGCCGGCACTGGAGTTGGAACACCCTTCAGTGGACTTAATGGCTCTACTGGATTGCTCAAGAGTCTCTCAGTTCCAAGTCTACAACCAAGATAAAATATCAAACGTTGAACATAAAAACCTTCATCCAACCAGCAGAAGAAATGCTTCAGCTATGTTCATTTTCATCAAAATTTCAATGTATGTAGAACAGTGAACATGAGTATGATCATAAAGAAAGATCAGAAAGAAGCCCATGACAGCAGAATACTGACCACAGCACAGAAACTTGAGACTTCAGTATTATCCAAAAGGAAAACAGAACATAGAAAAGCAGATGGAGACAATATTTCTAAAAGATCTCCACTTAGTTGACAAGCACAATCACTTTTTGCACATTCAAAAATAGTTTATAAGAAAGGCACAAATTTCAAACATACTGTTGATGTACATGTAATTCAACTTCTAAATCTAGTCGCTTTTATTTTTCCAATCTACATAGGAAACTATTGTTCAGAGACGTATCATGGATTCTATTACAGAAATTCTGGATGAAGATGAAGTTCTAACAGAACTGTCAAAGGAAATTCAACATATACCAACACAAAATCAATTCATGTGGCATAATTCTTTTAGCAAAATTGATGCAAATATACCTCGGAAACATTCCAGGAAGTAGCGATCTTGAAGCCATAGGCACAGCTTGCAGATCCCAATCATTTTCCATTGTAGAATAATAAACCTGGCACCTCAAATAAGTCTCACAAGTTGCCGTTCCAATCAGCCAAAGCTTATTCTCCTCACTAGCACCATCTCCACTGAATCTTGCCAATATCTTCGCCATCTCCACCACGGCCTCCCTCCCGATGTCTGAAACCACCTGCTGCGGCTGTTGCTGCGCCCCACCAAAACTCATTAGCTGGTCCACAAGCCATTTCAGATCACCCAAATCAAGAATCACCCCTCCACTCACAATCCTGCTCTCAATCACCCCTCCCAATTCTTTGATCTTTGCTGGTATCTGATTCTTATCTGATAAAAGCCCTTTCTCCATAGAAACAACTTGAGCATTCTTTAAAATCCCATCATTTTCCAATTCCTTGTTCTCAATCTTTTTTAACAATTCTTTCACCACTGCCTCAGGCTCTGAATCACCAACTAAAACCGGGTTCCTTTTCCTGCTTCTCAACATAATCTCCAAAACCTTCTTCATTTCATCACCCCTCTGATTACCCGTTTTATCTGTAGCTCCTTGTTGCAAACGTGGATTCAAATAAATATTTCGATTGGGGAAGGGAACAACAGTAGAAGGTGTCTGCACCAACGGCGTGGTTAACTGGCCTGGATTAGAAAGCATTCTTGGCGCAATCCCTCCAAAGTTCACATTCCCACCAGCAACATGATGCTGATGAAGCCCACGCGAGCTGGAATTATTCAATGACTGCTCGATGGTGGCTTTGACAGCCGGGCTAGAAAAGCTGGCTTCCCTCATCACGCGGCTCACACTAGGATCATCCAGTATGGATATAATCAGCTGATCAAGCTCCACTTTCACCGCGAGCAGCGGCTGCTGTTGTTGTTCAGGGCAGCCGCGCCGCTGATGAGCCTGAGCCCGCTTAAGAGCTGCCATGAGAGCATTGGAGATCGGCGGTTCCATCCCTGGAGCCGCCGTGTTCTGAGCAGTGGGCAGCCGTTCCAAAGCCACGCTGAAGCATAGCTCCAACGCCCGGCACTGCAGTGGGTGGCTGGAATTGGGGTGGGACCTGATGCATGCCTGCCTCAAGAATCCCGACGGCGATGCCAGAAGCGTCGCCGCCACGTGCAGCGGCGTCGTTTGGCCGTGGTTGCGGCGACTCGCCTCCGCTATCGACTGGTTCAGAACGCTCGCAGCCTCTGGAGTAAGGGTCTGCTGTATAGTGCTTAATCCTGCTCTCATATTCTGCTCCTTTATCAGGACCAATTAATTGACTTCAAATTCCAAAAGGAGATGAATCTAAAGAGAGAATTCTTATTTTTTTCCCCAGTAACAATAAGCAACTGGGAATCTTGAAAATTGGCTAAGATATGCCCAAAAATCTCAACTTGAACGAAACGAACGATGCTTTCGAGATAAGGAAACAGACCCAGTAATCAAAAAGGGCAAGAAACTGAAACTAAAACCAAAAAACTGAATCTTGATCCGTAGAATTACGAAGAACTGATGTTGCAAGTTTCTCGAATAGGATCTCTCAGTTAGACTCTATCAATTTCTCTGGTTTCCTACTCTCTCTCTCTCTCTCTCTCTGTCCCTCTCTCTGCTTTATGAGTTAGTTTTTGAATGTGTGAAACTAAAAAGATGCCTCAGAAATTCAACGCGGAAAAGGAGCTATCAGATCCCCCTCCATACAAACCCCTCTTCTTCCATCTCTTTAACTCTCTCTCTCTCTCTCTCTCTATATAAAGTACTCTCTCTCTAAAAAAGGAGATGATGATATGAACAATAAACACACACATGACACACCATCTCTTTCTCATTCAATCAATACCTCTCTCTCTCTCTCTCTTCATCTGTGGGATTAACAAAAAGAAAAAAAAAAGTAAAAATGAGAAATAAATTAATTAGAATATGAGGAAATTTCTTATTAATATTTGCTGAAATGATGAAAATAATAACAGCATAAAAAGCCAAAGGTGTTAAAAGTAGAATATGTCAGAGACAGAGAGCATGCAATGTTTGGTTTTTTGTTTTTATTTGGGGAGGCTTTAGAGAGAGAAAGAGGGGATGAAGAAGAAAGAATTTATTGAAAATGGGGACATGGAAGTACTTTCAGTTGCAAGAATTTCTGGAGAGAAATTTGATGCTTTCTTGGCAGAGGTGACTGCCTTGCTTTTTTGTGTAATCTCCTTTTTAGCAGTATTTTAATCAAGGGTTTGCTTTTGTTTTTTGGATGAATAAATAATTAATTAGCATATGCTGTTATGTTCTTGTATCAAGAGAATTAAGTATTGATTTACTTTAAAAAATGATAGTAAAAAGAAGGATAAATGAACCTTTTCAGATATTCATGAGTAGTAAGTTTACTTTATTTAGCACTCTCTCTCTCTCTCTCTCCATATTTATATTATGCATGACTACAAATTGACTCATTTTTTACCTTTTATTTTTACTCCTTGCTCTTTATAGCATATCAATGTATTTTTAAATTTTTTATTTATAGAGTAAAATAAAAGATAAAATATTAAGTTTGAACTGTTATATCTGGCAAAATGAAATTTTGCTGTCCAAAAAAATTAATATGTAATTGAAGGGTACTTTTAAAATTATATTTTTGAATAATTTATGATTTGTGATTCAATTGAGTGATTTTTGGATAGCATAAATGATATTCATTTTGTAGATCAATATGCCATTCATTATGTAAATTTAATACAAAAAGTCAATGTGTGCAGCCATGTTACAAAATCAAATCCATTTTGAAGCATTCAACCATAAATAAAGTTGACTTTCTCATATGCAACTAGACATCTCATATTCACCTTATTTAATACCCTTCTCTAATCTCTATCTCCAAAAATCCCTACCTTTTAGATGCCTTGCTCTTATTCTATCAAATTATCTTATACTATCAAATAATTTATTCTTTTTAATAATAAAATAGATGAAAAAGACGATCAACATAACATTCTTTTAGATGTGATCAGATGAGTTATCACTCGATTTTAGCTAATTATTGTATAGTATCAACCAAACTAAAACTCTCTGTTACAAAAATGATCTATTCATGAACTAACACTTATATATTTTCCATTTCTTTAAATACAATGCAATAGAATAAATGATGAGAGCAATTGAACCAAAATCAAGACATTTTTCTCCTAGAAGTAAAATAGTATCACTTGGAGTAACTTGATCTCATCAAACTTTTGCAGTTGGGGAAAGGTTTTGTGTGGGACAGTTGAATAATTAATCACTTATTTTGGCCTTTCAAACCAATTTTTCATGCTTTCACACACAGCTGCAGCAAAAGGCCATTACCCTTTCATACTTACTCTTTCCTTGTGGCTTCTGCTTACTCGTATAGCTTTAATAAGTGCATTTAAAAGGACAGCACCCAGATGTAAATATTTTGAGCAACCCTATCTTTTGTGCTGCACCTAAGCTATAAGTCACAAATGATGCTTCATTCAGGCGAGTTGCCGGCCAAAGTGCTAATGCACTATAAATTAAATGAATTCAATGAGGAATTTGTTATTTACACTTTTGTAAATTAATGCCTAATTTTGGGTTCGGGAAAGTTCCTTTTAATGCTCGGATACAGTTGGTGACATTCAAATTGGACCCACTCTTAAAAAGTCGAGTTGATTTATATCAAACTTTTTTAAAAGTACAAATAAAATTAGGATCGTTAGGTGGTCCATAAAAAATTCTTCAATATTTAAAATAATAATTAATTTGATATGAGTAATAAAGAAAATATAAATTGCTCAAATAGATTATACATATAAATGGGTGACCAAATAGGTGTTTAGAGAGTGGTGACATTTCAATAAATGATATATTGCAAAGTTTAACTCAATCTTAGTTATTGACATTATTAAGTTTAAGACTAATTTGATCGTCGGGTCAAATTGAATAAAAGCACAGATCATTCACTTAAAAAAATGTATATTAATTACAACATAATAAATGACGATGCGAAAATTATCAGTAATGACATATATTAATGACAATGAGTTTTATTTTGTCTATATAAGTGATAAAAATTCTTGTTTTATCATAATAAGGTTTAATAGAAACAAAAACTAATACTTTAGGTTGTCACTTTTAATAACTAGTCATTGTTGTATGCCCTCCTTGTGTGCATAAAACCTTATATTATCATAGTATTAGTGCTAAATGCATTGACAATAAAATACTTAATCTTATCTATACAATACAAAATAGAATACATGATTGGTTTTTATGGATTGTAGTAGAAAAATAGGGCAAGTTGGGGCAGGGAGTGAAGGAAAGAAGAATATGAGGATAAGTAGTTAATGAGCAGTTACTTTTTTTGAAGAGTAAAAATTCATTTAAAATCTTAAATTTTTTTCTACCCATTAGAATACTAAAGGGTATATAACAAATTGGTGCAATAGTACTAATATCACAATTTCGTGAGTATAAAGATGTATTTTTTATATAATAGTAGTCACTGCACGCATTTCTTACATGCATAAAATACAAAAATATGTCAAGAAACCAATAGAAGATAATAGTCATCAAAACTTATTTTGGGCAACATTGAAATTTTTTCATGAAATATTTTTTTTCCTCATTTTCTGAATTAAAAACGCTAAAAATTATATCTAAAAAATTTTGGCGCTAGACTTGTATTTTTCTCTGCAAAAAAAGAAGACCAAAAATTAATCACACTCTTGAAAAGAATACAAAAAAAGAAACGAAAAAGAATATAAATCAAATCTGAGAGAAAAATATGGTGCTGGACTTGCATTTATGTCTGCACAAAAAGAGAGAGGACAAAAAAATTAATCACACTCTTGAATAGAACACAAAAAAATAAGAAAGTGTTATGAATATATTAATTGTGGATGTCCATTTACATTCTCAACTCACATTCATCCCCCTTGAATTCCTTGATCTTCGTAATTCATAAATAAAATTTGTTGAACTATGTGATTCAATTTATGATCATTTATGAATCCCCCATTTTGTAACTCTATAAATTGAGGGTTTTGGAACCTCATTTGTAAGTAAGAAATACAAAAACTTATCAGAAGCTAATCAAAGGGCTTATTGAATTCCTACTTATATCTCTTTGTCTTATTCTCTTTTATTATATTTCATATTTTCATCAGTCAAGTTTAATTATCTTGGCATTATTTTACAACACGTTATCAGCACGACTCTACCTTCGTGAAATATAGTAAAAGTTGAAGACCCTGTTGTTTAAGCAATTCAAGATAATATTAAGGTAAGGCTGTTTATTTCTTTCCTTATAACTAATCTGACTAAATTTGAATTTGTACCTCTTGACATTTCTGGAAAGAATTATCTATCATGGGTTGTTGATGTTGAAATGCATCTTAATGCTATGGGTCTCGGAAACACAATTGTGGAGAAAAATGAGGCTACTGTCCAAAACCGTGCAAAAGAATGTCCAAAACCGTGCAAAAGCAATGATTTTTCTTCATCATCATCTTGATGAGAGTTTGAAAATTGAATATCTCACAGTTAAAGATCCTGTAGATCTATGGAAAATTTTGAAGGAAAGATATGACCACCTGAAGTTGGTTGTTCTTCCTAAGGCCCGATATGATTGGTTACATTTGCGGCTACAAGATTTCAAATCAATAAGCGAGTATAACTCTGCTATGTTTAAGATCACATCCCAATTGAAATTATGTGGGGAAAATATTTTCGATGAAGATATGTTAGAGAAAACTTTCTCTACCTTCCATGCATCGAATTTGCTCCTGCAGCAGCAATATCGAGAGAAGGGATTTAAAAAATATTCTGAATTGATCTCATGTCTTCTTGTAGCTGAACAAAATAATGAACTATTGATGAAAAATCATGAGAGCCGACCAACTGGCTCTAGTCCATTCCCTGAAGTGAATGCAACTAATTTTTCTAATTCTGGTCGCACTCATGGTCGTAGTCGTGGCCATGGTCGTAGCCGTGGTCGTGGCCGACACAACTATCGAAATTACAACAATGGTAATCGTGGGTCATTTTATCATAAAGGCAAGGAAGTCCTCCAGAAGAAGGAAGATTTTCATGAGAAAAAACTTGAGAAATCCTCGAAGGATTCTGATAATTCTTGTTTTCGGTGCGGTGCTAAAGGACATTGGTCTCGTATTTGTAGAACCCCAAAGCATCTTGTTGAACTATATCAAGCATCATTGAAAAAGAAAAATAAAAGTGTTGAGGTGAATTTCACTAATTCAATTGATGATTTTGATAATGATGCTAATGATATTGATATAGCTCATCTTGATGTGGCTGATTTCTTTGAAGACCCAGAAGGAAAAATTGACCATTTGATTGAAGATATGGAAATTGCCAAATATTTGGAATCGACAAATGGGGAAAAAGATGTATGCCTTATTGATAGTGGTACTACCCATACAATACTAAAAGATATAAATTACTTTTCCCACCTGAAGTTGGGAGAAACAAATGTTAATACCATAAGTGGTAGTGCAAAATTAATTGAAGGCTCCGGTAGAGCAAATATATGGCTCCCTGAAGGAACAAAATTGGTTATAGATAATGCACTATTTTCTTCTAAGTCCCGAAAAAATTTGTTAAGTTTTAAAGATATCCGCAGAAATGGATATCATATTGAGACTATGAATGACTCGAATGTTGAATATTTGTGCATTACTAAGAACCAACATGTGGTAGAAAAATTCCCCTCTCTTTCATCTGGCCTATATTGCACCAAGATTTATGCAATTGAGATGTATCATTTAGTAAACCAGAAGTTTACTGATTCCAAAGATTTTATAATTTGGCATGATCGTCTAGGGCATCCTGGGTCAATAATGATGAGAAGAATAATTGAAAATTCACATGGCCATTCTTTGAAGAATCAAAAGGTATTGAAACCAAATGAATTTACATGTGTTGCTTGTTCTCAAGGAAAATTTATCACGAGATCTTCAACAATTAAAGTGGGGGCTGAATCCCCAGGATTTCTGGAAAGGATCCACGGTGACATATGTTGACCTATTCATCCAACATGTGGACCTTTTAGATATTTTATGGTGTTAATTGATGCATCTACAAGGTGGTCACATGTTTGTTTGTTATCAACTCGCAACCTGGCGTTTGCAAGATTACTTGCTCAAATTATCAAATTAAGAGCACAGTTTCCAGATTATCCAATAAAGAAAATCCGATTAGATAATGCTGGTGAATATTCGTCTCGTGGTTTTGATGACTATTGCATGTCAATCGGTATTAGTGTTGAACATCCTGTAGCTTATGTTCACACACAAAATGGTTTAGCTGAATCATTGATCAAACGCTTGCAATTAATTGCTAGACCATTGTTAATGAGAACCAAACTCCCTATATCTGCTTGGGGACATGCTATTTTACATGCAGCAACACTTATTCGATTAAGGCCGACAAATTATCATAACTACTCCCCTCTACAGTTGGCCTTTGGTTTTGAGCCAAATATATCCCATTTGAGAATTTTTGGATGTGCAGTTTATGTCCCTGTAGAGACACCACAACGCACTAAAATGGGACCTCAGAGAAGATTGGGAATATATATTGGGTATGATTCGCCTTCTATCATTCGATATCTTGAACCCTTAACAGGTGATGTATTTACTGCAAAATTTACAGATTGTCATTTTGATGAGTCTAATTTCCCAACATTAGGGGGAGGAAATGATCAACCGAAAAAGGAAATCACGTGGAATAATTCATCACTTGAATTTCTTGATCCTCATACAAAATCTTGTGAACTTGAAGTTCAAAGAATAATACATTTGCAAAGAATTGCAAATCAATTGCCTGATGCATTTTCCGACTCTAGAAGAGTTACAAAATCACATATTCCTGCAGAAAATGTGCCAATTAAGATAGATGTCCCTGTAGGACAATCTACAAATGCTACTGCAAATGAACTTAAAGCACGCTTGAAGCATGGAAGACCTCTTGGTTCCAAAGATAAAAATCCGCGTAAGAAGAATGGATCTATTGATCAAAATGTTCAATTGAAAGAACTGAATAAAGATCTCCATGAGATCCCTGGTGACAAAAGTCAAGTTCCTGGAAAACAAAATCTAGCTCCTGAAGAGCACAAGTTTCAAGATCCTAAAGATCATATAAATGAAACTTCTATAAATTTTGTCAATACCAGGAAATGTTGGAACCGAGTGGAAACGATTATTGATGATATTTTTGCATATAATGTAGCATTTGAAATTATGGAAGAAATTGAGGATCCAGAACCTAAATCGGTTAAGGAATGTCGGCACAGAAGTGATTGGCCAAAATGGAGAGTTGCAATTCAATCTGAATTGGATTCACTCTCTAAACGTAAAGTTTTTGGACCTGTAGTCCAAACTCCTGATGGGATAAAACCCGTAGGATATAAATGGGTTTTTGTGCGAAAACGAAATGAGAAAAATGAAATTGTGCGATATAAAGCACGACTTGTAGCACAAGGATTTTCGCAAAGGCCAGGTCTTGATTATGATGAAATATATTCACCTGTAGTGGATATGATTACGTTGCGATATCTTGTGACCTTAGCAATGCATGAAAAACTTGAAATGCGTTTGATGGATGTAGTTACTGCTTATCTATACGGAACATTGGACAACGATATATACATGAAAATCCCTGAAGGATTTAAAATGCCTGAAGCATATAGTTCAAATTCTCGAGAAATTTACTCCATCAAATTAGAAAGGTCTTTATATGGCTTAAAACAATCTGGACGAATGTGGTATAATCGTCTAAGTGAAAGTTTGATTAAAGAAGGCTATATAAATAGTCCAATATGTCCATGTGTTTTTATCAGGAAAAATGGACAACATTTCGTGATCATTGCAGTTTATGTTGATGATTTGAATCTTATTGGAACTCCAGAAGAGATTTCCAAAGCAGTTGAGCTTTTAAAGAAAGAATTTGAAATCAAGGATTTGGGACAAACAAAATTTTGTCTTGGTTTGCAAATTGAACATCTGGAAGATGGGATATTTGTTCATCAATCAAGTTATACTGCTAAAATTTTGAAGCGATTCCATATGGATAAAGCACATCCATTAAGTGCGCCAATGGTTGTCAGATCGCTTGATGTTAACAAAGATCCTTTTCGTCCACGAGAGGAAAATGAAGAATTTCTTGGTCCTGAAGTACCATATCTTAGTGCGATTAGGGCACTAATGTATCTTGCTAATTGTACAAGATCTGATATATCATTTGTTGTGAATGTCTTAGCAAGATTCAGTTCTTCTCCTACTCGACGACATTGGAATGGTGTTAAACATATTCTTCGTTATCTCCAAGGAACAATTGATCTTGGATTATTATATTCTAATAAATCTACTCCAGAGCTGATTGGATATGCTGATGCTGGATATCTTTCTGATCCACACAAAGCACGGTCTCAAACGGGATATTTATTCACTTGTGGTGGTACTGCTATATCATGGAAGTCTACAAAACAATCTATCACCGCTACTTCTTCAAATCATGCTGAGATTATAGCAATTCATGAAGCAAGCCGAGAATGTGTTTGGTTAAGGTCAATTAGTCACTACATCCAGAAGAATTGTGGGTTATCCTCTAAGGAAGACACTCCTACAGTTTTATTTGAAGACAATGCTGCTTGCATAGCTCAATTAAAAGGTGGATACATCAAGGGTGATAGAACCAAACATATTTCACCAAAATTCTTTTTTACACACGATCTTCAAAAGAATGGTGAAATTGATGTGCAACAAATCCGATCAAGTGAAAATCTTGCAGATTTATTTACCAAGGCTCTACCGACCGCAACATTTGAGAAATTGGTAAAAGGAATTAGGATGCGTCGGCTTAAAGATCTCTGTAAGTCTTCTAATCAGGGGGAGTGAGTATTTGATTAAACACTTTGAATAGTGTACTCTTTTTCCTTCACTTAAGTTTTTTTCCCACTGGGTTTTTTCTTAGTAAGGTTTTAACGAGGCCTATTCTCTGTGTAATGGACATCCAAGGGGGAGTGTTATGAATATATTAATTGTGGATGTCCATTTACATTCTCAACTCACATTCATCCCCCTTGAATTCCTTGATCTTCGTAATTCATAAATAAAATTTGTTGAACTATGTGATTCAATTTATGATCATTTATGAATCCCCCATTTTGTAACTCTATAAATTGAGGGTTTTGGAACCTCATTTGTAAGTAAGAAATACAAAAACTTATCAGAAGCTAATCAAAGGGCTTATTGAATTCCTACTTATATCTCTTTGTCTTATTCTCTTTTATTATATTTCATATTTTCATCAGTCAAGTTTAATTATCTTGGCATTATTTTACAACAGAAAGAACATAAATCAAACCTGAGAGAAAAATATGGTGTTGGATTTATATTTTTGTCTGCACAAAAAAAAAAAAAAGAACAAAAAGTAATTCACACAATTAAAAACAACACAAAAGAAAGAAACAAAAAGGAATATAAACAAACCTATTGTAGGCAAAATCCTTGCACATAATAACAATGGAGTTTTAATTTTTAGTTTTGGGTTTAAGATGTCAGTTGCAAGAAAAAATCTAATAACTACGGGAAGTGGTTTTGAAATAATTTAGTGAATAATATGAAGTATAAAATGGTGAGTTAGTGGGATTTATTAGAATTACATTTTGTGACCTGTATGATGGTAAATTTGGAATATTATAATATGGTATCTAAGCTACTGAATTCTTTATTTTGTCCTTCAAAATGAATTATATTTTTTAATATTTGGATAGATTGAATGGCAATTTAAGTAATTATTCAAAAATAAATGTCATGTCAGACACAAAAATGTCTTCTTTTTTAGAATAGTAGATACTGTATATTAAAAACACACCTATAGTGGCAATGTAGCTACACATCTATAGTGACAATTTTTATTATTACTAGGTTATTACTATATGTATGTCACTAATTGTTAATGGTGACAATTGATCAAACACTATATATTTTTATTCCTACTAAATTTGTAAAAATCATTAGGTGACAAAATAAATTTTCTATTATATAACATATATGATTAATGACAATTTCTACATTATCATTTATTACTTTGTCAGTTTTTTTCCTTGAAATGATAAAGTATTTAATTTTTTATTTATCGAGGAAATTAGATAATAGATATATATATATATCAATGGCTATTATTTTTTTCATAATACTTCAATTGCAAATCTTTGCATATAAGTTTGGCTAGTCTTGAATTGGAAACTTCTTCTCGTACGTTCTACATCTGGTTTTGTCCTCTAATAACCATCGGATATGATGAAATTGTAAATACACTCATTATAATATAAATCAACGGTTTTATAATACTTCTCTTATGACTATTAGGTGATTAGATTAGTTGAATTATTTATTTTCTCAATGTTTGATGTTACTATTGAGATCGACATCAATATTTTTCATGGTTGTAAATTTAAGATTATAGAGCTTTTAGGAAGTTGATCATTGATTTGGTAGATCATTCCATATAGGAGTTTATCTTTCCTATTAAATTCAAACACAAGTGACATCCATTCTATTAAATCATATATTATTGATTCATCATAATCATATTTTAATTTATTTATTTGAATACATATAATCATCAAAATTATGTATTTTAATATACATATTAGTGCCTATGAGTAGAAGTTTGACTATTAAGTAATGTACAAAATATAATATTAGTGAGAAAAAAATGAAGTAATAATATTGGTGACGAAAAATTATTACTAATAGTATATATTAAGTTATATTAATTTTTATTTCATCACCAACAATAGCTATTAAACAATAACTTTTATCCTACCACAATGCAATCTATTAGTGTCAAGAACTAATATTTTAAACTATTATTGACCTTAATAACGTATCTAACAAGATTTTTACACAATAAATTCATCGTTAATTGTTGGTAGTAACAATTTAAACACAATTTAATAATTATTAAGCTTCTGAAAATCTTAATTATAAAATAATAAAAATTATATCACTTTTATATAATTATCAATAATTTTTATATTATCACTTAATACATTATATTTTTTATAGCCACATGAGATAAAAACATGCCTATGTCCCTATGTGTATACAAACGTGTTCCAAAATTTGGTTTTTAATATATTTACATATTTACAAATATGTCTTTATGTATGTATTCTTTTTTTTATTTATTGGTCTTTATGTATGTATTCACAAGCAAATAAACACTTGCAATTATATGCCAATTTTGCATCATCTACACACGTATCCATGTAAGTTTATCTTCTACTCCTGCACACTTTATTTAATAAAAACAATATAGAAAGAGGTCATACAAAAATGAATTATCAAATATGCCAACCTCAGTTAGAACGGTGTGCAAGAAACAAAAGGTATTTCCCTTCAAGACCAATGTATTCTATTTAGTCTTTTAGAATTTTGTCAATAATTTAATGTCATATCATGCTATTCAGATGAATAAGTATCTAAATAAATTATAAATCGATATTTACATAATACCGTCAGCGTGGGTATTTATTTAAGTTGATTATTATCATTATATCATATATAATAAGATCGGTATTTTATTTTATGATATTATTAACTTTTAATTTAATAATTTATAACTAACTTGAATACATATTTAAATAAGTTGTAAGATAGTTTTCAAAATCACAAAAAATGGTTGCCTTTTTGGGGTTCTTTTGATTTTTATTTAACCAAAGTCTTCACAAAGAAAAATCATCATCATATTCTCCTTTTGGCCTTTTTGGCAACGCACGCTTTCACTTGCCTTTTACGCGTTTTTCAAGCCTACTTCCAACTTTTCACCTCCCTCTCAATTGATATTTCCACACCTAAATATAAATATGGTACTTTTTATTAGTTGATTATGACCCTATTAATTAAATAATCCGAAAAAAAAAAAAAAAGGCTTTTGATGGGCTCAGGTTTTCAGGTGGGTTCTCTGAAAAGAACATGATATGAATTTAGCATTATATAGATTTGGAGTAAAAGTTTCACCTTATAACTTTTCTGACTAAGGAACAAAGATAATATTTTTTTATTTATTGCTTTGAAAGAAAGATTATTAAAGTTATGATTCAATTAATATTGTTATATTTCGTACTGTCTTTAAATTTGAATGTGCCTCAATGTATATGTGTGTATATAAATAAAAAAATATTACTATATAAAATAGTGACAATTAAAACAAGTGATAATATTAAATAAGATAAATACAACCAAATAAATTAGCCTCTTTTGCTATGTGTTCTTGCCAGAACTGGGCTTTTTAATTAATAATATTTTGCTAATAATTCATTTTAGATTTAATTAACAAATTAATCAATTTAATGAATTTAGTGTTGAACAAAATTTGTAGTCAAATTAATTGACGTTTGATTCAAGTGAGGCTAAATAGTATATAAACTAAATACTTTATATACCTAATTTATCAAATTGTGTTTATATATAGATATTATTCATTTTAATTTAAAAATATGTGAATATATATATATATATATAATTTTTTTCTTTTAAGTACAAGGAGTAGTCAATAGCTAGCAACCTATGAGATGAATTTAGCCCTTGATAATATGAAATATATAGCATCTAGTGATCAAGCTTCCCACTTTTACATATCACAATCAAAACATACATTTGTCAATTCATAAAGAGGAGGCTCCTCCTTGAGGGCAAAGTTTCTCCCCCACTAAATTCTGCCTTTTCCATGCCACTCTAATAATAGATATACATGATTAAAAGTCCCCTTTTCCTTGAAGCAAAGATTGCAAAAACTAACCATTATTGGGAAAAGAGAATTTTCCTTCTGCAATTCATTCTAGCATTTTGGGCACACTCTATGTGTATGCTTAACTTTTTATGTTATAAAATAAATAAAAATATTTATTTACTTTTTTATAATATTTTAATTTTAATAATTTCAATATATTTATTTAAAATTTTAAAATGAATAAAACATTATGATAAAGTAAAACAATTTGAAGAAGGTATAATTGAAGAGAGAGAGAGAGAGAGAGAGAGAGAGAGAGAGAGAGAGTTATCTTGCCATTATTTTTTAAAATAAAATAAATTTTGTTAGTTAATTGAAAAACACACCAAAGTAGTTAATAAAGTCTTCTCACTTCATATAAGTTGTTTATAAGGCCTTCACACTTGATATATAGTATAGAAATAGATATAGTTGGATCAATAGTAGTTCCAATAAGCCTTTTTTCCCTTGCAATTCAAATTTGCCATTGATGGTTACATGATCAATAAAAGCTTCTCCCAAAGGCTAATTGATGTTTGATTGAGAGACATTAGGTCCCATAACTCTTTTCACTTGTGCAAGCCAAGCCCCACACACTTTATGCATGTATGAGTATCTACTTAATCATGCCATTGAGGTCAAAACTTCAAGCAAAAACATAATAACAATTTACTCACATGTGGGTGGGACAACCCCACCCCCCTCCTCCTCTTCAAACAAATATATTCTCACCCATGCAAGTTGTTAAACCCCTCCACCCCCCCCCCCCAACCCCCCACCCAACACCCCCAAGAAAAGGTTTTGGTGGCTTCTTATACTCAAAGCAAGTGGACTTTTTTGAGTTCTTTTCCTTTAGACTCCCCTTTATGTATAGTTTAGAAAGAATAATGGGAAAGCGGTTTTGCTTTTTTTTCCATGATAGATAGCAATATGGCATGGGGAAGCCCTCCAATCAAGCAAAAGATGGCCATTGGTTCTCCCTTTCCACAAATAGAAGAAAATTTGCCATCATTTTAGAAGAAATTGGAGATTAAAGTATATAAAGGTGGAGGCTAGGTGGATTGAGATGTAATTATACAAGTCTATTGCTTAAAATCCTTCCATGGAAAGGCACATCAATTGTCACATTTTGGTTTCCAACTAAGCCAAACCTTCCCCAAATTGTAGTACATCATTTATCAATGGATCCTTACACAATTAAAAGCTATTAAAGTGGAGGCACCGCCCCTCCTTTATGGGAAATTAATTATTTGCCAACCCACCCCAGCCCCCTAAAGTGTGGGGCAAGAAGTAAATGTCAAATTTTCAAAAACACTACGGACTGTTTGGTTATGTTTTCCTAAAACAACATTATTTTGGGTAAACATAATTAAACATATCTTCATTTTTAATTCAAAACATATAAACATATATTATATATACATTATATATTTTATATTATTATTTTAATATTAAAAAAATTACTCAATTTTATTTTCACTCCAAAAATCCGACAAAAAAGTATTGATTTGACTGCTACAATAAGAAAATATCTTCTCCAAAGCATAAGCAAACATACCAAAAATCAACTTTCACATTCTCCAATAATTTGTTATCCCGAAACACATAATAAATACATAATAAAATCACACAAAAAACACAACCAAACATTCCCTACAATTTTTTATTTCAGCATATATTCATCTTTTATTTCACATTATAAATAAATACCAAATATATCAAATACTTTCTATGAACACATTTAATTATAGATTAAATATATTTAGTATGCATCTGTAAAATTAAATATACAAGTATACAATATATATAATAAAATACTAATTAAAATAAAGAACTTAAAATACAAAACATGTGTGACCAAGAACATGGTATCTACAACTTTTGAAGTCCCATTGAGGAGGAAAGAAAAAAAAGAAGATCTTAATAAGAGCTATAATCAATAGGAAATTCCACTCCGCTCTCTCACCAAAAGAGAATACCACCCAAAAGGAGAAGAAGGAGAAAAAAATAAAGGTGCTTTTCCTCCACTAATAGCGTGGAAATTTTGGTATACTTTACACACAAGCATTCAACTTTAGTTCACAGAGGAAACAATAAAAGCTTTGTAAGCTTTACTCACTCTGTTGGACAGATGTGTTTAAGATAAGACACTTAAAACCTTATTAATGGTTGTCCGAAATGTAAATGGATTACCATAAAACTAAAAAGGTCTAAACTTGTGCTTTTAAAAGTTGAGACAAATCTTTTGTGGGCCCCTTTGCTTCTAAACTAATAAACAAGATTGATTTATTTTGTGGTAGTTAAATTAATCCAACGGTGGAGAATATAGTCAAGAAACATTCTCTTTTATAATTTTATTAGGTGGATTAATATAGTTTTTTCATTCTCAATTATTTTCTTAATTAGGGTTGGAGATATATCTCATACATCACTAGGTATAATATCTATCTTTGATTTGATCAGTTGTCTACTTTATCTGAGAACCATATCATTGAGGAATCGTTTTTAGATTTATATGACAATTCATCTGTGATATGTCCCTCCTTTTGTAATAATGTATTGTGCTCTCAAAGGTTTGGTCTCATGTCTCATGTCATGATACCAGCTACTACCACAATATTACCAAACCTCAAAAATAGTGCTTTCAAAAAAAGAAGGTCTTTTTATGATTATATTCTAATGATTACTTATGTCCAACAAGTGTAAATCTAAAATCTTTTTGAAAATATGTAAAAAGTCCCCTTGTTTATACTTCAAGAGATTATTTTTTATTTAAAAGAGGAGTAAAACGCACTTCTAGAGAGATTGGATAGCAAAAAGTCCAACGAAAAGCAACAAGCAAATTTTAAAGTGACAGTAATTTTTAATTCAAAAAGAATGATCAAATGATAAGTGAATAAAACTTTTTAAAACAAAACTAAGGTCCATTGCAGCAAGTCACTATAGAGAACATAATATTAGTGATAAAAAAAAAAAATAGCAATGTAAAGTTTTAGAAGGAAATAATTTTTATGTTATTAATAATAATTTTTTTTTAGTGATAGTAATTTTTATTTTGTTATAATATGAATTAATAGTGATAAAAACTAATATTTTAAGTTGCCATCATGCATTGACAATTAATAACACATTTATATTGGCAATTAATTGGTGACAATAAAAATTATCATTATAATGTAATAAACTTGTATTGTCACTAAGTTGTTACTATATAATGTGTCAATAATTATCAATGGTTAACAAGTTAAAGTACTATTATTTCACTATTAAATTTATAAAAATTATTAAGTACTTTACTAAACAAAAGTTTTTGTCATTTAATATTACTGCAAAAAAATGTAATATTAGTGACAAAATAATAAGTGACAATTTAAAAGTTGTCACTAATAACATGCATTAAGTGGCAATATATTTAATTATTTTGTCACAAATGGTATTTTTTAAGTGATAATTATTTTTATTTTGCCAGAGTATGGCTCAATAGTGACAAAAATTAATGCTTTAAGTTATCATTATTAACAATTAATGACACCTTTATGGTGATAACTTAGTGATAACAAAAATTATCACTATAATTTGTGATAAAAAATTTCATTCTCATTAGGTTGTCACCATAGGTATGTTGCTAACTCTCAACTGTGACAATTTAAACATTAATTTTGTCACTATTTAGTTTGTAAAAATTATTAAGTTGAAAAAATAAAATCTTTTATCACTTAATACATACATATTATCAATAACAATATTTGCACTGCCATTTATTATTTTATCTCTAATTTATTTATTTTTCTAATGTATATACACTTGTGACAATGTCTATATCGTCATGAGTTCCCTTTTTCTTAAGGAAACTGCCAGCATTTTAGCCTCTCTTAGAATATTTTTCTAATTTAAACTTTTTTGTTTATTTTTATTGTTTTTATAATTATCTTTTCGCCCGAAAATATATATTTTTTTTTTCTAATTTTCTCAATCAATTTATAAATTCAAATTTTTAGAGCTATGCGATCTGATTAGGAACACCTATTGAACCTAATTTTTAGCACGATTCCTATTCCAAATGGAATAACATTTTTGCATATTTTGATTTCTGTCGTACTCTCTCTCGAATGTAAGCGCGATTAGGTTAAAAAAAATGAAAATTGATTAATGCTTATGTGGGATTTGTTTGCTCTGCAACTTGGTTTATTCTAATAGAGTAGGAATGGGAATAGGCTAGCCGCCCGCAAGGAACTTATAATTTAATCTATCTATAATTTAGTTAAACTTAACCTATTTAATAAAAAGGTTAGATCAAGATTTAAAAAGTGGACTTTCTAACTAAATAGGTTAGTTTAGGCTCTTTTAAAAACTCACAAGCCTGACAGGCTGGCCCATTTATCATTCTTTATATAATATAAAATAATTATATTTATATTATATATTAATAAGTTAACATAAGATAATTTTTATTATTTAATCAACATTTGATGGAAGTGGGTTATTTTACTTTTAGGCTCTATATCCATAGAGTTTTCATTTATATATAACTATATATCTTATACTTTAAATTTAATTTTCATAATTATGTATTTATTTTTTATCTTTTTGGCTATTGTCTATATTTGTTTTCATAATTTACATAGATATACTAAGGCCTATTATAAATTTGAACCTATTAAAAGCCAAGACTTATGTAATGTTTAAACATAAATGGAACCTTAATAGAAATTAGACTTTTACAGACTTTTAGGCTGGATCAAGGCTTTTGAATTTACTATAAAGATTAGGCCTGATCCTTAGAAAAAGTCTATCATAAACAATAAGACAAGTTCAAACTTATTATTTACATAACAAACCTGACTTATTTAAATCAAAGCCTAACTTCATCTAGCCAATTTCCATACCTATAATAGAGTAAAGAAGGATAATTCCCCTCTTTATACTCTAATTTGATGGAGCTTAATTTGTACTTCTTGGTATATAGTTTGACTCCAACAAAAAGAAATGGTTGAACATGATCAATGCCTTGAGAAGTCAAACAAACTTCACCTTTAATTATAATAATACTCCTCAATACACTTAAAATCTTAGTCCACTGTAATAAAGATAGATTTTCTTAATAATGAAATCTCAACTACTCATTGTGGTCATATCATTTAATTAATAAAGAAGTATTGATCACTAGTAGTAAACAAATAATTGTTTTTGTTTGTTAGGTCCGCTGAATAATAAATTTTAGTTTCTTGATTTGATCTATATATGTTGTAATCAATTGCTTTGATTAATTATCTGATATATCAGGATATGGACGGCACATCTATATGAATGAGGGAGTGAGCCACTGTCTAGCATAGATCAAGAGGGACCTCAAAAGCTTGCAAGAATTAATATTGATCAACATAGATTGGCAAGCAAAATGATCAATAATTTAAGTCAAATATAAATATGTATAAAAACTAAATAAATCTTTAGATATAATTTCTTAATAATTTTATAAGTTTCAAAGATAATTTGACCAGATGATTTGATTTGATAATATAAATCTCACACATAAAATGTGAGGTTAGGAGTTTGAACTTAACAAATTCCCATCATACGCATATTTAAATAGAAAAGAAAAATATAATATTTTTATTCAATTAAAATACACAAGTGTCACATCAAGTAAGATTTATAAAAAAACATTAATTACATATCAAATCTTATCCATCTTTGGCATGATTTTGCAATAAAATATTCATGAGTGATATTGAAGAAATAAACTATACTCTCACAACTTGTAAGACTTGATATTTCTCTTTAGGAGGCAAAGCATTATTAATTAACACTTACATAACCCTATAAACAAAAATAAAAATAAAAATTAATACTAATAAAAAGTGGATGATTTTATTGAAATTGGCGTACAACCCACATTTCAACAATACACCAATTAATGATTGGGACATACCCCCCCCCCCCCCCTTCTTATCCTCATAATTCATCTTAATATCAACCCATAAAAGAGCACATTCAATGCAAGGGAGTATTGGGCTGAAAAAAATTAAAGAGGTTCTCTAGCACCCCCTATTACCCTTTTTCTTTTTCTATAAATACTTTGAAATAAAGTTACAATCCCTTTTCCTAACATCACTTTATTTTAAGACGAGTAATTAATTTTCTCATTGATATTGTTCTTATATTTGTATAAATGAGATCTAAAATTTAAATTTAATATTTCACTGTGCATGTAAATAAGATAAAAAAAAAATAAATTAACTTTAATTTAACTCCTCGAAAAATCATGTTCTTTTCTTATAATTATCCTCTCTTTTTTTTTCCCCCCACTTTTTTGGCCTAAGAGAATTATCCAAAGTGAATCCTCTTGGACCGATCTTTGTGGGTGGTCTGATAGAGAATCAAGAATCCGAATCACCTTCAGAATCTGTCTTGATACATTTACCATGCATGCACGTGGCTGCCAAACTATAGGTCAATTAAATACTGTAGCACATTAATTAGCACTATTAAGTACAATTATTTATTTATTTTCAGTGTAAATATATACTTCTTATAAACAGATTTATTTTGTAAGATGTTGTAAAATAAAATATGATTTTTGAAAAACAAATGTTCTACAAGAAGCATATTCCAAATCCTAAGGTTGTCAGTTGCTTCTGGATTTGGCCCGCAATTGATGACAAGTCAAAAATGTCACACAAATCATATCTTTGTAAAAAAAATAACACAATATGCCAAATTCCAAATACCAATTCCAAGAGATTTTGTAGAACCATGGAACCAACGCCATGACAGCAATGCAACGTCCACACAAAATTTTCAATTAGTTTTAAGTAACGTGGTGCAGTGGTATACTTGTATATTTACACAGAAATCAGACGTGGATTTGAGTCTTATAAAAATAGTTAAAATATTAGCAATAATTCTTCTTCCTTTTTTTTTTAAATTAAATCTCGAAGTTGTACTTTGTGATATCATTGAGTTGAAACACGTGTATGCTAATTGTAATGTATCACCTATAAAAATTATATATATATATATATATTTATTTAATTTGCATTTTAATTGACAATGATAACTATAATTCAATAATTATTCTGACTATCACACCCAAAAAAATTGTTCATATAGATATGTTTTCATTTGATAAGTCGAGTGATTAATTGATTTAGTAAATAATTAATTTAATAGTTAATTAATTTAATGACATCTCTCTCAACATACATTTATATGCGTGACGTTCAAAATTCGAAACTTATATATTTGTTTATGCCTTTTGTTCACAAAAAGACCCAAAAGTACAATGTAAGTGACATGTAAGAACCAAATCCCAAAGTCACGAAATAATCGGCCAATTGCCCCGCAAAGGAGGATGAACACTTGTACGTGCGGTTTTAGGTTTGAGTTTTCACCTCGAGGTAAGAAACTAGGAACAAAATCTCAATTCCCACAGCCACAGTTTCACATATTTACAGAGCTCTAATTAAATTGTTTTTGGTTTTATAGGCCTCTTAGAAATGCGCACAACGAAAAATGCATGAACATTTCCATGGAAAAGATATTTGATCGATTATTAAATTAGTTATTTTTTATTGATTGAATTCCTAAATTTTAAGAATAAAAAATTGACACTG
The DNA here is from genome assembly GCA_018894105.1 of Jacaranda mimosifolia. Taxonomy (NCBI): domain Eukaryota; kingdom Viridiplantae; phylum Streptophyta; class Magnoliopsida; order Lamiales; family Bignoniaceae; genus Jacaranda; species Jacaranda mimosifolia. Next base: position 30,823,426 of record CM032126.1, read on the forward strand.
CAATGTTTTAAAGCATATCGAATATGATTTTTGTTGCCAAATGTATGCATCGAAAAAAAATTATATCCACCACTAATTTTTTTGTTTTGGCATCATAATTCACATCATCAAAGGATTTTTGAAAAGTACCTCCCTTCTAACGCTATTTAACTAAAAAGAAAGCACTTTTTTCTGTCTTATTGCAACTCTAGAAGAAATATTTTTTTTTATCTTCTTTGTGAAGATGATGAGGATGTTGATCTCTATTTTTTTAAACTTTGATTCAATCTTGTCTTTTTCTATAAATATACACGTACACGCTGACTGAGGGTTCGTTGGAGTTTTAACTTTGAACCTCATACACATAAATATAATACTAATGCCATTAGACTCTTGCCTTTAAATGCACCAAGCTTGAGTGTGATTCACTATTGAAGTGAAGCACGGGATTGATATAACCAAAACAAAGAGATGTGAGAGGATGTTGTCGATTATTAACCCAAGTTGGCTAATCGATTTTCGCTTCAGGTTTGAATGAGTCCCACATATCAGAATGTGGTGAATCATATACTAATGCAATGTCTTCTCGAGTAGATATTTGTGGACGATTTATTTGTCAAAATTGAATTTATGATTAATGAAAAAATTGAGCCAAATAAACCAACTTAATAGTATATAGTTGGTTTTGTACGCCTTGTGGGGTAGGTTTTTGAAAGATGGAGGACCTAAATACTAGATGGTACAATTAAAATTCAACAAGCGTATACCACTCTTCTAGCTCGCTAGTTTATATAAGTATGTCATTTAGAGAGTGTTTGGCTAAGTTTATTTTAAATATCTTATAAGCTTCCATATCTTATAAGATGTTTTTAGAGCTTATAAGATGTTAGATTTTATTTTTAAAATAAGTTGTTGAAATATTTGGATAAAATAAGATTTTGGAGCTTATAAGATGTTAATAATGACAATTTTGTTATTAAAATGGTTAAAAATAAAGAAGTTTTTTAAAATCTTAAAAATAAGTTAGGGTCTCCTTACTTTTTTCAAAAGAGCTTATAAGCTCATAACATCTTATTTTAGGATTTTATAAGCTCTTTTTTAAAAAAAATTACCAAATACTTTTTGACAACTTATAAGCTCTCAAACATCTTATAAGATGTTTTGAGAAGTTTATAAGCTCACCCAAACACCCTCTTAGTATGTCGGCCTGGTGAGATGCGATCTCTAGCTGGTGAGGTGTGACCTTTGGCTGGTCGCTTGTGTCCTTCAATTGAAGAGATTTTCTGTTTTCAAATTTCTGTTTTCCGCTTTATATTTTTGTCTGTTTACATTATATAACTCCCTTTTAGTTTAGTATATAAAATTATGTATCATTTATATTTATGTGTTCCAGTTATTACTTTTGTCTTCTTTTTTTTTTTTTTTTTTTTCTATTTGTTTGGTAAGTAAGTTTGTATTAATTGCACAAGTAGAATCAGTTATTTAAATAAAAAGAAAAAAAGAAAAAGAAAAAAACAACACTACCAGAGAATAAAGTTTCAGAGACTAAAATTTAGAAAAGAAAACTGATTCCCCTCTAATTTCTCATCAATCAAAGACAGATTCAAAAATGAAAATAAACTTTATCAGAATTTAATAAATAAATTACAAATTAGATATGAATACAAATTTCATCTAAGGCTAATAGAATGAAGTTTGAGAAAAAAATGTGTAACAAAGCAAAGAATGATCCATCTATTTTTTTATCAAATAAGGTTTAAGACGGATTTTAGATCCAATAGAGATCGATTTTGAATTGAATTTTTTATTTTAAAATCTTTTTTTCTATCCATCTTTAATTAATCTTATAATTTGACAAAATAAAATTATGCAACTCAGACATAATTGAGATGAAAAAACACCATCTCTAATTTATATAGGTCAGATAGGATTTAGTATTATAATTTTTCTTCAGAAATTGAGCAATATTATTTTGCTTATGTATTTTAACTCATTTCTGTACTGCTATATGGGAAGTTAGAATATACTATTTCTTAATTTAGTAGAATGTTAATGATTTACATCAGTACCTTTGACAAAAGTTCACTTTTCTTGTGGTTTTATTTACTCCTCACGGGCTTGGAATTAGTCTTTCCAAACCAAAATTAAAAATTGTGTAATATTGCTTAGGTATCACTAGTTTAGTATTTCAGAATTTCTCACTTAGATTTGCAAATAAAGCAAGAAAAAAACTGAAGAATAAAAGTTAATATTCTGATAAAGAAATGTTTTATAAAGAACATTAAGATTTTAAGCTTCATTCATTGCCCTATTAGAATGCACCACAATGCTTACGAGTTCCGTTAGACAATACAGCTTATGTTATTTATATACTACAACAACTTGAACTTGAAGATGTTAAATTCATTTGGATATCATTTATACGAGTTTTCTCTACTCTAAAATCAATTACATAGTGCAACAACATATGTGCATTTTGCTTAATTAGTTGTTTTATTTTATGTTAATTTTTTAAAAGCAATAAATAAATCGAGCAAATTTAAGCAAAATATTTGGAAAATAATCTATAGTTGAGTAACAATAAGTACGTATTTTGAATGTACAATGAGTAGTGAAGTGTGTTTTATGTTCAGTCGTCTCATACTTGAGGTATTTTTTTTCCTATACAAATTCTCAAAACAAAGTTCTATCATTTGAACAGTTGACCTTGAATAACGCTAAAGTTGATAAAGATTTAGAATTGTATTGTAACTATCCTCAAATAAATCTATTTAAAGATGTAAATAGAGAAGTGTACAATCTCCAAGTATCTTGTACTTTTAGTAAAGCACAAAAAAAAAAAAAAGTGTGCTCCTGGAAAAAATCATTGAAGCTATTTGATGGATATTCCTTGAATATAGCTCGTCTAGAACGATGATGAATACAAATTTTATGGGATGAAGAGATGATTATCATGTCTTCATGCTAGCATTGCTTTTAATCGTATTTTAAGGTCTACATCTAAAATCAAGGTGGAGCATTTATAGAACTTAGCGGTTTTTATGGATGTATTTGCAACTGTATTACATCTTAAGCATATCCAACATCTTGAAAAAATATTTTTGAGATATTGTGCAAATTTGAGAAAAAAATTCCCAAAAGGATCTTTGATTATGTGGAACATTTTCAAATTTACCCATAGCATAAAGTAAAGATTGGTGGTTTGTATAATATCGATGAATATATACATGTGAAAGGTATTTTTTTTCACTTACCTACCCTTTTCTATTATACAAATACTGGGTACCTTAACTTGTCAATTAAAATTTTAATAATTTATAGGTTTTTATACCATTTGAAGAAAAAATTTAGAAATCAAGCTCAAGTAGATGCTTCAATTTATGATGCACATATGATTGAGGAAGTTTGAATATCTTACTACTCATATTTTGGAGCACACACACCATTGCGATTAAATTAGGTTCCATAAAATGATGATGGAGGAAGGGTAGATCCTTGTAATAGTTTATTTATTTCTACATATCCAAGACAATGACTAGACTCTTGAGTTGTAGTTAAATATCTTGATCACAATTAGATAAAAGTTGCACATAAATATGTCTTAATTAATTATAACAAAATCATTCCATTCAAACAATATGTTTTTAACTCATGCACTACTATTTTATATAAAATGAAATTTTCAGAAATTATATATGTAATAATCTCAATTCTTGTAGGAAATTTGATGAAGAAAAGAAAAGAACGATTTCAAGAGTACCTAATATGAAATTAGATAAAGTACAAAAATTTTCCTTAATGACTACTTGCTCTTGTAAGTATTGTGTAGTTCACAAACCAATTTTGAAGCTATATATTTTAATATCCAAGGTGTTTTCCTTAATAGATCGAGATGCTCTTGATGAAGTTGATGATATCTAAGAAAGTAGTCAAAATTAATATCAAAATTAATACAAATGAGCCCTTTTGGTTCTTTAAGTTCATCAAGTATACTATGTAAGTTTTTTGAGTTTGAACAAAGAGGTATATGATTATTTGATAGTATGAAAAGTAATAGCTATAGGTAATGGATAGTGATGAGATTAAACTAGTTTCAAGAAAAAACATCTACTTCACAACCTATCTTCATAGCAACGGATAGTGATGAAGTTAACAATATTTCAGATGATATGGCATAATAAATAAATTTAGATAAGCTTGAAGAGTTTCAATTTGCCGCGAGGTTTAAACAAATTGTAGTAAAAAATGAAGAGTATGAGGAAGGAAAAGAATTTGAAGATTTCAAATCAAAGGAAGACAAACAAGATAAATAGTATTATGATTAAGTTATAGCGGTCATGATATGGACTTTGGTGTTGAGTTGTTATAATAGAAATTTAAGAATTCTGATGGCTTGTAATATTAAAAATATGTTTCGATAGCTTCATAGTTAACTACTTGAATGTTTATGTTTTTTTTTCTCCCTATATTTCATTTTACATGCATTTACCTCAATTGCATTTTAAATATATTGTATTTCATTATAGAATTTCTAGTTTCTATTCCATATATATTTTATTTCATGTGTATGTATGTTTTGTTTATCATAATAGTTTTATTATTTTAAGTATTTCAACTGAAGATTCTTTTTCTTTAATGCATGACAATGACTAGAGGGCTAGGATAAAAACATGGGCGAGGACGACTCTAAGAATATGGTCGAAATAGGGATATTTCCACCTTTAAGATGATCATGAAGAGTTACTAAGAGTTCATTCATCATGAGTTGAGGAGATTTTGGTATCAAGATTGACAATATTGATAAGATGCATGGACAAAGTATTTCATCACATAATTTGACGAGCGAACACAACCAACAGACCATAGTTGTTAAATGCGAAAGGCGGTGCGAGGCGACAAGGCCTCTAGTGCCCGAGGCCAGAGGCTCTCGCCTTTTTGAAGTGAGGTGAGAAAATAAAAAATTATAAAAATATATTATGTATTTAATAAGTTTTATTGTAGGTAGAGTAGAGAACCTATATGATATACAACAAATATAATAAAATAAATCTAACTTAAGTTACTCAATCAAGTTTTAAGTGCAAATCATCATAAATAGTCTTAAAAGAAAACTAAAATACATCAAATATCCATAATTTCAAGCCAAATCTCAAATCATAAATTCTAAATCTAATCAAACAAGTCATCATCAAAATTGCCTCCATTATCATCACTCCCATCAACATCTTCATCATCGCTACCACTTTTGTAACATTCATTATCTTCCTCTTCCACCTCTATCTCACTATCATCAAAGCTGTTTTCTTCCTCTTCTTCATGTATGAGATGGCATGATGAAGACAAAGATGTTTTCTTTCTTCCTCTGAGGTTAGCTACTGCAGCAGCCTTTGATTTTCCAACTGAAATAGATCTAGAACTAGATCTATAATTATAAGCTGGTTAATCAACTCCAACAACTCTTGCAACATCTCCCCATGTTAAATCTTCACCATCAAATACAGGAACATCCTTTTCATTTTCATCCTCCTCCAAACACCCAATCATCCGTTCATTACTTTCATCAATTTGTGGCAAGGCGATTGGATCAATTGTACCACGCTTTTCATATCTACGCCTTAAAGCTCTATTATACTTGATGAAAACTAAATCATTCAAACGTTGTTGCTCTAAGCGATTTCATCTTTTTGAATGAAGCTACACAGGTTTAAAAATAATTACTTAGTATATACTATATATACATACAAAACTCAAAGAACTAATTAAGATGCATAATAGTATTTTAACAACTTACATGCTCAAACACGCTCCAATTTCTTTCAGAACCGGAGGAACTACAAGTAAAACTAAGAACTTTGATGGCAAACTTTTGTAGATTTGGAGTTGAAGACCCACATGTAACCCACCACTTAGCTAAAAGTTAATAAAAGAATAAAGTTATTAATTAAGGAACAAATAGTTTATTAATTAAAGAACAAGAATATATAGTAGATTAATTTTTTTACCTAGACTTTTTGTGCCACAAGTCCTTCGTCTAATAGCTATTAACAATGAAAACATCCTTTCACCTCTCTTGTAGATATCCAACTCATCAAAAATTATATTTTGATCTTTAGGGTCATGCCCTAGTCTTTGTATGCTTTTATGTAATCCTTTCATAACCTTTTCATCTTGTTGTATTTTTGGATTTGAGTAGAAAAATAGCGGGTTCAGAAAATGTTCAGTTGCATGTAAGGGTCGATGAAGTTGAGTGGACCATCTTTCATCAATAATTTTGAATGCATCTTTGTACTTTTCCTCTTTATGGCCAAATGACTTAGTAATTATCTCCTTAGCTCGATTCATTGCCTCATATATATATATATCCCATTGCAGGCCTTTTCTCACCATTTACTAATCGAAACACATTAACTAGAGGGCCAGCCAACTTAACAGCATGAGCAACATTGTTCCAGAAAGAAGGCATAAATACGATGTCTGCAATTTTTCTTCCTTGTGCCTCCCTAGCAAACTTGCTATCAGTTCACTTTTTTGATGTAAACATCTTTTTTAAGTTTGTCTTTTGCTTCTGAAACCTCCTCAATATGAGAAAAGTTGTTGCAAAACGTATTTTGCCAACTTAATCATTTCCTTTTGCCCCATAAACTCTCTCATCATGTTCAAAACAAAAGTTCTGTTGTAAATATACCCATTCACGGTGATTGCTTGTTCATAAGTTTTCTTTAATTTAGGCATTTTGAAGATATCTTCAAGCATGAGGTCTATACAATGAGCAGCACATGGAGCCTAATACAAATGTAGATACTTTGCCTCCAATAACTTTCTTGTTTAAGAAAATGAATTCAGTAAGTTGATATAGTGATATAATATGCTAATGTTAAAAAATAATATAAAGTATATGAAATAATATTTACATTTGAACTTGCACTATCTATCACTATTTGAATAACACTATTCTCCACAATTTCTTGAACAAACGCATCAAGCAACTGAAACATTTTATCAACAGTGTGAGCATAACTTGACGCATCAACAGATTTCACGAATATGCTTCCTCGTGGGCTATTCACAAAAAAAATTAGCAATGCCCTTCCTTTTTTATCTCTCCAACCATCGGCCATTATTATGCAACCAAACTTTTCTATTTCTGTCTCATGATCTTTCAAGATTGCTTTTGTATGCTACAACTCCTTCTTCAAATAAAGAACTCTCAACTCATGATAACTTGAGAGCTTCATACCAGGACCATACTGATCAATAGCTTCAATCATAAGACCAAAGCTATCATAGTGTACAACATTGAAAGGTATTATGGCATCGTACATCTACCTAGCAAACTTCTGCACCGCATTATCCCTCATATTTTTTCTAGCATTCGTCAAATTTTCTAGGATTTTTATCACCATGTTTTCTTTGGTTTACAACTTCATCTTCATCTTGACAAAAAAAAAAAAAAAACAACTAATCTAGAGGACCAATTTTCCTTGGCTTTATTTGTTGGGAAACTTTCATTTGATTTGATGCAAGACCTGAAGAACGAGATTGATAAGACATAGACGGCTTTCCACGTGCTATGGAATCTTGTTCACCTTCCCATGGATCTTCTTCATGCATTTCATCAAAATGGGGTATTGCATTCATTTTGTTTCTCACTTCTTTCTTTTTCAAGATATACTCCCTCAACTCTTTTTTTACCAATTCAGGGCATTTTAGACAAGTCTTTACATCTCTAAATCCTCAAACAAGAAGTTTCTTGAATTTATTTATCCTTCCATTTTTTTCTTTGTCACAATAATTGTACTTGACTTTATTCGTATCTTTTGGGTTTGGCAAAGTTCCATAATTCCATGCAGGATCATTTCTGTTTACATTTTGAGAAGACATTTTTTTGGTCTCTATATTCTGCAAAACAAAACAAAAAAAGAAAGAAATTCAAATGTTAAAAATTTATATATTAGAAAAGGTATAAAACAGAAATAAAAACACAAACCTCAAAAGAAATAAAAAATAAATATTTATTTTAAAAGATAAATTCAAAATTTTCAGATTTTCAAATAATAATGTCATATTTTTAGAATTAAAAAATAGATTTAGATTCTCATATAGTCATATTTTAGAAATCAAATTCATATTTTGAAATTTTAAAAATAAGTTTAAATTTTCAGATTTTTAAAAATTAATTCATATTTTAGATTTTAAGAAAAGATTCATATTTTTAGATTTAAAATTCAAGTTCTCAAATCTCAATAATAAATTAATAACTATTCTAAAGAATAAAAAAGAACACAATTTTAAGGAAAACAAAAGGACATACGTAATACATTTATTTTATTTAATGAACCCAAAAACACATAATAAATACAAAGTAACACACTTACACTTACAACATTAAGCTGAGAGAACAACAAAAAAAGGAAAAAAGTTGAAAAAAACAAAAAAAGTTGCACCATACTTGGGAACTGGCCGACAAGGCCGCGGGAACTGGTAGGTGCAGGCACGCAATGACTAGGACTTGGGAAGGGAGAGAGGTAAGTTTTGGTGAATTTTTTTCCTTTGCAATCTGTCATTGATTGCTTATGGCATTTTTAGTGTTACGTTTCTTCGTTTCTTTTTTTCCCCTTTCCCTTAAGTCGCATTTTTTACCACAGACCACTTCAGAATGCTTCAAAACATTTTGGGTTTAGAGAGGTGGGCCTTTATGCACCTCACCTAGGAAAAAGGTGAGAAAAGGCTCGCCCTTTTCTCACCTTTTGAAACCGCGTCGCTTGGGCAAGGGAAAAGGCGATTTTCCCTCGCCCTTGGCGCCTCTTGCCTTAGGGGAGCGAGGCGATCACCTTTGACAACTATGCAATGGACACATGCATGTATGGCAATTTCCTTCATGTGTGATCCTTTTATATACAGATGTATTAATATGATACCTAAAAAAATAATTATTTTTTATGTGTGATGATTTCACTTATCGCTATATACTAATAAAGCAATGTCTTTAGAGTTCCTGATAATTCAATTACTAGAGTGGCAAATGAATATAATAATTCATAATGTTGATGAAAGGGATCTAAAATGGACACAGATTCTAAATCATTCAGTGTGGTAGAAAAAAGTGACTGAGATTAGTAATAGATAATTTCGAACTTCACCATATTGGAATCAAATGCTATAACTATTATAATAGTTTGAAATGTTTCAATTTTTCTACATACTACAATAATTTTCTAATAAAAGAATTATTTTTCTGATTGTATATGTTGATAAATAATTTATTAATTAGCTTTTCTATTGGATGTTAACTACTAAGAAATTCAATTTGTTGAACTAATTTTGTCTAGTTTATGTTCAATTCACAACTCAGGAGTAACGCATATGCATTTAACAAACAACTATAAGTTTAATTCTATGAAGTTGTTTACTAAACAAATAAATTTCCTCAAAATACAATATGGAAATTTGATTAGAAAAAGTGTGAATTGTTCTTGAATGTTCCTGTATTCATAAAGATCTATTATTTTAGCAAGTGGGCATTTTTGTTGTTGCTCATATTAATGGTTGAGTATTGTCATCTTAATGTTTAATTGTACCTTTGTGTCTAAATATTTGGAATTCTATTATGGTATTGAAGAGTTCACTTAGTTTTATATGATGTGGTAAATAATAGAGTGATTGTAAATAGCTTATGCCAATTGCTATCAGCTTATATTATTAATATTAATTGGATAATATGTAAGTCAATCAGAGTTTCTATTAACTATATCTAAATATTTCCTAAAATGTTTGACAATTAATTGCAATTATATTAATAAAACATGAAGGTAACATTGTGGTTGTATTTACAAACAATATCAATTGTACTTATGTCATTTTCATTGGTTTTTTCAACTAGACTCATTGAAGGTGATGTCACTCAAAAACTTAGAGTGATATTGAGGGCATTTTTAGAGATGTGTGACCACGATAACATAAAGTGCCGTGAAGGCAATTAATATTTGAGTTGGGGGTGGGGATTTCAAGGTAATGTGAGCTATTTAAATATTATATAAAATTATTAAACATTGTGCAACATAATTATATTTTTAGAATTACTTAATAAGATTATTGTTTTGAAAATATGCTAGTTGAGTGGTAGGACAACTTAACAGATATGGAATATGGAATGAAAATAATGCAAATGGGTAAAATAATACAGAATGAAAATGTAAGTTTAAGATTAAGATAAATAATATACAGAGCAAAACAAAGGGTATTGAAAAATGCCTACAACCAATTAGATAAAGAAGTAAATATATCATATATGATTGGCTTATTTATAAAAATATGGTAAAAAAATTTAAGTTTTATAAAATTACCGTAGTTTTAAAAAGGTTGTAAAACTACTGTAAAGCGTGGCTCCACACCACGTCTTTAGTTAGCTGATTTTTTTTTTAATAAATAAAATAGAGGCGTGAGGCCACGCCTCTTGCATGCAAACTTTTTTTTTTTTTTTTTATTAAAAAGTGAAGAGGTGTGGCCTCTCTTGATGCAATTTTTTTTTTTAATTAAAAAGTGAAGAGGCGTGGCCTCACGCCTCTTCTTGGTTGTCCACAATGGCATGGGGCCATGCCTCTTGCATGGAATTATTTTTATATATATATAAACAGTGAAGAGGCCACACCTCTTCGTGGCTGAATTTTTTTTTTTTTTTTTTTTTTTGTAAAACATCCGCAAAGGCATGCCACGCCTCTTGTATGGCAGAAATGTGTTTCAAGATATAGCCAAGAGTGGTATATATACCACAGTATATGATGTAAGCCCTATTAATATATTCTTTAAAAATTATCATACATTTTAATCATAATTGATGCGTATAATTTGAAGATATGTTATTATCATGGCATATAAAACTATCATATAATATTTTTACCAACTCGATCCTATTTATGTATTCCACTTATAAAACCCACCATTCACATAACTTCATCATTTATTTTTTTTTAATATTTTAGAAATGAACTCAAATGAGAGATGATCCATTTTTGTAGCGTGGATATACATGGTTATTGAAGAAAAAAATGGTCATTGTCAATGACAATGATTAATAGCATGTATCATTTTGCTTTGTTTCTTAACTTTGAATTCCAATTTTCATTTCAACTACCTAAGATAGAGCTGGAATATTGACTTATAATACTAGATATATTTAATTTTTGCAAGTCTAATATGTAACACTCACTATTTAATTAAAGAACAATGTATGGGTTTTATTTTTGAAGTATGTTAGTGAAATATAACATAGATCATAACTGTCTAAAAAAATTTAGAATTTCGACCAAATTTATTATTGATAAAGTCTAATACAAAGGAAAAACATAGAACATAAAATATAATTACAAAGTTGGAAGAATTAAGGATACCATGCTTGTGCTTGGGTTTGGGCTTCAACTTCGGCTTGTGCATGACGGCGGGCTTGTTGTCTTGCACGTGCTTGGGGCCAATCCATTTCATTTTGGATACGAGTAGTGCGATATATATATATTATATTATAACATATATATTATGTATTGTATTAAAATATAATATATTATACATTGTATATTAATTATATAATTACAATACAATTAGTATACAAACTTAATCTATGAAATGTCATGCACATAATTTATAAGAGATATAATATTTTTAAAATATTTCATTTAATATGAATTAATTTTATTATTTAGCTTTGAATTTCTAACTCAATATAAACAATATTAATAATTAATATAAAATTATCAGCATTTCAATTACTTAATAACAACTAACGTAAAAATTGATACTTCATAATACGCTTTTATCTTTTGTTTAGTTTTGTATGAACTAATAATCAGAAAGAAAAGGCCATAAATATTAACTAAGATCAATGCCATGTCTATCAATTTCAAATTATTCAAACTAAATATTAAAATTAATTTCAGAATCACAAGATTAAGTCAAACTTAATAATAAACAAATTAAATTAAAATACTTTTACAAAATTTAAAAATCAACCTGATATTGCTGAGTCAAATCTTCCTCCTCTGAAATAAGGTTTCTAATCAAACTGTAAAAAATTAAAAAAAGAGCAACATATTATGTTAACAATAAAAAATAATAGCATAAAATAACCAAAAATATAAAACAAAAATTTTGAACAATATGATTTCGATTTTACCTTATTTGAAATTATTTAAAATATGATTTCTTCTTCCTTGTTTTCTTTTCCCTTCTCTTTGCTTTTCCTCTTGAATTTTCTTTTCCACTTAGTGCACTCTACCAACAGCAGAACTCACTCCACTCAATAAGTTTTGTTTGAAAATATAAATGATTTGTGAGAATGTTGGAAGGCTGAATTAAGTATATATATCACTCTTGGCTGTATCTTAAAAGACGTTTCTCCATGCAAGAGGCGTGGCACACCTTTGGGGACATTTTACCAAAGAAAAAATTCAGCCAATAAGAGGTGTGGTCTCTCTTCACTTTTTATATATATAAAAAAAAAAAACAATAATTGCATGCAAGAGGTGTACGCCTTTTTTTTTTTTTTTTAATATATAAAGTGAAGAGCCACGGCCACGCCTCTTTATTTTTTTCCATAAAGGCTAGAAAATAGGCCACAAGTGCGGCAGGAAAATTTGCCATGTGCACGCCTCTCTTTTATTCATTTAAAAAAAATAATTCAGCTAACTAAAGACGTGGCGTGAAGCCACGCCTTACCATAATTTTATGAACTTTTCAAGAATACGATAATTTTGTAAAACTTCAATTTTTTAACCATATTTTTATAAATAAGCCTATATGATTACATAAATTTAGGAAAAAGAGTTTGATCAGAATGTGGATGATAATAAGGTATTTCAAAGAACGCACAGCAAAAATCAAAGAATTGGCAAGTTCATTTATAGTAAATAAAAAAAAAAAAAAAGTATTGTATGTAAATTTTATTCAATCTTCTTTTTCCAATACTGTTTGATACAATAGAAAATTTACGTAAATTCTTATTATATAAACAATCTTTATATGCCATGTCTTCTTGGAGGAACTTATAGGGGGGGAAATCCAAGCGATTCTTCCACTTAACACTCTTTTGGTCTTTCTTTGTGGTGGTGTTTGGAGGCCCATCTAAAAGATCTTTATATAAAATAGTCATAGTGTGTTTAATATGGAATTTTGTTCATAGAGGCTATTTGAATATTGGCAAATTTGGTGAGATTACCATGTTTATTATTTTGTTTGATATTAGAGATAGCCACATCTATTAGGCTCCACCCAAATCCATCATAATTTGATAAACACCGTTTGATACCCACTATTAAATTTGTAAAGACCACTTTATCCATGTTAAAAAAAATTCCACATTTATAGCCACTATCCTTAAAAAGGCTTCACCTCCAATTTGAAACCCTAAAATCCTTAACTCACGTCTTGATGATCTGACCTGCAGCATGATGGCTTTTACTACTGTTTCCACCCAACATCTCCATAACTCTTACCTTTAATCTTTTATTCTGATTTTTTATTTAGTGTTGTTCTTAGACAACCTTCATGTCTCTGCTTGCAGAAATTGATAAAAGAATGGAACATTGAGTACACATTTGGCATTTAAGAGAAAATTGAGGAACCCAACAATAATTGAGATCAATTGCTATAAATTATCCTCTGATGGGTAATCCACTTTCATTCTGATGTTTGTCCATATAACTGATGTCTTAGATGAATAATGTTTTTCGTCTCCATGTGTGTTTGCTTTGCTAAATGTAAAAGGAATATCGATTTCTTGTGCATCCTACAGATCCGGTAACTTCTCAATTTATATAAGATTGCTAAAAACTACCTATATTGAGAAGCATGTGTGTTTCCTATTGTATAATTTGTCTTCTGCCATAGATCTTGTTTGTTTTGTATAACTTTTTTCATTCCAGTTTGTCGTGGTTGAAAGAACCTTGTTGGAAAGTCTGAAAATAAATGTTATTTTGGGTCTTGATGGCAGCATGTTGTTATCTTGCATGACTTAATTTTTTATAGTGATGTATGGGGAAAGTAGTTATAATTTCTATAGTTAGGATTAATAGATGCACATAGATTGAACGCATCATATGTTGGCTACTGTGACATAATTCCATGAGTTATCATTTTTGCGTTTTTAGTATAGAGTTTACAACATAACCTGTTCAATCTTTGAATTTAAAATTGAGTACTTCTAGGATTCCTTAGCCTTCAGAATGTTATCAATTGACATACACTGTTAATATGCCCTGTATATGCTATTAATGTGCCCTGAGATATGAATTGCCCACAGACCATATTGGTTGCTTGCTTTATTTTTTTAGCTTATCTGCATCACAAGTCTATATGTTCATTATTATCTCCCACTATTTTTTCTTGGCAAAGGATTGCAATATTATAATCTCATATTTGATTTTGAATGCCTATTAGCTGAATTTTAAAATGAAAATATGTCTTCGTTTAATAAATAGGTTGGAATGCAACTAAAGTCATCGCCCCAATGCCCCTCCGGTGGGGAGGTCTAATGGTGCTTCGACAATCTCACATAGCTCAAAATCCCGACAGGTAGTTTTACAAATATCCTAAGGGAACTAATCACGATGACCATTTCATGTGGTGGGATGTGTACTAGGGCGTCTCTTGGCAGAGTTCATATGGGGAGCACGAATCCTACAAAACATCCAACAGATCTTACAGTCCTTATGGTTATCTTCCTTTCCCTTCATCTTGCAAAGCCACAAAGTTCCAAGATAGTGGATGCATTGATCATGTAGAGCGTAGTGAAAGTTCAAGTACATGTTCTTCAATGCATACCTCTCATGTTTTAAGCCTTGGGTTATTTAATCTCCCTCCCCTTATAGATAGATCTGCAATGCTATTTGGTGGTTATATTGGATATGGCCATGTTATCATTATTGCTTTGATTGGCCTGTTGATATGAATGGTAATAGGAAAGCTTGTTTTGTAATAGACTCTTGGGGTTGCCTTTCATCCAATTTTGTAGTATATACTGGATGAAAAAAGTCAACCAACAATTGACACGTCTGCCCAAGATTTAAGTAATAATATGTTAGAAGACAAAAATGCCCCCCAACAAATAAAGTAAATAACCAAACCACTCTTTGTAAATATTTTGAAAAAGCATCTTCTTCCTCCTCTGTCATTGTAATACTCCTATATCACAACCTTAATTTCATTTATTCTCAATATTTGAAAAAATCACACATCCTTGTATATGGTTGTTAATTATGAAGTGTTGGAAATAACCATTAACCACAAGCAGTAAAGTGGTTTGATATGCAGGAACAATTATAATCAATATTTTATTTTTTTTCTAATGGAGTATCCAACTTCAACCATTATCAAAGTCATATAACCATCCTTGGTGTTTGCAATGCAGTCGACAAATGGTGTTGATAACTTTATGGGGGGAAATGCGAAGGAAATTTTTACGAATATAGGCAAGTGGATTAATTATTTTGTTGAGTTTTGGGGGTTTTATTACTATTTTTTCAATGTGGATGCCTGTTGTTATGCTGCTATTTTCTATTTAGGAATTTTGTCTGAATTAGTAGAATATTTAAAAAAAATAATCAATTCTAGTAGTAAATTTTTATGACGCAATAAAACTCTAGTGAAGGATTCATATCAATTTAGGTATTTTGTCAACTCATTGAATATTTGTTTATTATCTAGAATTTATTGTGGAAATTTCAATGGAAGCTTAAGTGAACTAATTTTGCAAAATTCAGCAAATGTGAAGACGATATTGATTGTTTGGAGTCAATGCCAATGAGTATACGATGAAGTTATTCATGATCTGATGTTTCGTAAAGCTGAAGATGCAAAAAGAATTTATGAATCATATGCAAGGATACTAGGTTTTAAAGTTAGAAAACAAAGTATCAAAGGAAAGGTTGGTGACGTTGTGAAAAATAGAGAGTGGGTGTGCAGTTGTGAGGGATTCCGAATGACACTTGAAAATAGATATTGTCGGAGGCAAGAACCTACACTCAAAACAAGATATGGATGCAAGGCTAATTTTTGTATTGCTCATGATCGATTGTCTGGCAAATATTCAGTGACGAGATTACGCTCACACCATAATCATTCTTTAGATACTAATAGTATGTGGTAATATTGTTATTTCAACTTAGAGTTTGTTTATTAATCTGCATTCATATTTTGCAATTCATTTTGACTTGAAATTTATGTTTATATAATGTATAGGTCTATGTCAAGCTCTAACAAGTCATTGCTATCATTGATGACATATTTTGGTTTTAAACCCAGTGAAGTAATGGATTACTTGGAATATTTAGCTGGAGGGGCTGTTAAGCTTTCTTTTAAAAGGAAGGATGGGTATAATTGGTTGTACAAATTACGTAGGGAAAGGGTTCGTGCAGGAGATGTTAATACAACGTTGAGTTTGTTGGATAAGATGCAAGAGAAAGACCCATAAATTGCATTTAAGTACACATTAGATGAAAATGGTGCTTTATCGAGACTATTTTGGTGTGATGGGATCATTAAAGTTGAGTATGATATTTTTGGTAATGTCGTATATTCGATAGTATGTATAAGACGAATACATATAAATTTTTATCAATAATTTTTTCTAGCATCAACAATCATTCATCGACATGTATATTTGATGTTGATATTATGTTCAACGAGACAATTGACTCGTACAAGTGGTTGTTGAAGACATTCCTTGAGGTCATAAATGAAAAAATTCCTATTTCTATTTTGACTGATCGGGACACATCCATGGTTGCAGCTATTAAGTCTGAATTTTTTGGGATGAAACATAGGATTTGTAGGTGGCATCTAGGTCATAATTGTCAACAAAAGGTAAAAATTCTTGGGTTTTGTACTGATTCCTCACGTTGCTTGGTAGACAGTGTTCTATTGAAGAATTTGAAATATGTTAGTTAAATTTAGTTGAGGTATATGAACTACATAACCATCCTTGGGTGAAGGAAATATATGAACAAAAACATATGTGGGCTGAGGCTTTATTTTGTGGGCACTTTATGGGACGGATGAATACAACCCAACAAGCTGAGTCAATGAACTTATTAATAAAACTTTCAGTTAACCAAAAAATGAGTTTGACACAATTTTTTTAGCACAGATCCACACTTTAGAGAGAATTAAGAGTGATTTTCTTGTGAAGCAATTAGAATATGAGAAGTTGAAGCTTGTTGTAAGAGAGACACCTTTAGAAATGCTTGAGAGACATACAACTTGTATTTGCACGAAAAAGGTCTTTTTCCTTGTACATGACCAAATTAGAACAGAACAACTTGCGGTGGAGAGTAAATTCAAGCCAATTAAAAGCAAGCATATGTTTGTTTTTCAACATTACAATAATTATGAGGGGATGGTTATACTGTACATATTGATGTTGATAAATATAAATACTGGTGTAATTGTTTGATGTTGGAGTTTGAAGGTCTACCATATTGCCATATAATATCGGCATTGAAGTATTTGGGCATTATGGACTTTCCTAGAGGAAGCATACTTCTTCGATGGCTTATTGAATATGACAGTAAGTTGAAAGATAAAATTTCATATCACGTTGAAAAAGTTAATGTACAACAGAGCAGGTTTGCAAGATTGAACAAGAAATGTATCAACTTGTCCATTATTTCATTGCAGACGTTGACTGTTTTTACGAACTCCATGAATTACATGTCAGAATTGATTGAACTTGTTGAAAAGAATTTATATTGCATTATAAGTCTGGGTTTAGTTTTAGACAATGCAATGATGAAGTAGATAATGAAATTCTCTGTGAAGATGTGGGTGACCTTGAAAGACACACAAAAGAATACATAGTGTTGGACCGTAGCAAAATAAGAAGTAGGAGAGCTTGTTGTGCAAAGAAGCAGAAATGTAGCTTTTATGGGTAATATCTCCCATTTCAGTCCATAAGTTGAATTTTAATGATTTAAGTTGTATTATATTTGTTTATATTGTTTTTGGCAATTTTGTTGGTTGATTGTGATTATCTTACTAATTAGAATTCTTTATTATGTTTATTGTGATTATAAGTGGAGCCAGCCATAAAGTTAGTACTTGTGATATGAATCCATCAACTTTGGTAAGGCAAAAGAACATGCGTGGATAGAAAAGTAGTGCAAAAAATGGTAAGGGTTACAACAATAATACCAAATTATACCAATGTTGTCATCCCACCAAAGAGCTTCAATTCCAATGTTAGTGCTCAAAGTAACATGCCTAACATCATTCAAGTCTCGCTTGGATCCATGCCGCATCAACCTAGCTTTGGTCATTCTATTCACCCATCATCCCCATTTCCATTTGTATATCCCATGCACCAAGTTGCCTGTCAGATGCCCAATTGACCATGTGATCCCTCCTCGAGCTATGGGAATTCGTTGGGGCAAGCACCAACACCCTACATGTCATTCTACTATAACATGCCGCATCCACAAAATGAAGTGAGTTTTGATATTTGGAATGTATTTATTTAAATGCAAGACAAGTATAAATTATAAATGGATATCATTTGTGTGCATTTTTGACATCGTCATGCACATTTTTCTTGTTAACATGGACAATGATTTAATTGGAACAATATTGGATCTGCGTGAAGAATTGTTGGAGACAAGGTCAATATGCTAATGGGTGATAACATACACATTGATACTCATGTATTAATATTATTTAGGAAGTTGTAACTTCAATATAGGTATAGATCTTTAAAACTTAAAATTTTATGTAAATTGCGGAAACATAGCCAATTTTTTCTCACCCTCTAAGCTTTGGCTTTTATATATTTAGTTTTGCAATTATGTAATTTTGGGAGTATTTGAACTAATAATTTGTATACAATCTCAATGGTATATGACTAATAGTTTAATTGGTGCATTCTCATAATTACTTCCATAGGTAACCCAAAAATGAAATTCTTGTTTGGGTTTCAAACTTTTTGGAGATGTAATGTATGAACAATATAAATAATTCAACAATATGTTTCAAATGTAATTATCAATAATTTATTAATTTAATAAATATAGATTATGGAAACATAAATTTGTTCGATTTTGGAATGTATACAAATTATCACATAGTGAAATTTAAATTTAAACATCAAAGGACAAAGACCATGGTTATTTTGAGATTAATATCACTTTGATGGGTTAATTTTATGCCTATGCACAGATATAGTTGTGCCCCAACAAACCCTAACTAAAACCCTACAACCAAAAATAGAAACCCTTAAGGACATCTCAATTTCACATGGGAAGCTGGATCATTTGTATAATGCGTACTTAGCTTATTTGGCCATATTTCCAAAAATCACTTTGGATAAAATTCTGAGCTATTTGCATGTTTGTGCAAGAAATAATTAAGTTGCTAAGGGCCTATTCTTCTATGTTTTGGCCATTTTCTAGCAAATTTTTTGGGGGCATGGGTTTTTGGGAGAAAATTTGGAGAATGTGCCATGTGTTTCTTTTTGTTTTGGGAAAATATGAAAAATGACTTGAGAATGAGTTGTTTGTTTATCTATGTTTTGGGGAGAGACAAATTTTATTGTAGATATCAAATCAGTTGTTTTTTTGTTGGGTTTGTAGGGTGAAAGTGATTTTTTTATGAATTATATGTATGTATTTTTATAGTTGGATGATGATGTGTGTGTATGTGTATATTTGTAGTGATTGAAATATGAATGTAATTAATTTAATTTGTTATTTATTTTGAAATTTATATTTTTTATAAATTTAACATTAGTAAATGATGTAATATTTGGAATATATATTAATAAATATTAATTATTCATGAAATCATACTTATATCTTAATTATAAAAAAATCAGCTTATGTCATAATTATATCATAATCGTTAATATGACTTATAAAAAATGTAATTATTACATTAATTATAAACTAATTACAGTTTATCAACTAAAATATAATTACTTGAATATTTATTACTTACAATTTATGTATAAATAAAACTTAGTTATTTATTTAAATAAATAATTTTTAAATATTTTTTATATATATAAGACTTAATAACGATTCATCAAATTAAAAAAATAAATAATATTATATTATATAAAATTACATCATCTTAAATTATTTATCAAATAAATAAATATAATATTTAACTATATGTAAAATATGAAAGTTTTAATTAATTTAATAAGTTATTTAATTACTTTAAATCATTATTTAATTAATACATTATTTAGTAAATAAATTACTTAGTAATAATCAAATAATTTTACTTAAATTTAATTAATTCTCTCAACAATTACTTTAAGCATATCAATATTAATTTATTAAACTTAATAGATTATTACATAAGTATGACCCTATAATCAACTTTTTTATTATAATTTTAAATAAATGTGAAGATTAATATTTAATGAAGTTGAAGAAGATAAATTTATTCAATATATCAAATTAAAACATCTTAAGTTATTTATTAAATGAATAAATATAATATTTAATTATTACATTAAATATTAAATATAACTAACAAATTGTAGCACCCCACTCAGGGTGTCCCCGAATATGAGATACTACATAGTTCAGTCTTAACATATCAAACTCATTCATCAGAGCAAACATATAATAACAATTCAAAACCTAACAGAATAGACATCAACGAATTTAACTTAATAGGTTCACAATCTCTTAAGTACATACCATAAGATACCTCAAGTCATAATTCATAATTCATAATATTTACATACTCGGGATCACAATTCAAACTTACATGTTACAAACATTCTAAGTTAAGAAACCTCGAGTTCAAAAGAGATCTAAGCATATATACATATCCAAATGCTATATAAAATACATCCTTCGCGCTTCCAGCTCAAAATGCCTTCCATCACCTACATGTCTGAACAGATAATATAATGTAGGAGGGTAAGTCTAATGGACTTAGTGACGGATAATCATAAGATAACAGTAGAGATCTATCGAGGAAATATCAACTCAACAGATCAAAATTCACTATCAGATCAATTTAAACATACAGATCAAGACAGAATCAGAAACAGACAGTATCAATAGCAAAATAGGAAACTCTCCTGCCTTATGCTCCATGATCAGGTATCAGACAGACAGGAATCAATCAGATAAAGCAAACCCAAAGGATATGCATTCCAACATAATATAATCAATCATGCATACCAGATTATCCTTATATCAGACAGTCAAACAGTAATGCCAGAGCATGGAAGCTTGGCGCATGGTCATGCCCATACGGAGCGTACAGTGCATAGCGATACCCAGGGGGAAATCCCTAGCATACCGCCCAATACCCAGGGAAAAATCCCTAGCGTACCGTTGATACCAAGGGGGAAATCCCTTGCGTACCAGTCAAGCCCTTGGCTATTCAGTTATCCTTTCAGAAACAGATCAATAACAGTTGCAGATGCACAAGGAAAAGTCCCTAGCGCACCGCTAATACCAAATAATGCTAATGCCGACAAGGCAACAGAAACAGTATAGAACAGTACAAATATCAGAACAAACAGTATATCAAAACAGCCGAATAACAAGACGGTCATATATCAGAACAGTACAGATAACAAAATAGATAATAGAACGAACAGATAGCATATATCAGAAGAACGTTCTGGGCGCCAGAACCAACAGAAGTCAGAATCATAACAGAAATAACCCTCACAAGGGTCTCCTTAAATAACAGAATCTCAAAGATATCTTAAAAGATCACAAATTTCAATAGCAGTACAGTCAGTTCAGTACAGTAACCCTCATAGGGGTTTATCATAAATATCGATAAGTGAAATGAAGTGCCAGATTGGCAGACCCTCACCTCTAGTATCCCAAAAGAAGCTGTCGTTGCCTACTGCTCTGCAGGACCCACGTCATCACCTATTCAAAATAATATTCCATAGTCAAATTTCTCGTTCAACCCTAATAAGCTTCTAGAATTTGCATCAGAACATTCTAATATCATTAACTTGTCCACTAGTACAATGATGTAGATTTATTAGCATCTTACAAAAACCCTTCAATAAATTAATATTACTAAATTAACCACGACAGTCCATATTGATGCCAAAATGATATAATATCTCGTTCTTTATTCACAAGGTCATGGTTAAGCCATATTATCATCATAAACCACAAAATTATGATTAAATGCATTATATAATCATCCACAATTCATATCTCACTTATTCTTATAATAACATCCTTAATACTATTATTAAATCCAATTTTGGCATTTTACATGATGTGTCCAGGACCACCACTCAATATTCCTTAGCATAGGAAACCAACACACACACATACATATAGGCGTATCATCATCCCTAAATTTCTATTCTTGGCATGGATACAAACTCAATAGGAAAGTATACATATGCATGTACATATATATATACAACAAAACTTTCTTCCATCCTTTACCACGACCACTCAACGAAGCCTCGGATTCACGAACCAACGACACCACTGTGTTCGTCAATCGAGAAGAGGAAACCGTCCTCCTGCCGCCGCCACTGAAAAGTTGCAAAACCACTATCGTTCTTCACCTTTCAACGAGAGCTATCCGACGCCGCCCTCAGTTCTAAATTTTGTGGCCTGTAGATACCAGAAATGAGCCTCAATCGCCTAGAAGATCACTTCCGCCACCAAGCTCTGGTCACTCTCCTTCGTCACCACCAACGTGCAAAACTCCCATGCAAGACCACCAACATGTTCTCCATGCTGAGAGCTCTCCAACCGTCCGCCCAGAATTTTGGTTAGTCCACCCTACCGTCGGCTACCAGGAAACCCACAAGGTGGGTTTTCTTCCACCTTCTTGCTACTGGTGAAGAGATGCCCGCCAATGATGCATATGTGTGTAAGTGTGGCCGGAGGGTGAGGGGAGATGCTTAAATGGTGATGTGGTGTGAGTTGTGGCCGGTGAGAAAGTCGCTGGGGAGTTGTTCTGCTGCGGTGAAGAAGTGAAAGAAAAAGGAGAAGGAAGAAAGAAATGGAAGAAAGGAAAATGAAGAAGAAGTCATGCTGCCTGTTTTGTTTTAAATCCAATTTTTCATTTTTTCAATTTAGTCCCCAAGGAGTTAGAGTCCTTGAAATTCTGAAAATTGCTCCTTAGCCTCTGTCGACTATGTTTCTTCCATGCAAACCCCTTAAGTCAAGAAAATGTGTTAATTAAATTCTTAAAAATTGTAATTCTAACCCCCCAAACTTTATAACTAATTAAATAAAATAAAATTTCATAAATCAAGAATAAATAAATTAATAATTAACATAATTACTAAAATAATTAGGGGTGTTACATAAATTATTTAATTAATAAGTAAATTTAATTAATTTAATACGTTATTCAATAAATAAATTATTTAGTAATAACATAAATAATATTTAATTAAATTTAATTTATTTTTCAACAATTAGTTTAATTAAATTTGTAAACATAAGTTTTAGAATTTTTTTTAACTAGCAAAATTTTAATATTTTTATATATGTATGTATGTATGTATGAATAAGTGAAGTGAGAGATTAATAAATGAATAATTAATGTGAAAGGTAGCGTGAGAAAATAAGGAGGTATGTGTGATTTTTAGACTGTAGGATTTTTTGGGTGAATTAGGAGGGATTATTTGGGCATAAAATTTAAGTATTTTGGGAAAAAGATTGGAGAATGTGCTTCCATTTTGAAATTTTTTGGGGAGTTGGAAAATTTTTTTGGAAATGTAGGCGAACATAACCTAATTTTTTTATTTATACATAAATATCATGCATATGTGATGTTTACTAATTTCAGTGCATACACAAAAAAAAATTGATATTTATAACAGAACTTGCTATAACTTTTATATGGTTTAATTCATTAGGCTATCTAACCACGGTTTTAATACATTTAAAAGGGTCTTTCAGAATAAGACATTTAATACTATAATTAGACCCCATTCATGGTCCATTAAATCATAGTGAAGAGAGAACCTGAAATGATGTCCATGCATCAATAAATAATGTGTTGGTGAGCGCATGTTCAATTTGGTTGATGTTGCACCCGGTGTGGCAGACTTGTTATTTTTTCTTTTTTCTACATATTAATTGTTTACAAATAGACATTTGAAATTCACTTTTTACAACTAAATCATTTTTTTAATTAAATAAATAATCAATAGTCAGAAAAATAAAATTCATAAAATGTTTTGAATGCAAATGCAAAATTTAGATGTTTGCAAAAATATTGGTTTGATATAATTAGTCCACGTACTAAAATAGATCATATGTCACAACTTAAATAGTTTGACATTTGTAGACAAAAAAAGTTGATATGATTGGCCATAAGAATTCACTTTGACACTTAAAAAAAATTATGTTGTAAGCAAAATAAATATTAAAGTATTAATTAAAATTAACTATTTACCTTTTAAAAGTAAATTTAATAAGCTACAAAATACAAATAAAAAACTAAATCACTAACTAATATTTTGTTTTATATGTGTCAATTTTTAAATGGAGCAATAAAATAATTAATTTGTAATCTATTTGACCATCATTAATGTTACATTGCACTTATTAAAAAATAAAGACAAAAAATGAAAAAAAAAAAAAAAAAAAACAAGGATGCTACATTTAGGATGTCATGCATGGGGTTTTAAGATGCAATTTTCTGCCAACCCGATTTCCTTTTTAATAATTTGAATGTCTATCCTTTTTGCTTCTAAAGATGGTCATAGTTTGCAGGTGTAGATTTGGTGAAAATTGCATTTTGACAGCTGCTTTGAATTTCAGTACCCTACCCTATGACAACCCCATTTTATTTTCAACAGCTTTATGTCTTGTCCCCTTTTGCTAAAATGAATAAAATGCATTAATATGATCTTCCCCTCTCCACCAGCTTCCTATTGCAAATCCTAGCAACAAAAAAAGAATTGCAAACCAATTAAAAAATCCAACGAACTCAAAAATACAAAATAAAAATTCAATATCATTATTATTAGGCTTTGTTAAGTTATTTACTAGGGGAATATAGAATACAAAATTGCATCTAATTATTACTCTCCTCCTCCCACGTGCCCTTTGTAATCTTTCATTCCCACATACGGTAGGTTGCATCAATCCAAAGGAAATCTTCAAGAGGTAGTGAACTTGGGTAAAGATAATCACCTCCATAAAACCGTAAACTCAACGGTAAATATACAAATGTGTAGCATTTTTCAAGTAAGGTTGCATTTTCCTTTTAATTCCGACTTTTAATTGTCACATTTTTTTCCTCATCTGTTGGAGGCCTTAGCCGTTGGTGGTGGTTGTTGAGAGTTTTCCAGAAATCATAGATCTGGGTAGTCTAGCCACACTACAAAGATGGTAAGTGATGAATTTTGAATCAATTTCGCGATTACATAAATATACCACAGATTTTTTTCCCCTAGTTTTGTTCTTTTTTCATGTGGTAGATATTGTTATTAACAAAATAATCTTACTTATAGAAATGTGATAAGATGCCAAAAATTTAGAATTCAAGTGCCAAATGTTATGCCACATTTGGGTTTATTTGTTACTCAACACTCATCTAAGCGTGATTTACCATGTTTTACATTATTCTTGGACACATTATAACATTTTTTGAGCTTTATTATGGTTATAGGAGTGAATCATCTCTAGGTTGTTGTAGGTTTACTGATTGATTAGTTCCTACCATATGTTGCAATTTTTTTCTACGCATTAGGATGGAGCTATTATATTCTTCATTATTTTCTTTTGTCCTTAGTTTCTTGGAATGACAACTTACATAAACATATGTATACATGTAAATGTGAATAGATAATTAGCTATTTGGTCCACTCTGTTATTAAGTCGATAGTATAGCTAAATAATCACTTAATAAGGTTGTGGATAGGATTTGTAGGGGTCAAGTGGAGTGGGAAATGGGTCTTAAGAATTAGTTCCTTCACTTCAACAGCTCATCATTGATGAAAGAGAGTAAATTTTGGCATAAATTCATTTTGGCACGTCTAATGCCGGCCTCCCGTTGAAGTCACGTCACTCGTGATAGGGTTATCTTGATCTATGCCATTTTTGAGGGAGCTCCCGTTGATATTGGTTTGTTGATAAATTCCATGATTCAAAAATCTGAAAGCGGAGGCTTACGAGATGGCTTTTGTTTCCCACACCTCATCATTGAGCTGTGTGGGATGGTAGGAGTATGTTGGGATCGGAGTAAGGAGCTCTTACATTCGGAGCCAATTATTCCAGATGACATTGACCCCAACCTCCCACAGTCCCCTTCTGAGTAGCCTGCTTGTCAAGAGTAGCCCACTCCCCATGAACACCTTACTTTGCACGAATGGATGTCTGCTTTGGAAGAGAGTCAATGCCATGTGCTTCATAACCAAAGGACCATTGCTAACTATATGTAGGGATGTATTGAGTTCCCCAGCTACCCATCTGCACCACAGCTTCAGTTCCCATTCGAGGGCCCACCCCCAAAATATCGAGCATGGAGATAATGTAAATCATTGAGCAAGGCATATTAATGCTTTAACTGTCTTTATGTTGTTTTTTGGATGGATTGCCATAGTGTCAAGGATTTATTTTGTGTAGCGACGTCATTAACTAGAATGTTATTTTGTTAAATCCTCGACTGATATTCTATCTATTGTATTTGGTAAATTTGGCATATGTTGATTTCTCTATTGTAGTTCTTAACCTTCTTGATTTCTCTATGCTTGTGGTCTTTTTATTTTTTTCAATCCAATCAACTATCTCAGTTGTTTATCCTGTTGTTTTCTTTTTCCTACTTCCATTTCCTTGTTATGCTAGATGGTTTAAACTGATTCAATGGAAGGAGATTTTTTGAGATTGATCCCTTGATTTGAGTTAGATATATATTATATCTTTCACTGAATAGTTTTTCTATAAATAGGTGATGGGGCAGTATGTTGGTGCAGAAATTGTTTCAATTAAATTTCTTTAGTATCTAGATATTGAGATTTTTTTGATTTGTGATTATGCACTTGGAGACTTGTTGAGCTATGAGGTGAGGGCAACCTACTCCTACCTAACCTCCAGAAAGTTATGGGAGATAAATACAACATAATTAGACTAATATAAATTAGAACATTAAAAATAAAAGAGAATTCTATAGAAAGAATTCTACACATGAGAGTTTTCTCGTCCTATAACAATCATAATAAGCAATGTTGCATTTATGTTATGAACACGAAATTGCTTCAATTTCAGACCAAGGAGCAAAGAGAATCAACAAGAAAATGCCAGTTAAACAGTCTAAAATCTCTAACATTCTTGGTTAAATTCCGCATTTATTTTTTCTTCCAATCTAGAATTATCTATCATCAAATGACTACTATTGTAAACAGAATCATATAAGAACATATGGCAAAACTTCATAATTAGAGCTGACAAAAGAAAAAATATGAACAATTAGAGATATATTACAAGAATCCTAAAACATCAAACAAGTATCCTAATAACCCAATCCCACCCCAACCATAAAAAACTAGAAAATAAACATCAATTTTTTTGAAAAAAATTACACGAAATAAAGCAAATAAATGCAGAAAAACAATGAAAAAGAGATAATTTGATAATCAAAATTAAAAATACTTACACATGTATTCAGCTGCCGAATGAAGATAGAGAAATTACTATGCTTGAAGCATCTAGGACGCAGAGTGGTGGAGTATTTATGGGAATCCCACACAATGAAGCTGTTTTTGGCCCTGCTCCATGAGATCACCTCATCTGTTGATGGGTCCTCCACCATTTCAAAGGTCTTGATCAAGAACGGAGGTGGGCCGCTTTTGGTCATTTCATTGACCTTTAATTGTGGCAATTATTCCAAAATAATACATAGCCAAAATATTTAATATTCTCTCCATGGTTGGAGTTGACATTAAACCTAATGGATGCATTAATAACTACTTTGAACAAGGCAATAAAACAAACGAGCGAAATAGGATCCAAGGATTTTTCAAGATCACTTCATGCAACCCCTTCATCGGTTGTGGACAAGAACAAGAAGAAGACAACGACGACGACAACGATGATGATGATGATGATGATGCACCTCCACCACGCCAAATCTCCACCACCCATCCATTGATGGGTTTTGTGCTTGTATTTGCAATAAACTACTCTTCTTTCTTTCTTAGGTTTAGGGCAGACGTGTACTACCAAACAACAGGTCACGAAGGTATACTCATCAACTTGATATTTTACTTGAACTTTTTGCTAGTGTACAATCATCAATGGTCAAGATTAAAATTCACCCTCTTTAAGGGTTCAGATTTTTCCTACACTCATTCGGTATGTACACGCAAGACCGGATGATAGAATTCATGTAGACTCTTTATGTGCATAGTTAATTAATAGAATCTATCCATCCTTAAAGGGACTTGTTATTCAAGATTTAGATGTATTCAATCCTTTTAATATTATGCTTATCAACTTATGCTTTTCTTACCTAATTGTAACTTTAGTTTTGACCCTTGAAATGCATTATATGAAAGACCTCATTATGGTTGAATTAAGGATATATTACTGTTATGTTGATGCTTTCCATATATCATCCTTTGAATAGTCTCATGAGAAATATCCAAGAGCAAGACGAATGGCATATGTAAATATAAATATATGCACTAGTCTTCCCAGCTATGCTTGGTTGTATTTTCATTTTCATTTTTTGCATCTATGTTGAAACAAGCAAAAAATTATGGTAATGTTTGGATATGAATTATATATTTTGGATTACGTGTTTTGAGAGAATGAGTTTTGGGAGTAGGGTTGGAGAATGTAAAATTTGTATTGGGGAATGTGATGTCTGTTTGTTTATATTTTCGGAATAATAAGACAATTATTTTAGGAAAATTTGGTATGTTTGTTTATATTTTGGGATGAGACAAATTCTACTGTAGCAATCAAATCAATGCTTTTTTGTTGGGTTTTTGGGGTGAAAATAGAATTGAGTGACTTTTTTATTGTTAGAATAATAATAATAATAATAATAATAATAATAATAATAATAATAATAATAATAATAATAATAAAATACATATGATGTACATATATATAATATGTATGTATATGTTGGAAAATGAGAAAATTTTGGGGATAAAGAAAGATAGAAAAAGGTATTTTGGAAATTTTATTATGGCATTTTGAAGGGGAAACTTTTGTATGTTTGGTTACATTTTGGGAAAAAAAAATTGTTTTCCCAAAATGTAACCAAACATAGCCTATATTTTTCCACCAATCATTCTCTTTCTCTTTTTTAACTTTAATAAAAATAATATTAGTTTTCTAATTGTTTGTCTTATAAATTGTAAGTCTAATTGCAATTACATAAATATAAATCTCCAAAAAGATGCACATAAATTTTGTATTAAGGACCACGAAGATTGCACCTTAATTTATATCCATGAGAAACAATGAAACAACGAAGATTGCACCTTAATTTATATCCATGAAAAACAATGAAAACTGTTGATATTAATAAAAAAATACACAATAATAGTATGAACCCCATGGGCTAGAATAACATCCTATTATTTCAAATTAGTGGTAGAAGCATATATGTGTCCATGTGAGACAAGCATAAAATGAAATGACTAATGATTTCCTATTTGACGGTGTCAGTCGCACGCCCTTCATTTATTTGAAGGAGCAATTATTCTTCTACAAAGCTGATAAATATGCTTTCCAATTTCCAAGGCTTTACACTATGGTAATATTTTCTGGTGCTTTCTTTATTCCCATCACCAAGCATATATCAACTTTGTTGCAAATGTAAGAACAACTACACTTTGCTCTCTCCTCCCTTAAATACCGGCTAAGCTATCAAAAACGTCAAATGAGGCTATCTGTCATTGAAAAGTTGTGCTCAAGTGTCACTTTGCCTTATGGGATAGTTCCAACATATTTCACATGTAACAAACAAGTGCATATAAGGCTCAGCATGGTGAGTTGTTGTGATGACATATAATCTTGGATTTGAGCAAATAGAAATACAAAACCAAATCTTGACCCCATGGCTCCAAGAAATCCCCGACCTCAAGTCCAACTTTTCTATGTGGCACCGTTGGTAGAGGAATTTGATAAAGAGTTCATTGGCCTTCTGGCGGAGTATGCTCGGTTGGAAGGAAGATCTATGAACCAATCTAATGTAGTTGTCATTCATTTATACATTCACTCGGTGAATGTTAATCTGGGACTAATTTCAGCTACAAAGATGCCTGCATGCATTTCAAGAATCTACAACAGAGACATAGTGTGTTTGGGTTTTTGGTTTCTCTATCCCTAGTTAAATACGATGAGGAAAACAACTTCATGACAACCGAAGATTACATTTGGGGCTACATTAATATGGTAATATTTAATACATTAAATTTACATATAGTTTTCTATGTTAATTACATATTTATTTGTTAGCTAATATACATTTGGTTTATAGGGGCATACATGATGAAAGGAGAAGCTCAGTGGTAGAGTTATGTGAGATCTTCGGCCCTCCCAAGCCGATGAACCTTTTCGGAGATTCAAAGATAAAATAAATTTTGGACAATAGACCCAATCAATAATGTTAGCAACAATATCAATGTGTTGATGGCCTTACCCGCACCTCCTGTAAGCCAACCTCTATCTTTTTCTTTCTAGAGTAATTTGGCCAAATTTTATGGACATGATGATGCAAGCCAAGATTCTGTGAAGTGGACGAATGCTATGACATCTCCAACTCTAAGTGCAAATCCATTCTCTGTCGGGGTTGATGGCCTATGGCTAAAGAAGATGATAGGAAACTATTTGGGATCCTAAACCCTTCCCCAAGTGGAGGACAAGCAAACTCCCATGCATCTTACACCAACACTCCAAAACATCATGGCAAGAAATGAATGTTCAATTTCTATGTTAATGACATTCCGTGCTTCTAGTGCTATGAATTTCAAAATTTGCTTGTACTAACCAGTGTTCGTGTGGTTTGTTAGAATGTTTGTGAGAATAACATTCGTAAGCATTATTACGCTAGAGCATAGTGTTGGCCATGATGTTGTCTGCCTTTTGGTCAGAATGAATCCCATCTGATTTTGTGGTGTGTGTATTCACTAGTTTAACAATGTTTGTATATTTGTGCCATACCCAAATTGTAGCTTTTTCTTAATATTGAATAAAGCTTCCTTTTTATGTTCCTACATTATTAATTCTTTTTGTTTTATCTCACTTAAATTAAATGTGGCCTTTAAGAAAAATTAAGAAATAAGAAATGGAATATAGCTATGCATACTCCAGTACATTTCTGACTATGTTTGACGTAATACATGCTTTGTACATCTTATGAAACCGTAAGTTTTGTGCACTATCGCAAAAGCACGTGGGCGGGAAAATCTCACTTTTGATCCCATAACTTAGGGTCAGTTTCAATTGGGTCCCACTCATTTCGGATTTCTCGCATTGCATCCCATAATTTACAAATATTCTCACATTTGGTCCCAACCCCCACCTTCCGTAAAATTGTTAACAGAAAACGCACATGTTGTGCGTGTGGCCATTAACAAGTGGGATTTGGAGGGAAAATTGACGGTGCCTAAGTTATGGGACCAAAAGTGAGATTTTCATATTTATATTTTAAACACTTTTTAATGCTTATTTCCAAATTAAAATTTAAAATTTAACAAAAAATATATTTTAAATTATGTTTTATTAAACAAGTTATTTTGAAATTTAAATTATGTTTTAAATTATATTAATTTTCAATGAAATTTTGAAATAACAAAATTAAAAATAATTTTTAATTTAAATTTTATAAAAAATTATTATAAATTATTATATGAATTAATGTATTTAGTAAAATTATTATAAAAAATTTTCAATTAATATTTAAAATTTTAAATTTAAAACGTTCTAAGTTACACGAACTAAATATTCAATTTTTTAAATACTATAAATTAAATATTTAATAATTTTTCATGTTTGGAGATTTATTTAGTTATTAACTTGTCAAATTTTTTGTTATTTTAGAAAATTATTTAATTTGAAAATAAATTTTAAATTTTACAATATATAATTTTTATTATAAATTAAAATTAATAATTTTCTATTTTTTTTTAAATTTATAAGTTTAAATTTTAAATTTTAATTTTAGTTATTATAAATTTGGAAATAGATTTTTTAAATATAATTTTAAATTATATTCTAATAAGTAAGTTATTTCTAAATTTCAATTATATTTTAAATTCTATTATTTTTAATTATATTTAGAAATAATGAAATTAAAATTAATTTTTAATTTAAAATTTAAAAATAAAATAACCATTCCAAATTTTAAGTATAACTAAAATAAATTTAGATTAAAAATATAATTTAAATTTTAAAAATTAAAAATTAAAAATATAATTAAAAGTCTCACTTTTGGTCCCATAACTTAAGCATCGTCAATTTTCCCTCCAAATCCCACATGTTGACGGCCACACGCACAGCACGTGCATTTCACGTTAAGTATTTGACGGAAGGTCGGGGTTGGGAGCAAATGTGAGAATATTTGTAAATTATGGGATGCAATGTGAGAAATTCGAAACGAGTGGGACTCAATTGAAACTGACCCTAAGTTATGGGACCAAAAGTGTGATTTGCCCGCATGTGAGCTCATGCTTTATTTGCTTTTCATTTATTATAAGATAACTTAATGATTGCTTTGAAATTACTTGATGAGATATATTGTTTCTTTTTCATTAAAGCAGCTACAAAGCATTTAGGGGGCCTTTCGAATGTTTGCAATATCTTAATGTATGTGAAACTTTAACCATAGTGTAAATCAATCTTCTTTCATTCCTACCAATAAATATTGTTCCAACTATATGTATATGTGACTCTCTCATCCACTTTTTAAGATAATAATTTTTAACCTGTGAGGTTCAACTGGCTCAGCAACCTGTCTTTGTCTATGATACCAATCCACAACCTAGAAGACACTATCTGGAAGGCATAGGTTGCCTTAGCATTTGTATAACATTTAAGTTATATAAGTAAGTCGATATGACTTACCAACCTGATACAATCAGATCCCAGTTGATATAACATTCAGAAGAACCTAACTATGGTAGATGCAATCAGATCCCAACTGCTACTAAAGGATCCCCCTCTTCTGTATTACAGCAATTCAGCACCTGCGGCCACTACATAGTCATCTTCAATAGATAGTAGGCTAGATGCATTAGTTGCTAAACAAGGTTCTGTCCCAAGCTGTTAGAACTGATTTTGCTGACACAGAGCTTGCAATTGCATAATACAATAACAAGTAAAGGCCAACATTATATTCTGCTAAATATTACGGGCTAAATTCTCAAAGGTAATGCAGAATCTACATTCATTTGGCAAGATGCTTTTATTTGCACTATTGTAATAGTATTCCCAAACAGTGATTTGATTTACATCAATGGCCAGACAACTATCAACAATCATCGCTCAGCAGCGCACTTCACAGTGAGTTTATTAACGAAACACAATTATATTTAAAACTTCTAATCTTAAGCAACACAAACATTTCAGCACATCACCAATCAAACATGTCCTAAATGGAATTACAACAACTTCATTGCAACCCATTAAGTTTGCACAAAAGATACGAGTCTGGGAAAACTATTCTGCTTATGTTCATAAGTTATTTCCAAATAATTAAATCAAAAAGGGCCCACATGTAGTAATATATCCATGTTGATGGCATCGGTACCTATAAAATAAAGAAACACATCTAAACATAAACTTAGAACGAACATGCAGTACGCCTAAGGAGAACCCAGTGTACCAGATAAAAGCAAACAAACATAATAAGCCTTGGCCTCTTTGTTCATCCCCTCAAAAACATCCATATTCATTTTATTGTGAGCAAGATGATGAGTAGCATTGATCTGGTCATCCAAAAACAAGTCTAAGATTTCAGTAATAGCTTCAAACAAAGATGTTCTCATTGAAGATTCTAAGACAGTTGGCGCGGGCGGCGGTTAGAAGAGCTTATCAACAATATTTCCAAAGGCTATTTTGGTATCTTCGAGGAGTGTGCCCATTATCTTCTCAAAATCAATGTTACACAGATTAATCCTCTTTCGCTTACTTGAGGAAGATGCCTTCTTCTTTGATCCCAATTTGGATGGTAGAGCGACTGATATGGCATCATATTCGATATTAATCGTCCTATCATTTCTATAAGGAGGCTCAACAACATCAGCTAACTTCCCTCCCTCGTTAACACTAGAACCATGCAATAATTCCTAAACAATGCATGCTACATCAAACGACTGATCTCCAGTAGCCCTGTCATTTCCAAAGATTTCTACCCAACTATTATACCATGAGTGAAGCTTCCCTTGAAGGTTTTACTGCATCAGGTTGCACCTACGAATATTTTCGTTATTATCACCAATATTTTAATGCATAATATTTTCTTAATAGTACCAAAAAAATATATAAAAATTTGACATATGTATCTTCACATATTCGGCCTAAACTACTTCTCACTTAACAATGATCAATGCATATTGGTGCCCATACTAGCTCATCCATCTCCACTACAAAAAGTTATGCCTTGTAGAGTCAAATACATCTTCTTCCACACTTGCAGTTTAGATTTTACATGTTTGACGAGAATGCCACTACTCGAAAAAAAATTGCCTATCATCGACTTCAGTCTCACCATGTAACCACCCTTGAAAGAGCCATCACAACGCCAACCACTTGCCCGCAAGTGCTTCAATGCATGTACCAAGGCCTCCTCATCTTGGTGAGTCCAGAAATGGCGTGGGCCAACAAATGCCTTACTTGACCTATCAGTGCTGTGAGATGAGCAATCAGATTGTGCCATAACCTGTGTCATTAAAGATAAAAAAAAAAATTCACAAACTTTTAATATATGTCAAATTATACATAAATCTGTTACATCAATACAAGAATGGGACTCGGGTGATGCAATTTACCTTTTTCGATCAAATACACAACAAATAATTAGTTTGAATAAACTAATTAAAGTAATATATCCAACACACGTAATAATTTAGAAAAGTACAAATAAGAAAGTATTATGATGTCATTCGTGTTCTACATTTCCATCCTAGAGACTAGACAAATCATACTAAGAGATAGTGTGAGCCCCTTTCCAAGATTGGTACATATTAGCGGCCAGGGTATCACGTCAATTGCTTCACTCGGAAGATCTATTAATCGTCTCAATGTGATCAATGTCCATCGATTGAGGGCCCTTATGGGATTCCAAAACGGTGTCTTCCAAAGGTCTAATGGGCATGTCTAATTGTACGGATGTAATTGTGAAGAAGTGCACAAGCTAAAATTATCATATTTTAGGTTTTGATTGGATAATAAGTGGTACTCCTTAGGTCAGTCCATCACCTTTTCAGAAGTCCAAAAGGCTTCTCAATTACATAGTGTGCCCTAGCATGCTTCATGTTGAAATATTCGCGAAGGTTTTGTGCTGCCAATGCTCCATCATTTCAATCATCGAGGTGGTATCCGATGCCATGATATGGAGTCAAAAATCCTTCACAGTTGGTATACCCAGCATCACATAAATAGTAATTTCCTACAAAGCATCATTAAAGGTAGATATTACCCCCAATGTCTATATCAAACAAGACAGACATCGAACATTACATAGCACATAGTAACACTTACTAGTAGGTACTCTGAGGCCATTTGGCTTGTTAACTACTGTGCGTAAAACTTTGCTATCCGCAGCGGAACCCTCCAATCTAACAAGCATATATATGAAATTCATTTCACAATTGCAAACCGCAAGAACATTCATTGCAATCTCACCTTTCCTAGATCGGTAATGTGTTTGTTCACCCACTGGTACACACATCAATATATAAGTGTCATCAAGGGCACCAAGACACCCCCACATATTAAAAGCTAAAAATTCAAATGAATATTACGTTCCATTTCGATATTATGGTTTAATATACACTTTTGTTCGTCAAGTTTACCTTAAAGCATTTCCATGTTTCATTAGTACAATCGTCATCGATGGGTTGAGGTTCAACAAGGAGCAGTGGACTAATCTTTATAATTGCTTTTAGACATTATTTGAAATACTTGCTAATTGTATGACTGGATCTCTTAAAGTCGTGCTTCACAATCATATTCTTCTTTTGATGTGCTAGGATAGACAAAAAAATGGTGACTTGTTCAGAAATGCCTACAAACTTTATGTTTCCCAGCCCCCTACGTGCTCCATCAAATAACAAAGCCTCCAAAAGACATTTCTATTCTATCCATATGCAAGTTATCTAAACATGTTTGATCATTTAATTCCACAATTTCTCTCAAGTGTTTTAATTGATTTGAAATCTTAGAAATCACACTCCACTGTCTAAGGACCCGACTTCGTCTATCGCCACGTCTCCCATAATGTATAATGTAAGCTCTATAAAGCAAATATATGCAAATAATTCTTCGCAGCAAAAATACACAAATCCAAATCAAAATATTAATTTTGGTATTCAATCCATACAATTTGCCTATGATAAATCTAAAAAGAGCAAATTCGAAGTGATTATATTGGAATATTACCAAACATAAAGCAACTACAATAAACAAGGATGGTAGTTCTTCGTCTAAAATATCAATATTCAAACATCGTGGCAGAAGTTACATATGCATGTATTTTTGAGAAATTTTGTTACAAAAACATTGTTAGTTTTCCAAATATATCATATGTCCTCTTTCGGACAAAAAATGATTGTTCTCTTTCTCATATGAACATTAATCACATGACAATAGGCCATTTTCTCTATTATAATTGTACAAAGGTTGGAGCAAAATGATTCTCTTCTTTAGTCCACAAAACTACTAGGCAACAAAGTAAAATGACAAATGGAATAATAATTAAAAACATATCTGCTAACAATTTCATAAGCTAATGGCATCACATGTGTTGCGCCTTATGATGTAGAATTTGATGTCAGACAGTAATCACTT
The DNA here is from genome assembly GCA_018894105.1 of Jacaranda mimosifolia. Classification (NCBI taxonomy): domain Eukaryota; kingdom Viridiplantae; phylum Streptophyta; class Magnoliopsida; order Lamiales; family Bignoniaceae; genus Jacaranda; species Jacaranda mimosifolia. The sequence continues at coordinate 30,860,379 of CM032126.1, forward strand.
TGTGGAGTAATGATAACAAGATTAAAATAATGATACGAGTTCTGATTATAATACAAAATCACCATATATGATGCTTGCATCTCTAAACTAATGCCAAACATTGCCGTTCCAGACACAAATAAAAGGAAAAAAGAGGAACATTTACTTAGTTCACTACCTGTCAGAATCACTTGGTCAAACTTTTTTTATGCTCGATCGTAGCCTTCAAAAATCACCAACATATGGCAAGCAACACAGAAAAATGAGATGCTAAGCACAACCACCTACAACAACATATACATACAAAATAAAGGGGTCAAGTGCTAGAAATGAGAGGAAGATTAGTATTGAGAAAGACTGAGGAAAATCAGAATAGTAGCAAACTACAAAAATTGGAATTTATATTCGACCAACAATGAAGTTGAGAAGACAAAATACAGATCATATGTAATATTGGCTAGGATTTGTCAACATATGTCGGTCATTAGGGTTTTGCAACTGTTAACAGAGAGAAGAAACGAGAAAGGGGTAGTTTGTCCTATTGTTGGTGAATCATCAAGACCGCAGAGACAAAAGGACAAAGTTGAAATTTGGCTTCTCCAATTTAAGGGCATTTTTGACGAGCAACACTAAAAATCAAATTTCAAAATGGCTGTGATCGATAATCACATCCATACACCTGCTACAATAGTAGTGCCTAATTACGTCAATAGTGGCGGGCCATCTATAAAATGAGGGTCGGCCTGCACTTTCAATCTTGCATATCAAACTAACGATTACACAACATTATCTAGTTCAATTGGGGCTATTAGCAAAGCAAGTAGAAGTTCAACCACTTCAAGATTTACAAAATCTAGTGAGAAATTTAATGAATTATCAAAATAATGGATAAGATGCATATTACTACTCTTTGGATGAAAAGAGTTTTAGAGAAGTAAATAGTAAGAGAATACTTGCACAGACTCTAAATGAGGCTTGAAAAAGAAACGAGAGGCTAAGAAGAGTGAGGAAGAACTACAAAAAATTATTCATAAATTGTTTTAAAATATGTGGTGTAAACCATCAATATGCCAATGGATTTGGATCCCTGAAGCAACATGATTATAGTAGGAATGGTTGATGTACTATTTTCTCTAATTAGATGGTTAATTTAGTAACTTGTAATATTTAAAATTAATGATTATTTAGACATCTTTCTAAGATGCATAATTCTGTCAAAGAAATATGAGATCAAACTTTAACAAATGTGATCTTGCTCAATAATGTAAAAAATATATGTTATAGTTATTTATGAAAGAACAATGAATTTAAATGAGACTCCTTTAACCTTTTTCAAATTATAATATTGTTGATTATATATTAAAGTTTGAAATTGTCATTAAATTTAAGTCTTCTGTTTAAAAAAGAAAAGTTAAATTATGTTTGCCAATTATTCTAACAAAAATTATGTATTTAGATTGTCGAGCACACAGTGAAATTGCTTTTTTCTACTGTGATAAAATTTACTAATATAAGGTAACTCTTGAATTTGATATACCTAAACTTATGGAACCACCAAAAAAAATAAAAAATGAAAACACTTATACAACCATCTCAAAACTACCAAAGAAATATTAACTCCGCCATTTGTATTACCTCACTCATAAGTATTAAGAATTCCATGAGTGCACCTGAGTAATCAATAAGCCCCTTTATTTATATGAACTAATTACATGACAACCCTACCTAGAACTAGGAACCTAATACAAAAACAAATTATAATTCTACAATATAAAAGTAGAAAAAATAAATACTTGGAGACTAAAAGTTCAATTCAAACTTGATTTTCAAATAACTAAGTCAAATCCTAATAATCTCTGCCTTGACAAGATTCCTCATCTCAACAGTTGCTCATGGCTCTAACACAAATTAAAATACCAAATCCTGTTAAACTTCAAACACATCATTATAAACATTGAATTAGTAAGATCATAATACCAACTAACTCATCTTGGCCAATACACATACGTAACGAGTCACTATAGAGAGGGACAACCTCAATTCATCCTCTTGCCTAATAGGATTTCTTTCACACCCATCTGCACCCTAGATGCCGTTTGGCACACTCCACTTCCGGTCATCCCGTGAAGTCAGCAAATGGTATAAATTATGATACTTCTCTCGTTTCTTTAGGACCCTTCTATCATGTGTAACTTTTAGGATTCCGCCTCTAGCTAAATATCTAGAGCCCTCGAAATCCGATTGGCTCAAGAAAATTAGAATCTTTCATATTTATTTTATTGCAATATTACATTTTATGTTAGTAAGATATATTAGTAAAATTACAATGGATGCAGTGCAAGATAAGAAGATGACCCTCATGCACAATAACAGAACACCCAAATACTAATATTATAAATATCGTCCTTAATGATAATTTGAGGATGAAATCACATTCTAATTCAAATATTTATTAAAGATTCTATAAAAAGAATTTTTTTCAAATGATAATTTGAGGATGAAATCACATTCTAATTCAAATATTTATTAAAGATTCTATAAAAAGAATTTTTTTCAAATAGATGCATTTTCAAATTAAAGACCCACCACATTTACTTTCACTGTAATGATGATTCTTGAAAAAAAAAAAAATACTCGAATCCAAATTTAAAACATATCAACAGTACACTCCAACAAATTCTTGATTACTAGGATTTTGACTAATGTTTAAATGAATGATGGTTGTTGTAATCTTGTTAAATTTGATTTTGACTAATGTCTAAATGAATTAATGATGGTTGTATGATTAGTTAATCCTGTTATATTCGATTACAACCACATCTTTTCAGTTTTACAAAAAGGTTTTGTTACAACACTAAGGAGTTATATAGTAGCTGGACCCAACATTTGAGAAATGCAAAATCACGCTTTATCTCAAAATCCAAATTAAAACTAAATGACGCAACAAACATGTCATTCATGTGTGATTAATTATTGAAGGAAAGGAAATATATGTCATGCGTGATTGATCATAGGAAAGGAAATAAAGTTGGCCCTATTCCGAGATACTGGGATGTGGGGCTAATAACAATCTACTCCCTGTGAAATATAAAATATTCATAACGATCCCCAGTGAAAAATAAACGTACAAAAAACCCTTTTATATTTTAAAAAACCATGCACACCTTTTCCTCCTTCTCATTTGCTGCCAATTTAATATAATTTTAATATAAAAAGACTAATTTACCCTTATTTATTTAACATATTTTCAATTTAATTTAAATAACCTCTTATCATCATTTTTTTCTTTTCTTTCATTCTTTTCTTTTCTTTTTATTTCTCATTTCTCTCTTCTTCCATTATTTCATATATTTCTCATTTTATACATATATATAAATTTATTATTATTTCTCATTTCTCATTATTGTATATATTTTCATTTTATACATATATAAATTTATTTATAAAAATAAAATCACTTTTATTTTTATTTTATCAATTATATTAATCTTTCTTTCTATCAATTCATTCCAAAGTAAATAAAATTTAAATTTCATAAAAATATATAACATATTTTTTTATTTATACTTAAATACATATATATAAATTTATCTATAAAATTTAAATAACTTTGATGTTATTATCATATATATATATATATATATATGTAATAATATATACAATTATTTAATAGCATCATCTTTATATAAATTCATCTATAAAATTTAAATAATTTTATTTATATTTTTTTCTTTCTAATTATTTATTTCAAATTAAATATTATATATTTATGAAAATATATAATATATTTATATACATATATATTTTTTATAAGATAGTTATATTTATATATTTATTAACATATATATGATAATATATATAATAATATATAATACATATATCATTATATATATATATATATATATATTACAAAACACTACTGCCCCACCCCACCCACGCAGCCCGTCTCCCCAAAACTTACTGCTGCCATGGCAGCATTGTGGCTAGATCTGGCCAGATCCGGCCACTGGCCGCCATGGCCAATGTAGCCATGCCGGCCAATGGTCGCCATCTGATTTCAATTTTATTTTTTTTAAAGGCTGGCCATGGCCAGCCGTTCCTTTTAGACGGCCGGCCATAGCAGCTTCGGGGCGGGATGGGGTGGGGTGGGGTGAGGGTAAGAGATAAGGGTTTAGTAACATGTATAGATGTGTGTATATATATATGGATATACATATAACATATAATATATATGTGTGAATATATATATATATAATATGTGTGTGTTGTAATGTACTGTTGGGGGGGGGGGGGGGTTAGCTAGTGGGTTGGGTATAATATATATTTATTAAATATATATACAAATAATATTTATATATAATAATATTATTTTTATATTTATATATTTTTTTTTTTTTTGTGAAATTTAATTTGAACCGTCGATTTTTTTTAAAGCATCCAACGGTTAATATTATAAGGGGTAGAAAAGTCATTTTATACATAAAAACCTTAGAAAATTCGCACGAATGCGCGAGTGAGGCACGTAAGGAGTCTCGTTGCATGATTTTCAAAATGATGAGGGGGTTTTTTATATGTTTTTTTTTCACCGGGGGGTCTTTTGCCTATTTCATTTTTCACAGGGGGATACAATAATATTTTCCCTTGCTTACATTTACCAAAAGACATGAGAAACCATCAAGTGTGAATCAATTATCTAAAATTAGTTTAATTTAATTTGCAGTTTGGTAGAATTATAGCGATAAATTCATCTTTTAAACAATAATTATAATTTAATTAATTTTCTATAATAATAAATGACTTCCAAAATCACATTAAAAAAAAAAGTTGGTATATAAATTATTAGCTATTACATGATAATATTAACACAAAAAACACTCAAAGAAATACTCGATTTATCTTATGTTGTAAGAATCAATGACTTAAGAAGTCAACTTATCATAAGTTGTTATTCCACTTTTACTCGTTAAAGCATATTTCATAATAACATATTCCTCATTATATGCGTCGACAGAATAATAATAGAGACGGACCTTCCATGTCTACTATGGATTTAAGCATCATTTGTATGGGAAAATTCGAGTATTGATCAAAATATTTATAAAAGTAATTTATGTATTAATTTGTAAGAGTAATTTTTATTTTACTTCTTGAACTCCCATTACTTCAACCCCCAAAAGATGAAAGAGATAATATCCAAAATCCCAACTCACCTGTGGCAAAAAGGCACCTAAAGTAACACCAAACTACAAGCAAACAGATTATTTTTCGACATTTCCTTGAAAAATCCCTTTCCTCTCCCTTAAAAATGAAGCATGCAATGAATGTCTGTTTGATGTCTCCTCTTTTTGGGGTCATGAAAGCACACATACTTCTGTACATTTCAGACTTTTTATGTACGTTGATTTCAGCTTTTGAAAATGGGAGCAAAAATTTTCCTCTTTTTGGAGGAATATGTGCAGAAAAAAGGATTTTTGGGTTCAGAACATTTTTCTCTATAATTGTTGTGTCAAACGTGGAGTTTGCAGAATGTTGGGAATGAAAATAAATGATCAATTCCCTCTTTATGCTATGTGATTTTATTTTATGTTTGAGAGTTGAAATTTTTTTAAATAATTTATAAATTGTACTTGTCTTGCACCCTTGGCCTTCAAAACGCCTTGTCTTTTAGTAAGGACAAACTCTCATTGCACAGGTAGTATCTTGATGCGATTAAATTTTTATATTTAATAATAAATTTGATCATCATCATTAATATTGTGAAAACAACGATTGTATGCTGCTTTTCAAGCTCATCAAATTGGGGCTACCTAATCTTGTTTCATCTTACACTATAATAATAATAATAACAACAACAACAATAACAACAACATGTTAAGCTATAATACAAAAATTGTCACTCATGTACAAATTAAGTAATAAAAAACTTTGACAATATTTTGTATTGTAGGTCTAAAAATTTTTACAAACTTAATATGAATAAGATTAACATTTAAATTATTATTATTGATAATTAGTGACAACTTAGTGAAAATATCATAAATTATACTAATAATTTTTATGTTACTAGATTGTCATTTTAAATGTTCGCTAATTGTTAATGGTGACAGTTTCTGCTAGAAAAATGTATTGAAGAAGTTGGAAGTATGGTGTGCCTAATTGCGTACAAAAAATCCTATATTGTCCTTAAAGTAATAATTACCCCTACTATTTATGATACAGGGACCATGACAATTCACCCTTAGGATTCAACTGAGGCACCCAAGAAATTACAGTCAGCACTCTAAAATTCCTACTTAAGAATTTCTGTTGATGTTAAAAAATAATTGAGAGAGTATGAGAATATCTTTTGCTGAAAAGTAATAACGCTTTTTTTCTTTGAAAATTACATACATAATTTGTGTGGATAAATTCCCCTTATATAATGTTACAACAATTATTCACAACAATTATGACCATTAGTTTAAACAATACACTGATTTTAATAGTCTTATCTTTTTCCTAACAGTCACATTGTCTGATTAAAAACATAATTTAAACAATTAATTAAATTAAGTATTTTATTAAATTCTAAATCAAAATATAATTTGAATTTAATCTACGCCGCGTCATGCATGTGCTAAGATTAATTCCCATGTACTTGGACAATCTCCAAAACCTGAAAATAATCTTAAAGTTTAACAAGAGATTCAACTAATAAAGGGACTCTCATTTTCTCATTTTTTTTCAATGTGGGATTGAAATCCCAAAGAATTATCTTCTCTTCTCCACTTAATATTCTATCTAGAAGTTCTAATTAATTCCAACAGTTTCTAACATTCGTTCTTATTACTATCAAGTCATGTTATGAAACATAAAAATTATTATTACTTAAAAAATATTGTTCATGACACAATAAAAATGGGTGAATTGCATTTTACCCCCCTGTGAAAATGGAAAAGAGCAAAAAGACCCCCTATGAAAAAAAAAAAAAAAAAAGGCAACAAACCTCCTTGTGATTTTAAAAAAATAGCAAATTACCCCCCTCTGTCTCGTGGTGTAATTCACGCACGGCAAATGCGATTGTTTGCAGTTGAAATGTCAATTTTACCCCTAAATATTAACCGTTTGATGAATTAGAAAAAAATCAATGGCTCAAATTACTTCTGATTATAAAAAATTATAAAATATAAAATATATTTATTTATATAATTATTTATATATCTCTACATATACATATTTATATATAAAATATATGTATATGTATTATATATACATATTTATATATATATAACCCACTACCCACTACCCCCGGCAACCCACCCAACCCCCCACCCCCCCACCTTACCCGCGAGCGGCGGCCATGGAGGCCATCTCTGCGAGCGGCGAGGCCAGCAGCGAGCGGACGGCGTTTCCGGCGGCTGGTGGTGGGGGTGGAGGAGCGGTCGGCCACTGTATATAAGTATGTATATACATATATTTAATTATATATATAAATACAATTAATTAGATATTTATGTATTTATATAAATAATTATATAAATAAATATATTTTATATTTTATAATTTTTAATAATCAGAAGTAATTTGAGCCATTGATTTTTTTCTAATTCATCCAACGGTTAATATTTAGGGGTAAAATTGACATTTCAACTGCAAAAACCCTGAAACAATCGCATTTGCCGCATGTGAATTACACCACGAGATAGAGGGGGGTAATTTGCTATTTTTTTAAAATCACAAAGAGGTTTGTTGCCTTTTTTTTTTTTTTCATAGGGGGTCTTTTTGCTCTTTTCCATTTTCACAGGGGGGTAAAATGCAATTCACCCCAATAAAAATTATTTTTACTCAATATATGCATTAGAAATAATTTTTATATTATCAATTTTTTCCTCATTAATATCACATTTTTTTATGGTATTAAATGAGTCAAATATTTTGAGACAATATATAAGCTATTTTGTTCAGTCATCTTTCGAAATACTTTTCTATTGGAATAAAACTTCTGTTACGAGTACCCGTGAATAACACCTCAATGTGACAGCCATATTATTTTATATATATGTACGTATGTATATTTATTGGTGCTGCAATTGTAGAAAAGGAACCGGCCAGGAAAAAGTGCCTCATTTAATGCTGAAAGTGAAATTTTCTGCATGCCTAATAAATTGCAACCCCCGGTGTTCGCGCTACAACTTTCTTGAACTTAATCTAGTTGGGCGGGTCGGTTTGCTATATTTATTATTTGGTACGACTTACTCTGATGACGCAGAGTGGACCTAATTATTATACAACAACTTCTATAGTTTTTTAATTTGTAAGCCGTTTGGATTTATTTTTTTAAGGTATTTTTATTTTTTAATAAAAAAAAATAATAAAAAGTTAGTTATAAAAAGTATTTAATTACATTTAAAAGTTTATTGATCATTTAAAAGTAATAATCGAACATAATTTAATTACATCCATTTATCATATCATTATATTTTAAGTTTCATTGCTATAAAAATACTTATTTGGCATTATAAGACATTGTTATACTTGATTCTTCAATCATTTAATTATAGAATTAAATTTTTATAAAAAAGAAACTGATTTTGATCAAATAGAAATTTGCATTGTATTATTGCCATATCATGATATTCACCTTCTGCTCATTATTTTTTCACATCATTTTATGTTATAAAAGTAGGGAAATAAGTGATGCAATTATGATGTAAATAAGCTTCAAATCCAACAATTTATATGAAAAACACTTAATTCGATATATTGCATAGGAGCTCATTACTTTCTTCATCCAAAACCCATGTTAGCATTGCTATAGGACCCTATGTGTACATATATATATAATACTATATATATTGAAATTCGAATTATTAATAGAACGGATCGAACCAAATTCATATTTTCTTTATTTATTTTGATTATGAATTTTTTAATCAAATTTTTTATCGATTAAAGATACTAAATAATCAAATCGAATTCGAATTAAAGTCCGCTCCATTAACAGCCCTAATGTTAGTTGAGGCATTAGCCTAAGTCCTTGTTGGGCCATCTGTAATTTTTAGAATCACATCCTCGTTTGTCGACTTTCTATTGGTCCAGCCCAAAGGGCCAGGCTTATATCGCTCAAAACCCAAAGCTGGATTGCGTGGGATAACTTTGTTTTTCTTTAGGCCGGTCCAGCATGCCGAAAAGAACTTTTATTGGTTCGGTCTAGTTCAACATAGTTTTTAAATTTATTTTCTTAAGTTTGAATTTTTTTTTTTTAATTTATCCAAATTTTATTTGCATTTTATATATAAGTGAAATGAAATTTATAAACTGATCCAAACTATAATACCATTTCTACTTATGGCTAATGACCGCATACTACAATAAAAGTTCTTTTGAAGATTTCAGTAAATTGTAATACATGGAATGGATTTGGGCCACAAAACTATTCATATGCTCTCCTGGAGTAATGGAGGACATTGATTAATTTTGGTTGAACCCAACTCAGTTTTTGCTATAGGAAGGCGAATATGTTTGTAGATCCCATTTTTTTTTGCCTTTCCTTCTTCCTTTTTCCTTTTTTTTTACTTTGATAGCATCCGTTTAATTTTATTTATTTATTTATGCGTGCGCACACACACTAAAAATTTGTCAAGATTTGAACTTGTCCTCGACCCATTAAACTACTACTCTCTAAAAATCTTTGTCATTTCCTTCTCAAAAGGAACCATATATCAATAAAATTTGGTGGAAATATTCCCAACACTCAAAGAAACATATCATAAAAACAGTTTAACAAAATTCAATGGCCAGAAGTTTTCTGCTCAAAGCCTCAAGTTGCAAGAATTTCACATACAAGTTTGAAGACGATAATATTGAGCCAATCGACCATTCAACTTCTTTTTTGTAAATTATAACATTTTAAAAAATTATATGAAATGAACTTTTATTTGAATATCATATGTTCCTCTACTTTACATGTGCCTATTCTTATTCTTATATAGGTAATATATAAGTGGTTCTTTTAAAGAAAAAAATGTTCTTCAAAAATACTTTCATTTTTAAAAAAATAGAATAAAAGTATCATTTAAAGTTTAAATTTTTTAAAAAGTATTAATAAATTATTTAATGATTTCAAACCATCAAAATTATATATTTATATCCATGATTGTTATTTTAACGTAAATACATACTCTAAAATTATATCATTGTGAACATAATATATAATAATACATAATAATAAAAGTTTAAAGTGATTTAGAGCAAAATTGACAGTGTATAGTAACAGTTATATTTTTATTAAATAAAATAACCATGTTTTATTTTCAGCATAGTCTAGGGTTTCTACTGCAAATCATATTCTTTCATAATAATCTTTCATACTACATATTACTGAAAAAGGTGATGGTCCCAGAACTATTCTCAAAGTATTTTTCAAAATTATATTTAAAAAATGAAAACAAATACTTTTTATATATGTATATATTTATTCTTCTCCTGCGGAACGAAAGGAGGCTTCTCCGCCTCCACTGAGCAAAGTCTGATTATCGAAGTGGAAGAATTGATGGGTGGCCCCAAATCCCAGTGGCTGACTCTCTCCATCACTCTCGCGTTGGCTTCTCTCTCTGCTTCCACCGCCGTCTCTCGTGAGTTCCAATAGATAAAAACAGGCACACTGAGTAATTCTGTGCACCTACTCTTGATTAATACACAGTATCCCTTTAGAAATGTATATGTTCATTTTCATCTGCTGCAGTTTATTTGTGGAGAAGGAAATGGAAATCGAGTTTTTCAAATGGGGAAGCGAGCAGGAAAAGAATTCAAGAACTTGAAGCCTCGTTGAAGGGTGCAGTGGAAAAGTGTGCTGCTGAAAGAAAAGGCCGCATCAGGGCTCAACAGGTTGTTTTATTTTTTTCTTTTCTTGGTTTTCCAAAAAAATTTAATTTGAATTTTATGGTGAGAAATCATTGTCGAAGAATTTATCAAAATTGCTAAACTTCCCGGCTAATATTGCTGAACTGTTATTGAAAATTGGCACTTTTTTTATTTGCTCATTTTCTGCATCCATTTTCAGCAATTTATATGTATTTCAACAGTTGGGAACTGTTGCATTTCTTCCTTGATAGCCTGAGTGTGTCTTATTTTCGTTCCATTTGTTGGCCGCTTTACAAGAAATGTCTAATGAAGTCAAGATTTATCGCAGGGAGTTTAAAATTGTTGTTTTGAAACATTGCAACCCATATGGTCTTTTGTGCATTTTTAGAATTCTAAATGCAGCCGAAGGAGCTGGGAAGTCTATGTAGCAAAATGTTTGTCTTTGCATTTGATAAAGCCAAACATAATATGCAATCTTCATAAATCATTTGTGCTATCTAATTTTTCTATTTATTGGTTAATGATGTATATATTGAAGAACTGCAATTCCTCGTAAACAGAATCATATGACGACAATCCCATAACATGGTCTGTTACAGTCAAAGGTTTTAATTTTCATGTCTTTTGCAGGCTTTGAGGGAAGCATTGAGTAGGTCTAATCATGAAAAACTTGAACCTAGTTCATATCCCATGGCACCTATTGCAGTAGTCCGCTCATGCTTCTCTACACGGTAATAAAACAGTAGGCACAAATTTTTTGCTCAGACATAAAGATTAAAGTGCTCTCCTAATTGACTCTGATTAACAATATTTATTCTTCTTGTCATCTCATACGACATAAAATAACAATGGATAAACTTGTGACTGATTATTATGCATCTTTGAAGATATATATTGGACTTTGTGCAGAAACGGGACTCCAAGACAGCCTTTACTTGTACCTCTTGCAAGGGCATCCTTGATATTTGATTCTGCTCGGGTTCCTCAAGCATCTCTTGAGGGCCTTGAAGGGTATTCTCACTGCTGGATAATCTATGTGTTTCATCTAAATACAGATCTTGAAAAGTTATGGAAGCATCCATCACAGTCAAAATTTAAAGCAAAGGTTTATGCTCTCATTTTTGTTTTTTAAATTTCTTAATCATTAATGACTTCTTTAAGGTCATTGAATGGATGGATAGGTAAGGGTACCAAGACTCAAAGGTGAAAGAATTGGAGTCTTTGCTACAAGATCTCCACATCGTCCATGCCCCATTGGATTAACTGTGGCAAAGGTATTATTAAGTTGTACAAAGGCAAAGCCCTATATTTCATGAGATCATACTCAAGGGGCTCTTTACTGCTCCTCAAAAAGGTAAAAAAGCATTTTGTAATGAATATGATGAAAAGAAAAGATGGGTGTAGCTAATTACCATGGAGGAGAATTTTTCAACTAAATTTCCAGAAACTACAATGGAACATTGTGGAGACTATATCAAAATATTCAACGTATTGTATATTTTGACAAATCAATCATTTGTTTTTCACTCTTCAGTTTAGCAACTTTAGAAATAAAACCAGACTGAACTTTATCCAAGTAATCTATTTTTCAGTTGTAACAAGATTCCAAGTTAAACAAGACTTATTGCATCTATTTAATTTAATCAAATCATAAAGTGGTGTAAATTGTGGGAAAAAAAAATGTTTCATCACTAACTTTATAAGATAAGAGCTGATCTGTTACTTCACCTTTTCTAGAAATAAAATCATGATTCAACTTTTTGGATTTTTAGGTGGAGGCAGTACATGGGCATATGGTGTTACTCTCAGGTGTAGATCTGGTTGATGGAACTGTAAGCTCACTATAACTCCATTAGTAGCTATTTTATGAAAAAGAAACTTCGGGGGTCATGTGGCATTATATGGAACACAACCTAGTACTTTGATTCTATTACAGCCTGTCCTGGATGTCAAACCTTATTTACCATACTGTGACAACATTCACGGAGCGACAGTTCCTGACTGGGTGAAGGTACATTCTGTTCCACAATATTCTACTTATGAGCAGTTTTTTTGCTGTGTTACTGTTGCTATTTCTAGTAAACTTTTTAGGTTTGATTGTATAATCTATATCACCTATCAAATTGTAATTTAAGCGCGGGAGTAAATCTATCTTTATTCTAAATCACCTTCACACATTTATGTTACTTTGAGATATTATTTTCATGCTAAAGCAAAAAATTACACCTTTAGAGAACCTGTTATTCTTTTCATAATTTGTTCCACCTAGTGCAAATCATTCATTCAGCCATTCCTGACATCAAGGTGTAAAGAGAATTGTGAAATATAATTAGTACATAGTTTTAGCTTTTCTGCAAATTTATTTGATTTTCCCCTTCCCAATAGGAAGTTAACACCAAATTCTTTAACAGGTGGACAATGCGCTAGCCGTAGCTTCTGTAAACTTCTCTGAAGGCTTTTCATCAAGTCTTGCAGATTGTTGGTTACTGGTGGTAAGACCTTAGAACTCAGTTCATAGGACTAGACAACTTTGCGTTTTATTAAGCAACTCTGTTCACTTGCTGTTTTACGTTTATCAATATTTTTATGTTGTAGTTACTTTGGCAATTGTTCTTAGCCTCTCTTGGGAAAATGAATAATATGAAAAAGTGGTCAACTCACCATGACACGTCTCGTGGTTGAATATGCAAACTTAAGAAAAGTAGCATGCAGCATATTGCATCCTTCTGTTTAGTTAAAACTTAAAACAGTTTCAAAAGAACACCTGCAGCATGGATATAAAATCCTGATCAACCAAACAAGTGAAAGTTTTGTCTAGCATCCAGGTTTAATAAATACATGACATGCTTATATATGGGCAGCATCTTCATGTTAGGTATTTTCAATTGTCTTATAAAAGAGTTGACTAAGTTTGGTACTTTTATCACCTATTCACGTAATAAACTGTGGAACTGGATATTTTTTAACCTACCAGAAATGTGAGTTTATCTTTTTAACATTTTCCAGGAAAAGAAATCACTTTATGCTTCTCCAGATGAATTCCGGTCCTTGATAAGACAGGTGCTCTCATGGGACATAAGATCAGTATCTCAACGAAGCCGACCTCATCAAGCTCCGGTTAAAACCGAAGCTGGAAGTAGTATAGGTGATGTTGACGATGGTGTTGAAAATATTGTAGCCAATGATGCTTCAAAATTGGAAAGTTGCCAAGAAGATGAATACTTTGAAAATGGAGGTGAGCTTGTTTCTTCTCTAACAGGTGATATTGTTTATCACCTGATTTTGGAAGGCCTGGATGTTTCATACAGAATCGATTCCAATGCCAATGTTCTTGTAGAGAAAGTTACCCTTGCATCTCACATACATAGTCACAGTAAAATGATCACTTGACGGGTTTCTTGCTCTTTATGCCACTTTGTTTAACATTTGGTACTATATTACTGTCTGAATCTTACATCTCCCCCTTGTCATAAAGAATATAGGGCTCTGGCCGAATTCCGGCTATTTTAGTTCGATAATATAGCAATCCAATACCGAAAACAGTCGTCTTTTGGTACAGGGCTTACTCACCTGTTTCATCATTTCACTTTAGTGGCTGATCAGAAAATGCAGGAAGAATCAATGTCTAAAGGGGTTTATTCCTTTTTCCTTAAAATGTTTTCATCTTTCTTCTGATTGAGGCCGAGAGGCGGGTATCTGTGAAGCCAACGTTGTTTTAGATGAACAAGAAATGAAAACAATTTGCAACCTTTTGTAGTCAAGTATCTATTCAGGAAAATTTTGGTTAAACGATGTATGAATCTGTGCTCTCGGATATTGTCTATTGGTAGCAAATATTTATGTTGTATGAATTTTGTTCAGTTTGTTTGTCCAGTTTTCCCGTGAACAGTCACATTTAGGGCCAAGTACAAGTTTGGGCTATCCCCCGACTTGAATGTTTGAACTGGGATTTTCTCTTGAAGATAATGGGCCGTGGCCTTATACATTGATAGAATGTCTGAGTGGAAAATATGGATGTGTTTTCATTTTTATTTTTTTATCTTCAATATTTTTAAAAATTGAAAAGTTAGTTATAATTTTAACATAAAAATAAAATTATACTTGTATGTTTTTTCTGAAATTAATGATTAGAGTAGGTATAGGGTTAAAAATTTAGAGGAATTATATTTTTTATATTTAAAAAGTTTTCTTTTTTTGTCAAATCGAATTTAAATCTGATTTGATTTAATAATATGATGATAAAATAGGTTTGGGAGAAATTGAAAGTCAAAATAAAATATATGTTATATGAAAATGGGTAGGAGTTAAGGGAATATTTGGATGTGTTTTGGGAAGTTTTGAGTTGTATGTTTTGGAGAAATAATTTTGGTAGTGGGGTTAAGGAATGTAAATGTGGGATCGAGAATGTCATGGCTTTTTGTTTATATTTTGGGAAAAGAAATAGAAAATGTTTTGGAGAGTTTTCATGTATTTGTTTATGTCTTGAGAAGGATAATTTTTACTGTAGATGTCAAATTAATATTTTTTGGTTAAGTGATTAGGGATTAAGTAATTTTTTGATTTTATTTATAATAAAAAAATATATGATATATATCTATATATATGTGTGTGTGTGTATATGTAGAGGAAATGAGGAGCCAAACGGTTGGTGGGGATTTTGGTCATCCGGGTTTCTTTAGTAGGGGTGTTTTGGGGCATTCTTGTAGTGCATCTTGGCTCCAAAATAACCTGTATTTTCACATATGTTTTGTCTAAATAATTTTATTCTGGTAAAATATATCCAAACATTGCCTAATAATTTTTTATTTTCAAATAATATTGACAATGAAAAGAGGCAGTGGAAATGAAAACAAATATCAACGCGGAAAAAGGAAAAGTGTAGTTGATATGGGATGGCCCAAGAAGCCCAGCCCAAAATCTATAGGTCCAAGAGTATAATATCAAGCCCATTTTATCCTTAGTTGCCCAATCACATTATCGACCAAGGCCGACCTCTCACACAAGGGCTGCAGTCATTCACCAGGCCGTGTACCGGAGCCAGACGCTCGACTCGTTCGACTATAACGCTCGGCTACCTCTTCCATGAGTCACCAACCCACACCCTGGTCGACCTTATGGCCGACCAAGGTGGTTGATTAGGTGCAAAATCCCCTTGCGACTGTATTAAATGCCTTGAAAGGCAGCATGCCTACGCATTAAAGGAATGTGCCGTCCCAGTACCACCCATGTTGCCGCGCAAGGCAGGGGGAGCGCCTATAGTGTACTATTTTGTCTATAAAACTTGGAGATGCAACCACCTGGAATAGTACAAAAATAAGAGATAATTTAAAGCCCCTTATGCAAGGATAAGAACCCTCTCTACATGCTAAGGGCATCTCAAACAAATTCCTCATTGAGAGAAGGCTATAAATACCCTTTTTCCAGCCTCACTAAAGGTATGTCATTCTCTACTAGAAAAGCCCTCACTCGGTTGCTCACTATATCTAGTCGATCTCATACTGACTTGAGCATCGGAGTGCCTTAGTCGATGGCACCTTGGCTAGCCTGACGTTTGTTCATGATTGTAGGACTCAGCCCAACCATTTGAGGAGCTCAATCATGCGACCATCTAGGTCGGCCCTTCAAGATTCATCCCCAAATCAAATTATAAGTAGTTTTTACCCTCATCATTTGGCGCCGTCTGTGGGAACTTGAGTCCGCAATTGAAGATGGTTAACTCCAAGTGAACCTCATTGGGAAGAGAAGAAAATTGGAGGTTTGTCTTTCCCCCACCTTGACCTCCGCAAGAACTTGGCGCATCGAGGTTGAGCGCCCAGCCAGAATAGGTGGTCACCCGACCATGCCCCAATTAATGCAGCTCATCAGCGAACAGATATTGGCTCAGATTTTTGCTCAACTCTCTGCTGCTCTAAATCGACATGCCGTACAGCAAAAACTGGCGGCCAGCACAACCCCGCAACCTGCACCCCTTGAGGAGAGACTGCCTAAAGAAAATCAAGATCTATTAGAATCCATATGGCCTCTATTGAGATGCGAAATTAGCCAAGGCCGTTTTCCAAAGGAAATAGCCCGGCCCACCCCCGTGAAGAGGTAGCGGATTCAGTTGATTATGGCATTCGACCCATTCGAGTCTCGCAGCGCAATAGGGTTGAGCGCCTAAGACCCCAGTCGTACAGAAACGCATCCTAAGTTGATAAGGAGGAGTGGGATGAGGTACCCCACCAAGTCCAATAGCTAAACAGATGCCTAGAGAAGATCTCGAGGAGAAACACAGAGAAAAATCACTATCATGAGGGGCCCCCAAGGTTCCGATGAGAGAGAGACTCACCGTTCATCCAAGAGATCATCGATGAGCGCATCGCTGTCGACGCCAAAGTCCCGATCGACCTACATAGATACGATAGCTCGTCGGACCCATACGAGCATTTGATGCAATCGAGCACATATTGCAGCTGCATGGGCATAGCGATTATGTTAGTGATAACCTTTCAAGGGATAGTGCTCGACTGGTTCGTTAAGCTGGAGCCGGTGTTGATATACTCATACGACCAGTTGTGCGACAAATTTTTGCACTAGTTTGCGAGCATGAGGAAGGTAAAGCTCCATCATACCCACATGCATACAGTGAAACAAAATGAAGGAGAATCCTTTCGAGACTTTTTTACCAGGATTAACACGGAAGTGCTAAAGATTGATAGACCCCGGATCGAGTTCCTGATCAACATGTTTTTCTTAGGCCTCAGACACAAGGAATGTGCTAACGCATTGGTGCGCGAGCGACCCAGGTCGATGTAAGAGCTCTTTGACCTCGCGGAAAGATACGGACTCAAGAGGACATGAATAGACTAAAGTATGACAATCTTGAGGTCGATAAGAAGAAAAATAAAGAGAATGATGATCTCCAGTGCAGGGAAGGTCGTCGATCCCCCATTAAATGCTTCCATTATTATACTCCACTTAACCTCCCGGGAAGGAGGTGCTATTTGCTATCTAGCATGACAATCTCC
This sequence comes from Jacaranda mimosifolia, assembly GCA_018894105.1. Classification (NCBI taxonomy): domain Eukaryota; kingdom Viridiplantae; phylum Streptophyta; class Magnoliopsida; order Lamiales; family Bignoniaceae; genus Jacaranda; species Jacaranda mimosifolia. Next base: position 30,878,207 of record CM032126.1, read on the forward strand.
TTAAAAGGCCAAGGAAGCTGACCGAGACCGAAGCCATGAAAAAGTCAAAGAAATACTATAATTTTCAATTTACGCGACGAGATTGAAAGGCTGATTAGGCAAGGCCATTTCAAAAAGTACATTGATGAACATGCCAGGCATGAAGAGGGTAAAACAGATCGGACTCCCTGTAGAGAAAGGTCGGTTAGCCCAAGAATAAAAAATAAAGGAAAGAAACTTGCCTAAGATCCCCACCCATCCGTTCGAGGAGTCATCGACATGATTGCGGGAGGCCCCACTGGGGGGGACTTGAAGTCCGTCAGAAGGCAGACCCAACGACAATTGGAATCGACCAAATCAGCCCAGGTCGAAATAATTTTCCAGCTCTCAACCAGCACGGAGCCAATCTCCTTCACCGAGTCTGACCTCGACCATCTGCAGAACAGAGGTGTCAACCACAAGATAGACTGCCCCATAGTTGTAACGGTCGAGATAGCCAATTTTGAAGTAAGAAAGATCCTAGTCAACAATGGCAGCTCCGCGAACATCATATTGTTATCAACTTTGAAAAGAATGAATTTGGAGCAATTAAATTTGAGCAAGTCCGTACGTCGCTAGTCAGATTCGGAGGATTGAAAATCATCCCATAAGGGTCTATTAACCTGTCCACATCATTTGGACAAGCCCCCGGCAGTAGAACCCTCCTGATAAACTACCTAGTAGTTAACGCTCCATTTGCTTACAATATCATCCTTGGTCGACTTGCCCTGAACGACTTCAGGGCCATTGTCTCGACCTACCATATGAAGATCAAATTCCTAACCCTAGCAAGAATAGGAGAGCTTGTGTGCAACGTTAGGGAAGCATGGTGTTGCTATACCATTTCAGTCGAGTCCAATGAGCAGAAGACACGACCTCAGCTGAAGCCCTCGGTGGACGCCCCTGTAGCGAAACCTGATAAGGGACCTGCATCTAAGAAGAGGAAACTAGAAGACACCTGGGTCTAGCCCATTGGGGAGTTCAAAATAATCGAGCTAGAGCCTGGAAACCCTGACAAGACCACTCTGATCGGGAGTGATATGGGCCACCATATGGAGTGCCTCATGATCGATTTCCTTCACAGAAACATCGACTTGTTTGCATGGAGAGCTTTCGACCTCCAAGGAATCAACCCAAGTGTCATTGTCCATCGCTTCAATGTGGACCCCTCCTAAACCAGTGAAGCAGAAGATAAGAACCTTCAATGCTGAGAGATCCCAAATCATCGAAGATGAGGTCAACAAACTCTTAGAGGCAAGATATATTGTAGAAATTCAATATCCCTTTTGGCTTTGCAATGTTGTACTCGTCCCTAAGAATGAAGAGAAATGGCGTATGTGTAATAATTTTACCGATTTGAATAAAGCTTGCCCTAAAGATCCTTACCCCCTGCCTCGCATAGATTTACTAGTGGATTCCACAGCTGGTTGTGAATTATTGAGCATGATGGATGCTTTCTAAAGCTATTATCAAATATTTATGGCACTTGAGGATAGAGACAATACCTCTTTCATCGTCCCAAACGGAGTATACTGTTTCTTGGTCATGCCATTTGAACTAAAAAATGCAGGAGCAACTTACCAGAGATTGGTCAATTTCATGTTCAAGAGCGAGATTAAAAAGTCCATTGAGGTTTACGTCGACGATATGATTGTCAAAATAGAAAAAGTCGAGGATCACCTGATTGACCTCAACCATACCTTCTCTATACTGTGGGCCTTCGGTATAAAGCTCAATCCCAACAAGTGTACTTTTAGGGTTCAAGGAGGCAAGTTCTTGAGTTACATGGTCAGCCAAAGGGGGATCGAAGCAAACCCACAGAAGATCTAAGCAATGTTGGACATTGCCCCGCCCTAAACAGTTCAAGACGCATAACGCCTAGTTGGTAGGATAATAGCCCTCGGTAGATTCATTACACGACTGGCCGACAAAAGTTTCCCTTTTTTCAAAATACTCAGAAATGCGAAAAAAATTAGATTCCAATGAATGGAGCAGTGTGACCAGGCTCTCATCGAATTCAAGCAATACCTCTCCTCGCCACCCATGCTCGCCAAGCTCGAGTTGGGAAAAGTTCTGCAACTCAACCTAGCTGTGTCCACTGCCTTGATTAGTTCGGTGTTGGCCCCGACGAGAGACGAAACTTATCCACCTATTTATTACCGTAGTAAAGCCCTGCAGGGGCCTGAGCACAATTATCTGGAGATCGAGAAATTTGCCCTCGCCCTGGTTACAACAGTACGGAAGTTGCGACCTTACTTCCAGTCTCATGCGATCGTAGTACTGACAAATCAGCCGTTAAAACAGGTGTTGTCGAAGTCGGACACGTCAAGAAAACTCACTAAATGGGTTATTGAGCTTGGGGAATTCGACATCACATTCCAACTGTGAACGCCCATAAAAGCACAGGTTCTGGCCGATTTTGTCGCCAAAAGGCTCGACCTCCCTGACCAACACGATCAGAACTCCTCTATATGGACATTACACGTCGATGAGTAAGCAACTACCTCGGGAGGCGAAATTAGTGTTTCACTCCACTCCCCACTCACCGAGAATATGATTTCTCAATAAAACTCGAATTCTCGATCACCAACAACGAGGTAGAGTATGAAGCCCTCATCACTAGGATGAACATGGCCACAGCTCGAGGTGTCGAGCAGCTAGTGGCGATCATCGATTCCCAGCTGGTCGCAGAATAGGTCGAAGGAAACTTCGAAGTCAAAGAAGCTAAGATGAGTCAGTACTTGGCTGAGGTGAAACAATTACAGTGGTCGTTCAAGAACTTTACCCTAAGCCAGGTACCCCGGTCAGAAAATAAGCAGGCAGACACTCTCTCCAAGATTGCTCGCTCGACGAGAGGGACCAGAGAAAGGACCATAACGTTCCGAGTCACCAGCAAACCATCTATTGATACTCACGAATCGAATTTCGTGGGAAGCATTGAGGAAGCAGCTCTCTCCTGGCAAGACCCAATCAAGCTCTACTTAAGCCAAGGGACAATCTTCGAAGACAAGAATAAAGCCTGTAGGCTCAGAGGTCAAGCAGCCAAATTTTCCCTCAACGAGCACCGACAGCTTTACAGGAGGTCGATATCGGGACCACCCCTTAGATGCCTAACGCCTGACGAAGCAAATGAAGTCCTTCACAAGATTCATGCAGGCATTTGTGGAAATCATGCTAGAGGTCGATCCATGGCGCACAAATGATCCAATATGGATATTTCTGGCTTACTCTACTAAAAGATTCAATCGACTTCGCCAGGAAGTGCCCATCATGCCAATTCCACTCAAACATGTCGCACCAGCCTGCAACTTCAATGATAAATGTCTAGATTACATGGCCATTCGACTAGTGGGGATCGACATAGTCGGATCTCTACCAAAAACATCTGGCCAACGCAAATTTATCATTGTTGCAGTGAATGCTTTACAAAGTGGGTTGAGGCAGAAGTAGTTCCAAAGATAACTGACACGACCATCAAGAGCTTTATTTGGAAGAACATAATATGTCGCTTTGGCCTACCTAAAGTCCTGATCTTAGATAATGGAACTCAATTTCAAAGTAAGAACATGAGAAATTGGTGCAAGGCCTTAGGAATCTGCCAACACTTTACTTTAGTCGGAAAGCCCCAGGCTAACGGTCAGACAAAGGTCATGAATAGAGCGGTCCTCGACCACCTCAAAGCTCAAATAGAAGGAATAGGAACAAGCTGGGCAGACGACCTCCTCGGGGTGTTGTGGGCATACAAAACCACCTCTCGAATAGCCACAGGCCGCAGCCCTTACAACTTGGTCTACGGCTCCCAAGCAGTGATTCCATCCAAGTTGATACAACACACGGCTTGGGTGATCCATTATAACCCATTCAGAAATACGACAGAAAAGGCCCTCAACCTCATCACCATCAATGAGCTGCGACACGCAGCCTACAACACGATGCAATGGTACATGTCAAAAATGACAAAGTATTACAACAAAACAGTTCAACTGTGCAGCTTTAAAGTCGGAGACCTCGTCCTTAAGAAAGTTAAAGTGTCAAGAAGTGTAGCAAAACTCAAGCCAAAATGGGAGGGGCCTTACTCCGTGGTTAAAGTGTCAAAGCACAACGCAAACCGACTAGCAGACAAGCAAGGCAATGAACTACTATGGTTTTGGAGTGCTTTAAATTTAAAGAAGTTCTATGTATAAAAAAATCGCTGGTCTCCATTTATTTCCTCGCAAGAATGAAAATTTTGGCATATTTTGCAATACCTATTTGCATGAATTGATCGTTTATAGTCGACCAAGCAGGCTTCAAGCCACCAAGTTAAGGCTTCACAGCCAAGACCAAATAAATGAATTGATCGTTTATAGTCGACCTCGAAGTTGACCAAGCAGGCTTCCAGCCACCAAGTCAAGGCTCCACAGCCAAGACCAAATAAATGAATTGATCATTTATAGTCGACCAATCAAGCCTCGAGCCCCTAAATAAATAAGCATATCCTGAATTAAAGTGTGGTGATTTAAGTCCACATGACTCATTCGACGAGGAGGTCATTTTTAGGAAAATTTAACAACGCAAACACTCGATGAGAATCTTGAACTAATCACACCATTTTCAGTGCCTTGCAACATTAAATCAAATTGTTTACTTAAGAACGATTAACATGCGACAAAAGCAAATATGTTAAAAACGAGGCAGCAACTGTACGCATAGGCGAACAAAAGGTACTTCATTCAAATTCAATATTTTGGGTTACAACCGTCAAGTAAAAGTACGATAACATATGATGTACATGAAAAGAAAAACAGAAAAATCCTCAGCTTGACCCAGCGCCCTTTTCATGTGCACCTCGAGCACCCTTCGCAATCACTTGATCGAGCTCATTGCTCGAAGGAATGGGAACCACTACAGGGCTGTTTGTTCTTGGCTTGGGCATTGCAGCAGCAAGGGGAATAGTGGCAGTCACCGGTTGAGAAGGCCCTGCCTCGTCGACCACAAAACCTCCCATAAGTGGCGGTAGGTACTCGGCAGCATCGACCATATCATCCCGAATTTTGATCGCAAAGTCGTTCGCAAAAGCAAACTCCTTTGTCACCTCATCTAACTTCTTCGCCACCTTAGCCACCTTTTTTTGCGCCTCAGTTAGGGGCTCTGTAGGTGAAGCCTCTACAACCCCCTCGACCATAAGGGCCTCCACAGCTCCCTCTCTAGCATCAACCTCAGGGTACATTTGCAGCTGCTCATCCAGATGGGACTAATACAATCCTTATCTTCTGCTCGAAAAGCGTAGCCTAAGAACTCCAGTTGTCTAATCGCTTTGTCGATCGCATTTCGAGCTTCATCTAAGGAGAAGACAATGCTCACATCCTGGAATGTCAAGCACAACATGAACTGCTGCACTGCCTCTCGCCGCATTAGAGGCAGCTTCTTGTAGAATTCTGCACAAGCCTCTTGGATCACCACATTTCGCCAAGTTATCCGACTAGACTTATAACCATGCTGCGCATCCATCCTCACTTGGTTGAGTAGCTCGTCCATTCTGGTCTTTTCTTTAATGTTGGCAGTCAGCTGACTATCCTTCAATTGGAGCTGGCCCAGTAGCCCCTCGACCTCCTTATTCAGTTCATCCACCCTCGTCTGTGAAGACTCAAGCTGAGCCTTCAAGGTTTCCATGTTCCCACTTTCTTGCAGGTGCTCACGATCAGCTAAGGCCAGCTCTAACCTCCTATAAAAATGGTAGCCTAATTGGCTCACCTGGAAAACAAAATTCATGTTGGGTGAATCATACTCGATCAAATGAATAAAATAAAGTGAAACGCGAAAAGACAAACTTATCAACCGGACCTTTACCATATTAGAATGATAAGCCAAAGCTCTAAGTGCAACATCCTGGCTTAGTCCCATAAGTTTCTTTTAATCGGACGTGAACAATCCGGCTATCATTACCTTCAAAGGAGCAACCCTAACCGACCCCGCTGTCTCCATCGAGTACAAATTATGCACTGCCATGCTCGGCTTTCTCCCGAACCTTGATGATGGCAGTTTTGGCAAGTGGAATAGCACGTCGTCCCCATGCTTGCTGAACAAGTCATACCCAGAGGGCTGACTCGACCACGCAGCTTTCCCCTTTCCCTTCTCGGCCGCAGTTCTCTTTGGAGCAAGTCCGGCCTACTTGACCATAGGTCTCTTTCCCCAACCTGCTAGGCTACTTCTTATGGTCTCCATGGGCCGAGTTGGCAACAGAGTAGGCGACGGTGATGGCGTCATCACCTCAGGCTGTGCCGCTGCAACCATAGCAGCCCCTCATCGAGCCGTTGTAGCGAGACGTTGCTGCTCGTTCCTTTCAGCCCTTGCCAAAGCTTCTGTTCTTGAACAATTCATGGTCTCGTCTTGATCTGCTAAACAACACAAAAATAAAAGATTAGAATCGAGCAGAAAAAAATAGACAAACTAACCAATAATCGACAACACAATCTACCTAGTTGATTACCTGTTAGCAAGTCCAGCTGAGTTGGCAATAAGCCAGCTAACGCCAGACTCCTCTCCTCGATAAACACCAAGGCCTCCACCTGACCAAACTCGACCAAGTCCCGGATGAATGTATTGGGCCAGGTCGGAGCTAAGTTACCCAGTATCTCAACATGTCCCATCCACGACCCCCTCGGAATATTGAAGCCCACAGCGACTCGAACATACAGATAATGTTTTTTCCACTCCTGCCTATAGGAAGAGGCCAAGGTAACAATAAACTTCCAGTAGCGTCCAGCAGTGAGGTAATGAAAACCCGACTCGTTGGTGCTACTTGACTTTTGGGACATTGGAAGGTGGAAAAGGTTGGAGAAGTTTGCGAAGGTAGTAGGCTAGTCGAATATATACATTAAAACGACAAAGCTATATATAGTCGAGAAATAATTTGGCAATAGTTGGGTTATACACACTTCTAAACCCCTAAGCAGTTCGACTATAGGACCACCTAAGGGGAACCTGAGACCACATCGAAAGGCATCCTCGAACATAGTTATACACCCAACTGGAGGCCGATGCATCCTACCAGATGGTCCAGGCACTATAAGTTCATATTTCTTGGGGACATGATACAGTTGTCTAATGCGTGCTAGGTTGGTAGGAGTTATTGTGGACACTATTTCACTATAGTAGTTGGGGGTGAATAGTCGACCTCGCGATAATAGGGCCTGACTTGGCCCAACATCACCCCTTCCACCAGCGCGATCATTGCTCTAGCTATTAGAGCTCGAGCTGTCGTTAGATGAGCTACTCGACTTGTCTGTTGAACCCCCATGTCGATCAAAATGAGTAGCCTCACTATCCCTTCCTTGACTATCTCCAGAATCAGATAAGTGCAACATTTTTAGAGCAAAGAAGGAATGCGAATGAAAATTGAGAAAAGGACTTACTCGTTGCCGAGAAGTATAAGGCGCAAAATAATAGTAGGAAAGGCAGTTGGCTCAGAGCTCGACCAGTTGTAGAGCGGTAAAAGTAAAAATAAACACTTTAACTGCACCTATTTATAGGCACCCGAGCGCGGGAAACCCAAGCGGTTGTAATAATGGCATAACCGCCATTGGACGCCACGCTCGACACGATGTAACCGTTGCATTAAATGCGCTAAACCTAAGTCGACTTTCAAAAACCCTTATTGACAGACCATTATATCCTCACACGAAACTATTCCCCAATCCTTCTCATCGATTTTCTCATTCAGAATTCGAAAGTGGGGGGGACTCATGATATGAGATGGCCCAAGAAGCCCATCCCAAAATTTATAAACCCAAGAGCATAATATTAAGCCCATTTTATCCTTAGTGGCCTAATCACGTTATCGAACCCAGTCGACTAAGGTTGACCTCTCACACAGGAGCCGTAGTCATTTGACCAGGCCATGGACCGAAGCTAGACACTCGACTCGTTCGACCATAACACTCAGGTACCTCTTCCCCGGGTCACCAACCCACACCCTGGTTGACCCTATGGCCGACCAGGGTGGTTGATTAGGTGCAGAATCCCTTCATGGCTGCATTAAATGCCCTGACAGGTAGCATGCCTTCGCATTAAAGGCGTGTGCCATCCCAATACTGCCCATGCTGCTGCGCTAGGCGAGGGGGGCATCTACAATGTGCTATTCTGTCCATGAAACCTGGAGATGCAGCTACCTGGAATAGTACAGAAATAGGAGATGATTTAAATCCCCTCATGCAAGGATAAGAACCCTCTCTACATGCTAAGGGCATTTCAGACAAATTCCTCACTAGGAGAAGGCTATAAATACCCCATTTCCAATCTCACTAAAGGTATGCCTTTCTCTACTAAAAAAGCTCTCATCGGTTGCTCACTATATCTAGTCAATCTCGTACTGATTTAAGCGTCGGAGTGCCTTAGCCGAGGGCACCTCGGCTAGCCTGACGTTTACTTGTCATTATAGGATTCAGCTCAACCATTTGAGGAGCTCGATCACGCAACCATCCAGGTCGGCCCTTCAAGATTCATCCCCAAATCAAATTACAAGCAGTTTTTACCCTCGTCAGTAATATAGGTGTTAGTTCTTGTATTTGTATGAGGTATTTCTAGGCTAAGTAATTCGTTCCAAAATAAATGCTCTCCTTCATTGAATATGATTATGATACTACTGAATATATATATATATATATATATTATGATACGAAACCAAAATTTTAATTTGTGATTGCTTTATCAATGATAGGCCGAGTAATAAATTGGTTGTAAAATTGAGTCTCATTGGAAATGTTTGGAGAATCAATCATGATTCTTTTTGTAATAAAAAAAAGAAAAAGAAAAAAGTCTTATCTTACATCGAAGGATTGGAACTTTTGACATAATCTATAAGTCGTTCTCCTTTGTCGGTCGTTGATGCATTTTTTATGAGAATAAAATTTTTAATTTTCATTATGTCTGTTGGTTAGTCAGACAATACCACAAGAAGTTAAGTTTTTAATCTAGCATGGATATAAGTTTTATCACTTATTTTATTTATTCTTTCAAAATTTGATATATTTTACAACTTTCATGTCTTAGTATTTGTGATGCTATTTAATGTTATCAAGATAGTTATCAAATAAAACAATTAAATTGTTTGTTATAACACTTTGAAAAGAAAAACAATTAATTTTGCTAGTTAAAAGTAGCAAAAGAACATTCATAGATTTATATTACTTTCCTATTGCTAAATTCAAGTCCTACAATTTTAAACAAGTTATTATTACCTAACCTAAAAAAATAGATGTCTTATCTTCCATTAAAGGGCAGATACAGCTGTTCTTGCATTGCTGGTTGGTTCAATGGCACTCTAGAAATTGCCACTCAAATTTTAAGGCAGTAGTTGGGAGTTGACCTAAAAGCCATAATATAAACCACTTTAAGAGCGTTCATTTATTTAATGCAAATTTATATTCTTATAGAAAAACAACTCTTATATATAAGTATGGTGGTATTTCGATCCGGCAAAAAAAAGGAAAAAAAAAAAAAAGGAAAAAAAGGGTGTGATGATATATAATGAAAAATTAAAATCGTGTAAAATCTAAGGCTTTGTTGGTTATGTTTCTCCGGAACAACATTGTTTTGGGGAAACACAACCGAACATATCCCTACTTTTCCTCCAAAATGCACATTTTTAAATATATGCATACATATATTATATATATATACGTTATATATATTTTTTATTATTACTCTAACATTAAAATAATCAGTCAATTTCATTTTTACCCCAAAAATCCAACAAAAAACATTGATTTGATTGTTACAGTAAAAAATGTCTCCCCCAAAACATAAACAAACATACCAAAAAATAACTTTCACATTCTTCAATAATTCATTCACCCAAAACATATAATAAACACATAATAAAATCAAACAAAAAACATAACCAAATACAACCTTAAATTTTGAGAGAATAGAAAAAATAGCCCGGGCATATTTAGGGTAAGTAATGGGACTTTTTGAACCGCTTGTTTTTATTTTCATACCTCTTTTTTCAATTTAAGGGTGTCAATTTGGGTGGGTTGAGCAAGTTTGGGTTAGGTTGAGACAGGGGTATATATAATATAAAAATACCAAATTCGAACCCAACCCCACCCGATACTAACCTCAGAAAGCTCAACTCTAACTTGACCCATAAAAAATCGAGTCAGGTTCGGGTTGAATCAGGTTACCCAACAACTTGATAAACTTGACCCAACCCAACCTTGATCTCTATATTTTATTTTTTGTATCTATAAATTTTAACATCATAATTGAGTAGAAGTTTGATCTACTAATAAAATTTATAATTCTACATAATCATTAAAGTCTAAGAAAGTAAGAAATATAATAACTTTAATCCGTGTCATGTCCATAATTACTCCAAATACAAAAAAGGTAATAAATCAATGTTCAATAAACAATTTTGTTGACAATTATCAATGAAGAATTAACTACTAAATAGTAAAGTTCAAAGACAAAAACATCAAATTAAAGTCCAGAGACAATTTTGATGACAACCATCAAATTAGAAATCTTCTTTGCACCATTAACTAGTTTCCTCCATTAATTCATTGCCCAAAACTCCACAAAGAAATCTTCTTTTGATGTGTATGGGGGAGATTTTAAGATTTTTGAAATTTTGTATACAAAATTTTTCTTGGTTTAGATTATTGGATATAAAATTTTTAATTTAGATTTTATTTTTAATTAGTCAATTATTTTTAGGTTGGGTTAGGTTTATTGGGTTATTAGGTTACCCGCTTATTGTTTCTAGGTTTAGTGGGTTGACTCAAAACCGACACAACCTTATTCTTTTTCTCAGGTTAGTTTCGGGTCTGACCCAATTTGACCCAAACCCGAAAACATCAAACCCAAAACCTGATATTTTTCAGGTGAATTATGGTCAGATCATCGGATTAGGTTTGATTTTGACACCCTAAGGGCCGTTTGGATTTATCTTTTGAAGGCATTTTCATTTTTTAGTGAAAATAAATAGTGAAAAGTTAGTTATAAATTTGAATTTGAAAATGAAATGTTGTTTGGAGGTTTTGTTTAAAATGTAACGATTATGTAGGTTGAAAATGAGTTGTATGTGGAAAATATAGTGTTTTGTGTTAAAAATCGTGTAAATATGAGTAGGGGAAAATGAAAAGTGAAAATGGAGAGAAAGTGTAATAGTTTATTTTGGAGAATATTTTGAGAATTTAAATGTTAGTGAAAATATGGGAGAAATTGATAGTTTTCTGTTTTCATTTTCAGCCGAAAATGAAAAGGGTGTTTGAAAACAAAACCAAATGGGCACTTACTTTTCATTCTTGTTACTATTTAAAAATTAAAAATTAATGAAACATTAAAATCGTGTAAAAATTGAAAACTAAAGAAAAGAGAAGTAATGGTAATATCTAATGAAACATTAAAATCGTGTAAAATTTTAAATTGTTGAAGAACAAAAAAAACATGTCCGGGGAATGTTTAGGATAAGTACATGGGACTTTCGGGGCCACTTGTTCTTATTTTCATACCCCTTTTTCATTCTCGTTACCATTTGAAAATTGACAATTATCAATTTATATAATTTTTTATTAAAAATATTTTTTTTTCATTTTTTATTTATCCTAAACTTATTCTATTATTCTATTACCACATTATTAAATTTAAATTTGATTTGACATAAAGTACTCACTATCATATTAAAATAAATAAAATATGTGTATATAGATATATATTAAAAAATAAATCACTTGAATTTTCAAAATATTACCAATTCTACTAATTATTTTTAGACAAAACATCCAAATACAATCTTATTTTCATTTTCAAAATTATAATTAATTTTTTAACTTTTAAAAATACTGAGAACAAAAAATAAAAACAAAAACATATCCAAATGCCATTCCCTACATTCTTTGGCCCACTCTAATTCATTCATATTATTTGAATTTGATTGTGGGACATGTTATATTTTGCCAAAATAACTACTCACTCTCCTGTATATGAACTCGCGAACTTTCATAGTGGCCCTCTGCCTGTCTCTCACTTCTACCGAATAGAGTAGGGCATTCCATCAATTACCTTTTCTTCCGGTCACAAAATAGACAAACATAAGAGGTATATGCATCATTGCCCTCATATTTGAAGTGTATTTTCCTCATCTTGTTTGGATCTAACAGCTAAAAGCTCCAATTCCCATTTTCGCTTTTCAAGTTATAATTCCAACTATGTGGGCTCATCGTATCATGAGATATCAAAGTGAACTTATGCAGTGAAATGTGGTTCAAATTGTAATTTTCTCATCACAAGAAGCAAAAAAAATAGCTTTAATTTAATTAAAAATTGAGTCAATAAAAGTGTTCGATTCTAAATTTTAAAAGCACAAAGAGAATAGGATCATTAGAGTTATCCGAATAAAAATTTTCTGATGCTCGAATTAATATTTTTAGGAAAAAAAAATATGAATATTTGAGAGAATTTAAAAAAAAAAAAATCATGATTACAAACTTATACATGTCAAATATTGAGTGCTATGTGTAGGTAACTAGTGTTTGGCGAGTAGATATTTGACTAATGTAACATAATGTAATCTTTAAAGAATAAATAAGTATAAAAATATGATTTGTTTGATTATAGGTCACGTGAGATTAAATCAAATGAATCCAATTCAAATAAAATATATGCAAATTCTAGAAGTACTATTGATATAGCAAGAATTCATAATTTTCATGATTCATGCCAAGTGAGCATGGAATATTTAAACACCAGAGATGTCAACACTAACAAAGTTATTACTTTCCTATTTTATTTGGCGGAAGTAAACATAAGCATTTATATATAACTATAACTTTATTAAATTTAAAAAAAAATAAATTTATGTTTCAAAAAATTACATATTCAAAACTTTTAATCATCATCTTTCAACTCAGTTTAATCGGTTTTTGACCGGTTTACTTTTTTTTTTTCTTGAAAATTTAAAAATTAAATTTTTAAAAAAATGCAAAATGTAAAAAAAAAAAAGAGAAATTATAAGTTGAAAGATGATGATTAAAGATTTTGGACATATAATTTTTTATGCTTGAACCAAACTGGATTGACCTCCGATTACCGATCTTATTTTTTCAAAACATTGCCTTTTGAACCTAGGAACTACCTTTTGATTTTAGAAAGGCATTTTTTTTTTTCAAAAAAAAAATGCATATTTGCTCATCCCCATATGCATCATAATAGTGGATGAGAAAATTAATTAGATTAATTGTAAAATATTATATGATATTATATCTCATGAAGTTAGGTTAAAATACAAATTATATAATCCATTTCTCTTTTGAGAAATTACATGCATCCATGCATCTGATGCTGTTGAAATGACATATTTGCCCTAACTTTATTCAGTAAAGTAGCGCGCGCGCGCGCGCGTGTAGGAGGGTCGAGGGATGCAATATTTCCTACATGCAGCTCCGTTGAATTAATGCTAGTAAATGAACTCCACTTGCCAAACTGCCTTAATTAATGACGTTTGGTGACAACTTGGGGTTTTGTGGGGTGGCGGGTGGCGGGGGTTTGAAATTCTTGGATCCAAGACCATTAATTAGGTTTCTTTGTTTTGGATAGTTTTCTCAATTTCATGTCTGATTGATTAAATCGAAGAATTTCGGGTCGATTTGACTCCAATAAGATTTTAAAAAACTCAAATAATAATTTTCATTGAGGGTGGTTTGATAAAAATTTTCAACTCTCAAATTAATAATCAATTTGAAAAAAAAAACAAGTAGGATGAAATTCTCAGGGCTATAATGCAAGGGTTCTTTGACTTTAGCTCACAGAGAATTTTTAATTTTAGGTCTAATCGATCATGACAGTTTGAATTGAAAGATTTTGGATCGATTAGGCCTAGCAACGTCATAAAAATATAAATAATAGTTAAATTTGTTAGTTTTGACACAATAGGATTTTTTTAATATGCGGATGGTTAATAATGAAATATTTACAAAGGAGTACGACTTGACAAATAATACACAGGCTCTGATTGGTATTATTTTGGTTGTTTTGAGGAAAATATTTTAGAAGAATGTTGTATTTGTGGATGGAATTGGAAAATATAATTTATATTTGGTTTTGCATTGGGATAATTGGAGATTATTATAGGAAAAATAGTGTATTCGAATTTGTTTGAAGATGAAACTTTTAATTATAGATATCAAATTAAAAAAAAATTCAAACAATAATGTCGGCCCTTAAGTTGAACTGAATCCAATTAAATCAAATGTTCCATATTAAGACCCTCAGAGCCGTAATATATTTAAATATTTTTAATTTAAATACCAACAATATTTTCATGGTATCCACATCAGTCTACTGTCCATATGGTCCAGGGTGCCGCACTCAAATGGGCAAAAGGCGGCACTTTGTGAGGTCGTTGCTGAGTCTGTAACTTCATTCCCTCACAGTCCGACGATAATAATTGCAAAACAGCTATCTGCCTATCTCTATATATAATGATATATATACCAATTCCAGGGCCACACTCCAGAGTGGGTCAATCTACACAAGTCACAGAACCTGAAAACGTGATTGGCCAGCCAGGCTTTTGTATTTAATGAAATTGAAAGGGCTATGGTCCCTAAAGAAGAAAAAAAGAAAAAGAAAAAGAAAAAGAAAAACTGTATGATGATCAAAGTAGGCGAAGGATATTATTAAAAATAGGCTTTCCTTGTAAGGCTAATGTTTCTCCATAATATATGTTGTCATAAAAAAGCCAAGTCTGGCAGACAATATTACAGCAAGGCAAGGCATCCAACAGCATAGGAGACCGAATACATATTTTCCATCCCAGAATAAAGGTTGTAATAAAAAATTAAAAGTCGATCTGTGCAAGTCATGTATTGCTCTTTTTTTCTTTTTCCATTGTTCTAAAATAAAACTATATTTTATACATTGTGCTTCTAGAAAATTCTATCACTTAAAAGTGGTAAAACGACAACATAAGGCGATAGAATTAAAAATATATTATAAATTTTTAGGGAATGTTTGTTTATGTTTTTTTGTGCGATTTTATTATATGTTTTGTGAGAATAAATTATTTAAAAATATGAAAGTTATTTTTTGGTATGTTTGTTTATGTTTTGGGAAAAATATAATTTTTATTTTTTATTTTTAATTACTGTAGCAGTTAAATTAATATTTTTTTATTTAATTTTTAGAGTGAAAATGAATCGAATAATTTTTTCAATATTAGAATAATAATAAAATAAATAATATATAATATGTATGTATATATTGAAAAATGCATATTTTGAAAAAAAATGAAGATATTTTTGATTATATTTCCCCCAAACAATGTTGTTTTGGGGAATCATAACCAAGCATCCCCTTAGCTTTCCAACTGTCATTTACAATTCGTTTATTACAAAATATATCTGCAATGCAGAGAAGCGGGATTATAAGAGTTATGTGTGGTTGTGCTGTTAGTGTTTTGAGGAAAATATTTTTAGAAGAATCAATTTTGGGTATTAGGATTTGGAATGTGATGTATTTTTAATTTTGTTCTTAAAAATGGTGGAGATTATTTAGAAGAGAATGTTGTTTTTTGTTTTATTTTGAAAGGAAATATTTTGTAGTATGAATATCAAATTATTATTTTTTTGTATAGTTAATGAGGTGAAAATATGATTTTTATATTGATATTTATATGTATATATAATCCTAATGTGAAAATATATATATATATATATAATTGTGTTTGTCTTGGAGAATGAGAATGAAAACATTTTGAAAATATTTTGTATGCTTTGTAGGAGAAAAATAATGTTTAATTATATTTCTCTAAATATAAAATGTGGTGGGGAAATATAAACAAATAAACCCTAAAATTCTGCTAGGTTTTTATGAAAAAATTGAAACTTCTATTCTAAAGTAATGTTCATTCTATGTTTCACATTATATGTGGACGTCAATTTTAAAATTAGGATGAAATTAATTTTTTTCCCCTTCATATTAAGTATTTAGAAATTGAGGAAAAAATGGAAGGGAAACTTGTAGAGAAAAGTAAAAGGAAAGAGTTAAGCACAAACCGAATCGACCGGTTAAATCGTTGAGCACGTGCAAGCATTTCCGTAATTTCACCCGAACCCCAAACCCAATCTCATAACCCCCAAACCCCCCTCCCCACCCCCAACACAAACAAAAAGACATCTTTTTCAAAACTTAGAAGCACAAAAAGCATATTCTCCGGTTTTCGTCGCCACCACGGCCACCGGAAGCCGCTTTCCGTTACAGAAGAAGGGTTTAACCGTAAATAATCTTGGCGGATGGACTCTCCGGGAACGCCGAGCCGGCCCTCTGGGTCGGGTCGGTCGTCCGTCATCGATTCCATACGCGGCTGCACGCTATCTGGCGTGCGAATCCCCAAGGAGGAGCTCAAGAAAAGGATCACTTGTCCGGAGTATATCAGGCTCGCTATGAGGGAGGCGATCCGAGCCAAGGACGTCGGCGCTGCCACCGTGGATCAGTTATACGAGGCGGCTCACGCGCAAGGAGCCGAGCCAGCCGAGCCGCCTGAGTCTCCTTTGGTCGTGTTTATCAATTCCAAGAGCGGTGGTCGCCATGGACCTGAACTCAGAGCCCGTCTCCAGGAGCTCATGGGTGAAGAACAGGTAATCCTGACGCACATTCACACGTATGCACATATATACAATGTTAAGTACGAAGTTGTATCTCTTCGATATGCATTAATGGGCATTAATTTATTTTTTTACGTGTCTTATGGGGGATTGTGGACATTTTACATTTTCTGCTTTGTGCCGAAAGATGTGTTTGTGAAATGTTATTTTCCTTATCTTTTGCTTTTTCTGTTTTTCGAATTTAAAATGGGGTTGGACCTGTCTACTTTCTTTTTCATTTATTCTTTTAATCTGCTCGATAAGTACGTGGATCAGAAATGTGTGTACAGACATTTTTTTTTGGTAGGAATTTCTTGTTTAGGCTGGGGACCATTTTACAGAAATGTGAAGTCTTTCGGTTAGATTGTTATTTTATTCTGCTTGATTATGAAATTATTTCTATACCTTTTTCATTTTTTTTGCCTTCGTCTTTTTGGGAGGTGGAGGGGAGGGGGAGGGAGAGTACGGATGGGGGTTGGTTGAGAGGAGATGGCGGCATGTGCATTTCTTTTCCATTTCAGCGCAGTAATTTATTTGTAAAATTCATCACCAGCCCACAAAGTTAGTTGAAGTTCAAAATTGTAGATTTTGAACTATTGTGAAAAGAAAAGCAAATCTCACTCTTTCTTTCTGGTTGTAATGTGGAACAAACACTGACAAAAAAATTTGATTTCCCTGTGAAGGGACCAAAGCTTTTTTCTTCAGTAAATAATTCTTACAAAAATTTAGTAAATTTAGTAAATAATTCAGTAAATAATTCTTTCAGGAGAAATATATGTTGTAATTAATATCCACTGCAAAAGTTTAATGTTAAGGTAGTTGCATGTGCAGTTCCTTCTTTATGGAAAAACTAAATTTTAATTATTTGGAAACATCTTACAAACATAAGACTTGTGCTAAAAGGATTATTACATAAGAATAAGACCTGTTATCTGTGAGATTAATCTGTAATAAACATATTGACCTTTTTTCTTCATTTGTATGTTACTGGTGGCCAGATTTGCTTATATCTGTTGCATCTTGGCTATCTAAGGATATCTGATTATTGGTTGATGTTCCTTTGAGACAACATTTTAAGCTTTATGGAAGTGAACCTAAGGGTTGAAGTGCAAAATAATATGCTATGATGGACTGCGGCTCTTGGATGGAGCTCTGTAATCATTGGAAGTGATGTTACTCCAAGATGGTTTGTTTGTCAGTTGTTTGCAGTCATAAAGAGATTTAGTGATACTACCTTCCTCCATGCTGTGATTTTGTTATTAATTGATAATCTGATTCATTATCATATGTCCAATGATAAACAATTTATTTAAACCACATTTCAATAATATCCATTTATCCCAAATTTTTTTATCTAGTTTGATTAAACACCAGAATTTTAGTTGATCGCTGAAAAAGTAAAAGTTTAGAGGATGTTTACTAAGTTCTTTTTAAAGTAGTTGGGGGTTAGTGGTATCACTAATCACAATATTGCTTTACGTGAGAGGGTATTTATGGGAAAACGAGTTTCTATTTTTGGGAAGGAGTTCTTATTTTTAGATGTCCGAAAAAAGATAATAGGAGTTATAAATTTGAGATATAGGATGTATATGTTAAAAAACATAACTAAATTTTCAGTTTGGAGACTTTATAGTATTAACATTGTTAAAGAATCGATATAGTAATTTCATAAGGAATTAGACAGTTTGATGTTGTGCTGCAGCAATTGGAGTATTACTTGTGGGTATATGAGTACATATCTTTTCTTTGTTTATTATTTAGTCCACTACTTATATTGTGCGAAGAAATGCATTCCAAGTTCATTACTACAAAAATTGGTGGCGTAAATTGTCTTCTTTCTTGTTAATTGCTCAGGTTTTTGATCTTTCAGCTGTGAAGCCTCATGAGTTTGTTCAGTATGGATTATGTTGCCTGGAAAAGTTTGCTAGTCTTGGAGACAACTGTGCAAAAGAGACTCGTGAAAAACTTAGGATTGTGGTACATCTCTTATGCTGCCTATTTATTATTCTACATATTCTACTTGCCCATACAAAAATATCACATGTGATAATGCGCTTGTGCTCAATTTAAATGGAAAACTTTAATGCATCTGGTCTTTGATAGGTTGCAGGAGGTGATGGTACTGTTGGCTGGGTGCTTGGGTGTCTTGGAGAGCTTAACAAACAGGGCCGCCTGCCTGTTCCACCAAGTGGAATAATTCCACTTGGTACAGGAAATGACTTGTCAAGGAGTTTTGGTTGGGTAATCTTTCATCTGCATCAACTTGGCATTAACTTTCTGTCTATCCTGTCTTGAGTTGATCTCCTAAATGTTCTCTTCAGGGTGGCTCATTCCCTTTTAATTGGAAATCAGCCATTAAAAGAACTCTTGACAAGGTTGCCAACGGTCCTATTGCTCGCCTGGATAGGTAAGGTCTTTAGTTTTGTTACCTTGATCTTCCAGATCATGCTAATGGTGCTGACTGTTACTTGTACCAGTGTACAGGGTTGATTATCATTATGAGAATAGCATTGATAATATATATGATAAATATCCTTGGGGATGCTGACTTGCTAGCTCATTTCGCCTGTGACTATAATTTAATCACTTTTTTCTTTCCCCTTATATGTACTTTTTGACCCGGGGGTGGTGGTGGTGTTGGGGTCGCTGGGGGTGGGGTGAGGGTGAGGGGCTAGTGTGAACCGGTTGCTGAGAAGATGCATTAGGTAACTGTTTTCTGTTTTGCATTCTTAGCGGCAATAATTTGACGCAATGCATCTTATTGAACAGAACTACAATTGTAAAGTAAAAGGAGGAGTTTCTAGTTCATTTTACCCTGCATATTTGACAACAGTGGGTCAAGGATTTCTTGATAACATTACTTGCTCTGAATAGATCCACCGAACTGTGGAAGAATTTCAAGGCTGCAAATAGGAATTACATGATGTGCATATTTGGGTCTGTCGAAATACAACAGTGAGACGTAATGTTGGCCCGGACATGGGAATTCTTTGAATTTGATTAACTGAATTTTTAAACTGCTATTTTTTTGTCAACATCAAGTATTTATTATTGGTTACCTAACCAGTTTATGGTACATGTGAAAATGTTGATTTATAAATTCCTCTGGAAGTAAGAAATTGATTTATACATTTGTACTACTAACACCTGTATTCCGATTCTGGAGGATGTTTGCCTTTCTTGATTGAAGAGTGTTACTGATCTATATATAGGAGCTTTTTATATTACATTGAAATGACTTGTCTAGTTAGTTATCATATTTATTTATTTTATTTTTATCTTTTACTTTAGAGCTTCATTGCCTTGGCAGTTTTATGAAACACCTCTTTAATGTGCAGTTGGCATCTTTTGATATCAATGCCAGCCGGTGAGGAGTTGGAGATACCTCATTCTCTTAAGCCAACCGAGGAAACCCCTCTTGATCCGGTTTGTGGCTAAAAGTTTGTTAATTTTTTGGGTGTATCAAGTTTTGATTCACAGCCAAGAAAGTTTATGAACCTTGTTGATTCACAGCATTTTTTGGTTTATCATTATTCTAGTTGCTTGTTTGTTCCTTTGTAAGTGTAGGCTTTTGATGCATAACGAAGAAAGTTACTTCCATGACGAATGAGCAGTAATCAGTGATGTGTATAATCTTTAGATTTGCTGGTTACTCTGAACATATTTCACTAAGCTCAAAAAGTAGATTTTATAATCTCAATTAACTCTGTAATATGCTACTTGAGAGTATAAGGTACAATAGCTTATTCATAAAATTACCTGTTGACTTGTATGGATGAAATACCCTTGAGTCTGTAGAAAGTTTCTGAAGAGAAGAATAACTTCGGAATCACAATAACACTAGATGGTTGTGATATAGTTGGTCAAAATTGAAGAGCTTGACAGATCTTAAAAATCAAATTTTTGAAAGAGCTTTCAAGCTTTTCAGCATCGCTTTCCTTTTGCAAGTTTATAAGCTTTTCCTCCTAAATTTTACCTAGCACATGACTATAACCTACTAAGACAAAAACATTTATGAGATGTTTTTGATATTAAATTTGCTTGGCCAAATAGTTCACTGTAGTTTTGGCTTCACATTTGTGAACATTACATTGTATGTCCTTAGACCTGATGTTCTTTTCCCATTCTCGTTTCATTTTTCTCTCTCCCCCCCCCCCCCCCCCCCCCCCCCCCCCCAATTTTTATGTGCAATATTTGCAATTTACTTCATAGGCATTCTTAGTGAGAACTGGAAAGAGCATCTTCAAAAGCAATCTATGATTCTTCAAAAGCAATCTATGATTCTTCTGTCCTCCTACTACTCAATCTGAAGTGCAGAACACTTTTTTGTCCATCATTGTGGTGGACTTAGCATTGGAGTAATTTGAAATCCTTAACTCCAAATCCTCCATTG
The DNA here is from genome assembly GCA_018894105.1 of Jacaranda mimosifolia. NCBI lineage: Eukaryota > Viridiplantae > Streptophyta > Magnoliopsida > Lamiales > Bignoniaceae > Jacaranda > Jacaranda mimosifolia. Next base: position 30,899,246 of record CM032126.1, read on the forward strand.
CATGCCTTATTATTTCATCTCACTATTCAAGGCTTCTTAGATCATGTATCATAGAAGGGGAAAGCTAAATTAGATTTTCCACACTGCAGAATTATGAAAAATTAGCGTCTTAAGAAAAATGACATAAGTATATTCATTCTATATTGGGATGTCTCCAGTGCGTGAAGAACAAAATATGACAGGCTACTGCATATGACTTTGGAGTTTGGTCAAATTGGTCTAATATAGGTATACAAGTGAATGACTAACCATAGTTAAGAATCATATGAATTTTGCAGGTACTTATAGCATACAATCCATACTGCATGTCTTTGGTCAAATTGGTCCAATAGAGGTATACAAGTGAATGGCTAACCATAGTTAAGAATCATATGTATTTTGCAGGTACTTATATTGTACAATGCATTATTTTCATTTGACTATCAGCCAATCTTAAGGAAAAAATGCAACTTAAATGAGTTTATGGTTTATTTTGTCCAACGTTCTATTATTAAAGATAATAGACTTCGTCTTAGTTGTCAATTTTCTGTCCTTATGTTTGTGAATTGAACTTGTTCATCATACAGGAACTGGAAGTAGAAGGGGAGTTTCCGGAGAAGGTTTCCTGCTATCAGGGAGTCTTTTATAATTATTTCAGCATAGGTCCGCATTTGTATTTCAGTTTCTCTATTTGGTGATGTTCATAGTGTTCCGCCTGAATAATGTTATTATGTTATGTGGATGCAGGAATGGATGCCCAAGTCGCTTATGGTTTCCACCATTTAAGAAATGAGAAACCTTACCTTGCTCAGGGACCTATATCAAACAAGGTGCAAATTGTCTTCCCCATCTCAAGATTGCTTCTCAAACTTTTCTCCATCTGCTTGGCATTAATATTGGGCTTGGAATTATTGGAAGAATTTTGTATGTCAGAAGAAGATGTTTTCTTGTTGACCTTACCGAAGGCGTCTTCCCGGTATTAAGAATTTTGGGATTCTAAGGTCTAGAATGTATGAAGCTTAAATATCAGAACAAATGAGAACCTAAATCTTCGGACAGGATTTTTCCTTTGATCTTAGCATTAGACCAATTCTAATGAGTAGGATTGGTAATACTATAATTTCTGAAGCACATTGATTTGAGGGCGTGGATAATACATGAATGATTCCTCTATTTCATTCTGTCACCAGTTATAAGTGTCTAATCCTAGTAGAGCTTTCTTTAACACTTGGGCCACTTGGTATGGTAGTGGTGCTGCGGTGTAGTAGCAAAATGTCTTTACTAGCGCTACACTTCACATTTTGGAAGGCAAGGAGTATGAGGTTGGATAATCTGCTTTGGAAAATTGAATACGTCATTGATGTTATTTTTTGAGTTCATCTGTGAGAATTGAATTTTTGGTTGATGTTTTTCCAATCTACCAAGTGCAAATTTTCTCTGATTTTCAGTGCAAAAATCACACACCTCTAAAATCAGTTGATGATTCATCTGCTACATACACTGTTTCCACTCTTAAGGGTGCTAAATATGCTTTTCGAATGCAGTTAATCTATTCTGGATACAGTTGCAAGCAAGGATGGTTCTTCACACCATGCAGTAGCGATCCCGGTTTAAGGTTAGATTTTTTGTTTCTCACATACTTTATAATGGCAAGTATATGTACATATTGAGAAGAATGCCAAATTGAATCTTTCTTTTTTCATGTCATTGGTAATATGCATGCCCAAATTGTTATTTCAAATCAATGAAATCTCAGGTCCTACTAATTTCTTATAAGCTACTTTCTGAACTGAGAAGTTTCAACATTGCACTGAGAACATTCAGTTTATCTCATGCTAATAAATTCACTTCGTTTTCCTTTTTGGATCCACATTTTAGAACCTTAGTACGGTGACTTCATTCTCATTTCAAGTTAACCAAAGATGTGGTTTCACTTGGGAATGCTTGTATTTTTACCCTTGACAATTTGACTTATTCTTATTTAGTTCTATTCCATGTTTCTTTATTTAAACAAGTACTAAAATCACCTTATCTGTAGTTTCGTGATTATTTTCTCCTACAAGTAAGTTGGTTCTGGGAATATATCAACTATAACTTCATAAGTCCAATAATATGCTGAACCATTTTATTTGTTTTTTATTTTACTATGCTTTTGGTGAGTTCCAGTGATGGGCATGCTTTGCCTCCTGCTCTGCTTTTATGCCTTGAACTGACAGATCTATTTCTCCAAAAATGAAAGTTTCTATTATGATGTATCCAACTCTCTCTAATTTGTCACTTGCTGAGGCATAGAATAATATCTGTGGACACTTTTGCATCTGTTATGATCATTGAGAAGTCCATATATGAGAATAGAGTGGTGGTTATTTGAATATGTTTTTCTACTCCCATTTCTATTCAGCTTTTTGCATATGTGGTCCCCAAATATTTGCTTTTACATCTTTATAACAATTTTTATCACTCTGGTGGAATCTTGTGCATATTTCTTTCAGTTGGTGATGTAGTTTTGCTGTTGGAGCAGTTAACATTAACAAAATTTAATATGGCTAGCCACGCACTAGGTTCTTAAAATTAAGCTATACTTTTTCTAAAACTGGCTGAATAATTTTCATATATTTGTTATGCAGGAGTTTGAAGAACATCTTGAGGATATATGCTAAGAAGGTCAATTGTTCAGAGTGGGAGCAAATCCCTGTCCCTTCAAGGTTGGTTTTTCTTGCTGGATTATTTATAGCATCCCAAGTTGTGATTGTCACTCGCCAGAGAGTAGTTGATTAATTATGATCCGAATGTTTCTTGAATCATCCACTACCATTTTTGCGTGTGGAATTTTTTCCAAGACTTGCTTTTGTGGATTTTGCAGTGTGAGGTCTATCGTCGCTCTCAATCTTCCTAGCTATGGAAGTGGTAGAAACCCATGGGGCCATTTGAAGCCAGGATATTTAGAGAAGGTATAGAGATTGTCCTCGCAATATAACCTGCTGTTAAAAACATGATAAGAGATGCATTACTCATTTTGTCTTCAGAAAGCATGGCCTATAAGCTGATGAAAGTATCATTTGACCATCCATTCCTTTACAGAGAGGATTTGTGGAGGCCCATGCTGATGACGGTTTGCTAGAAGTTTTTGGGTTCAAACAAGGATGGCATGCCTCAATGGTTATGGTTGATTTGATATCGGCAAAACACATAACACAGGCTTCGGCTATTCGGTTTGAGCTTAGAGGAGGAGAATGGACAGAAGCATATATGCAGATGGATGGTGAGCCATGGAAACAACCCATGAACAAGGATTTCTCGACCTTTGTGGAAATTAAGCGCGTACCCCATCGCTCCCTTATGGTCAAGGGAGAATGATAATCTCGACTTCTAACAAAATCATCGTCCGTATTGCTGAGGCTTCTTCTGTCTTGATGATGCAGCCAATGCTCATTGTTGTATAGATCCCTTCTTCTTTTCCAACGTTGTATCTATCTAATTCATTGTTTAGAGGGAAGTTATTTAGTCAAACTCCAAACTCGTGTTAGATTTCCGTTTCGTGAGGAAATGTGTTTTCAGGAGTGAGTCAGAGGATCGTGAAGATTAAATGTGTGGGTTGTTATTAAACTGGTCCTATGTAAGGCTGGGGTCTTGATGCACAAATATGTGTGTGTTTTGTCAAAAATTGTTTACAGCCATCTGGTCTACAGCCAGAACTGCTGATAAGCTTGGGAATGTAGCTCTGCACAAGTATAAAATGCTAATATATGCATAAAACAAGGGCCACAATAAGATTGTGTTTTGTAGAGTTTATAAACTCCTAAAAATATGTTATAAGATGTTTATGTTTGTGAGTTATAAGATATCATAAAGTATCCGATGAAAGTTTTAAAGATAAATGCATGAGCTAACTTATTCTTAAAATTTCAATAATTTTTTTGATATTTTAATATTATTGATTATAAAATAGGATAATGTTTAAAATATTATATGTTTCAAAAACATCTTATGAAATGGAAGAATTCATAAAAATTTTAAATAAATTTACTATCTTTATTTTTTATTGTTACTTTTTTTATCTTAATATTTAGTTAGTAGAAAAGTGATAATACTGACAGTATTAGTAGTATTCCTAAGAACGTCAATGATAACGATAACAAATTTCTATTATTATAGTAGTACTTTAATAACTATATTGATAATTTTAAACTATATTGTTATATCTACAATAGTATTATAATAAGTAAAGTACTAAATATAATCAATAATACTAAGAATTGTATCTAGAATTTAGAAATAATAAACGTCACAGTTATGAAAGTGTCAAAACTATATAGTATAGTAAAGGTGATCAATTCAAACTATTTGTCATAGTAATTCAATATTATAATAATGGTATAATTAAATTAATTAAAATTATAATTTGATTTTATATGGAAAACATTTAAGAAAAATATTTAGAATAATCAGTGATATATATATATATAATTATATTCATAAACAATCAAATAATATAATTCATATTAATTTAAAGATCAAATAAATATTTTTGTTATAAGTGTGTTCGAGTTAAAATATATTTGACTATAAATGCATTAAGCTCGGCTTGAATTTAACTCTAAACTTATAAGCTTGAGTCCTTTTAAACTAAGCTTGAAAAATTTTAAACTGTTAAGATTGGGACTTCAAAATAGTATCACTTATATTAGGCATTTTCATCTACTTCTGAATAATATGATTTGCACTAGAGATATCATCACATTGAGTTAGCTTTGATATTTTGATATATTTAAATGTATAATGGGGGATAAGCTTCATCGTCAAGAGGGAAACAGCCCAAAAGAAAATTCCATTGTTATTTACTTTGATTCGGATAAGCTAACTACTTGTCACTGATTATTTCTCTAATAAAAATATTAAAAAAAAATCAATAAGCATTGTTTACTTATTTCCTTTCCAATATATATTTTTTCTTTTCCATTAATTCATTATAAGGGAAAAAAAAAAGGGAATAAAAAAGAAGAAGATAATAGAAGTTTTATGGAATAAGGTATGTGAAGATGAGGCCAAGGCAGAAAAACACAAATACCTTTTTAGTTGGATGTTTAATAATTCATGCCTTTGCTCTTTCTTTATCTTATCAAAAGATGGCAGAGATTCTTTTCTTTGCAGTGTTTTTCCCTTTTAAGTTTCATTGATGTGAGTGATTCATATTATGTGCATTTATCGGCCCCTTTCCTCAATTGTCTGAAGCAAAAGTTTGGCAATTTCTGTCTTATTTGCATATCCATCTGATTTTCTTGCAATCATGCTGCAATTGGGTAACCACTCTGTCATTTTTCAGGTATACAAATATCTTGTCTAGGTTTACGACATAGGACTCATGTAATTACGTCGAGTTAAGAAGAAAAATTTTCATGCCAACTACTTAAATATATACGTACATAATTTTTATAATACAACATGTATAAACCCACTTAAATTTCGTTAAAGCTCTAACAACAAACATTACATATAACTTCTGATCAATACATATAACTTCTGATCAATTGATGACTTGACGACCTGTTTGAGTATGTATTTAATTGAATTGTGATCTGTTATATAAGAATATAATAATTTCATAAAGTTAAATGTTTATGTTGATAGTGTTATATATAATTTAATTATTTTTGTAACTCACTTGAGAAATCTTTCCTTTTTAATTAGTTCATCCTCCTAGCTATTGTTTTGAGTATAACCATGTTCTGATCAGGTAATCTAATGACATTATTTGTGGTGAAGTCAAATTACATGTTTAATACTTTCAATCATGAGATCACTACACACACACACATTAAATCTTTTGATATTTTTAATTACATTCAAATAATTGTAGTAATTTTTCAACATTTCTTTTTAGTATTGGCTTAACGGTATTAAGCAGAGACCCATTTAATATATATGATGTAGTGCTGATGAATTCCTTATACTTTCAGAAAATTTGTGCTCTCTTCTATATATAATTTTCAACAATAATTTATATATGTTGCTCTCTTTGTTAAATGCCAATTTAATTTACAACGAAATTAAGTCATTTGAAAAAGTGATTCAAATGATCATTACTATTTGATACAAACATATTCTAAAACAAATCGATGTGTTTTAGTCTTTTAGATTATTTGTTGATATGGATAAAATTAAAGAAAATTTTTGCAATTATTTTAATATTAAACTTTAAAAACACATCAGAATTTCGAATTAAAATTTATTTTAATAGGTCTTTTGTTCCACAGCAATCTACCACAAGAGCCTTAAAAACTTACATTATTGAACTATCATGTGCTATACATATTTCTACAGGTTCACTTGGTTAACTGTTCATGTAGCATCATTGAAATAATACAAAATTTGGATTGAAATCTATAACAATATTAAAAAATAATGTAATTTTTTTTATTTGAATTGACATTCATTACGATCATCATTCACCTAAAGGAATTTTTATTTCAGAACCGTATGTAGAATTTTCAACTCATATGGCTCATCTCTTATGTGCGTAAGAAGAATAACACATAAAATCATAAAGGATGAAAATATTTTGATCATGGACTGAAGAGATCTAGTATTTTTACAAGAAATTTCAAGCCAATCTTCTTGCAAAACATCTAAAATTTCTCGAATAATGTGATATGGATATTTAAATAAAGAAATGATTAACTCAAAATAACAAACAAACAAAGAAAGAAAGATGGAATAATTGATATAATTTTTATTTTCTCACTTTATTTTAATTGTCTTGTGGAGGTATTCTAGTTCTAGACACACATAAAAGGTGACAGGGAAAACCAGAGCAGCCAAAAAGCAACATCATTAATTTCTGGTGATTCAATTAATTATCATTTACTTAAGCAGCCAATAGATGATCAGTTTAGTGGAAAACCCACCTATTTTTCTGTAGGTGTGTTTTTTGGATGATGGACTTTTTTGGCCGTGTTATTATGGTAACACCATTTTAATTTATTCTTATTAATTATTAGTAAATAGTTACATCAATTGTATGCTTTTAGTTGGACAAAACGTATACCGGTGAAATTCTAGGATACAAAGATGCTGGCTGGCATGTGGTCGGATGGCATAAGTTTTCCACATAATGTAAGAGGTTGTTTGAAGTTCGAATTCAAATAAATTTTTGATGTACGTGCATGTATATAAATAAAAAAAAGATATAATACGTGCATAAATACATTTATTCACAAATGTTTCTCCTAATCTAGTGGATTTAATAAAATTATTAATATTATTATAATTGCAATGTTTAAATAAGTTGAAATTTGAATTCTTTTTACATAGGTTAAGTTGTTTGAGTCAACTTGAATTCTAACTCAAATCATGCCCATTAATTAGTCGTCAATAAAACATCAATTAAATTCAACAAGTATTCTAATTCGTGCCTTTTAATTGATGGATACTTTAATACAAATATATCCCATATAAGATACTATACTTTAACCTAAACAATATATATTATTTTACCTTCAACACAAGTATTGAAATAAAAGAAAGTCTCCACCACATTCGCATGGGAGGGAGGAAAGTAAGGAGATATGAAGAAATAATCTAATTTAATTATTTATGTAACAGTCGGTCATTACACTACTATATATAAAGGGGGTTTGGGTGCATGCTTGTCAGGAACACATAAACAAAACAAAAATCTCTTCTCTTTACAATTTCTTTATTCTTTACTTCATTTAACCCAGTAAAAAGTGTCTAGTTAGTTTCCACTTCACCTAACAGTACAGGATCTTGGTGGAACTACAATTTAAGATTAGACCGTTATATCCCATGAATGACACGATCATTAATTAATTTTACTGAACCAATTTTTTTTTTTTTTTGAAAGGATCATAAAATCGTTTTAAAAGAATGAATTTATCTAGACTCCATTTCGCCTATATTTACGATTTTACCTATCTTTTCCAACTGTTTTCTGCTGTCGTTTTAGGCACTCACTGTTACGTGTTGTGTCATAAAACGGCAACCAAAGTTGTTTGTTTTGCTTTTGTTGCTGTAACCAATGAATTCGGCCACCTTTTCTTCTACATATATCTTTAAGACAAGCAATCAAAATTTGCGTGCAGAGGCAAAATCGTGAAAACTTTAACTGGAAGGAAATCTATGTAGAATGGGATCTATTTTTTAAAGTTAGTTTAGACTGAATTTTGGAATTTTATGTGCAAGATTCAGCCTTACGATAAGTAGTCATTTTTGTTGACTAATCATCGCTGCTGCGTCATGCCACTATTTTGGATGAGAATTATTGTCAACCACTAAAAAATATACTAACTATCAATCAACTCATAAACTGTCAGAACTATTATAAAAATAGAAAAAAGAAACATAATTTTGAATTAATTTAAATCCCAAAACCACATAATCTTGGAATCTCAACTTGGCTATGGAGCTTGTCAATGCCCATTTGACTTACTGACATAAATTTTACATATATATAGTGAGATTAACAATATGTTTAATTGGTTCATGGATTTTGGTGAGAAAAAAAAATTCTAAGAAAAATATTTTTAATTTTTTGGTTGGTAAGGAAAATAATAAAGAACGGAGAACTTAGGGGAAAATATAGTATATATAAGGAAAATGAATTTTTCTCACAAGATGATGAGGAAAATAAGGAAAAAACATATTTGAATTCTCTCTTATTTTCCAACACGTTCATTACTTTTCTTTTCCTCATTCTTTTTCTAATAATTTTCTTCGACTAACAAACAAATTTGAAATTTTATATTTCTTTAATTTCTTTTCCTTTTCTCTAATACTTTCCTTTTCTTATCAAAATCTTTACACCAAACATAGTATAAAGGCTCAAACTTATCGAATTCCTCGTGTGAGTACATAAATATACAAAAAGAATCTTGACTACTAGAGCTAGGCGTCATTGTACCATAAATGGGGTACAAGAGTAATTTTGCCCGCACTATTAAGTTTATTGTTTTATATATTTTAAGATCATGTGTTTTTACTTACAAGATGAGTTTCACTTATTAATTCTCTAAATTATGTGTTCTTTAGAGATTATTTTATTATTATTTATGAGTTATTCTAATATGTGTTTAGTACATAGGCCTTTAAAAATATGTAAATGCTTTATAAAGGCAATTAATATTAAATTGTTCATATAAATTATTATTGATGACTATTTTGTAAGTATCTTTATTTATTCAGTTCTAATCATTTAATTTTGTTATAGTGTTTTACTGGTTCATATTGAATTGAGGCTTCATTGCATCATTTTAGGGAAAATCATTATAAGTTGGAATACCATTTATAGTGCTAATATTACAATGTTTAGGTGCTGAGAAATTGCATCATACATTCGGTCACAGCTGCACTTCAGCATGTTACATATATTGTTAGCAAATTTAGTTGATCAATGTATTTTTTGTTTTCCTGTTGAAAGTGTTGCGATATAAATAGAGGATGAGACAAGTATATACAATAATTTTATGTTTTATTTTATTTATTACACAAGTACATCAGGAGTTCGTTAAGCTTCTGACCTCCCACATTATGTGAGGACTTATGCCGCTAGGCCACAGGCCACTCGGCATAAAATAATTTTAAGTTAAACTTTGATATCCGGCAGCTACATACTATAAATGTAATATTATTTTACAATTAACTCCTTTAATTGTAGTTTTCGATTACAAATTACCCCTCCATGTTTGAAATATTAAGAAAGACATTTTTGCCCAAATTAAGAAGTAGGTGATGGGTAAATTGCAAAAATTAGTTATGTCTTTGGATAATGTCATATATATTTTCGGCCTAAGCCTTAGTGAAAAGTGGTTTTGCTCCTCTATTTCATTTCATATATGTTTCATCCCTTATTTTATTTCATATATATATATATATATGACACGTGTATTAAATATTTTTTTCATAAAAATAATTGATAGGGAACTAGATACACATGACATATATACATCAAGTCAGAATATAAGATGAAATAGAGAATCCAAAATGGAGGTTTTGATAATTTAAAGGAGAAGGGATATAATCAATCATGATATTAATTCTCAAAATACTAAACAAAACAAAAAAAAAATTAAGTTAGTGACAAAATAATGAGTGATAATAATACTAATAGTTTTTTTCTTTGGTCACCTTAATGATTTATACAAACTAAATAGTGACAATAATAGTGTTTAAATTGTCATCATTGATAATTAGTGACAACTTAGTGACAATGAAAATCTTATCACAAATTGTAGAGGCAAATTTTATTGTCACTAGGTTGTCACTATAGGAGTGTCACTAATTATCAGTACTAACAATTTAAACCATTAGTTTTTGTTATAATGAGGCATATTATGATAAAACAAAACTTATTCTCACCTAAAAAATATCATTGGTGACAAAATAAAAAGGTATCATCACTTAATACATATCATTAATGATAATTTTTATGTTGTCCCTTATTATTTTATCAATTGTGATTAATACAACATTTTTTTTAGTGAAAAGGTCCCCTAATTTATATATGTTGCGCAAGAATGAATATATCTTTAGAGGATTATGACATCTCTTAAAAAAGAAAACATGTGCATGTTCTCCTTTCTCTTTCGGTGATCTATTATGAATGTAGAATATAACATGATTAAGAGTATATATATATATATATTTTCAATCATTATATGCATAGTATTTTACATGAGTTGGATTCTCTATTCTAATTTTATATGTTATTATGTATTTTATCTCATGTATATTGTGGATATATAAAAAATTTCAAGTATATATTTTTTTATATTTAACATTCATATATATATATATATATATATATGTCTTGTGCCAAAATATATTTTACGCGTATTTGATAATATGCCTCTACCAAACCATCGTATAAAGTGAAGCACATATTCTCGTAGAAATAACCCTTATAATGGCCAATCACAAACTGGTGAGTTCTCAAATTTACCACCCATCCTTTAGTACCATTAATAGCATCCTCTCAAGTCACCACTCACAAGTCCTTTCCAATTCCACTGTATACTTGGATGTATTTAATTACATCATAAAGAGATGAAAGTTCTAGAACAGATCGAGTTTAAATTAATTATATAATATATAAATTATTTTATTATATAATTACTATATAATTTAATAAAAATATCAAATCACAAAATATAAGACATATAGATCATTAAATTTTTCGAATAAACATGAAATTTAGTAAAAATACTATCCAATATACCGAGTACCAATCTGCAATGTCCACCAGCTTGTATAATATATACAATCCCTACCATCACAATTTAAATTTTCTATTTAAATAGATATTTTATCTCATATTTCATATTGAAGGTGCTACTTTTATTTATTAACCCAAATGACGACATAATTCACCAAAAATAAACATAAAATCTAATTTTGGCCTTCCCTTTCAATATCCAATCACCTTCGTGTTCTTTTTTTCATCTATAAATTCCTCCATAAATGCCCTCCTCAGCTCATCTATTCGACCACTCCACCTCCACCTCCACCGCCACAACAACCACCGTGCCTCCTCCGCAACTACTCCCCCCCCCCCCCCCCACCCACCCAACATTCCTTTAACAAAAATCATATAAAAACTTAACAGCCCTGTATATATATTCACTTTCGTGTGTATATATATATATATATTTGTAAGTACCGTAAAAGGAAATGGCTACAGAGGGAGAATCAGCCGCAGCGCTACCATCACCGGCACAGAGGTCTCCGTGGCACTCGCCGGTGCCTTACCTATTCGGCGGACTGGCAGCCATGGTGGGGCTCGTTGCATTTGCTCTCTTGATCTTGGCATGCTCCTACTGGAAGCTCTCCGACAACCTGGATGACAGCGAGAGGGACGTTGAAGCAGGGGAGGCAGACGGCGGCGTCAACGCAGCAGCACCGGTTCTTGAAGAGAAGTACCTGGTGATCATGGCCGGCCAGGAAAAGCCAACTTTCTTGGCAACTCCCATGTCCAGTAGGGCTTCTTCTTTTGGCAGTAAGAGTAGTAGTAGTAATACTAGTACTAGTAGCAGTGAAAATAGGACTCAGTCATCAGAGGAAGGTTGTGAGGAGAAGAAGGAAGAAAGTGGAGAAATTGAAATGGGGAACATGGAGGCCCATGAAGATCAGGTCCATTAACATCTTTTTCTTTCTTTCCTTTTCTTCTTTTTTTATTTTTTTTTTCCCTTAAGAAAAAAGTGTTTTTTTTTTAATATATGTTTTTGAATTTTGGATTTTAACCCCTTGAGGGATGTCTGAAAATTTGGAAGGATATTGTTTGTGCTCCGAAAAATGCATACATATAACTTTTGGAGGAGGAAATTACTGACCTTTTCTTTGCATAAAACTAATGTTATGGAGATGAAGGATCTCATACCCCATCGTTCCATAATATAAAATTCTTCAATATTAAATAAATAAAAATATTAAATTATCCTTTACTAACAACTATAATTTATAGTCTAATAGCAAACGATTGATTTGGATGATTATAAGTATAGCTTTAATAATAAACGCTCCACTAATAGTTATAATTAATCATAATTTTTGGTCTACTCGACCAATAGTCACCATATATTTTTCTTGAAATTAATTTTTATGGTTGGTTTTAATTCTTCCACAAACTATTGTGTATTCAATGGCTTGCAATAATTCGTCGAGTAATAATTTCACATATAAAAATTTAAAGTTGAGAATTTGAATACTCATGAATTTTTACTATGTGTATAAATAAAAAAAATAATTTACAATATTTTATCTGGATTTGAACCAAAAGCATCATATGCGCAACTCAAAAAGTTCGATTTAGATGTACGACACATATGTTAAATATTTTTTTATAAAAATAATTAATTGATAATCACATATATTTGACATATATACATTATATTAGAATAGAAGATAAAACATAAAATGAAATAGAGAATCTAAAGTACCAAAAGTTCCCCTTCACAAAGTTCTATTGGGCTCGATCAATTTTAGTACTCGATAATGACGAAAACTTAGCCAATTTGTACAAAATTAATTACTCCGTACCATCTTTAAAGATTGAATTCATCCATAATAAATGATATTTATAGTCCCTTAATGAGAGTCTAGAATAACGCACATACAAAAGACAAACAAAAAAATATTAAAAATAAATGATAAGGTCGTCAATTCAATTTATTTTTATTTTTATTTTAATTTATGTCTAATTAATGAGGATAACTCTAAATAGAGTAATTATTGCTCCTCGTCGCGGCGACTTGAAGCTGCAATGGGGGCGTGAAACACGAAAAATTTCTTAATTAAATAAAATAAATATTATTATATTTATAGTTTATTTTATTTCAATTGGGACTTTTCATTAATTGCTTAAAATTATAAACCTAAAAAACTTGATTTGATTATCAATTAAATAATTTTGAATTTTAATTAAGTTAAATAAAATTTGAGCTTAAATAATTGGATACAACCCTTTGAATATTTTTTCACTTATAAAGTTGAGTTCCGGTAATAAAGTATATGTGTCTAAGTTTATTTTGTCACAATAATTAATTGAATATGAATGAATCTCTATCATGATCTTAGAACCAATTTTGAATAACTTAATTATTATTATTTTTTGGTTGCAAAAGTTGCAGTTTGTACAAATTAATTTTATATGCTGTCATAATAATAATTTACTTGCACATACCATATGACTATCCTAGTCCAGCAAAGTAATATAACGGAAGAAAAAAGAACCGAAAAAATAAAATACCTCTTTATTGAACAATGCCAATAAAACACACACACAAACACACACGCACAAATGATTAGTAAATTATGTTAAATGTCAATATAAAAGTTTGTCTTTTATTATATAAACTAAGTAAAATTAAAAAATATTTTAGTAACAAGATTTGTGTTTTAAATTGGTTTGGTAAGACAAAAATATTAAATATAAATGGCAACATACATCGTGCTGTATATATATGAGCCATTGAATTGGGAAGTGGTACACAACAGCATGCATTGTCGTTTCGAATGGCTGCATTATTTCAGCTCTTACCTTAAAACACTTCATTGCAGTATTAATTGACTCTCACTCTCTCTCCATATATATGTTTATACTATTAATAAAATATTTATTCTTATACTTAGAATGTTTTTATTTTTATTTTTTAATCCTCATAACTATCTTCTATATCATTTATAATTCACATACTCTATACATTATTGTTTTCATTAATTCTATCATATATATTTTGATTTTGATTTATATAAATATTTAAATAAATATATTCAAATTATTAAAATATTTAATTAAATATATGCAAAATAAATATATCTAAATTTATTTTATACTATAAAGATTTGAGCACATGCATATAGTATGCCAAAATTCACTAGTTACTAATAAAAAGCACGAGTCTCCTTTTAATGTGTTCTCAAGTTAAGTGTTTAAAATATCCTTATTTTATCTTTTAATTCTTGTAAATTATTTATAATCCTCCCACTTTATGCCTTATTATCACCATTTTATGATGACTTTTTTCTTTTTATTTATCTGATTTTTTAAATAAATGTATTGAAATTATTTAAAAAATTAAAATCATATAGAAAAATAAATAATTTTTAGTTATCCTATATAATAAAAATTTTAGCATACAACAGTGTGTTAAAATTGGTTCTATATATAGAAATTGACAAAATTGTCCTCGTGCTTTAAGATCTAATTATAAGTTCAAAATCGACTTATGAACTCATGAAAATAAAGGCAAAAAATGGAGCTCATTAAGGCAAGGCAATGTTATATACATGTACACACGTATACGTATTTAGTACCTTTTATATGTAATTATTTTGCTATTCACAAAAAGACTTTAAAAAAGTTGTGGATTAAACTAAAGAATAAAGAAAACTGAAGTATACAAAACATTTGAAAGATGACATAAATCAAGAAAAAAGAAAAGATAAAGAATAGGAGATGCGGCTCCTGAAAACTAACACGATGCGCATAGTGCAAGCTTTTGGATTTTCAACACCATGAACGTATTTCTTGTACTATGATTCATGAACTTTGCAATAATTAAAGATAAGCTCATTGCTTTTCTGAATATCTACTTGTTCATTTTGAAAAGGGTCTCGTAACATTTGGGTTATGTTTGGTTATATTATGTAGTGTTTTGATTTGTATGTTTTGGAAAAAAAATGAATATTGAGAGTGAAATTGGGGAATATAATAGTGGATTGAAAGAATGTGATGAATTTTATTTATGTTGGGTGGTAGATAGAAAATATTTTGGGGAGTTAATGTCTGATTATGTTTTAGTGGAAGACAATTTTTATTGTTAATATCAAAATGAATTACTTTTTTACCTAGTTAGTGGGGAGAAAATGTGGTTAAATATTAAGTTTAATAAAATATATAATATTTAAAATATATATATATATATATATGTAAATATGATAATTGAATATATTTTAAAATATTATATATTGTAATGATTAATTAAATAATGATGTTGTGAATGAGGGTTGAGGGATGTTTTGATAAAGTGGTAAAAAAATACTATGGATATTTTGAAAAATGGCTTTATAATATGTATTTTTGGAAATATTTTGGAGGAAGGATTTTCTTCTCTCAAAACATAGCCAAACGCAGCCCTGATACTTGTATTATGAATATCGGTCTAAATATTCTGGTATAGCAAACTGATTTGAGTTAGAGAAACAGAGGGTGTTTAATTATAGAGTTAAATCATTAATTTGGCAGACAATGAAGGGTGTTTATATTATTTCAGTCAAGGGTGGGAATTAATCGAATTGTGAAATTAGACAGAATTGGACTGGATTCATTCAAATGAAAAACACATGGATCACAGAATGTTTTTAGGAATCTTCTTTATGGACAGAGGGCATAATAAGTTGTTAATAATGTCTATCCAAATCAATAACGTATGAATTCTGATTGTCTCGAGTGATGGCATTAATTATCTTAGATTAAGAATATATATAATTGTTTTGAGATATGATAATTACTTGTACGAGGATACTATTCTTGCTTTTTTGGCAACACTTGGCTGTCTTCCCTTCTTCCATTCCCAAAGAAGCAGATGCCGTGTGCACCCATATGTTTTCTCCATTTTCGTCCTAACTTTTAGTCTTTCAGAAGTGACTATACGTGCCCTCGTACAATGTTGGCATCTTCTTTGCGCATAATAAATTCCTTCTTGCATGTCCTAAGCAAGCACACACTTAGAAATCAAGATAGGCAATGAAGCATTGAGGTTAAAAAGTGATGTTGTGAGTACAGGAAGTTTTCTTTTAATTCAAATTTGAATGTTTTCGGATATAAAAAGCAAATCCTAATCTTGAAATCAACACAACATGTTAGGATTACCGATGATTGTTGTCGATGAGTTGAGTGAAATTCCTCTTACACCAAAATCAGTCTAAGGTTCATGAACAAGGATAATAAGTAGAGAAAACACTAAAAATAACAAAGATTGCGTACATTAAAATATCAAATGCAAAAGTATTTATAGGAGTAAACAATAAGCTGATCTTTACCACATGATGTTATTTAGATTGTCCAATCTTCTTGAGATCCAATGCTCCCCTCTCCCCCTTTAAATCCTCCATTCCATTCCATATTCTTTCTTCTATTCCATTTCATGAATATATGAAATGTGTGTTAAATATTTCCTTATAAAAATAATTGATTGAGAATCATATACACTTAGCATAAATACAATCAATTGGAATAGAAGATGAAATTGAAAAATAAATAGAGGATCTAAAGTACCCCCAACCCTCAAAAGAAAAGAAAAGAAAAGAAATAATAAAAAATAAAAAAACGAACAAAATTGCACCTTTGGGCTAATATATTGGATAACATCCTATTCGAGTAACATAAAATAAATCCATTTTATCTTAACCCACATCAAGCATATATCTAAAAGGAAAATTGATGGGACACTAGCAAAAATATCATGTACATATTTGCACTTGTTAACTAATTTTAGTATTTAAATTTAGTATTTACTTATGTCTTAAAAAAAAGAAAAAAGCATTCAATCCTAATAAAAGAGGATAAATTTTATTTTGATCTACTTCATGTATAGTTGAGAAGCACCATGCATGTATTGGGACCTCATCAAGTAAAAGAATTAATGGATTTGTGGTCAAGTTTTAGTTGAAGAAGAAAAGAGTCATCATCAACTTTTGTTGGATATTATCTGTTTACACGTACATGAACAACGCCATGATTAAGTGCTATAACAGCAACATCCATTACAATACACATATTGTCAAACAAAACAATATTGCCTCAATAATGCACACCTGAGAGCATCCATTCAACCTCCCTTATTTCCATTCTGTCCTACCAAAACTTCCATGTTCAAAAGCACTCTCATGCCAGGCTGATGAATGAACAAAAATCCCTAACCTCGATAATCAGGGTTCAAAATTTTTCCCTTCCAGTTGATGTACAAAATTAAGATATGCTTCTTGAATTAGTTTTGTAACACTGTTTGCTCAATACATCACATATTACAATATGTTTTCAAGTTCCAAATCCACAATAATAGGCACCAATATTCTGAGAGCACATTTGATTTGTGAGATTAGGCTAGATAAATGAGAATAGTCTATCCTAATCTCATGTTTGACATGAGAGATTAGGGGAGATGGCCGACCCGCTTTTTGGTGCAAGCCCGCTACTGTAGCAGCAATTAGGCAAGATAGTAATCTTGCCTTGGGAGGTGCGATTGTATAATCACCCCCTCTATTAAAAATCTGTTCTCTTACTTGTCCTCTTTTTTTTGTTATTCCAATTTGGTCATCTGAAAAATCCCCAAATGTGCCCTCTTTTTTTTTTGTTTTTTGTTTTTTTGTTATTCGAGGATAATTTTGTTATTTATTCATTTAATCCCACACATCAAACATGTATCAGAAATTAAGGTAGATTATAGTTGCATCTAATTGTAAAGCCAAACTTCTATATCAAATAAACTAATATATTATTTAATCTCATCTTATCTTATTCTATTCAAATCTTCACTATTATTTACATTTCATATACGTGGCATAATCAACAATTGGGCTCCAAAAGCCTACCAAGAATCATTCTAGGAACATATATAAACTCTAGCATATAGAATTGTATCTTTTTCTCCATCTCCATGATTTTCTCTTTATATTCATTTAAAATGTATTTACAAATTATGTTGATTTTGCATTGAAATTTGAGGTAAAATTGACTAGGAACAGAAGAAATGGAGTGAAACGGAGCAAATTGGTCGAAATGGGCTTGAGAATACACCCCGGCGCGTTTTGGAAGGACAACGTGCGTCGGGGCATGAGGTAAGGTGCGCCAAGGCGTGTACATGGGCAAAAAGGGCACAAAAAGACGCGTCGTGTGCCCTGGCGCAAGATTTTTGCGCCGCGGAGCGCAGTGAACAGTAACTTTGCGCCCCAGCACAAAGTTTCTGCCCTAGTGCAAGAAAGGTGCGCTGGGGCACAAGTTTTGTGTGCCCTAGCGCTCGACGCAGGCCCACGGGCCTTGGGCTTCGTTTTCGGGTATAAATTTAGCATTTTTTCTTCTAGGAATGTATCACGAACATAACACAAGGGTTTCTTTACTACTTTTGAGTAATTCTCTCAATACGGAGTTTAGAACGAGGGTGTTAGGTGTTTTCGTGAGATTTGTGGGATTCAAATTTGTACTTGCACTTTGATTTGAGATCAATAAAATTCCTTTTCTTTGTTGGGTGGATTAGGCACATCGCCGAACCACGTTAAATCTTGTTGTCACTTTACATCGAATTACTTTACTATTATTTCATTGTTTCCGCAATAGATCCTCCTGGGTTTCAACAAATTGGTATCGGAGCAGGTTGGATCAAATGTCAGGAATGAAGTACGAGGTAGAGAAATTCGATGGGAAAAACGACTTTAGGCTGTGGAAGATGAAGGTTCACGCCCTCCTGTGTCAACAAGGATTACAGAGAGCGTTAAAGGGTAGAGATTCCTTGCTGGAAACGCTGAAGGACGAGTTCATGGTGAAGGCTTACGGTACCCTGGTGTTATCATTGGCAGATAACGTACTGAGAGAGGTCGCCACAGAAAGTATGCCAGCGGATTTATGGAAGAAGCTAGAAAGTCTATATATGACGGAATCCCTGACAAATCGCTGTACTTGAAACATCGACTATATACATTAAGAATGAAGGAAGGTACATCTATCACTCAACATATTGATTTTTTCAATAAGGTGATTCTGGATCTCGCTAATATAGATGTCAAAATTGATGATGAGGATCAAGCCTTAATTCTCTTGTGTTATCTGCCAAAATCTTTTGAGCACTTGGTCACTACTTTGCTGTAGGGGAGAGATACGATTTCAATGGAGGATGTGAATGCCTCATTGAATTCTAATGAGTTGAGAAAACATGTCCTGGGCAGCAACGATGGTGAAAGTGGGGAAGGATTGGTGGCAAAAGGGAGACCAAGAGAAAGGGGAAGGAGTAGAGGTCGATCGAAGTCCCAAACCAAGCCTAGAAACGGTGACAAATATTTTAGGTGCGGTGGAAAGGGGCATTGGAAACGGAATTGTTCGGAACGAGGAAAGATGAAGGATGCAGGTGAAACTTCTGATCAGAAACGAGATGATGTCGCAGGAATTGTTGAGGATGAGTCTGATGGCGGGCTTGTTCTCAACGTTGCTAAAACTTTACTAAGCTCTGAATGGATTTTGGATAGTGGCTGCTCCTACCACATGTGCCCAAGAGAAGATTGGTTTACCACATACCAGAAATTTGATGGTGGTAAGGTGCTTATGGGAAACGATGCTTCTTGCAGGGTTGTAGGAATTGGCTCAATTTGTATCAGGATGCATGATGGGATAGTAAGGACCCTAACAGATGTGCGTCATGTTCCAGATCTGAAAAAAAATCTGATATCACTAGGTACTCTGGACAAGAATGGTTGTGAGTACAGAGCTCGAGATGGAGTTCTGCGGGTTTCCAAAGGTGCACTACTTATCATGAAGGGAGAAAAGCGGAATGACCTTTACATATTGCAGGGAAACACGGTTTTTGGTATTGCAACGGTTTCTTCATCAGTCAATGATACTACGAGACTCTAGCATATGCGGCTTGGGCATATGAGTGAGAGGGGGATGTCAGAACTAAGCAAATGATGTTTGCTTTTCGGAGAGAAGACTGGAGAACTGGATTTTTGCGAGCAGTGTGTGCTGGGCAAGCAACATAGGGTGAAATTCGGTACTGCAGTTCACAGGACCAAAGGCACCTTGGATTACATTCACTCAGATCTTTGGGGGCCTTCTCTGGTTCCTTCAAAGGAAGGTGCAAGGTACATGCTGACATTCATAGATGATTTCTCACTGAGAGTATGGGTGTACATGCTGAAGCATAAGGATGAGGTGTTTGTCAACTTCAAGTAATGGAAGACCTTAATTGAGAAGCAGACAGAAAAGGAGATCAAGCCCTTCAGGACTGACAATGGATTGGAGTTCTGCAACAAGGAATTTCAGGAATTCTGTGAGAAGGAAGGAATTGTGAGGCATCGCACAGTTGTACATACACCACAACAGAATGGAGTCGCAGAACGGATGAACAGGACTATCTTGGAAAGAGCTAGATGCATGCTCTTTAACGCCAGATTGTCCAAGGATTTTTGGGCAGAAGCAATTAACACTGCGTGTTATTTGGTAAATAGGTCACCATCAACTGCTTTAGACTGCAAGACACCAATGGAAGTTTGGTCCGAGTCTCCTGTTGATTACTCAAATCTGAGAGTATTTGGGTGTCCAGCCTATGCTCATGTCCGAGATGGGAAGCTTGAGCCAAGGGCTAGGAAGTGCATATTTCTAGGCTATGCAGATGAAGTCAAAGGTTATCGTTTGTGGTGTAATGATGACAAGGGCTCCAAGATAATTATCAGAAGGGACGTGACATTTGATGAGTCTGCAATGATGAAGAAGGTGGAGCAGCAGAAAAACGGTCAACAGGGCGTTAAGGAGAAGGTGGAGATTCATATTGATCCTCCACAAGTTTTAAAGGGGAAACAGAAGGTGGTAGATGAAGCTGGTAAGAGCACATTACCACCTAACCAACAGTAGGAAAATGAACCACTACAAAATTATCGCTTGGCTCGCGATAGAGAGAGGAGGCAGATCAAACCACCACAGCGGTATGCTTACTTAGATCTAGTAGCTTATGCTTTGAGTTTAGCTGAGGAGTTTATAGGAGATGATCCAGTCTCATACAAAGAGGCAATTTCCAGGCCAGATTCTGATAAATGGGTTGCAGCTATGAGTGAAGAGATGGAGTCTCTACACAAGAATAGCATATGGTATTTAGTTGATATACGCAAAGGGCAGAAGATTGTAGGTTGCAAATGGATCTACAAGAAAAAGGAAGGGATTCCCGGTGTTGAAGATGCTAGATACAAGGCGCGATTGGTTGCTAAGGGTTTTACTCAGAGAAAGGGAGTTGATTTTCATGAAGTATTCTCCCCAGTTGTAAAACATACTTCTATTCATGTTTTACTTGCCATGGTTGCTCTGTTTGATATAGAACTGGAGTAGATGGATGTGAAAACAACGTTTTTGCATGGTGAGTTGAAGGAACAAATCTACATGAGTCAACCAGAAGGATTCGTTGTTCCCGGGAAATAAAATCAAGCATGTCTTTTGAAGAGGTCATTATATGGCCTGAAGCAGTCTCCTAGGTAGTGGTATAAAATGTTTGATACTTTTATTACCAAGATAGGATATACTAGAAGCAAATTTGATTGTTCTGTATATTACAAAATTTGTAGTGATAGCCTTCTCGTATATTTGCTGTTATACGTTGATGATATGCTGATTGCCTCTAGAAACATATATGAGATCAACCAATTAAAAGCTCAGTTAAGTGAAGAATTTGAGATGAAGGATTTGGGCGATGCAAAAAAGATTTTGGGCATAGAGATTATCCGGGACAGACACGTAGGATTGTTGTACTTATCTCAACAGCATTACATTGAGAAAGTACTTGAGCGATTTGGGATGGATAAGTCCAAGCCAGTTAGTACGCCACTTGCAGCTCATTTCAGGCTCTCATCAGATTTATCACCGAGTACTGAGGAGGAGGTGGAGCACATGTCAAATGTGCCATATGCTAGTGCAGTGGGTAGCTTGATCTACGTCATGGTGTGCACTAGGCCAGACATTTCACATGCAGTCAGTGTTGTGAACAGGTATATGCACAAGCCAAGAAAGACTCATTGGTAGGCTGTGAAATGGATCATGAGGTATTTGAGAGGCTCTGCAGATAGATGTTTAAGGTATAGTCAATCGAATTCTACTACAAGAATTATTGGCTATGTGGATGCGGATTATGCAGGAGATTTGGACAGCAGAGGTCCACGACGGGCTATGTGTTTTGTGTATCAAGTTGTATGGTTAGCTAGAAGACGACTTTGCAGTCATCAGTTGCATTATCCACAACAGAAGCTGAGTACATGGCTTTGGCTGAAGGCATTTGGCTAAAAGGGCTGATCGATGATATGGGTATGACTTCTGAGATCACTAAGGTATTTTGTGACAGTCAGAGTGCCATACACTTGTAAAAAAATCAAGCATTTCATGAGAGAACAAAACACATAGATGTGAGGTATCACTTTGTTCAGGATATGGTGTCTCAAGGAGTCATGTTAGTTGACAAAGTTGGGACTAAGGATAATCCGGCAGACATGTTGACTAAGGCTGTTCCAGGAATCAAATTCGAGCATTGCTTGGATTTGGTTAACGTTTGCAGACTCAGATAACAGGCCCTATTGGGGGCAGGGACAAAGAAGATGAATGGGAATTTCAA
This sequence comes from Jacaranda mimosifolia, assembly GCA_018894105.1. Taxonomy (NCBI): domain Eukaryota; kingdom Viridiplantae; phylum Streptophyta; class Magnoliopsida; order Lamiales; family Bignoniaceae; genus Jacaranda; species Jacaranda mimosifolia. Next base: position 30,922,093 of record CM032126.1, read on the forward strand.
GTCAAGGTGGAGGATTGTTGATTTTGTCTTGAAATTTGAGGTAAAATTGACAAGGAACAGAAGAAATGGAGCAAAACGGAGCAAAGTGGTTGAAATGGGCTCGAGAACACACTCCGGCGTGTTTTGGAAGGACGACGCGCCCGGGGCGCGAGGTAAGGTGCGTCAAGGCGTGTACATGGGTGAATAGGGAACAAAAATACGCGCCGTGCACCCTGGCGCAAGATTTTTGCGCCGCGGTGCGCAGTGAACAATAACTTGCGCCCCAACGCAAAGTTTTTGCCCTAGTGCAAGAAAGGTGCGCTGGGGCACAAGTTTTGTGCGCCCCAGCGCTCGGCGGAGGCCCACGGGCCTTGGGCTTCGTTTTCGAGTATAAATTTAGCGTTTTTTCTTCCAGGAATGTATCACAAACATAACACAAGGGTTTATTTACTGCTTTTGAGTAATTCTCTCAAGATGGAGTTTAGAACGAGGGTGTTAGGTGTTTTCGTGAGATTTGTGGAATTCAAATTTGTACTTGTACTTTGATTTGAGATCAATAAAATTCTTTTTCTTTGTTGGGTGGATTAGGCACCTCACCGAACCACGTTAAATCTTGTTGTCACTTTACATCGAATTACTTTACTATTATTTCATTATTTCCGTAATAGATCCTCTTGTGTTTCAACAAATTCAGTAATTAAATATATACTTTAAGCATTTTCTTTCGAGTTTAAGCAAATAATTCTATATATTTGGATCACATTTACTTCTTCAATTGAAGATTATTTCAGAGGCAGGGTTCAAAATACAACTATAATTTTTTTTTTTTTTCTCCATTCAATATAGCAGTTTTATTTTCTCTTTTTTTGTGGATGCAAATAAATCTCATAATTTTCTGCATTGATTTCTGAATTTTTATTTATAATTTGCATTATGCAACCTGAGAATAGGTTATTTTCATTGAAGGGAGAGCTTGGCGAATATCCAAATTTGTAGATTATTTTTATTTTTATTTTTATTTCTTGGTGGCTGAGGATCAAATACGAAGATCATGAGGATTTCAATAATGATTGTAGCCTGCATTATATTAATATTGATTTGACGTCATGAAACAAATAATATAATTCATTCCTATATTGATGGTGATCGCTATAAAAGCAAAGTTGAAAGTTGCCATTATTGATGCTCTAAAAGGTTTGAAAATAACAAGTCCTTAGTCATATAATATAAGGTTTATTTGATTCTTCTGGCTACGAATGGAGACAACCTTGAAGAACAGCTAATTGAGGGCCTCCACTACACATACAAATTCAATACATTTATTTATAAAATTTTGAAATAATTTAAGTGTAATGCAGTTATCACGTCACTATAAATTACATTGCATATGGATGTATGTATCACACATAAATACACACACACACACACACTCTCTCTCATATAACTTGTTTTCTTCTATATTTTTCCAATTTTCCTCTTTTTGGACTTGTGAGAGTGCCATTTTTCAAGTTTCATATACAAGTTAGAGGACCCAAACAATTTCTTAATTAGTTTTCAATTTAATTTGAGTTTGATTTTATATATTTTAATAATAAAATCTTGAAAATGAATTCATCAAACTAAAAATAAGGTTATATAGGTGATAATACAAATATAGTCCCTCATCACATATATTAACTAACAAAAATTATGTAAGTGACATAATATTATATTTTGTTAGAATAATAATGTTTACAAATTTAATAGTAACAAAAAATATATTTAAATTTCTACCGATCAACAATTAGTAAGACATATATAGTGATCGATAATAAAATTTTATTAAAAATTATTGTGACAATTTTTATTGTCAATAGATTATTATCATTATACATGTACATTAATTATTATTAAATAGTAATTATTGTCAGCAAAATTAATTATTGTAAGAAAATAAAAGAATTACTAATATGTATATATCATTTGTGACAAAACAAAAATTATTATTACTTAATATATTTATCATAAATGTATTTGATGTTCAATTATTTATTTTTATAAAATAATTTTAATACATTTAATATGGATTTAAAAATAAAAAATAAAAAATGAATTAAAATAAAAAAAATTAGACTTATAAAAATAAATGATCAATCCTAGCGTACGGGGGTATATTTCTTCCGAGAATATGCGACGTTGAACACTAAATTGGGGAATTGAATTGTGCCTGACGTTGAAAGCAAAAAAGCTAAGGCTATGTTTGGTTGGTTTTCGGGTTTGTTGTGAATAACCTTTTTTAGAAAAAGTACTTTGGAAGTTAAAATTGGGAAATGATTTTACTGTTCAGTTTTATATTGAGAGATTAAAATTGTTTTGTAGGATACAATTTTTGCTATAAATGTTATATCAATTACTTTTTTGTTAAGTTTGTAGGGTGAAAATGTATTTTTAAATGTAGTAAATTTATGTATATTTATATGGAAGATGTACGTATGTGTATATATATATTTGTAATGATTGATATATTATTGTATTTAATTGATGTGTAATTAATTTTAATTTAAAATATTATAAAACTAAGGAAATAATATGACATAATAATTTGATGAAATAAATTAAAATAATAATATTTAATAGCAAAACTGCTTGTAATAAAGCAAATGTAATTTGCTAGAAGTAGTATTATGCATCGTTAGTTAAATAATTTTTTTAAAATTTCTGTAATTAATAATATTAATAGTAATTAATTAAGTAAAGCTTGAAATAATATTGAGAATATTTTAATTCATGTCTAATAATTAATATATTTACTAAAATAAATAATAATACAATAAGACTTTAATTAATAATATATTTCTAGTATCTATAATTGTTAACGAAAATATTGATTATATTTTAATAAATCTGTAATTATTAATATATTTGCATATTAAATTTATAATTTAATATGAATCTGTAATAATTAATACAAAACTATTAAATAAAAAGTTTAATATAAATCTGTAATAATTAGTATAAATACTGTTATATAAAAAATCAAATATATAAATAATAAAGTAAATAGAATAAAGTAATGTATTAACTATTAAATAAAATAGACTAACTATGTAAGATACTTAACCTATTTACTTTGTAATTAGTAAATAATACATGGAATCATAAACTAATTATCTGTAAATTATACATTTTATTCAAAAATAGAAAAATGAACAAAATAATATTGTTAAATTACAGTTAATTTTTTAAATATTTTTGAATGATTATGTTAATTTATTTAGTTAGTATTTTATTGAATGTTTTAGATTGTTTAAAAAATTATTACACTATACTTTTTTTTTTGTTTAAATTTATAGCTATTTTCTTTTAAAAATTTATAATTAAATACAAAAAAAAATGTTTAGAAAATTTTTAATTATTAATATTTTAACAGTTTCATATATATATATATATATATATGATTGAAGCAAAGTGAGAGAGTGAGAAATGAATGAGGAGTGTGAGATGTAGAGGGAGAAAAGTATAGATATATTTTTTTTTGCTTTTGAGAGTATTTTGAGTATAAAAAAAAATGTCTTGGAAGTTGAAATTGCAGAATGTAGTGACTTGCTTGTTATTATTTTGGAAGTTGAAAAACATTCTCAAAAAAATGGATCAAACAAAGTGTAATTAGAACATTGTGGTGATATGTTTGTGCGATGATGTGAAAGAGCGTGTGAGAAATGCATGGATTTAAGCCCTTAATTCCCCCCCCCCCCCCCCCCCCCACCTCTATGATTGCAAATAATTACTTTTACATCATCTTTCGCATTTTGATAATAAATATATTAGAAGGTGAAATTAAATCGCAAACCTCATGAGAATCTATTTCTCTCTTCTTTGCTTTTTTTTTTAAACCACAAAACGATTCTTAAGCCATGATTGCAAATTAATTACTTCTATATCGTTTCTTCCATCATGGCAACAAATATATTAGAATTCGAAATTAGATATGAATATCTCTTCTTCTTCTTCTTCTTCTTCTTTTTTTTAACCAAAAAATTATTAATCTATGCCATGATTTTATTTAATTATCTAAATATTTCAAGAGATTATTTTAACTTAAGATATAGTATCTTATAAGATTCAAAAACATCGTTAGAAACTTATAAATGTTTTAAAATAAATTCAATCAAACACAATCTAAGTAAAAAATCCAACATTACTTCTTTCCTAAAGTGTATATAATTGAGCCATGGAATATTTTTCCACATGCTGTGGTATTAATTTCACTAAAAGAAAACAATACTCTAGTGACCAAATTTTAGTCAATAAAAAAGAAAAATCAATCATTGATTGGAAGTCGTGATGGATTTGTGACTAAATAGTTTGGTTAAAAAAATCCTCGTCACTAATCTCATTAGTGACCAAGTTTTATTTTGATCACTATTCAATGTCCTAAATTTTGGTCAAACACTTTAAATTTCTATAACAAATTTTCTTTTCTTAATAACCTAATTTATTACGAATCGATCACAAATAGTGTCTGAAAATAATATTACGTGATTAAACTTTCAATGACTATTTGTGACCAACTAACCATCTAAATGACTAATAATCTCATTCAATATTGGTCACAACTCAATCACTATTTATGACTGAACAACAGTTACCAGTAGTCACCAATTTTTTGTGACTAACACATTCGGTCACATGATAGTGACCAAAAATTCAGTCTTGATTCTATGACAAAATTTTCAATCACTATTTTGTTACCAATTTGTGACCAACTCCCTAGTTAGATGACTAATCATATTATTTAATTTTCATCACAAATTGATCATCATGTGGTAACCAAAAATTTAGTCACATAAAGAGTGATTGATTTTGGACCGGCACACTTAGTCACAAAATAATACAAAATTTAGGGAATATTTGGTTATGTTTTGTAGGTGCTTATGATATATTTTTTGGGGGAATGAATTTTGGGAGTGCTATTGGGGAACATGATGGATGTTTGTTTGTGTTTTGGAGAATAGTTAGAAATTTATTTTAGAGAGTGTTGATATGTTCGTTTATGTTTTGGAAGGAGACATTTTTTTTTTTCTATAATAGTCAAATCAATATTTTTTTTATTGGATTTTTGGGATAAAAATGACATTGAGTAAGTATTTTATTATAAGAATGATGTTTTGAGGATAATGAAAGATATAAGGGTATTTTAGAAATATCTATTTTGACATTTTTTCATATAATATGTATATATATATAAATATATATGGAAAAACTTCCCTTTTTTTCCTCAAAACTTCCCCATTATCCTCAAAACGGCCCCTTTAATGCATTCTATGGCAACATGGTCATCTTGCCCTTTCAACCCTTCTTGCACTACTAGGTTAAGTATATGTGTCATACATCTCTTGTGTACATACTTACTAGCTAGTATACTATTACCCATGAATTCAACCTCTTCACAACTACACCTACCGCAACATTATTTGAAGAAGTATTATCCACAGTGATGGTAAAAACTTTCTCATCAATTCCCCACTCATGCGAATATTTTTCAATAGCTTTTGCAATCTCATCCCCTTTGTGACCACTAATTGGACAAAAATTCAAAATTTTTTATGTAATGTCTAAGAAGAATCAATGAATTGAGCAATCACACACATATAATTTACTCTTTTAATTGATGTCTAAGTATCAGTGGTGATGGAAATTCTTTGGCAGGACTCCTTTAAAAAAGATTTAAGCTTTAACTTTTCATCCAAATACATGCCACCGATATTTTTAGCAACAGTCTTTTGAGATGGAATCTTGAACATAGGACAAACAACAAACATGAAATATCTAAAACTTGAGTTCTCAACATGTTTGAAAGGGACCTCATCAACTATCAACATAACAAACAATGCATTCCTAATTTTTTCTTAATCAAATTGCTAGATGCCAAGTTACATTTCTATTTTACTATCACCAACACCAAAGAAACTTGATTGCATTTGAAGTCGTCTCTGCTCAGTTTCTACTTCATGAGGCTTCTTTTTACAGCTGAAGTTGTGATTTTTAAGGCCATTAGCTCCATGTTCTTTTGGAGTGGCTATAATTTTTGCCCCACAATAATTACAAATACCCTTCACTTGTTGGATCCCATGTTTATCTTTAAAATTTACTTTTTTAAAGTGCAACCAATGTGGTGACCTACTATCATATTTTCTTTTTTTAGGGTTAGGATCACTTTCAATCTCATTCTTATTCATCTCATTAATATGTTAATCTTCATTCTCCCTTAAATCAACATCATTTTACTCCAAATCAACATCCATGTTGTTTACTTTGTCAATCGAAATACTATGGTCACTTACCTCTTTGGAGGCTGAAGTGGAAAACGTCTTCTCATTTGCTCTAGTGGCAACATAATGTGAATCATCTCTAGAACTAAAAGTTTCTATCTCATTATCTACAATTGGAAATAAAATTGTATTAAATTAATTAACCATTCTCATAATTTTAAAGTGAAGAAGAATGTAATCTATCTAAAATCAATAACCTATTGCAATTGTGGAACTTTTTCTTAACTTTCAAAAGAAAAACTCCCATAATCATTTTGTCAAACACATTGTGGGCATATAAGATTTATTAGTAACCCACTACAATAAATTGTTATTTCCTTCTATTTATACATTATGTAGGAAGAGAATTAAACTTTTCACATACATATGATTCCAAATCATCAAGAAAAAATAAAAAGGAAATTTTTGCAACAAAATAAAGAACCCATCTAAATTTTAAACTTACAATTTAAATACTTTTAAACATGAGAAAGATATACAAGTTAAACTTACAAATCTTTGCGTTGTGTCAAACTGCTAATCCGCCGGAGATTGAACCGAGGCTTGGAGGAAGGAAAGTTGGTTTGAAACTTGGGAGTTGAGAGTGAAGACCGAAGACAGTAAGTTCACGGTTCACTAATTTTCTTGGCTAATTCTTTTGCAATTTGATATTTAATTCATTAATTGAGTGTTGGGTTGGGCTACTAAAGGAAAAGGCTTGGGCTTTAATTTATTTTTCAAAAGTAATGGGCTAAAGCTAATAACTAATAAGAGCCTAATATAATGGGCTCTAATAAGCAGAGGCCCATAAAAATTGTGTTTGTATGTATAATTAGGTTTTTAAAAATAAAATAGGGGTACTTGATCGGGTATCGGGTATCCTAAGCCACAACCGATACCGCATCCAAAAAATTTTGGGTACCCCCATAAATACCCGATCGGGTTTGGGGACTAAAAATACTCGACCCAGTCAGGAAATACCTGATAGAGTCGAGTCGAGTACCCTAATATCCGAATCTGATTCCCACCCCTAATACCACCCAAGCATATTGTATACAACATCACAACTCTATTCCACAATAAACATAGTAACAACAAACAGACTGAGTATCAGCCAACTTGCTCATGGAGCAATATGCAAAAAATGTGCAGATGCTCATTAAGAACTATATGCATAATACATAGCCAAAGCCAAATATACACCAAGATCCGCCACATACTTGACACATAGCAACATCATTTGTTGCAACAAATCTGTCATAATTTTTTTGCAGTTTCCTCAACACAGCAATTGTGAAAACCAAAACTACCTTCATGCAACTTGGTAGCAGCTCTTGTGCACAACACCTTTGACCACAAATATCAGTCGTAATTAGTAACATGAATTCTAAACATTCCTACAAACTGCAAGATAATGACCAATCCCTTCACTCTATTATCACCAATTATGATTTTGTAAAGTCAATATTCATTTCAATCTTTTTTTTTTCACAAGAAGATTAAAAATTGAAAATTCAACAATTGAATATGGCATACAAGAGTACAAACATTTACAAATATCTAATAAAATAAGTACAGCTATTCTCTAGGAATGGAAAAGTATAAAAGATGATCGGACATTTTTGCCTAATGCAAAATAGGATTAGCAAGAGAAGACAAATCAAATGAAATAAAATGCCAAAATGAATAGATAAATACAAGAAACAAAATTAAGTATCCAATATTATGATAATCTCCATGTTATGGTCATCAAGAGAGAATTAATAATTAGAAATAAGGAGAATAAACCATTCATCTAGAGTCAAGCATTGTATAGGCTCCTTAAAAAACTGTCCAAATAGGTAGATTGACTCCTCCAAAGATTTCAATTCCATTAGAGTTCAATGAAATGAAACCATAAATTAAAGAGATCAATGTGAGTGTAATTCAAACAAGGTGAACAAGCAAGAGCAAGCACCAATATCAAAACATAACTTCTAATAATCAAAATAAAATATGAGAATACCTTTTCTATCCTAGGGAAGCTTACCAACAAGTTCATAAATGAATTCACTATACCTATGCACTTGGACAAAGATGTTGTTAGGCAAATAACTTCATGTTCCATCAACAAATAATATTCCATCCACTATGCTTATAAATGCTTTGCAACATATTCAATACATCACATATAATCAAGAATTGCAAAAGTCTTAAACTTTAGCAAGAAACTTATTTAACCCAGGTAATTCACCTAAGAACATGTATTGTATATTAAACTATATCAAAAAAATAAGAGTATGATCAAACATACCTGGGTTGAGGAAGAAATCTTGAGAGTAGAAAAAGCTTAGTCAAGTCAATATAGAACTTGCCAGCCGTTGAATAAGATGTTGCTACAATGCCTTTCATTATATTGAAGGAAAAATACTATAATACCACAACAAAATGCATAAATAAAATGTAGAAAGTAATGTATCATAGCCTAAGGAACAAAAAACTATAAAAGTACAAAACAATTTAAATGGATGTACTCACATATTCATTAATGGGCTGAAAATTTCATCTATTTTATCGACGAGGGTCTTGTTTTGAAGGTTAGTAGGTGCACTAAAAACATGGTATTTTCTCATTTGTAAACTTTGTCACAACATCTCTGGTAGTCTATAAGGATTGCTAGAAAGGATTTCTATTGCATAATAAAAAAATATAAACAAAAGTTCAAAAATGGTGTTAACTAGTTTGGTAAATAATATTGAACTTTTGAGTGGAAGGAAAAGGATTTTGAACATAACATTTGATAATAACCAATCCCTTCTAACTAATATAGAACTACAATTCATATACTAACATAAATAGAATAGATGAGCGTATACAAGTATCTTGTAAGAAAATCTAAAAAATAAGCATTTAAAACACATGCCTACGAGAAAAACCATATCATCATTAAATAAGCATTTAAAACACATGCCTACGAGAAAAACCATATCATCATTAAACACTTTAGCATACCTACCATTATTTTTAGCTTGTAAATCATTAAGCCATCATTATAGCATTTTAATACTATATAGTCACTTCCAACCGTAGATCAGAGGAGTTTCTACTTCTCCATAATTTACTCTCAGTATTATTGGTAGTTCCAATAATCAAACATTAATAGTTACAAGGTACATCAAATAGTAAGTTATTATGGACTAGCTTCATGCATTTCTTCTTGCATTTTTTTTCCTATCTTTTTTTGTCTGCAGTTTATTTATGGATTTCTGTTGTATACAAGTCTTGGAACATCTATTTATAACCAACATAGTTATAGATTTCAAATAATAGTAATATATCTTGCTAAAGATAATCAATGCCTATCATGAATATTTACAATCATATACAAGTAGCTAAATAACTAGGTAAATATATAGAAGAATTTTATAAAAATTTCTATATTTTCATACTTTCAATTATAAACATGAACTAAGAATGCAATAAATGAGTAATAAGTGAAATAAATTATATGTAGATTTAGATTTTACTAATTCTTTATCATACTTTGTAATTATCACGGTCTTTATATATATTCATGTTAAATGTCAAAATACAAATTTCTTATTGTTTTTTAATATTACATTTGACTTAATTCTATTAAATAACTAATTTTTTCTACTTAAATTTCCTTAAAATTTAAAAACTTACCGAACTATCCACTTTCCACCTAACTAGAGAACAATAATTTATCCACGAAAAGTTTGTAGAGAATAACTAATTGTTTTCTAAAAGTTAGACGCATGAGGTGGAATGAATTTAGTTAAAAATACTTCTATTTTGACCATAACAAGTAAGCTTCCATAGTGACTTCTCATATATTTTCCACTTTTATCCATTTGTAGGACTCAGAATTAGTACAACTTTACATGCATAAAAAACTCATCCATCAATTCCATGTGAATTGAGCATAAAGAAAAAAGAAATGAAAAGAGAATAGAATCATTAGTTGTCGAAGGATGACTTTCTGATTCTCACAATAAATTAAAACATTCTTATTTAAGAGATAGTTTCCCAAATTAAGAGCATATAAATTCCAAGACTTACTTTTATAATTATTGTAGACATCTTATGTGAATAGTATGCTAAACACAAAACTTTATGCAAAATACCATTATATGTAAAGACACATTTGATTAAGCATGCTCCATAAAATATGGTACCAAAGTATACTCAACCAAATTTTATAAAAACATATATCATTTGTATTGCACATCAAGCATTAGGAGATAAAATAACTTTTTAACTATCCTCCTCATATGAATGGTGAAACAACTTACTTGTGTTCAAAATCGAGATGCTTCTCTGCAAGGTAGCTCTCTAAGAATACCTTCTATACTACCAATAAATCAACAAGAATATCAAACACCACATCCAGAAAATAAAGAAGATAAATTTTAAAAGCATTACGAGCACACACTGACACAAATAGAGACAGAAAAAAGGCAATCTACATACCTCTTGCTTTCCTTTCTATCTTATAAGCAAACTTAATGAGACTTTGTATTTGCTTTCCTACTTGCCTGTGTGAATCACATGTAAATTAAAACAGGAAACACAAGCCTAAATAGCTATATTTAATGAATGATATAGTACATAGTCCACTCTGCTGGTCTACCTGCCAAAAGTCATGGTGAGATTCAGGAGGAGACTAGATAGAACATAGAAAAAGTTACAAGTGGAGGATTTTGCCCTTGTCTAGAGAAAAACATAGCCATGGGGTATGTAAAATCTGAATCCACAATGCAGGCACTAAAGTAAAGATTGTGGTTCAAGTTAAGTCCTATATGGATTTGTTACAAAAATGCATTATGTTCCCACCATTGAAAATACATACAGCAAAAAGAAATCCCATGTAATATTAAAATTTTATTAGTGAAATTGAAAAGTGTAAAACTAAATTAGGAGGACCATGAGAGTAGGATTTGAGAAAATAATACCAAATAGTAAGGAATTGGAGCCTAGCTGAAGAGAATTCCAAATGTCCCAAGGCATGAACTAGTTTAGTGCTAGAACCTGAGTTCGCGCTAGAGATTGAACCATGCGATAAAAATGTCGGAGAAGAAACTTTTCTTTGCTAATTATCTAATTTCTTTGGAAGTTGATTTCTTAATTTGGGGAAAAGGAAGTTTTCTACGATAAGAAATTGATTTCTAGGATTTAGGTAATGGAAATTTCTACTAGAGACAGAGATGATTTAGGAAGGAAATTATTTTAAAAGGAAGAAGGTGGGTTAGGAATTTAAACCTTTTTTTGGTAAATTCTTTTTCCTACCATTGGTTTAAATAAAGCCATGGTTAATTATTATAACATTAATTGCAATTTATTTAAAATCGTCGCTAAATAAATTAATTTTGCGACAGTACACTAATAAACTGCCACTATAATAAAGAAATTTTTTAAACCATAAGCTTTAACCCATCTATTAGTTATTTAGCAGTAGTTTACTAAAACTATCACAAAATAGTTGCTGCAAATTGTCTTTTTCTTATAATGATAATGTTTTATGTACAGATTACATGCCAACAAAACTTTATCAAAACATAAAGGGCTTTTATCCCACCTAATCAATCGTTTGGTTGGAGTGATAATAGACATTCAAATCTGCACAAATACCAATAGCCCGTGCTTATATGTGCAATTTTTATGATAAATTAATCTACCACCCCCATGGAATTATTATTATTATTATTATTATTATTATTATTATTATTATTATTATTATTATTATTATTATTATTATTATTATTACGAATGAAGAGAAATGATGGATTTTATATTTGAGTAAGGGACAAAAAGGTAATTTACTAGGTGCAATCAAGATGCTTTAATGTTGAACCAAACACAACAACCAATAATCATGTGTCCCCACATAAAAATAATCATGTAAACCAAATTATAGCACAATGATAAATAATCACACAAATTATCACATGATAAATAATCATGAGATAACTTAAAAATCGAACCAAACTAGCCCAAATAGTGCACATCCAATAAATAAAGAAAATACCTAGAGCAATTACCTATGCATTACAAAATAAACTAATAAAGAAGAAAATGGCATCTTCATGATCCATATCATATATTGAAAATATTATTTTATTGGTTTTATGAACTATTTTTTTCCTTCTTCTTCCTCTTCCTCCTCCTCCTCCTCCTCCTCATCCTCATCATCATCATCATCATCTTTTTTTGTGCTTCTTGAGAACATCATTTCATGTCCAATTTCATGAAGAGATACTTCTATAGCATTGCATTATCATCTATTACGGTATTTGACTGATCAAGATCAGCTATGACTAGGATTTCATGGGAGCTGGCAAACATTGTCTCTTCCTAAAAGGACCTTGATAAATGAGATGACTATCTTTGTCTTGCATCCCTTTTGAAGGAATATAATTCTGCTCCTAGCTTTTATTTTGTACACTGCTCACCAATCGCATCTATCTCGACACATGGATAAAAAACTTGAGTAATACACCTATTGTGCTTGTTGAGCCAAACTAAAAGGATCATTTGTATTGAACTATCTTTGGTGATTAATTTCGACAAGCTCAGGTTTTGGATAAGCTCTAAGCCCTCTATCAAAAATATCATACCAATGATAGTTGAATAGAACAACTTTGTTTCCTATTCCAAAATATTCCAACTCCAATACTTCTTCCACCAACCCATAATAATAAACTCATTCTCAATCCATGAGCTTCTCAACACACACACGCCAATATCCATTGTTGATTTATGCTTTCCATATTGAATAACGTATCTAATATGGAACTTGAATCCATTTATGAAATAATCTTTGTAGATTTTAACCCATCGATTAGGGCCTTGGGCAATGTATCTAATATTCTATTCAACCTTATTTCCAAGATCCATCAACTATAATGAAATTTATAAATCAACATAACCATTAAATATTTGAATCAAATGCATAAATGTGTGAAGTAAAACTTACAAAAAATTTTAACCATTTTAAAAAAAAATCATCATGCAATCTTCCTATATCATCATTTGTCAAATATGGATATTGTTACAACATCTCCTCATCAAATTGTCTAAAAGAACTCAATAAATAAGATCAACAATCAACAACTATCCAAACAAGATATTCAAAATGAATACTTACTCCATATGAGGGACTTATTCGACACAATTCAACAGTATGTATCTATGGACGGTCATTAACTCATCATTGTCTTGAAATAATCTATCCCTTTTTGACTTCCAAGTGGTCTTTCTGGATGAGTAAAAATGAAAAGACGTCCATCTGGATATATCTCTCCCCCATCATCATTTATTTGAACCCGAGTTAATCGTGTTATCACATTAGGCTTAAAATATAATGTGCAAAATGTTGAGACTTCCTCAATAATCTATGCCTCAATAATAGAATCTTCAACTCAACACCAATTTTTTATTTTTTGCTTCAAATGGTGCATAAATCTAAATTATAAGAGTTTTTCAGAAAAAATAAAAAAAATTCAAATATTTCATAAAGATTTTGTCACTTTATAGAAGTTATAAGAGTATAATAATACCTTTCAAATAGATACTATGGTTTGCCGGATCAACGTTTTATCGATCAGAACAGCTGATACAGAATCGAAACTAATGTGGGCGTTCCGTCGCACCAACGTGGAATGGAGATATGACTGGGATGGCGAAAAGTGGCCGGTTTATCATTGGATTAGTATTTTAGACCAATAAATTGGTCCGACAAGGTGGAATAGAACGGGAACACTGGCGTGGAAATGGGTTTCTGCAACAGACAGCTAAACGTCGCCCTTTCCCTTGTCATCTCATAGTTTCCCCGACTGAAAAATGCCCACCCTTGTTCGCTGCTGTCGAAGGCCAGCAAATCCATGAACTCCTACATAATTCGGTGTCCTGACTCTTGATGATGGGGCTATAGACTGTGGTGGTAGTGAAAGGTTTAGGAATTCTAAGATGTCGGGAGATGATAGATGTGGTGATGAGTGGTGGGGTTGGGCACTTAGGTGGTGGAACCTTATTTGTGCAAGCTTTCGCAAGGATAGAGAAGGAATGGAAATTATTGTACCGGTTCAAATTATTGTACTCTTTTAACTGTATAGAATAGCAATTTGGTATGTGAAACTAAACAAAAGAATCCTCAATCAGTTTGAAAGATATAAATTATTAAGCCTGCAGAATACCTATTTGGTATGTGAAACGAAATAAAAGACTCTTCAATCAATTTGAAAGTTATAAATTATTGAGCCTGCAGAATGGCAATTTGGCATGTGAAATTAAACAAAAGAATCTTCAATGAGAAAGCTATAAATTTTTTAGCCTCAATAATTTTACCTTAATAATTTGGTCTCAATAATTTTACCTTTATTAAAAATATATATATTATTTTCAATTATTGAAAATGAAGGTGCTATGCCTATAAAATCGGTTCATCACAAACCATTTAGCGACAAGCTTGTAGCATAAAAGTTTGGTTCCTTCACGATAAAAAACCATTGCGTTTATATTATACAAAAATATTAATTGTCTAAGGCTTCTTATCTTGGTGTCCTAAAAGGTGATAGGTATGCTAATTTAATTACTTCTTTTTTATTTCAAATTTTAAATATTATTAGATTTATAATTATTCAAATGAGATTGTTAGAATTGTTTAGTTAGATGTTATATTTGTCTTTAATTTGTTCTGACACTTTATTAATATTGTTACTAATGTTTTATTTTGTGTATATTTTATGATGGCTCCAAAACGAGATGTTGGTTAGGATTTTGGTGATCCTATAGGTGATGGTCGGAAAACTATAAAATGCAAATATTGCAACAAAGTTATCAATAGCGGAATAACAAGATTAAAACAACATATTGCACATGTGTGGGGAAATGTGGAGTCATGTATAAAAGCCCCTAAAGACATATCACAAATGCTCCGAAAACATCTTTAAGAATCTAAAATTGCTAGAGATGTAATGAAAAAGAAGAAAGAAGCAGCTATAAGTGCAATTTGAGCAGGAACCATGGATAGATATGCACTTGATAGCGAAAATAGTAGCGGAGATGAAGATGAATTTCGCAATGACTATATCAATAAAGAAGGCTTGTCCCAAATGGAAATAAATCAATTGAGGAAAGCTATGAGAGAAAGTCGTAAAATGGCTAGTTATGAAGAAGAGATGCACTGTCGCTATGGTTATGGTATGTCCAATATTAATTTATAATACGTCATTATATATTTATATGAACTTCATTTTTTGTAATTATAGGGCACTCTGGTGCTGGTTCATCTCAAGGGCCACAATAGGTACAAAGAGAGAAATGCCGCGTAGTTTTAGCGTGAAGGAGGGAGGCAATAAGTCTTCAGGTGAGATTAATCCTTCTATGTTCCCATCAAAACAAAAAAGTATAAAAAATTGGTTTGCGTCCAAAAGGTAAAAGAAGTTGGTAAGTCTATTTCTAAGTGGTTTTTATTTAATGCTATCCTATTTCATGCGGCTAATAGCGGCCCTTATTATCAATCCATGATTAATACTATTATTGAGGCAGGGCCAGGAATAAAAAGGCCTTTGAGATGCCAAATTGGTGGGATTTATTTCAATGAGGAAGTAGAAGAAATTGATGGGTACATAAATACCTTAAAGATGAAATGGCCAGAGTATGGGTGCGCAATTATGTCTGATGGTTGGAGCACCCGTAATAAACATCCCATCATAAATTTCATGATATATTATGATCGTCAACTGATATTTCATTCCTCAGTAGACTGTACCAATAAAAGAAAGTCAGCTGACTATGTCCTCTCTCTTTTGAATAAAGTAATTGATGAGGTAAGGGAGAAAAATATTGTACAGGTAGTTACCGATAGTGAAAGTGCAAATAAAGCAGCTTGTAAAGCTCTGATGTTGGAAAGGCCACATCTGTTTTGGTCACCGTATGCAACACATTGTATTAACTTGATATTAGAAGATATTGGGAAGATGACCAAAGTTAAGAAATATATGGAAAAGGCAAAACAGAGCACAAGTTTTATCTATAATAGTGATAAACTTGTGAATCTTATGAAAATATATACAAATGATAGAGAATTATTGAGATCGGGGATCACGAGATTTGCTAC
The DNA here is from genome assembly GCA_018894105.1 of Jacaranda mimosifolia. Taxonomy (NCBI): domain Eukaryota; kingdom Viridiplantae; phylum Streptophyta; class Magnoliopsida; order Lamiales; family Bignoniaceae; genus Jacaranda; species Jacaranda mimosifolia. Next base: position 30,938,482 of record CM032126.1, read on the forward strand.
TGAATTTATCGCCATTTAGAGCCTTTCCGACACCAATCGAATTTGAAAAAAATGTGCACCGCATCAGAGTGGGAAGAGTATAATTCTAGAAGTTGAAAAGATGCAGACAAGGTGTACAAAATTATAATGGATCCAAAAGTTTGGAAAGGGGTGTGAGAAATCTAATCTGTTATAAAGCTACTTGTGAGAGTTCTAAAAATTGTAGATCAAGATACAAGACCCACATTGGCTATTATATATGAAGTCATAGATAGAGCGAAGCTCGCAATAAAGGAGGCAACTAAGGATTGAAAAATTGATTGGGATATTATTGACGAGCGGTGGTACAGATAATTACACCAGCACTTGCATGCTACAGGTAAATAGCATCTATCATTTAAATATTTTTTTTTATTTAAGTGTAGTTATATATAACTAATAACTATACATAAATATGTACTGCAGCATATTTTTTGAACCCCACACTTCAATATTCTGGAACTTGTGTGTATACTGATGAGGTGAGGCAAGGGCTTAAAGCTGTAATCAAAAGGCTTGAAGTTGACCTAGAAGCACAAGCTCAAGCTCTTAATGAGGTAAGCACAATTATTTAATATTTTTATAAATATTTACTTTGTCAAGTATAAAAAAAAAAATTTATTATGTTTGTTATTAGATTAAGTTATTCCTTAACAAGATAGGAGAGCAATAAAAAGCACTTCACCAGGTATTTTTTATTATTTATTAAGTGTTATCATAATCATAATCTTTTCTGCATCATCAAAATTATTGTTTTCGTTTTTTTTTTAAAAAATATTTTGTATCAGCTGAATGGTGGATTAATTATGGTGATGAAGTTCCTCACCTTAGAAAAATTTCTATCAAAGTCCTAAGCCAGACATGCACATCTACTGGTTGTGAAAGGAATTGGAGCACATGGTCATTGATACACACAAAACTTCGCAATCATTTGGCTATGGCAAAGCTGCACAAGTTAGTTTATGTCCACTATAATATGCGATTCAAGGTACGAAACATTCGATATAAGAAAGAGGATAATGATTATGATATTCCTATTGATCTTAATCAAATGTTCCATGATGATGACATTTTTAATGAGTGGACTAGAGAGAATGAGGCGCCACTACTACCAGATGATATAGAGTGGTTAGATGCAGAACTGGCGGAAGAAGATGATAATTTGATAATTAATGCTCTAAGGGGTGCCAAAAAGAAAACAGTCGATGCACTGTCAAGACAACAAAAGGGAAAAAATGTTTAGGTAAATCATGAAAGTGATGACAGTGATGAAACCAGTGACAGTGACAAAACTGATGACAGTGATGATGGGAATGATGATCAACCACTACATGGTGGTGGTGGTGGTGAAAGATATGTTGATACAGGTGGTCAAGACTATCATGATAGTCATATAACACTGGGATGTCATGGGCACAAGGAGATAAAAATTATTATGCAACTCAAGATATAGACCATGGTTATCATCTAGGAATAGAGGAGAAACGTCATTTTTTGGCTGACTTGTCAAGTGCTAATGATCATTCCTATCCTGGTAGAACATTTAGAGGAGGATATAGAAGTGTTGATGAGCACATGCAAAGTTTGGGCCTAGGAGAATACCAACAAAGGTGGCCTAGGGAGTATTTTGATCATGTGCAGAGCAACTATGGCAAAAATTTGTTCTCTCGCACCCATTCTCATCACTATGATGATAGAAGCTATGATAGATCTACTAGAAGATAAAATAGATATTATGATTCTTCATCCTTCAATAGCACTGACTATGGATATTGTGAATTTGATCATGGATCGAGCAACACTAGTGGCAGACATACTCAGTTGGAAGGATACTCTAAATATGCGCGCGATAGATATCATGATCATTTTTCTTCCAGAAGCATTAGATATCATGAACATGATTATAGATCTTCTTCAAGTAATAATAGCAGCATTAGTTATCGAGGATTTGGATACTATCGTCATGGTGATGAGCTGCTGCCATATGCACAACCATCTTATAATCCTTTCTCATCATATTATTTTAGTTATGATTCATCTAACTAATCTGCAAATTCTTGACCTGAACCTTCTGATACCTATTCTTCATTTTATCCCCACATGGAGGGTTACTCATCTAGCCAGTTTCATAATCCTTATGAGATAGATAATAATGATTTTGTACCCCCTCATCACTCCACATGGTACTAGTAATAAATTAACTTTGTTATAATTATTTTTATCTTTATTATGTTGTGCAGTAGCTTTTTAATATTTATGAGCTTCGCTAATCTAATGTAGTTTGTAACATTAATTTGTGATATCCAAAATTATGCTAATTACTTTATATAAGCAAGAAATAGAGTTTTAAATGTTTTCATATTTTTCATAATTTATTTGAATATTTTGAACAATTTAACAACAAAAATATGCGGAACCTCCATGACCGTTCCGCGACATTGCAATGGAACTGGAACCTCACCCTCCGTTCCGATCCCCGCTATCATTCCTGTGAACCATGATAGATATATCTATCGGTATTGAACAAACTTACCAACCTTAGCTTTATAAGCTAAGTGAACTGGAAGGTACTCCATTATATCAGAGAATAATGGTGGAAAGATCTTTCCAAGCTGCAAATAATCTCAACAATATTCTTCTCTAATAGTTCCATGTGGTGTACATGCAATATAGTTGAGCACAAGTATCTAAAAAATATGTTTAATTCTAATATTATTTCCCGTGCTAGTTTAGGCAACAAATTGCAAAAAGCAATTTTTACATAAATGCATGACAATCATGGATTTTCATTCCATAAAACCTAGATTCGCTAACATTCGCAAACCAAGTTGTATTAAAAGCATAATCATCTGGAAGTTTGAACTACTTAGCCAATCTACATACTTCTTTCACTTGCTCTTGGCTTAACGTATAAGATGCTTTAGGCTTCTAAGGATTTTTGTTGTGATCATAAAATAAATGCAGCTCAAGGTAATTGCAATATTTTTCTTAATCCTTTCGCGTATTTGCACCTTTGATTTGCCTTTCATATCTCACATCATATTAAGAATATTGTCAAATACATTTTTTTCTATGTATATTACATCCAAATTATGATGAATAAAGATTTGTACTTCAATAAGATAACTCCCAAAATATGCTTTTTCGCACTCAATTGTGATCTTTGCCAAATCCAAATAAATCTTTAAGATTGCCATATTTATCAAATGTACTAGGAGGAAATTGAGAAACTCGTCTCCTAATTTTCTCTCCTGATAAACATGGAACATATGGGTCTCTTTCAACTGTATCCTTAAAAAATTGCTCCTTTTGTCTTCCGTATGTATGATGACAAGGTAAGAATTATGATGACAATCAAACTAAGATTGCTTGCACCCATTCTGTAAACGAAATGATTTTGTACACTACATACAATAACGATATGACAATATTCCATGAGTACGCTAGTAAGAAACCATACCATATGCTAGAAAATCATAAATAGTCCACAAAACTGCTGCTCTCTTTCAGAAGTTTTGCCGTTTATGTGCATCATAAGTTGGAACCCCTTCATTCCATAACTCTTTAAGTTTATTAATTGGAGGGTGCAAGAACACATCCAACTTCTTTTGGTGTGATTTAATGCCCGAAATCACCATATTCAAGAATATACATGGTTCTTCGATACACACACCTAGAGGAAGAGTATAAATTGTTATCATTATTGGCCAACATAAACAAGGAGTAGCATTGCTGCTAAAAAGAGTGAATCCATCTGTGCACAGTCTAAGGCGAATATTTCATGGTTCTGATGAAAATGTTAGATGAGTCAAAATGTTCTCATGCTTCACTATACGCGGGATTTGCCATACTCCCATCTTCACATTGATTTTTTAAGTGCCATGTTATTTGCTCAGCCATAGTTCTTGACATGTAAAGCCATTGCAGTCTAGGAATTAGTGGCAAGTAACACAAGACTTTATAAGGCATAGTTTGGCAGTAACAGAGCTAGACATGTATCCGTCATGACAACACACAATACATTTGGTCTTATCCTTACCTTCTTTGTAGTATAACATACAATTGTTGACACAAAAATTAATCATCTCATAACTTAGCCCAAGTTTTGCCACCATCTTCTTTGAATTATATAAGTTGCTAGGCAATTTCTCATATTCAGGCATTATGCTCTTAATTGTTCATATGATTCGATCACAACAAGTTTATGATAAGTTGAATTATGACTTAATATTCAACAATTGAGTAACTACAGAAAGCCTTGTACGCCTCATTCAACCATCCCACAATGGTTCTTCTATAACTTTTAATAAGTCAACAAACTTTTGGGCATACCTACTAGGCAGTTCTTCTATGTCTTCTTAATGTTCATCTCTATCAAAACTCTAGCCAAAGTCAGGACCAACAAGATTAATGACCATTGTCCTCATCCTAACATTTTCTTGATTTCTAGACTGTGAAGATTCCTCAAAGCATCTTCTCCAACTTTGACTGTGTGTATCCATGTGATGTAACATTCATATCTTTTCAAGCGAAAAACACAATGTTCCGATCCTAAAATTTCATATTGCGACACTTAAAATAAGAACATTTTATATTACCACAATCAACGACCTCCTTATGTGAGTAAGCAAAATCAAGAAACTCCTTAACCACTTTCTCAACTCAATTGTCATGTATCCTTTATCATCAAATCGACGCCACATCCAATTACGATTAATAGACATGGTTTCTGCGTGTTGATATATATAGCTATAGATATGCATGCATCACAAAAGTTAAAAAAGTGATAATTAATTAATACTATTGGTAACAATTTATATTATGATGTGATAATTAAAGTGGTGATACTTTTACTTTCTAAATCCTCATAAGAGAAACACAAAAAGATTAAAACATAGCAATTTACAATAATGGTTTATCAATCATTTTAGTTATTTTATGTTCAAAAATAGAAAATACAGTAAAAATAGGCTATAGATGGTTATATGATCATGATATTTTGATTTATTTTACATTATTAACTTTGAAGGTTTTGATTGAACTGAACTACTTTTGAATTTTGATGTGATTCCCTGAATTGATTTTAGTTTATTTAGTAGAAATAAAATTTATGTTAAGTATATTATAGTGAATAAAGTGCAAATTTATAGTAGGGAATACATATTAAAGAAAAGAGAATGGAAAGTTGAACTACCCTGATAGTCTATTTTAGATGTTGAAATATTAAAGCATATGTTAGTTGAATTTTCTAGATATTTTTATAAACACAAATAATTCTCAATATTATATCCAATGCATTCAATGCACATGAATTTTAGTTGTCTAACAATTCTAAAACTTCAATGGGACAAATGATGACAAAAGGCAACCTAATAATGTGGCTAAACAGTCGCTCCATCTATTGCCATACATAAAGTTAAGGCTAATCTTCTTTCTTCTATCGAACTTTATCTATATGCTCTAATCCATTTAGGCAAATCCAAGAAATAACTGTCAAATTTACCTACACTAACTGTTTAGCACAACTATTTCAAGTAATTTATTTTAACTATTTTAAACCTATGAGTGTGGACTCCTAAATAGTTTGAGATCATGTTTATGAATGGTTAGTGTGTTATGAATGATTTATTATTGTGTAACTAAGATAAATTTGTAATGAACAATGTTTATTTATGTATGTCTAAGATGAGTTCCTTTAATGTAAGTAGTTGCATATTTCCAATTGAGTGAAGAAGACCTGAGGTTGAATTTTCAACTTTTTTTTATCAACTTCATGAAAGTGACCACTTAAATCATTTTCCCTCTTCTTTAAGTCCTAAAGTAACTGTTTTGCTCTTTTCACATCTCTGCAAGTAATGTTTTCTCCATCTTCTTTGATTCTTCGAGTATCCTTTTTGACTCTTCAATTAAAGAAGCTTCTCGACTAGTTATCACATCTGTTGCTTTTACGATTGGTTCTCTTTCTTATGCTAATTGTTCACCAACAACCTTTTTTAAGGTACTTTATAAAACATCTTCACTAATTAGGAATGAGTTTATAGATGGCCTAGATTGACATGAACTAGAATCTCCAACTATATCTTTTGTATGGAAATATTTCAAAACCCATATATTCTTCCCTTGTTTGGACCACCACATGCTTCAACCTATGTTCTAGCATCCAATAAAGTATCGAGAGTAGGACTTTTGCCACGTGCTTGGGAATATTTATCTACATATTTCTCATACATAAGTGAAAAAGAATAGCTACAATTCATTAAACTAATACTCATATAGAGTTTTTATTTTATATGAGAAAGTTTAAGAAAATCACTTTAACTTTTCTAGACTTGTTATTCACATAGTTACCTTCTTTTTTTTTTTGTCTTATGAACTCGATCATGAAGTTCAAGTTAGCTAACTGGACAATCTTTATCGACTTCTTACATTTATGAGTTATACAAAAAAATGAGAGATATTTAAAGAAATAAAATGATATTTCAAACTAAAGTAACTTAGGAAATATTCATAGCATCCTATGTCATTGCTCCTCAAATAAAATGGAACCTCTAGCATGTTTACTAATAGACCCATCTTTCTATGTTAAATGATTTTGGCTGGCTTTGATGCATTTTTCTTGATAATTAGATTATCTAAATTTGTCATCACAGAAGGAATTCCAATCTTTAGTTGACATATAGGCTGACTTATATTTTTTCCATTCTTTAGAATCATTGCTACCAGCTTTCTCCGTTGTAGCCTTTCTAAAATGGTAAATATTATTTTAAAAATTATTCTTGTGGTAATGCTCCCACAAGTTTCTAATGTCTTCCTCAAGCTCAAGCAACCATCTGTATTGCTCCTATCTAATTTGTAGAAAATAGTTAAGCAATGTTTATAATTTTAGCTATCATGCATAACAAATTATCTAAGAAAAACTTGCTCTTAATTTTTAATATAGAAATTTCTTATCTTCCTAAGAAATCTTGCTCCAACTAGACCACCCCCTAAAATGTTTTCTTAATATCTCCATTATTTTATGGGAAATAATACCTGGAATGAATCTACAAGAAAAACAGAGTAATAATTCTCCTAATAATGGATATGGTTCGTAAAATGAGTGCTGAATAAATATAACAAAAATTCTATAGATAAAGGTGCTCAACCCCTCACAAAAGTGTAATACAAGATAGTCATATTTTTATTTTGATAGTGATAAAGCATATTCATCAACGATACTTGAAGATGCACCATTAGAAGAATTATGAATTATGAGCATCTTGGCCACACTTTAATTGAATCTATATAAGTTAATTGCTGGCAAATTATTCCGTTATACTAAAGTTTGAAACTTAATAAATTGAAAATCCACTCAGTTGTAGTCTTTTCATATGAAACAACGAGTGTGCTCAAACAAAGCCTATAAGTAAACCAGACATAATTAATTTATAAATCACCAAAACAAGGACCCCCAAAAAAAGAAGTTATACTTAAGTTCTTTTATATCTAACTTCAAAGATATATTAATAACTTTTTCATTAATATGAGTAAATCACACTTGTTTCTATAAGGTTGGATCCATGGTCAAGTGTTAGGATCATTTGGTGCATGATCCCAATGGCTAGCTCATCTCACCTTCGATGTAGAGATGCTTGGACCTTGACTTGATTCTTTCTCTTGAGATTGAGTTAGTAGGACATCCAAGCTCTTTATGATCATGTTGGAGAGAGAGGGAAAAAAAAGTTAGATTTTACAATATTACTTATGGGAATTCTATAATGAAAAATGCAGAGATTGACTTCAGTTTTTTTATAAGAAATATGGGTTTAAGAGTGAAAAAAGAATAGAGAATAAGAGAAATATGACTCTATAGTGAAAAAGAGAAAAGAAAATTATTGTAATTGGATAGCATCTTCATTTCAAAAAACTCATTTATGTGAAAAGTGTTTCATAAGATTGCGTTTCATTAATTTTTTTAATGAAATTTAGAAAAATTATATTTTTCATTTAGAGATTGTGTTAAGTTTTTTTAATTGTTTGCATTCTTAGTCATAAGGATTTCTATTGTTACCTGATTGTTTTTCAAATTAGGAGGATGGGTTTGTGAAAACCGTTTCTTCAAACAAGTATTGATGACAAGAGTTCAAGTAGAGTCCAACTTCCTGATGTCTCCTACCACTCACACCAAATTATTCCATTACCTGTCACTATTTGGTTTCATTATTTGTCTTTTAAATTATTATATTTATGGAATGAGTGGTGAGAGTTGTATGTTTTAATAATTTATACATATTTATTATATATAATTTATTATATATATACAAGTGCATATCTATATATTAGAATTATATGGATTTGATGTCTCAAATTGAATATTTATATATAATAACATTTTTTTCCATTGTCATGCATATTGGAATTTTTAAATGATTGTAGCAATTTTCTTCTTCCAATCTTGGATTCAAAAGTTATTATCATGATAAAGTATTTGTATATATAAATAAATATATTATGTAATATAGCTAAACTTAGCAAGGCCCAATACTTTGAGCCCAATACCTTGTGCCTAGCCCAACTCACTTAATGTCAATCGAGATTTATCGGTCTCTCGACCTCATAAAATCAGTGGAGCCAAAAATATGAGCAGTCGATGTGATAGGAATTGGCAGGCAGACGTGCCTAACCTTCTCGACCGTGTGTAGTTGACCGCAAAGTCCGATGCCGCATTACATGCACCACCTACCAAATGCCCCATCAACCAGTCACCTCCACATTAATTATAGAAAGAGCGCTCCTTACTTTCAGTCGGCCAAAGATATAGCGGTTGGCCAACCCCAAAAAGACCTCTAGAGTTCCTATATGGAAAAAGGGAACCTAGTGGACAGTAGGGAGAGTATCATCTTTTCGACCTCTCCCTCTTTTTCAGACAGCAAATGCTATAAATTCCTCCATTCAACGGATTTAGAGGTATGCTCACATACATACATAAACCCTTAGTCTGCCGCATTGTCCTTTGAACGGATTCTTATTGACTTTAGTATCGGAGGGCCTTAACCAAGGGCCAACTCGGCTAGTCTAACGTGTGTTCATTGATTGCAGGACACAACTTACACCATCACTGTACCCAAAATCTTTTCCTATCTTTCTGGTCAACTGACGCTCTTGTCAGCACACCTCCCTTATCTAACTAAAAATATCATCATTATTACATATAACAATGTTTTATATATATTTAATACAATTACAAATCATATAATTTTTTTAAAAAAAAATTCTTAGAACAATATATATCCAAAACATATTTAAAAAATAAACATATCATATCAATACTAATCATCATTTAAAAAGATTACCCAAACACAAAGTTTAGATCTCTACAAATTTATCTAAACTTTTTTTCTCACTTTTCCTAACAAAATTAATTTTTTGAAATGATTGTTAATCCAACCTCAACAGAATTAATTTATTTCTAAGCTTTCTCTCAATGCATAGATAGAGACGAACAGAATGAGAGAGACATTTATATAAAATTAAAAACAACACAATCATCCATGTCTTTGATCGCCACTTCAATTTGGTGTATGGTTGCATATTTTATAAAGTCATAACCATTTCAATAGCCATAGATATTCATAATCAAACCACAAACATAGAATGCCAAAAATCCATCCTCCACCATAAGATATCAAAAAAGGCTCAAAAACCTCCCCCAATATATGAAATAAAAAAAAAGAACAAATAGTTACACACTCAAGTGTGTGTACTATAGACCCCTAATTAATTCCAACACACCGGGTTGGGGGGGGGGGGGGGGGGGGGGGGGGGGGGGGGCTGGGGCTGGGCTCTTTCTTTATCTCTTTTTCTTAATTGCTCTTTTTACTTATATTTCAATTTGAATTTGTTGTCTCCTTTAGATGCACTTTTAGATTGTGTGCTGTATTTTATTGATAAAGCTTTTGCAAATATTTCGATTGGTTTACCTATTAAAATATTCACTTAAGTAATTTATTTTTATAAATGAAAGATATTTCTTTTTCTTTTTCTTTTTGTTTTGTGTATATCTTAAATTGATTTAAAATAATCAAGTTTCAAAATGATTAAATTTTCTTGATAAATTTATCATTTTCTCCATTTTCTTATTTTTGTAAATGATGAAATTTAAATATATATATATATATATGTAATATAAATTTATCTTACATGAATATATAGCATTGTATGTTGTATTTCCTAAGAGCCTAGTGAAATTTTCACCAATTGAGAACACATATAATGAGTCAATTTTTTTGGTAGAAATTTTTCTAGTTATTAAAATTGATTTGTACCAAGTCTAATGATATCAGTCTCCTTTATTATGTGGGAAGTTTTGAGTTCGAACCAAATGGACTCCTTATGTACATCTAATTGTGGAATTTGTATTTTTGTTTTTGTTAGAGAACATTATGTATGAAGATTTTTTATCCTTTCAACAAATCAATATTATCATATTATCAAATCAAGTAAATTAAAGTACAAACTACACAATCAGATGTACATAAAGTGCACAAAGGACCCCATTCAAGTTCGAACTCAAGACCTCTCACATAATAAGGGAGACTGATGTCACTAAACTACAAGCTGCTGGACTGTAGTTTGTATTTTAATGGACTTGATTCGATTTTAATAATATAATAATATTGACTGGTTGAAATGATAAAAAATTCATCAATTGTAACGTTCTCTCAAAAAAAAAAAAAATGATTTGTACCAATGGTAATTTTAATTTTTGTAAATTAATTTTTGGAGAAAACATATTTTCTTGAATTTTTAGATCTTATGGACAATCTTTATAGTTCTTTCTTCCTCTTTTTTTCTTGTGTGTGTGTGTGTGTGTGTGTGGAGATGGAGGGGGAGGGGTTCATCGTATGTATCCGTCTAGTCATATTAATCTCAAATGCAATTATTAATGATTTGTAAAATGTAGATGTACGTATATTTGCATAATTAAAGTCACAATAAATAAGTATCTTTCAATCAATTAGTTGTACAATTGTACATGAAGTTGAAATATATTTCAATTAATTTAAATATTTTTTCAAATTATACTAAAATAATTTATGATGGATCATAACATAGTGGTATGATCATAAAACTGCTATTCAATTGCTTTCCGACTAAAAGAATATGAACCGATATAAAAAATAGTTAATATACATCAGTAGTACTATAAAATATAGAAGTTTTGGTATTTTAAGTTCTAATTATATATATAATATATAAAAAATAAATTATTTTTACTTATAATTTTAAAGGTTTTAAATGAATATATTATTCTTTATCATACAAATAGCATCATAATCTGAGAAATAACTTAATATATCATAAAGTTTAATAAGAATTATTCAAAATTTAAAAATTAACAAAATAATGAAGTATTCCTTCTACTTAAAGGAAAAACAAAATAAAAATGACTTATTAAAACTTATTTCAAAAAATATTTAGCATAAATTAGTCAAAACAGCTGTATTTGCTAAAGAATTGGAAGTATCTAAGATCTTTTCCTTTTCTTCAAGATCGAATGATCATAATCAATAAAGTAATAATAAATCAAAGTTCTAAACCATAGCGTACTTATTACTGGGCCACGGAGAGCAGGCGGTCCAATTTATGAACCCGCGTGAAGAGTTGCAAAAAATTACATCTCAACTCTATATTAAAGACTAAGATAAATGTGATACAAATATTTTATGGGTTCACTGCACAGTAATTATAAGTATTACTAATCTCTCATTATATTTTTCAAATTTTCCTTTGTCATTTTTAACTATTTGGTGAATTAAGCATGTATTAGGATAAAAAAATAGAAAAAGAAATAAAATTATAATTAATTGGCGACCCAAACATATTTGTGACAAATTTGTGATAAATATGATTACAACTAATGATTGATTACTGATGAATGTGTTATTAAGAAATCAACAATGCATTACTAATTTAATTCATCTTGCGACTGACCAATAACTGAAATATGAAGAAATATGAATAACAACCGGTGATTGATCAATGACCGACTATTAGTTGCAAAGATTGTAACTGATTGTGATCAAATTCATATTGCGACTGAATTTGTGGTAACAACATCAATTAGCAATTAGTCAATATACATTTATAACTGACTTATAACAAAATTTAATTAGTCAAATGGTCAACTTATACAATTGCTTTATGATTGGATGAATGTTGATTACAAACTTAGTGACTGATTCATGATCGATTTGGTCTATCGCTAAAACCCTATTTTCTTGTAGTCTAATTTAGCTAAGCACTAATCGAGTTTAAATTGAACGGAGGTCGAATAGCATAATATTTTTGCACAATTCTTTTTATCCACTCAAGTTTAGTTTCAATTTTATTGCGCGAAACGCATCACACATGGGTAGCAATATGGTGCTTATGGCCCGATGATTGGGGCCGTATCAGGAAAGACCCAGCCCAATAGTAATAGCACACCCTCCATTTTAAACGCACCTCCGTATTGATAAAAACACTCGTTGGGTCTAGTCAATATCACCAATGAACCAAACAAACAGACGAGACGCATGGGACCGTAGGACTCATAGTTCCCCTTTTTATGGTCGATCTTTTTTCTGTTTTACTTTGGTAGTTAATCGCCTAGTGTAGAAAAGGGGACAAGAGTACACGCAGTTTGAAATTATTAAGGCGACCATGCTGAAAACGAAAAAAAAAGAATCAAACTTAATTTGTATTTTCAATGAATCAAGATCAAATGAATTTATTACAATTAATCTTAAACAACTTAATTCATTTCCAACCATGGTAACAAAGACACAAGATGATATCTTATTCATATAGATGGGAAGGGAGAGGTAGTACAAGAATATGTTAGGCTAGACCACTGTTTAAAAAATCGGATCGTATAAGGCGGTCGGATCGATTGGATTGTCAACTGTCTTATGAATCAGTCTGATTTTGAGTTAAAACTAGTAGATTAAAAAAAATCATCCTATTTTGTTAAAACTGTTTGAATTAGCGATTGGTCCATTTGAACTGTTGAACCGTTCACAATTTATTAAAACTGGAGCGATTTATTTATTTATTTATTTCTCTGCTTTAATTTTTGGCATAATTAACACTTTTTTTTTATTACCTAATGTGTGAACGTTCAAGGCTAAGGTTGTCACGCCCCAAAATTTAACCATATTTATACTAAAATTAAGCGTGAAATTTAATCCCAAAAAAAATGAAACTAACAATCCAAAACATAAGGTTAAATAAGAACTCATCCAATTCCTAGCAAATTCACGACATAAAACTCAAAGTATCGAAATGTTTCCAGAACTAAATACCATAAAGTCCATAACAAATAAAATAAAACTAGCGAACTTAATAGGAAATATACTAGTCTACAGAAATTTCCAAAACTACGTCTTCACCCTTTATTCTCGTCATGTGTAGGATCCACCTCCTCATTAGGACTAGGGTCTATGTCTGCCAGGAGGAAATAAAGAAAAAGAAAAGAGTGTGAGTAAAAAAACTTAGTGAATGCCAAAAGTGTGTAAAGTGAGTTTTTGAATTGAAATTACTTTGTACAGTGGAAATTTTCGAGTATTATAAAAGGAACTCATAAAACAGTCTAGCAATAAGAGTTGATAAATTTATAAATGATAAGGCAGTAACCAGTCAAAATTTTATTAAACAATTTTCTAAACTATCAACTTAAATACGATGATCAGTCAGTTTTGCTATAGCCAGTCAACCTTATGACTCCCACCGTAACAGTCCCTTATCACTCCGGACAAGGTGCGACCTTACCAAAACAGTGCCCGAGCGTCCTCGGGAATTCCTACGACCCACCTCAACCACAAGTGGCTTCTGTTGTGCGCTGGAAGGATTAGGCCATGGGGGCTTGGGGTTCGACCGGCTAGCCCGCTGCTGCCCAGTGAAGTCCCTCGCACACCCAGACCAAGTTGGATCCAACTAACAGTAACAGTAATCAGTTGATCATCAAATTTAATTAGTAGTCTAGAAGCATTAAAATCATAAAGCATGTGTTTCTTTTTCCAGAATTAAAACAAGAAAAAGATTTCTTTTTGTGCACAGTGGAATACATATGTAGTGTAGTGTAAGTTGAAAACAATTCATGAACAATTATATAATAGAATATATCCTTCTGGGTTTTAAAACATAACAATATATAGTATTTATAAGTTTAGGCACTCACAGTACTTATCGATCAAATCAAAAGTCGTCTTTATCGTATCAAGTTTCGGTACACCTGCTGAAATAATTGTATCATTTAACTTAGTTAATATCTAGTCTATAAAACCTCAATTGCACTCGAATAGACACCTTCCACAATATCATGCTTTCAATATAACTATGAATATCAAATTCTCCACCCCTTTTTTTTTTCCTATACCAATAAGTATAAATTTTAAAACAATTAAAACTAAACTCCCGGACCCACTATAATTTAATCCTAAGTATACTAAATCAAATAGGTTTGCTCCAATTATAAATACATTTAAATACTATTCTTCATGAAATCATACACCCATAAAATAATTAAAGTTGCAACCTAAACAAGAACAAAATCAATTAAAATAACTATGTACACACACACACACACAAAATTACATATGTGCTAATTAATCTATTGGATTTCAACTCACTAATCTATTATATTCCACAAATATATATATATGTACACGTATATACACAATTACACATACAATAAATTTTTTAATCCATGATTACCATTCAATCCTGAGGCCAATAAACTTGCTGGATTATATCCTGCTGCTAGCATAGAATTCCCTGTCAATCCAATTCCTGAATTTCATATCCCATTAAAAGCCCGCTTGCCTTCAATTTAGTACCCAAAATTCCTGTATTTACTCCCAAACTACCATAACTTTAATCAGTAATAGAAGGGTTAATGCCACCAACATTATTTTACCCTGACGGATTGTTCTTATTATGATTCTCCACAAACTCCTTGCAATGCAATTGACAATTCTCAAACTTTAATTGGCTCCTCCAATGCCTTCTTGTACTCTTCCACTGACTTATAAATAATAACTACAAACTCTTTAAACTTCTTAGTGACTGGTTCTAATCCTAATGGTCCTTCCTCAATCTCCCCAAACCTCCTGAAAAATGCTTTAAGCTTCTCTGCAGTCACATGGGGACCCTTAAGCAATGACCCCAAAGCAGTATTAATATAGAGCACCCGAATTGCCCCCTACTTGAGCCCATAACATATATAAGTCTTATTAACCACAATCTGCCTCCCCAACAGCAACTCCTGGATCAGACCCATGCTTCATAATGGGCGTAACCTCGAGCTGAGGCTGCACTTCACCAGGTAATCTAACATCTATATCATAAACCAGATGATCCCCAATCAAATGATGTCCCTTGGGCAGCGTACTACTAGGCGTCCGCATCACAGGGCCCTGATGCGTAATCACTAAGCCTGGCCCCGAGGGCACCATGTTCACATTCTGTGGCACAGAAAAATCCGAGCCCGAAGAAAAAGTGAGGTGGGTTTGAGGCATTCATATTGACGGCTGCGGGGGAATCTCCAGCATTGAAGGTGGCGCACTCAACCATGCCATTAAATGGGTGTCGGGGTTATTAGGGTTCTGCGGATTCGAGGGGGGGTTGGAAATTGTGGTGTTGCGATGAAGTAGGTGTTTGCACTTGGGGTTGGAAAAAACTGTGCCGAAGAATCCCAAGGTCTTGAAATTGTGAAGAGGCAATGATTCGGTTTGCAGGAGATGGAGTTTGGGTTTATGGCATTTAAATTAGTAGAGTCAAAACTGCAAATACTTGCATTGCTCTGCTCTGCTTATGCAGAGTTTGGGAAGGGTTTTATCTCAAAGGATTGCAGATATGGGGCATTAGTTTATTTGAAAGAGGACTCTAATTATATTCATATTAGGACTAGGGTCCAAGTCCAATACTAATTTAAATATTATTACTATTATTATTCTATACAATTTCAGTAATTCAAGACTCCTAGTAATATCATAAGACTAATCAAGTATAATTGGATTTTATCATCTCTTAATTAGTATATCTACGTATATAAACGTATAATTATACATGATCTCAAAATAATAGTTATCGTTATTAGCCTATGAGATAAGTAAATGCTAATTTTTCAAAAAATTTTAAGGAGATGGTATTTTATATTTACTAAATCTTTAAATGATATAATAAATAAAATTAAATAAGGTAAAATAATCAATTAAATACAAAACAAAATTTTAAGGCATTACAAAAATTTTAATTTAAATAATAAATAGAATAAAATAAGGTAAAGTCATCGATTAAATATGAAATAAAATTGTGGGGCATCACAAAGGTACATATTAATAAGTTAAAAGACTAAAACATTCAAACAAATCTACAAAATAGAAGGCTCAAATCAAATCTTTACTTTCTAATTTTTAGATCTGGCTAGAAGATAGAAACTCGTAGTCCCTTACTCAGCTCGTATGCTCTTGACTATCTCTTCCAAGAAGTTCTAACATATAAAGTTAAACAATATAATTTAAGCTGTTTATGTTTTATATTTAGAATTTTTATTAACTTTTAAGTAATATATAAAATATAATATATATATATATATAACATTATTATGATGTCGCGGTTCTATTATGGTCTGACTAACAGTTGAACCACTGAATAGTAAACTGATAAATTTTTTCAGTTTAATGAATGCTCTGATTTTTCAAAACATGGACCAACAAGCTACTGTATTGGGAACGATCAGCATTCATCATGTACAATTAATGCTAAAGAAACAATTATATAAGTAAATAATGTATATAAATATGTTAACTTGACAACAAAACTATATATATATATATATATTAGAATAAAGAACAACTATTATAAAAATTAATAAAATCTATGAGGTGAGATTTTCAATTTAAATTTCAAACAAGAGGGAAAAAAAAGGGTTGAGACTAAAGGGGGAAAAAAGCACGGATAATAAGTTTATAAACTAAATCTAGATATAATCTTTTGGATATTAAATTCAGATTTAATACTGCTAGCAATCCAATTGTATTCTAATTTTTTGTCTTTTTATTAAATTAGCAGCAGTTGCATACAATTTCTGTATTATGAAATAGCTTTTCAGTAATACACATGGCCAAAAATACAATCTCCGTATTTTTTAAGCAAAAACCACATAAAGATGTTGATATTTTATTTTTACATTCAAGTAAAGATATTGGCTTGATTCTTTTGAAACAAAATTAATGAAATGAAAATTTATTAATAGAATAAATAGAAGAAAAAGTGATTAAGGTTTTGGCTTGAGTTCAAAACATGGAGACGATGAGAAATATGGGAATTTTTCAATATATAGATAACTGCAATAGAATTAAGTAATAAAGTTTAGATTTAATGAATGACAGTTGCAAAAATAATCGGAGTTTTTGATTATATGGGTAGTTATTCAAAATGCAAATTACAATTATAATATAACTTCATTAAATATGTTATATAAGTAAAAGAGTAAAATTAGCATATTTGAAAATTAATATAAGAGCTACCTACAATGTGTATGAATTTTCAATTTTATTATGTGTAGCAATTTTGATAGTTACTTAATCAGTTATATTTCTATTAGTATTAGATAACAGCTTTTCATTTGTTAGTTAAAGCTAATCTGGTTGATTAGTTAGCTAATAGTAATTAGCTGGTTAGTTGGGCACAGCCTGTAACACGTGCCCAATCCACTATAGATACATGTACAAGCATCAGACTTCATATCTTTTTTGTAATTTTCACAATTTTCCACTGAGATCAATACTATTGAATTCCTCTCAAATTGCAAATATAAAGATTCAATCTTCTAGCAGCGCTAGCTTAGATACTTGACATGGTATCGGAGCAGATTGCGATTCTCAGTTGATTGAAGTCAGAAGACGATTGAATAGGAAAATAAGGAATTATGGCTGGAGAAGGAGTCTGGAATATGCTGTTGGGTAGAGCGCCATCTGGAAAATCTAATCCTCTACACCTACAGCTATCGGACCATCCTGGTATGACTTTGGTATCCAATCCACTGACTGGAAATAACTTTCTCACTTGGAATCGATCCATCAAAATAGCATTGGGGGCGAAGATAAAGCTAGGGTTTATAGATGAAAGATGTTCTATGCCGGAAGAAGAAACATAGAATTTTAAGCAATGGTTGAGGACCGATTGCCTGGTTAGATCATGGATTCTGAACTTGATCTCGAAAGAGATCGTTGAGGCTTTCCTCTACACCACCACAGCAAGGGAACTGTAGATTGAGCTGGATGAAAGATTTGGAGAGTGTAATGGATCGTTGTTGGACCAACAAAGAGAGAAATTAGCTCCATTTCTCAAGGAAATCAATCAATGGCACAGTACTGCACTAAGCTTAAGAAGCTTTGGGATGAATTATAGTGCCTTTTGCCATTGCTGCAGTGTACATGTGGAGCAGTGAAGGAGATGGTGGATTATGCATCATCTAACAAATTGGTTCAGTTTTTTATGGGATTGAATGAAAGCTACGATGGTATAAGGAATCAGATACTGATTATGGATCCTTTGCCGACGGTAAACAAGGCCTATTCTATGATTTTAAGGGTGGAGAAACAAAGGGAGATACATACTGTCTTTGCAAAAAATATTGATAATCTGGCTATGTTGGTTGGCAATCAACAAAGCAGAAAGATAGGTAGCGAGGCACCATCCTTTGGGAAGGGGAAAATAGGGAATAAACGAGTTGACAAGTCCAGTTTACATTGTAAACACTACAAATGTACTGGACATACCAAGGAAACTTGTTTCAAGCTCCATGGAACTCTGGATTGGTACAAGGAGCTCATGGAGACAAGGGAGAAATCTGGTCATGGACATGCAGCTAACATGGTTGAGACAAGAAGAAGAAACGAAGAAGGCAAGGAGAATCAATTGTCAGTTGACTTGAATACCAGAATCCAGGATCTCATACAACTTGAGCTCAACAGAATAATGAAAGGGAACGGAGTTGCTGATGAAATGGTGGCAAGTGTGGCATAATTCCATGACTTTGCAGGTAACATTTCACATCATTTTGCTTTTAGTGCATTTAGCTCATTGGAAGCTGGGAGTTGGGTCATTGATACTGGAGCCTCGAGTCACATGTGTTGTGAAAAAAGTCTTATTCAAAACCTTAAGCCTGTTGAAAACAAAACATCAGTTTACCTTCCTTATGGCTTGGCTGAAACTGTATGTCACATAGGTGATGTACATCTCACCAATAAATTGACCCTCATAGATGTCCTACGCATACCAAAGTTCAATTATAACCTCTTATCTATGAATAGACTTTCAGAAATCAAGTTTCTATTCTATCCAAATTGTTGTTTGTTGTAGGACCTGGTGACTGAGCAAGTTCTGGAAGTAGGGAAATTTGTTGGTGGGTTGTATGTACTGGATAGTAGTTGTTTAGACCTAGCTAGGCTGTCTCAATGTTCAAACTTTCTCTTGCAGAAATCTAAACCTAAATCTATACCCTTTTACTCCTCATGTAATAACTGCATTAATGCAGAACCTATGAGCAAAGACTTGAACCACTCTATGCATCTTTGGCATAGAAGGCTTGGGCATGCTTCTGTATCTGCCATGTCTCATTTACAGTTTATCAATAAAGATGATACATCTTTCAATCTATGTGATATTTGCCAAATGTCTAAACAACAGAGATTGAGCTTTCCAAATAGCCAAACTAAGTCCACCAAAACCTTCCAACTCATACACATTGACTTATGGGGTGGATACCATTTGAGGGCATTGAATGGAGCTTATTATTTCTTGACAATAGTTTATAACTATAGTAGAGCCATTTGGACCTACTTGATCTCACACAAATCCCAAACCCCACAAATCTTGATCCAATTCCTCAAAATGGTGAAAGTTCAGTATGAAGCCAAGGTTAAGATCATAAGATCAAATAATGGGACAAAATTTACTAACCAAATATGCCAGGATTTATTCTTGAAGAAAGGCATAATACATCAAAGATCAGGTCCATACACACCCCAGCAAAACGGAACTGTAGAAAGGAAACATAAACACCTCTTACAAGTAGCTAGGGCTCTCATGTTCCAGGCAAATCTGCCAAGAAAATACTGGGGAGATTCTGTGCTCATGGCCACCCACATCATTAATAAGCTTCCAACTTCAGTCCTCAATTGGAAAACACCCCATGAGATTTTCTATGGTCAACAACCATCTTATGACAATCTGAAATGTTTTGGCTGCCTTTGCTATGCAACCAATGTCCTGTCACATAAAGACAAATTTGAATCTAGGGCCTTGAAATGCATATTCATTGGGTATAATGTAGGACAGAAAGCTTACAAAGATTATGATTTGTCATCCCACAAGTGTTAGTTTCCAGAGATGTCAAATTCTATGAGAATGTCTTTCCTTACAGAAATTCCATTGATTCTGAAAGTGTTCTATTACCCTTTATTCATTCTGATGGCTCTCAATCCTATGAAAGTAACATTCTAGATTCTGAGCCAATGAACATCAATGCTCATTTGAGCCCCCGTCATAATAGTTTTCAGCACTCTGATACATCAAATAGCCAAACTACTCATGTTAGGCAAAGCACTAGCACCAAACATAGACCAGCATGGCTAAATGATTATGTCTCTAGTGTAATACAACATGACAAACCCACTATAGAACCATGCTCAGCATTAGCATTACCTGCAGGAGCTATCTATCCAGTTCATACCTATCCATATTATGTGTCTCCTAAAATAGATCACCAATACGTAGACTTCTTGGCCAATGTATCCATTGATTCAGAGCTAAGCTCCTTTAAGCTAGCATGCACTGATCCAAGATGGGTGAAAGCTATGCAAGATGAATTGGAGGCACTTGAGAAAAATCAAACATGGGTGTTGATTGAGCTCTCTGAAGGAAAGAAAGCCATTGGTTGTAGATGCGTATATAAGATCAAATACCTACCTAATGGCTCAATTGATAGGTACAAAGCAAGGTTGGTTGCTAAAGGATACAATCAAGTTGAAGGGGTTGATTACTTTGATCCATTCTCCCTAGTAGCAAAGTTGGTGATAGTGAGGGTTTTCATGACTTTAGCCAATGCAAGGGCTTGGCCAATACACCAACTCGATATCAATAATGCATACTGACATGGCCACTTACATGAAGAAGTGCATATGACACCACCTAAGGGTTACAACAAGGCAAGAAAAGGGCAGGTATGCAAGTTAATGAAGTCATTGTATGGACTCAAGCAAGCCTTCAGAGAGTGGAACCATGAACTGAGTTTCCAGTTGCAGGAATATGGGTTCAAGCAATCTGAAAATGATCATTGCTTGTTTGTTAAAACTAGTGAAGAGTATTTTCTGGCACTCCTTGTTTATGTAGATGATGTTCTCATCACTAGGAACAATGAACAGGAGATTAACAAAGTCAAGATCTTCTTGGATAGCAAACTCACCATCAAAGATCTAGGATATGCTAAATATTTTATGGGGATTGAGATCACTAAAAGTGTTGAAGGAATGTATTTGAATCAGAGAAAATATATCTTAGATATACTCAGAGATGTGGGACTTCTTGTAGCCAAGCCAGCAAAAACTCCTTTACCAAAGGGACAGACACTGACTACAAATGAAGGACCTTTGTTTCTAAAAGCAGAGAAGTATAGACGACTGATTGGGAGGCTGTTATACTTGAACATGACATGACCAGATGTGACCTATGCTATCCAGCAGTTAAGTCAGTTTGTTGGTACCCCCAGACAGTCACATTGGAATGCAACTGTTCATGTACTGAGATATCTGAAGGGGTGCCCATCGAGGGGGTTATTTCTTGCAGCTAATAACAGCTTGAACCTAAATGCACATTGCAATGCAAATTAGGTAGCTTGTCGAGACACCAGGAGGTCTCTAACCTGGTATTGTGTTTTCCTAGGAGCATCCCTCATTTCCTGGAAAATGAAGAAGCAAACAATGGTCTCGAAATCCTCAGGTGAAGCCGAATATCGAAGCATGGTAGCCACGGTTTGTGAACTACGCTGGCTATCTTTCCTTCTTACAGATTTTGGCATCTCGGTTTCGTTCCCCATTCGTCTGCATTGTGAAAACAAGGCCGCTATGCACATTGCGGCGAATCCGGTCTTTCATGAACGAACAAAGCATTTGGAAATTGACTGCCACATCGTCCGTAATCAATTGAAGCAAGGGTTCATCTCCACTCACCACATTTCTAGCTGGTCCCAAATCGCATATATCTTCACTAAATCCTTGGGCGCACCTCAGTTTGAGTTTCTCTGTTCTAAGTTCGGCTTGGAAGACTTTCACCAAGCCCCAACTTGAGGGGGGGGCTGTAGCAATTTTCATAGTTACTTAATCGGTTATATTTCTATTAGTATTAGATAATAGCTTTTCAATTTGTTAGTTAAAGCTAACCTGGCTGATTAGTTAGCTAATAGTAATTAGCTGGTTAGTTGGGCACAGCCTGTAACACGTGCCCAGTCCACTATAAATACATGTACAAGCATCATACTTCATATCTTTTCTGTAATTTTCACAACTTCCCACTGAGATGAATGCTATTGAGTTCCTCTCAAATTGCAAATATGAAGATTCAATCTTCCAGCAGCGTGAGCTCAAATACTTGACATTTTGAATCTTATATTTTTTCTGGTTATGCCACACAAAATTAAAGGATAAAAAATATAAATTGCATGAAGTAACTTCCATTTTAGAAATAAATCATGTTTTCTTTCTATAATAATATAGATTGTGAATATTTATAAATTATAAAAAGTTAAACAAAAATTTGAAACTAAATTCGTGTTTGAAAGGGATTATATATCCATCTATTCTAGATAGAGATTGAATGAAAGCCAACCTAATGTATATCAGTTTGAGATTGATGGCAAAATCAAGTAACATCTAAAGACATTAATGACAAAACTTAGGTACTAAAATAATTTTCTTCCCATGGCATCGCGTCCAAATTAGTTTATTAATTGATTTGTCTCCGTTAAACAGAACATATATATTTGACATATTCATATTGATTGCGCCTTTATGCAGAAAAAAAATTCCAAGAAAAGAATAAACAAAAGAGCCTCGTGCGGGGATTTGTAAAGTGCACTACATTAGGCAAAAAGACTAAAGTTTGATGGTTTCCTATATATGCCTACTATTACAAGTAATAACTACAATGAATAACTGTTGTAATTGAAGTTTAGGCTTTCCACAAAGTTTAGATCTCTAAGTATTCTATTTTTCATTTTACTTGGTAATTTTCGCAAACTCTATGCGAGTGTTAAAAATTTTATAGTATAAAATAAAATAAAAATATTTTTTTATTTATCTATATAATAATAAAATCATTTAATAATTTTATTGTATTTATTTAATTTTTTAAATAAATTAAAAAAATTATGTCGAAGTGGCAGTAATAGAGACATAGAGTGGTGATAATGAGCTTTAAAATAGTAGCTACTTCATTCAAGTTACGAGAATTAGAAGAAAATAATGAAAATATTTTAATAAGACTACTCGAAAACACATAACTCTATTAAAGAGTATAAATTGTAAGTAATTATCAATTGTATTAAATATTCTTTTTCAAAAATACTTCACGTATATCTATAATTTACTAATATAACACCCATTAAATTAGAATATTCAAAATGTACAGGCAAAATTCAATATTTCAGTACCCTTAATGAATCATTGGCTTGTGACCTTGTGAACCAAACTACCATTCCCAAATTATCATTTCGACATTAACTACTAAAGTAACTCTTTTAATTAATGAATGTTGTTGGGGAATGTAATTAAATGCAGTTTGGTCAAGGAAAGATTAATTTTCAGGTTTATGAACATAATGACTCCCATCATCATTCTTACATTCTTAAACAATTCTGGCCCAAGGTTGTAGGGATTGCACAAAAAGTACAATTGGATAGATAGTGTCCTCTCAAAGTTTCCTTTCATGATAAAGTGAGGGGACAACACTTTTGAGTGGCACATATAGTCCCCCCTTTACCAAACTCACTGAAGGAAGAAAAAAACACTTAAATTATTTTCTGCAGAAGCACAAAATGGAAAGATCCTTCTCTCTTGACTTATGCAACAAGATAAATCAAATGTGGTGTCATCACCTTTGCTTATCCCCCAAAGCATCCAACCAAAGCACTTAATTGTAGCCCAAAAGTACTCTAAGAATGCCTTGCTAATCAGTATATTCACTTAAGGCTATTCTGTTTTTTTGCTTGTCAAATAAGAATATTTGATCGCCGTAGGTGGTCTCACTACTCCTCCTAGTCATCTTGGCTTGTCTTATATAGTACATATATTTGAATGGTGTCCATGCTTTCTTTGTAGATTGAATCCAATATCTAGAAACCAAAAGAAAATATCTGCAAGGGAACTTAGTTTCTCAGGCTAGCTAACTTGACAATATATATGATGCATCCTTTATTGCCTGCTAAAATCCTTATAGGCATCTCTCTTGATGCTGATCAAAGTAAGGAGCTTCTGGCTTGGGCTATCAAAGTTTTAGCGCATCCAGGTGACACCATCGTGGCATTGCATGTAATTGGTAGGTTTCCTTACATGAACTCTTACTTTCTTGCATCACTACTTCTTAGTCGTTTGGATACGCAAATGATGTTTCATCTATGAATGCTTTTCCTTACATTAACTTTAAACATCTGTCTGATGAAACAGGTGCAATGCCGAACAAGAAAGCCAGTGATGGAAGAAAGTCAGCAAGAAAGCATCAGAAACAGATTCGTCAGGCAAAATCTTTTGTTATATCAATCATGGGAGAACTTGTTAAGACATGTCAATCTAATGATGTAAGTAAAACCTTAATAAGATTGGCAAATGTCACATTCTAACATCATATGACGTATGCAATGTTCTTTTTTCAAGTTTATATTTGAACATTATCAGGTAAATTTGGAGGCTAGAGTTGGATTAAGTTCAAGTGCTGCTAGAGGTCTCATAGAAGAAGCAAAAAACATGGCAGCAGATTATCTTATAATCGGCGGCAAGAGGAACCGACCAAACAGGTCAGAAAGCAACTCATTCATAAACATTTTGTGGAAGAAAATATCAAGAATTACATGTAGTACCCTTTTATCAACTAGAGCGCCATCCTCAATTTCAAACTACTGCTGCGAGCACATCCCAGACGGCTGTTCATTAGTCCTGGTCCGTAGAGCTGAAAGGTTAAAACAAGATCATACTACCAACTCCATTCATGTTCAAGGTTCGCTGGTCCTTTCTAGTCACATTCTTAGATAAAAGAGACAACATTTTTTTTCATTAACTTTTCCAACAATAATTGTTACTACATTATATGTACTTGTCTTCTGTTGCAGAGCTCGATGATCAATCCAGCAGCAGGTGGTCTGAAAAGAATTCATATACTGAAAACTCATTCTCATCAGAAGACAATGGAATCTCATCAGACATGAAGTGCAAAAAGCCATCACCAAGAACAGTTCTGGATATTTGTGATGAAGACAGTTCAAACTCAGAGGAATCATGCAGCATGATTACTTCTTTGCTGGTCACCGAGTTCAAAGGGAAACCAGGACCCAAGAAGCCTATGTCCCCATTCAAGCTAATTTCATCTTTTTTCCGCACGTCTTTTGATAGGAGCATAGGAAAGCAAAATGATGCCTTATATAAACAAAAGCAGCAGCAGCCTTTGCTGAGGTGTTTTAGCTACGACGAAATTGCAAGTGCTACAAACAATTTCCACCTAGGTACTTAACATTATTCTTGATCTCATTATTATTAGCAAAGAAATAAGTATAAGTAACAAAAGAACTGCTTTTTCTGTGTGTAGAGAATTTGGTGGGACAAGGGGGTTATTCAGAGGTTTATAAAGGAGAACTTGCAAATGGATCCAGCATAGCAGTGAAGCGTTTGGCTAAAGACAATAGCAATCCAAACAAGGAAAAAGAATTTCTAATGGAATTGGGGATAATAGGACAAGTCGACCATCCCAATACAGCTAAATTGGTTGGCTACTGCTTTGAAAATGGACTCTATCTTGTTTT
Source organism: Jacaranda mimosifolia (assembly GCA_018894105.1). NCBI lineage: Eukaryota > Viridiplantae > Streptophyta > Magnoliopsida > Lamiales > Bignoniaceae > Jacaranda > Jacaranda mimosifolia. The sequence goes on from CM032126.1 coordinate 30,964,592, forward strand.
CGAATTCTATCCCAATGGGACTCTCTCATCTGCATTACATGGTATGTTTTAAGCTATAATTAGATCATTTTTTGTACATGAAAATTATAGTACTCTAAACTTGTTTTCATTTGGCAGGTGAAACTAGCAAGTGTCTTGATTGGCCCATCAGATTCAAAATAGTCCTGGGGATAGCAAGGGGACTGCATTATCTTCACAAATGCTGCAAACATAGAATTATTCATCGTGATATCAAGGCCTCTAACGTCCTTCTTAGTCCAGACTACGAGCCTCAGGTATAGTAACTATTAATTAATATTTCACTATTTTTTAAAATGTGGGTTGAAATTTGACGTTGTACGGAATCAAATTCGAGGATATTTTCAAAAATTATGAAGTAGTGGGCTTCTCTTTGCAAACAAGCTCAAAGACAGTGGTTGAGTTAATTAATATGTGGTTTGATACCTTTTTTTTAGAGTTGATATTTATATTGGTTGAATTACTGGTGGACTAAGCCCATTAAACATGCTGGTCCATTTAGGCAGTCCGCAGTTGCCCATCCCATCAAGTCATATTAATCCTTTTGTTGTAATTTTACTTAGATGCCCCTAAGACATAAGTGGGGTATATATATATATATATATATATATCAACACCCGATTGTGTCAAAGTATTATCCTGCTAGCACACAGTGGTAGAAGATTTTTGTTCTAAAAACACGCCTCTAAATGTGAGAAAGAAAAAGTTAGCTACTTATATTTAACTATCTCAAAACTCTCAATTCCTCACTTTCATATGGGACAAATGAAATATATATCATCATTGGTGTTATATGTGAAAACGTGGCCATGCATCTCTTCTCAAAGTATCTCCCACATTGTAGCAGTCGGAGATTTTGAGACCATGTACACATTATTTTCCTCTCTCATCTTTTGACGACCTCTTTCGAAAAAAAATTTCACTAAATGTGTAGCGAATGGACTAATTCTTCAATCGACCGTGTTTGACAATGAATTTAATTATCTTTACATGTCTTGTGGATATTTATATAAGTGGGAAATTCTTGTTAAACAGATATCAGACTTTGGACTTGCAAAATGGCTGCCTAGCAAATGGACTCATCATGCTGTAATTCCGATTGAGGGAACATTTGGATACTTGGCTCCTGAGTATTTCATGCATGGAATTGTGGATGAGAAAACTGATGTTTTTGCATTTGGGATACTCCTTCTCGAAATCATAACTGGCCGGAGGCCCGTCGACTCCACCAGACAAAACCTTCTTCTATGGGTAAATATATATAAAATTATGTCCAAGTATTTAATTTTCAAGACTAAATTAGAATAAAAGAATTTGAGATTAGATAAAGTACAATATCGAATATGTATAATTTGAATTTATAACATTGATAGAGTATCGAGTATGGATAATTGGAAATTATTTTTGGTTTATTTGTGATTTTAGGCAAGGCCATTAATGGAATCTGGAAACTTAAGTGAATTGGCTGATCCAAAATTGGAAGGTAGATATGATATGGACCAATTGTTTAGAGTGGCACTAACGGCCTCCTACTGTGTGAGGCAATCCTCTATATGGAGACCATCTATGACCGAGGTAATTTCTCTGTGGCTTTAAACATTTATAAGTTATATTTAATAATTTTTTATTGTTTTTACAGAATTAGAGACTAAAAGGTAATTCAGTATATATTTTTTTTTCATATAAGTTCAAACACAAATTATTTTTTACGAACATTTCCATACTACATTTTCACTAGCTTTCTAATCAATTTTCGAAGATTTACCACTAACTAGTTTTTGTAACAATTTCTAAAAATAAACCATCTTAATTTACATGATCTAAGAGAACTAATCCCTAGCTAGGATTTTACAAGTGGTATGATTTGAACAGACAATAGAGACGAGTCTAATTTTACTTTTTAAAAAAAATTGAAAAAACCTCGTTTTCTTACATTATGTCTTTTTTTTTTTTCTTTTTTGTTTCTTGATTAGGTTTTACAGCTGCTAACATACGGTCAAGATTCGGAGGCAGCACGAAGTCGGAGAATACCAAAATTTACGAGTGACGAGATGGACGATTACTCTATGATTTTCGGATACGATCTTCCATCTGATTTAGCTTTGGAGGACATTTGACTTTGAAACATTAGGAGTGGAATTCATTTTTATTTTTTATTTTTCCTTTTTCGTGGTTTTTACTTTGGTAAAACTTGTGGTCCCTTGTGACATGAGGACATAGGTAAAATTAAAGATATATATATATATATATATATACCTTTTTTTTGTTTTTTGGCTCAGTCTTTATAATATTAAGAATTGATTATTATTACATTAGGCGATTCAGAGAATACATCAAAAAATAAGTTAGAATATATGTTGTTATTCATATTGTAGTACTTAATCTGTATATTTTTTATTTTGAATAATTATGACGTTTCCTAATACTATAATGTGGAGAGGATGATATGTAAAGACATACTATATGGAGTTTGAGAATGTTATTGGTAAGTCCATTCTTAATTCTTTCAAATAAATCTCCAAGGAATGTGGAATTTATTATTCTGTTAAAAGTCGAGAATAGTTCTAAAATCCCAATCTTTTTGCTTGAAACTTAAATTACTATCAATTCGGGGCTCAAATCTTTGTATATTTGCAAAATTGACTTTGTTGGACAAACTGCAATTTCTTAGAATTGAAAGGGTATACCTGACTTTCCGTCGTATGATCGTGAACTTACAAGTATAAAAATCAGTGTGGTCCTTGAACTTTTGGCTATCAATTTTTGGCCAATAAAACATGAGTATTTTACCAAATTAGACCTAGACTGAAAAACGAGATAAGCTACTTGATACTCTAACTCAAGATCGATCATTATTTGAACTTCATCCATTAAACATAATAAACTAAATTTAAATATATTTTTTCATTCGATAAAATTTGAAATTCGTCTCAAGTTCAATTTGATAACTAGACAATGATAAAATATATGTTAAAATATCAAACTACTCAAACTTGATAAATTTAGTATTCGATTAAAGCTCAATCTAGTTTGACTTGTTTATTAACCAAACCATACTCAAACATAACTTCAAACTCGATAAGAAAAATTGAAATTAATATTGATTGGATATTGTTATTAGTCTACTCCCTTAATTGGACATTGTATTATTCTTGGCTAATTATCTAATATTGATATAGTTGGAACTTGCCTTCAAGGATCTTCTTGAAAATTCTTAGTTTGCAATGGCACTTGTTTAGAGAATTTATTTGAGTTAAAAAAGTGATCTTATGTCATTTCTGTCATTAATGGTGGTATTTATTACAGTTAGAATATATGAGTCATGCTACTGTACATGAGAGTTTGTGCTAATATCATTTGCTATTTTTGTTGTATTTTTACTAATATGCCCTTAGAATATTCCATGGTGGCATCAAATATCTTAAAAATTTACAATTGAAAGTTCATTTCTCTTGTTTCCTACATTAGAAAAAGTGATGAAATACATGATATGAACATGATGAGATAAATAAATGATTTGAAAATCCCAATAAAATTAAAATATAAATATAAAACAATGATAACAAGAAAATCTTACCAAATATCCATCTCCAACTATTCATTTGCATAGATAATTATGAGCTTGTGTTCACACACACACACACACATATATAATATATATGTATTTTCCGGCCAACGACAATAACATGTTTGATTTACTTTTATCAAATTTCAACCGACAATGAAATAAAATCGTCACAAAAAAAAAATAAAAGAAATAAAAACAATATTACACAATATTTTATGAAAAAGGAAAAATGAAAAACAGACACACAGTTCTAGGATATTCCATTTTGGTTACTCATACGAGGCTGCTAGCTTATGTCTTGGAATTTTCTAAATTATTTTCCTAGTCTTTTTGCATTTATTAAAGAGCAAAAATCAAAATCTTGATGGGAAAAAACAATTGGACTTGGCCGGGCTGGGCCCCTATAATGTAGCGGAAGATAATGGTCCCCTCCCTTTGCACGTGTTTGGGCCAGGGCGCACGTGAACTTCATGAATTTTGGACCATTTTTTGGAGGAGCCCACGTGGAGCTTTACTTATTGCTGGCCCATTTGCTTTCTTTGATCTCGGACAAAAGAACAAAACATTTATGCATTTTATTTAATTAAAAAAAAAAGAATCTCTTTTTTTGTTTTTAAAATATCTATATAATTAAATGAAAATTAATTTTGGAATTGGATGAAAACTTGAAATTACTTTTTATTGTATTGGATAAATATAGATAATTTTAAATACAATATTGATAAATACGTTCCAAATACTATTTTTTCGTAATCCATTTATGCAAGTGGAATTAGGTAATATCAGCAGTATTTCACACAATTTTAAGATTATGTTTGAATTTTAAATTTAACGAGAAAAACAGCATAAAAATATATTTAAATTCTCAATTTGAACAATATGAAATAATGCATTTTACTTTTTAATGTTTGTATCACTAAATTTAAAGGTTGTAATTAACACAAGATATATAGATATGCACGGGTGCATGATTTTATATCTTCTTAGACATTTAGTGTGGAGGCCATATAAAAAAAATATGTCTCTTGTATATGGAATGATTGATTTGAAGTTAAACAAGTTCATTAAATTTGTTTGGAAAGTTTTCAGGTTATAGTGACTTCTAAATTATTGAGCTTCCTTTTTGAGTTATTTAATTTTGCTTTGTTAAGAAAAATATTTAAAAAATATTTTTTCCTTAAATAGTTTTACTTTATATTTAATTTTTGATTTTTTTTCCCTATCAAAAGTTAAAGTGAAAACATAGCATTAAAGCGAAAAATAATGTTTTAAATGTAGGGATGTAAGATGAGTCGAGTTGACTTGCGAGTCTCATAAGCCTGGCTCGATTATAATACGACCCAAGCTCAGGCTTTTCGAACTCAAGCTTTACAATGAGTAGAGCTGGAGCTCTATTTTAATTGTTCAAATGCTCATGAGTCGGCTTGTGAGTTTTTTCCTATTTTTAAATATTTTTATATATTAATTAAATAATTAATATATATTAGTAATTTAATATTTAATTTGATATTAGAATTATTTTATGAGCTGAGTCAAACTCAAGCTCTTCTTCTTATTTTGAACTCAATTTAAATTCGAAATACTAAGTTCGAACCTACAATTTTTGTTGAGTTGATCAATTCGAGTTCGACTCATTTACACTCATATTATTAAATGTATCAAAGTTGACCATTTATCTTAAAACTTTCTTACGTTTGATTTTTCTTCCAAAACGTTCAAAAGCAGGAAAAAGAAAAGGAAAAAAACATAACATTACTTGGATTTGAAGCCATCCAATAATTTTGGTCTAAATTATCATAATCACTTAAAAATTGAGTAGAAGAAAAAGCAAATCTTTTGTTATTCCCATTATTAAATATATAATTTGTACTCTATTACAGCACATCAACATTGTCTGTAAAGTTCACGAAGATCGGACGGCTTAAAATTTCTCCATTCTTTAGAGCATAATTAAGCTTTAAAATTTTCTGTTAGAAACAAATCAAACTCGTAAATATCTCGTCCCACTTAATTTTGACTAAATTTAAACTCAGAAGATTATACCAAAATTTATTTTAAAAAAAAATGAAAACTTGTATGTTTTACAGAGTTTTCTATTTGAAATTTTGCAGTACTGTCGCGATCTTAATTTAGTTGAGAGGTTTACTGGGATGCAAAAAGCCCTTTTCAGAAAAATGAACCTTTTTGAAAAATTAAGAAATAAAAACCATAAATTTAGGACATAAAAAATGCTTGTTGTTGTTATAATTGCACTAATTTTTTTTGCACAAATTAAACTATTTGTATTGCCCTACAGCAAACTCCATTTTGAATTTGACCTAACGTGGAGAAACTATCCGAAGTTCTAGAATAATGAGAAGAGTTACTACTGGGTGGAAAAATATAAATAGCATACTTTTTATTTTAATTGCGTGCATTATATTTGTTACGTGGTTGATATATAATAGTAATAAATTGACCAATCATACAGGAAATATAATACCCCTTATAATTTAGCATTAAGCAGTTGATTGAGGCAATTTCTAAACTTTTCAAAATACTTTATAAGGTGTTATAAAATATCTGATAAATTTGTTTAGGAAAATATTTTATAGGTCCCTAAAATAAGAAGTTAGCATTTTATAAGATCTTTGGAAAAGTATAAAAAATTTCTGACTTATTTTTAAAATTTTAACAAATTCTTATAATTTTAATCATACTAAATATAATATTGTCATTTCTAACGTCTTGTCAGATTTAAAATCTTATTTTATCTAAAAATTTAAAAATTTTAATTTTAAAATATATCTAATATTTCATAAATTTTAAAATATTTTATAAAAATATAAAAATTTATAAAATATTTTAAATAAATCTAATCAAACACTCTCTGAATTTAAAAAAAAAAAAAAAAAAAGAAAGACCACCTAGTTTCTAAGAGAATAGAAGTCAAAAACAGTAAATGACAGGTGCAAGTGAAATGAAAAATAATTAGTAGGAACGAGTCTGCGAACCACGTAACAGCCAAAAATATTTTTTGCACATGCAGCAAAACTTTGAATTAATGAGCATTTAATAAGTTTTAAGACTTTGCCTCGAACTTTGACCAAAAAATATTATTACACTCCATTACTCAATAAAAAGGATTAGAAACATAAGGTTGTGATTGGTTATAGAGTAGGGTCTCATATTTGATGTTTTAAAGATTTTGAGATTGTTTTGGTATTTTTGAGATATGAAAATTATTATAAAAAAATATAATATTAATGACAAAATGATATCTGATAAAATAAAAGTTACTACTAATAACATGCATTGAGTGACAATAACTTTTATCTTGTTATCAATGATAATTTTTAAGTGATCACAAGAATTTTTATCTTGTCACTATATGATTCAATGGTAATAAAAATTAATATTTTAAGTTGTCACCATTAACAATTAGTGACACACTTATGGTGACAACTTAGTGACAATAAAAATTATCACTATAATTTGTGAAAAGATTTTTATTGTAACTATATGTGTGTCATTAATTGTCTATGGTAACAACTTTAATACTATTATTATCACTATTTAGTTTGTAAAAATCATTAAGGTGACAAAATTAAATTTTTTGTCACCGAATATACGTAATTAGTGACTATTTTTGCATGTCACTTATTACTTTGTCACTAATTTATTCTTTTCTTATAATGAATGAGATATGAGGTTGTGAATGGTTGTGAGATAAAATGCAATAATTATAGTGATGTGATGTGTTGATATGATTTGAGGTTGTGAATGGTAGTGAGATTGTTTTAAGATATGTTCGAGAAATTTATTTGAGATAATTAAATTGTTGTATGAGTTTTTTTTTTTGGTTTTGCTTGGGATATTTATATTTAAAAAGTATTAATATTAATAATTATATATTATAAATTTATTAATATCAAAATTAATATTTATTAAGTTAAATACAAAATCTATTACAAATTCATTGAATTTATCCATAATTAAAGAAAAATAAATCATTTTGCCCTTTTTTAAAAAAAATTGGACTTCTATTTTTAAAAAAAATATAGTTTCACCTTACTAGTTTAATTACAAAATATGTGGACTTTAAGTTGTTGTACTAACTTTTTTGTTGTTCACCATCTAACATATAACACAATTAATTAACAGTCAATTTCTATAAAACAAAAAATTTGTGTCAATTTATTAAATTTATTAATTACTAATAAAAAAATTTAAATATGAAATTTATTTAAATAATTAATTTAGTATGTTTTTCTATTTAATTACAAATAAGTATGAATAAATAATTTGGTAATTAGTTTTTTATGTATTATAAATAAATTCTTTAAAAAGGAGAGCGATAATATATTAATAAATTTAATATTATTTTTTATTTAATTACAAAAAATTACGAATAAACAAATTTATTTTGGGCAAAATAATTTTTTTGTAATTAATTTGTTTTGATAAGGAGAGAAAAATTTGAATAGTAAGACTCTTAGACAACCCCATTCATTGCCCAAAAATTTAATTTTGAATCCCACAGCCAAACAAATGCTTGCTCCAAAAATGTGTTTTAAGAGACCAAAAATGGAGGCAAACTCCATAGGCAATCATTGCCTAAACATTTAAAATTGTCAAATACATCAAGTGATCAATTAATTTAATAAAATAACACTTATATTTGTAACGGACTAAATGTAAAATATAAAATTCAAATACTAACCCTTAATGCTCGTAAACAAATATATAATTTTTTTAATATAGTCGAAGAAAATATTTACAAATTTAAACAAAAAATTCAAATTCCAAATAACAAAAAAAAGACACGTTATCCAATTGGAATCGAGATTCGGATGGCCATTCACCAAGAAAAATAATTGACAAAAAAAAATAAAAGAGCATTTGTGCCCATTATCATAAAATCTTCCTTAGAAAATAAGTAAATGAAACAAAAGTTGACTAACGCTTTTTTCATACTCCAGAAACAGACACAGTTGTATAACATCAGTACAATTTCCCTTAAATTCACCAGTCAGATGAAAAGAACATAGATGTTTACTAATATCTGCCTTAAATTATTGCACATGATATAATTGAGAAGCAACGGAAATTTACTATTTACTACAATATGTATCTTGATTCATATCCCTTGTCAGAACGAAGGGACTAAGCCGTATCTTGCATCGTCCATGAAATTGCCGGCGCCGGAGCTGAAAATTCCGTCGATATCTGACTCGGAATCTGTTCTCTTCGCAAATCGGCCTTTGATTCTGGGACGGGTTTCGGCGTAGGCCTTCCGCGAAGCATAACGAATCGTCTTCTCGAATTTCCGGTTTTTCCTCTTCTCCTTATACCTCAAAACCCTAGCTTCCCTGTCCATTCCGACAACCTGCGAACCTTGATTTGCTCTCAGATCAATGCTTGAACTCATTGTTCTCGCGAAAGGATGCGATATTTCAGACATGGCGCTTCCGTCAGGCACCACTCCTACGTCCATTGACGATGATGAAACCTGAAATTCTTTTTTATATATAATCAGATTTAGCCGATCATAATTATTTTATAATTACTCGTGTAATGGGGAAAAAGGAAGTTGAGTTATAGTATTTACACTGTGGCTGAGAGATGGGGCGGTGTAGCTGTAGGAAGTGATGCTTGATCTCGTGAAATCGATCTCGAACCGGTCTTCCGGCGAGTTTTGATGAGTGAACTGAGCCGGGACAGGCGGTTTTATGGCTGTTTGCACGGGGACAACGCTTTCGCTGTAAGGCTGCGAGCAAATTTGGTAGTCATCGAAATCTAGGAATTGATCCGAGTCCGAGAACAAGAATTCCACAGATTTTATTTCCGGAGCCGGAAGTTTGGTTGCTATAATTGGGTTAGTGGAAGAAATCCACGAATCTGGGATATAGCCATTCTGGGTGCAGTCTAGTTTCCTGTCAGAAGGATCGGCAAACATGTCATCGATGGAGCCTCCGCCGCATACGGGCACCAGGAGGTTGGCGGCGGCAGTTGACTTCATCACCAAGGATTTCGCAGTGTCGTAAACGGGAACCACGGGTGCACGCTCGTGGCGGCGTGCGAGAGGGTTAGCAGAGTGGATGTCGCGATCGCAGGTGACGCAGAGCGCGGCGGCGTCCGCCTTGCAGGTGAATGCGGCGGGGGCCTGCTCACACACGTCGCACATCCACACACGGTCGTGCTTCAGCGGCGGCGCCACCAGTTTGTAGTCAGCATTGTGGAGCTTGGCGTCGCAAGACATGCACATGAAAGCAGAGTCTGCGCGGCAGAAGAGCAGCGCCGCTGCGGACTTGCAGAAGTCGCAGGGCTTCGCTGCCACATTCCACCCCGCCGGAAAACACTTGGCCCTGAGAGCGCCACCATCGTCTTGTGCCATTCCCATTTTGGTAAATTTGATATTTCTCCCTCTTAATTCCCTCCGATTCTCCCCAATTGATTTCTCTCCAATAATAGTGATGACGAGGCGGAAATAGTGGTGTGGGTTCCAATAAACAGAGTTTGTATATCTATCTATCCAAGTCAAGGAGAGAGGGAAATCAGGTTGCTGACAAGTATGGAGGTGACACGTGGATCTGTTTTAGCCACATAATAGGTTTTTTGATATTTCGTGGTTAAGTAGTTGTCATTTGTCTGTGCCGACGTAGGGCCTACCGCTGTGGGTTGCGTTGGAAAATGTATTCCAAATTACCTATCTATATCATAAAAGTATAATAAGAAAATATTATTCATGAATAATCAATAATATATGTATAAGTAAATAGTTTTGATAATAAAAAACACTAGATTCTCTTTTCATTAATCTAGAATTATTTGAACCAGCCTATTTATACGTCTGTTGGATATCAGTGATCGACTTTATAGGACACTGAAAATGTCAAATTTGAGATGAATCGAGATCGAGTTCAATAACAATGGGATCTTTCTTTTATGGCTTTATGGTCCTGGACAACTCCAAATCTTGGGGTATTATAACAGGCAAGCCATCTCAAATTAGATCAATGGTGGAATAAATAATTCAGCCTGTATGCATAACAAATCACAACAGTATTTGTAATATCCTTTTAAGGTGAGCCTATAATATTTTGTACAAGTGAACTATGAATAGGCAGCTACATAATTATGACTTACATAAGTTTAAGCCAGCCAATAAAGTCATATTTCAACTATTGTTAGATCTACACATTAGTTAATTATATATGTCTTGACAATCTTCAATTTTGAGTTAGTTTTTGGAGTGGGTTAGGTCCAAAATCAATTTTTTGATAATTATAGTTATTGTCATATGAAAAATGAATCCATTATTATGTTCCATTAAAATTTCAATTCATAGAAATAATTAATTTACGGACCACAGTTAAGAGATTTAAACCTATGGATTTTGATAGAAAATAATGACCTCGTGAACTAGATTACCACTTGATGTTGGGATTGTGCACAGTGCTTCATGAAACTTCGGTGAAGTAGATTGTGATGGGGCGACATGCATGTTCAAGTTGTAAAGCTACCATTCCAGAGTTTGATCACGAGAAATGACTTCTTTTTCACTTTCCACTCCAAAAAAGAACTGGATTTCCCCGTACTTTGCTTCTGAGTTAAATGAAAGACTAGCACCTTTTCTGTATCATTATATTACTATATTTTATACCTTTTCTATATTATTATATTAGTATTATTCTTCACTTGCGAAAGTATTGAAGATACAGGAGAAGAAAAGAGAAACATGGTACTATTACTTGTAACTCTTAAATTTTGTTGTCCTCTTCCCCACTTCCCCCCCAAAAAAAATTAATTTAGGGGAAAAAAATGGTAAGAAATTGGCGATCAATCTAACAACATCCTTCAAACGTTATAGTAGTGGCCCATTATTATTGTGGAATATACAATTCAAACAGCGATTACTGTTCAAAAATAGGTCCATCGTCAAAGCCTAATTTTTAAATTATTGTCATCTATATACAAATTTATACTAATGAAATGTAAAGACCTCAATAACTATTTCGATGAAAAATTGGTATAATCAAAATCATTTTAAAAGAAAACGGCAAGATATATTTATTTTATGTTCTTTTCTCTCCATTATATTCTCTCTCCAAATTTGCTTTTTTTTTTCTTTTTTTTTTTCCAATTATTTCACTTGATCATGACTTTTTTCTTTTTATTTATCCTAAAAATATAAATAAACATATTACAATTATTTAAAAATTTTAATACTAGATAAAAAGGTTAACTAAGTATTTTTATTTATTTTATACTTAAAAAACTCACATATGATCGATGTGCCAAAAAGTACTACTAATTATTTACATGACTTTGGAATCCTAAAGTGGCATTTCATTTAGACATTCTAAAATGCTCAAATGGGATCACACTAGTAGTGTTGTCGTCCCCAACTCCGCCCCCAAAACACACACACACACACACACACACACAAAGAAAAAGAAAAAGAAAAAGAAAATAATAATTTACACTACTCCTTTAGTAGTCTAATTTACACATGTTCAACGCAAGAATTCATACGATAATGTTAGTAATTGGTACAAAATTAAGTTCCTTGGTAGCTAGGGACAAACATGCTAGGGAGTAAAAGACATTATATGTCAATGTGGTCCAAGTGCGTTTATTGTCGAGGACTCAAATGTTTCACCGGCCACCCCTTTTTTTTTTTTTTTTTTTTTTGATCTTTTTGGTCATATTGCATTCATATATGCAATGATATTTCGTTTCCCCTCACCACTAAAAAATTTAATATTCGCTATAAAAAAAATGCTATAAGATTAATTTTATAACAATTGCTATAAATTATAACTACAAATTTTCATAATAAATATAATTTTTTAAATAATAAACATTAAAAATTATTAGGTATCAATTTTTAGTCTTATTCGTTAAAAGTACAACAAATTAACTATGCATTAGCTATAGAATAAACAAATAAATAAATATATATATATATATAAAGATAAAAATAATTATTGACTATAGATTAGTTGTAGCAAGGGTGAAGGGTTGGTTTCGAGAGATCTATTTTGAATTTGATTAGATTAATTTTATAGCTAAAATTATGAATTAGTAGCATTGCTACAAATTGATTGAATTTTTTTTGTTGTGACTTCTCTCCAAAATTGAAAAACTATATTTGTCTTTTAATAATTCGTTACCATCATTCAAGGAAATTTAATCATTATAGTTACTAAAATTATAAGAAAAATGAGAAATTAGTAACAACATAAATGTCGTAATATAAAAGTTGTCACTAATTATATATATTAAGTAACAATTTTTTTCTCTCATAATAATGAATTTTATGAGTTTAATGGTGATGACAAGTGTATTAAGTTGTCATTATTGATAATCAATAACATATCACATATTTATAGTGACAATTTTCATTGTCACTTGGTTGTCACTATAAATTGTTAATAATGACATGCAACTTAAAATACTAAATTTTACTATTATTGAGACTAATAATTGTTACTTAAAAATATGATAAATAACATAATAAAGATTATTGTCACTTATTTTATGTTATTAGTAATATTTTTATATTATAATTTATTTTTATCATTAATAATATATTTTTTTTGAGTATATATAAACCACTTTAATTAGATCCTTATTTGCTTTTGCGTGTATTTCATTTTGTTGCCGAATGGACTCTTTTTTTTTTTTTTTGATATAATTGCCGAATGGTGGACTTGTCAATTGTGTAAATTGGACAGTACGGTGACACGTACAATACCAAGCTCAATAACTAAATAAAAAGAATCCTATATTTTATTAACAACTTAAATCAGATCATGGCTCATGGGTTGTCTTCGAACTTTTCTTTTATTGAAAAAAAAAAGGATTTTATTTTTTCTTTCGTAATTTAATAAGAATAATATGTAGGCAGTAATATTTCTGGCATGCGGCAGAACATGATTGGACCAGGCATGCGGCAGAACATATTCATCCTCTTTCATAATATCAACAGCAAAGTTAAAAGTCATTACACACACACACGTGTGTGTGTGTGTGTGTGTCTATATATGTGTACGTATAGATATTCAACATACTATATACACACAAAATATACACATATAAACATTATTTAAAATTGAAATTGAAGAGGGGTAATATGGTAATACTATTTTAAGTTATAAATATAATTTAAATATATAATATTAAAATAATTAAACACATGTATAGATTGTGGACTAATGTTTACAGACACCTGGCAAGTAAAGAACTTTTACTTTAGTACAAGCACTTAAGTTTGCCAGCTTAATAGTTAATATAGTCAAGCACTTAACTTAAGGACACGTTATTTAGCAAGCACTTAGGGCATGATAAGACTTAAGGTTGTACTTGACAAGTGACTAGAGAACTTTTGGAAGACATAATTATGAATATTCAATCTTTTGCCATAACTAAAATGTACTTTTGATTAATTTAAGACTACACATTTCGTTGATCATTAGAATTTTTAAATATAACATGATAGTTGTTCTATATGTATATATAGACAATCCAATGACATATACTTATTTTATTTTGTTAGTGTTTCGTATCGATAAAATTTATGTTGATCTTATTGAAGATGAAATTTATTTATTTATATGATTGAATCACTTTTCTTGACAAAGAATCCAAATTATATAACCTTTGTAGTTTTGACTTTGAACTAGATGGATGGTTTCTAAACAATGAAAAAATTAATATCATTAGGATTCAAAATTGACCAATACATACACATTTTGACTGATGATTAATTTTTCTGAAACAATTATAATTAGCAACAGTATGAAATTTAATTGCAACCAAATGAATCATACATAAAGTAGTCTATATTTACAATGTAATTAACTAACACCTGAAAAATGATGATAACCAATTACAAAATAAGTATATTCACACATTCTATATGGTTAATATCAATTAAATCATATTTGGGATATATAAAAATTCATAAGTTTTTATATTTTACAAGATAATTTTTAAAACTTATATAATATTATATATATATATATATTTTAAAATAAAATTTTGAAGTGTGAAGAAACTATTTTATGTATAACTCATAGGATATTAGCGGTTATAATTTGATAATTAATATGATTAAAATAAAATAAAAATTAAAATATTAAAAATAAATTAACAATTATTTATTTAAGGAAAATTACAGACGGTAATATTTTATTTTAAAATTTAATTAATTATTATTCATTAAATTCTCACTAAATATTTTAAGAAGTTCATAAAGTAACGGTGGCCTTCGTCTTCCTTCCATTGGTGGTCAATAAAGCGATTTTGTTGACAAAATTTAGTGTGCTAAAATTCAATCAATTTAGAGTAGTGTTTTTAAAATTGAACCGGATAAAGAATCGATGATGTTCCTATTTATTGGTTCAATCAGTTCGATCGATTTGACCACTGATTCGATCGATATATTATATTTAATTTTATAAATATATATATAATATTTTAATATTAACAAAAAATAAAACTTTCAATGATATAGAAAGAATATTATTTGAAAAAACTTCAACTTATTTATTTTTAAGTACATTTTTTAGGGAAAAAAATACTATTTCACAATTAGTCAACTATAAATAAATAAAAAATAATATTTCACATTAATTTAAGTAATAATTCATTTCATGCTTCAACTCCATATAAAAATAAATTCTTATACGCTAATTATTCAACATAATATAAGAGAGATTAAATAAAATAAAACAACAAATTAAATATAAGTATTCACATATAACTACAACTTCATTAAATCTCAAAAAAATTACATGTCCAAAATCTTTGATCATCATCTTTGAACACATAATTTTTTTTTACATTTTTCATTTTTTTTTTGAAAATTAATTTTTAAATTTAAAAAAATAATAATAATAAAAATAAGTGAACCGGTTAAACTGGTTTGACCGGTTCTTGACCAATTTTGACTGGTCCAACTAATCAACAGTTTTTATGATTGAACTGGACCGGATTGATCTCCGATCATCTGTCAAATTGGTCGGGCTGGCCCTGAAAACACTGGTTTAGAGCCCGTTTGGTTTCATTTTCAAATGCCATTTTTACATTTTATAATATTTTAGAAATAAAACACATCACTTTTTACACATTTTTACTTAACATTATTTTTATTTTTATTTTTAAAACACATTCTCCAATTACGTATATATCTTATACTAATAACCTATGTATCTTATCTCTCTATTCCATTATTTATATTTTTCTCCACCTACAATCTATTAAAACTAATATAATAATTACTCTTCTAATAATCTATCCAAATACAAACTCATTTTCAACTTATTTTCACTAACTAACTTCTTAAATTTTAGAAATGATGAAAATAAAAATTATAAATGACAATTAAACCTAACGCCACTCATCCCATAAGCAAGTGTTGAAATGACTATGATACCCTCGGGACCGCATCCCACAGTAGATATTGAGTTTTGGCTCCCAAAGGAAGCATTAATGAGTCGTGTTTGGCAGCCAATTTCCAAGAGTGGGGCAGTTTCACTAAATGCTGGGCAAACTGATTCCTTCGTTCGTTTCCCAGAAAACAGTATCAAAAACAGGAGGGGCATTTTGGGTAATGTGGGTTCCACTTTGCATCACGATTTGAGGCACAACGGATAATGCATCACATGGTTCGCTAGATTTTTGGGATTGAATTGTTCGGTAGTCCCCCACACCGCATAATGTTAGTTTTCTTGATTTTTAAGATAATGACTTCTGTCTTGGTGATTAGTACTAACTAAAAAATCTTGTCCACACACAAAGGAAAGGTTGGTTGGGTTCATTATAAGCATTAACTTTTGTAGTCACGGGACAAAGTCATTTACATTTTGCATGTAATTAATGTTCGATTTAAGAAGTATATATTTGTTTTTGGAATGTCTTGTTATAACATGACGAAACTCAAAAGATGTTTAAAATTGAATTTGAATTCAAAGATTCAGAAGTTAATAATTTTAGTTTATAGTAAATTGACTTGTTTTAAGTTATAATGAATTTCAAAAAGTTGAAGTTATTTTGTTGTGCTATCAATTGTGGCAGATTTCAAAATAGTTTTATTAGATTCAAAAATTTCAAATAAAAACATTTGAATTTTTTTTAATATTGAGCTTATATAAGCTCAGAAATGAAGGTGAATATAAATTCCAAATATGATCACCGAGAATTTAAGATCCGATCAACTCTTTCATGTTTTGATTAAACTCATTTTATCTCTTTTATAATAGCCTATGGGATTGCTTTCAATTACCCTCTTCACATATAAAATTTTCAAATACCCCTCTAAACTAAAAGGGCTAGTTTGGTTGGAATGATAAGGTGGAAATCGTTTGGTTGGAATCATAATAAATACTCAAGCTCAAATTAACACCTTAAGCCTGCATTTATATGTGCAAGATGAATGATAAATTAACCTGCTACCTCCATAGGTTTTTTTATTAATGGGTTTGCTCTTTATCTTGAAATTATATATTTTTCCTTAAATTATGGAATCAACTATTATTGTTGTTGTTGTTGTTGTTGTTTGTAGTAATAATAATAATAACAGTATTATTATTATTATTATTATTATTATTATTATTATTATTGAGGAAGACAAATAAAGAAATTTTTATATTTGAGTGGGTGACAAAAAGGTAATTTGATAGGTGTAATCAAGATGCTTTAGTATTGAACCAAACACAACAACCAACAATCATGTGAATCCACATAAAAATAACCATGCAAATCAAATTATAGCACAATAATAAATAATCATACAAATTATCACATGATAAATAATCATGAAATAACTTAAAAATCGAATCAAACTAACCCAAAAAATACTATATTAATATAAAAAATTACCTTAACTTAAATAAAAGAATAAATTCACTTAGTCCCTTCTAGTAGCAAAGTGGCATCTCCACAACCAAATATTATTAGTTTGACCTTAAATTTTATTCAACACTAATTTTGTTAAACAACCTAATTTTAAATTAGGTTTAAATTAGATATAATATAGCAAGATATTATTATACTAGTGTAGACTGTAGAGAGAAGACATGATATTAACTAAAAGTTTATCTCATCTAATTTTTTTGTGGCAAACATCTTTGATGATGTTAATTTTGGTGGGGAGTCTCTGTATCTCAACCAGAATGGTTCTTTAACTAGAAAGATAACTTGTGAGGATGTTGGGTGGAACCTGCAGTTAAGGAACAAACATTAGGCTAGCTGGGTGGGTCTCCAGCTAAGATCCTCTGATAATTAAGTCAGTAAATCGACCCGAGGATATTTGGGCAGAGTAACAATTTTTTAGTATATGTTTCTATAAGACGAAGTATTTATAGTGCTTGCATGGAAGTGACAAGACTAGTATCTCCTTCAGGGTATTCCATATGCTGATTCCTTCAGTAGGGGCAAGATAGGTCTTTTCAACCTACCTATCAGGCACACCAATGTCCAGCTGGCTGGATGGGGGCTCTTACTGTCATTTATGCGAAAGTGACGCACCGTCAATCCATTTAATGTGGACAACCTAGTGGTTGAGACGTAATTAATGCGGATACGATGGGTGGTAGACCGCCATTAAACATCTTTCATTCTTTTACCCGATCTCGACTTTATAAGGTCGAATGGACCTTCGGGTTGAATAATTCGACTTAGCAGGTCGAATAGGTCTTACATACCAGAAACAGTTTTGAGCTCCAGTACTTAGGCCCATTAAGCATATTGGGCTTACCTATACATGAGTCCCCCAACTCCTTAGTTCGACCACGAGGGGGTCGGAGTTAGGAGTAGCAGGAATTATGAGAATCATGGCCGGTAGAACGCTATTTTGAATCCCTACCAGAGTGGCATTGGTGGAAACTATTATAGGCAGTCCGCACATATTAATGTGAAGAAAACATACGGTTACTAATTATTAGCAGGTGCCCAATCAACTTTACCGGTTGATATTCTTGGGTTGCCTATAAATAGCGATTTTCATCGCTTATTTTTTATTTTACCATAGCATGTTCAGGCCGAGCTGTGCAAATTTGTGTTGATTTTTTGAGAAACTTGAGCCCTTATTCTCAAGGAGAAGATTTTCATAAGCTTTCCTTTTCCGAGTTTTTAAAGTTTAGTAGCAATATCTGCTGTTAATATGTTGACTTCTAGTTCTAATTTCAAGGCCATCCACTCGACAGATGTCTCGAATAGCGGGATTGAGTCGAATGATTCTTCTAGCTGTAGGTCGAGTGCTCATATAAAGCTTGATTTAGATGTGGGCAGGGAAATGTTAGGGGTAGGTGAAAGGATAGGACAATCCCACCCTTTAGTTGATGAAGTGTGGCCATCAAAACCCATGGTCGAGGGGGAGGAAGAGCCTTTAACAAAGGCAGATGAGCCTCCGAGGTCGGGGGGAGGCTATTCACAACGACATATTACAGTGATATCGTGTCGTCGGTGTCGTTGAATGACCTTAAGTTGATTAGGGGGAAATACCATATTTCAGATGGATTTGAGCTTATTAAATCCATAACTAGGGATAGGATGCACACTCCTCCTGAGGGGTGTCTAACCATTTTCAAAGATGCGATGAAATGTGGACTTATGTTCCCTTTAGGTGACCCAATTGTTGACTTATTGAGAGGTATGCAAGTCTGCATAATCCAATTGTTGCCCAACTGCTTTGCTCTTATGTATAGTTTTATCGTTTTGATGGGCATTCTCGATGAAGCTCCCTCTTAGGCCAATTTTAGTCATTTATTTTATTTATATATCTCTCAAGTTGGGTTTGGCTGGGGAGTCCGGGTTTTATTACTTAACAGCGCGACCCCATAGGAAATTTTTTAGGGCTCTGTCCTCATCACATGGTTAGAAATGGGAAGAGAGATATTTTTATATTTGATTTTCCACTGGCGTTGTTTTTAACATTCCGAGAGGGTGGATGAAGGGTAGGTTCGAGTTGGCATAATATTTTTATTCGAGATCTTCTCGAATTTGGTGAGATTGACGCATCGGTGTTCATAAGAGAAAGAAACTTGGTTCTGGCAGGACTGTTGATCGCCGCATTGAGGTCGCATGCTAACACTCATTTAGGTAGGAACTGATCTTTATAAATAATGTGATATTTTATTCTTGATCGGCACATGGTTGATCGAAATGTGTCATCTTTTTTAGGTCGACTAATCATGAATCGCGCAAGGTAAATAGCGATGAGGAAGCAACTGGAAGTGCAATAGCGCAGAAAAGCTACGGCGGGTCAACAATCAGCTGCCACACAATCAGCTAGGGTCGGCCCAGTGATTGAAGAGGTTCAAGCCGCCTGCTGTCACAAGCGTAGGGATGATTAGTAGTTCTTCTCAACCCAAGAAAGCTACTGTCGATAAGAGAAAGAAGAACGCGAGCGAGTTACTTGAGGAAGCATATGCGACTCTACCTCCGGATTAGCTGTGCAATCCTCTGTCATTCCCTAAGCCCAGATTTGGGGAAAATATGGGCATGCCGAACACGTCGACAATAATGGGTGCAGGTGTAATTATGCCTTTAGAAATTTTGACAGCTGGTCTTTTTGAGAAGGACTAGGTTGAGATGCACAACCATGATCAGCTGGCAGTACTGAAGGCTTTTGCTTGTAATGCTAATATGGTAAGGATGGCATCAGACTTTATTTTATTATTAAACAAAATTCGAATATGAAGGCTTATTTTGCTTCTACAGGTCGGACAGTGAGGGTACAACCTTCATCGTGGCTTTGAGCTATGTGAAACCAACCGCTTGAAGTTGGTGGAAAGATGGGAGTAGATGGAGAATGAGCAAAATGACGTGCTAAAGACCAATGTGCAATAATTGGAATTAAGGTTAGCTGAGTTAACAAAACAACTCCAAGATAAGGATGCAGGACTACTAGCTACTGTCGAGGGGAAAAGCCAGGTTGAAGAGCAGTTGAAGAAAAGTGTTAACTTAACCCAAGAAGACTTAGAGTCCAACCGAGTGTATGGCTACGAGAGCATGATGAGATACGTTCGACCGGAATTTTTCAAGGTGCTAACTGGGATTCGAAAGGAGGTGGTTCAACAGTTTATGCTTTCCTCAGCTTTCATCGACACGAGCGTAATGTTCAGCATGGACGACACAAGAGAGGCGTTCGATCATGCCATAAAGCAGCTATAGTTTATGGGCTATGAGTTTCGGGTCGAGGATAAGGCTAGGCTGAACGTGAATAAGAATTAGTGCCCTGAGGATTTTGATGACAATGCCCCTACCAAAGGGAGAGAAGGGATTGCTGCCCCATCGCATCCTCGGGTTGTCGTAGTGGGTAAGGAGTTTGGATTTGCTAGGGAGTTCGCTCTGGACTTAAAGAATGATGAAGTGAACTTGGCGAATTTCTTCCCCCTAGAGGCTGAGTATTTCTGACTGAGGAGTTGGGGCCCTTACATCCCGTTGAGGCAATGCAAGAGGTAGAGGAGCCGCCCCTAAATGTGGATGTGGACTGAAGAGCTGTTCAAGACGATTGATGAAGTCGCTAATGAGGCCGTAGCACGACAAAGAGAGGATATAGGGTCAAATTTAATACAGGGTCGATTAGCAAGATTGACTCCTTCCTTTTGTCGCTTGTTTGTTATTGTTGTTGTTGTTTTTTTTTTTTTTTTTTCTTCTCCTTAATGGCCTCAAAGGGCTTGTTAACAACTTTATTTATTAATGCATCAGTTTTATTGCCATATTCATTGGCTTACAACTTTAATTATGCATCTGTGGGATTACCTTAATAGTTGTTAATAAATTATAATCTTGCTAAATGATACAACTTATATCACGCGGCTACGAGATCGATTAGATAGTTGTTAATCAACTAAATCATACAACTTATATCACGTGACTATTAGGTCGACTAGATAGTTGTTTATTAATTAAATCATACAACTTATATTACATGACTATAAGGTCGACCAGGTAGTTGTTTATTAATTAAATCATACAACTTATATCACGCGACTACAGGGTCGAATAGATAGTTGTTTATTAAGAAAATGTGTTTTCTATACAGTGCAATCTACATATAGAACTTCTTGAGATTAATGGCATTCCATGGTCTTGGTAGCTCGTTTCCAGACAAATCAACTAGTCAATAAGAGTTGTGCTTTGCAAATTTGACCACGGAATACAGTCCCTCATACTTTGAGTTAAGTTTGCCAACACTTCTAGAGACTTCAACCTTTTTAAGAACAAGGTCGCCCACTTCAAAGGATCTTGGCCCCACACTTTTATCATAATGCTTAGCCATAATCGACCCGTACATTTGCATTTTTGTAAAAGCTTATTGTCGGAGCTCGTTGATTACTTCCACGTCGAATTCTTTTTCAGCTCTATTTTTGATTGGATTATAGTGTATTATGCGAGTTGTGTGTTAAATCAATTATGTAAGGACAAATGCTTCTAAATCATACACCAAGTTGTAAGGGCTTTGACATGTGGCTATTCTTAGGGTGGTGTGATAGGCCTAGAGGAATCCTGGTAGGTCGTCCGCCCAGCTGGCATTTGAGCCCTCCAACCTAGTTTTGATATGGTCGAGTTTAGTCCTATTGGTGACCTCCGTCTGACCATTGGCCTATGGATTTCCCACTGACGTAAAATATTGTTTAATTCTGAGATTTTCGTACCATTCTCGGGTCCGTTTGCTTTGGAAGTGGGTGCTATTATTTGATACGAGGACTTTGGGTAGGCCAAAATGGCAAACTATATTTTTCCACAAAAAACTCCTTATTGCGGCATTTGTGATCTTAGGCATAGCTTCAGTTTCAACCCATTTAGTAAAGTATGTAATTGCTACAATTATGTATTTTCTCTGCCCGATAGCTTTCGAAAAAGGCCCTACTATATCAACTCCCCATTGGTCGAATGACCATGTGATTTGAACTAAAGTAAGGGCAGCAGCTGGTCAGTGAGGGATGCTAGCATGGACCTGACATATTGGCACTTCCTGGTGAATTCGATGGCATCTTTATTTAAAGTTGGCCAAAAATATCCGCTCCTGATGACTTTGTGGGCCAATGATTGACCTCCAGCATGATTTCCACAAATTCTTGCATGGATTTCATGCAAAACTTCTTGTGCTTGGTCGGCAGTGAGACACCTCAGTAGGGGCCCTGTGATAGACCTCTTGTAGAGCTGGTCGAATTCGTCCAGAGAAAACTTAGATGCTCGCACCCTTAACCTGTAGGTTTCCAACCTGTTAGATGACGTTTTACCCTCTTTGAGTAAACTTTAATTTTCGTCAATCTAGGTTCGACCCATTGCATCTACTGCGAAGACTTCTTTAGACTGAGAGTTGTCGATGGCGGGCTTGTTTGAGACTAAGAAGGTGATGTACCTATCCCATGTGCCTTTTGTTGAGCTAGCAAACTTTGAGAGTGCATCTGCCCTTTCATTTTCGGACTTGGGTACTGGACTGAGTGTGAATTTCTCAAATTGTTGTTCCAAGCGTTTGACCTCATTCAGATAGGCATTCATGGTAACATCCCGGGCCTGAAAGTTGCCCCCAAACTGCTCTGCAACTAGCTGTGAGTTAGTAACGGCCGCCAAACACTTGATTCCTTTGTCTAAAGCCATTCTCATCCTGGCAATAAGAGCCTCATATTTCGCCTTGTTGTTGGTGACAAGGTAGTTTAGCTCAACTGCGAAATCATATTCCTCTGCTTGAGGGGAGCACAATAATACGCTCACTCCGCCTCTTAAATTAGTGGCAGAGCTATCTACATGCAAAGACCACACCTGCAGTTGCTGTTCTTGTGACAATGGTAGGTCGATCCGCTCTGCTAGAAAATCGACTAACATTTGAGCTTTTACAGCAACATGAGGTTGGAACTTGAGGTCGAATTCTCCTAACTTAATGGTCCATTTAGCTAAACTCCCTGACATGTCGAGCTTAGAGAGCATTTGTTTCAAAGGCTAGCTTGTTAGAACAATAATCGTATGGGATAAAAAGCAAGGTCTAGCTTTCTAGCCGCGGTAATAAGTGCTAATGCGAATTTCTCAATCTTTAAATAATTATGCTTAGGGCCTTGCAAGACTTTACTACCATAATACATTGATTTGCATGATCCCTGTTGAGTTGATATTAAAATCAAGCTAACTGCGATGGTTGAGATAGCTAAGTACAAGTATAACACTTCTCCGACCGTTGGCTTAGCCAGCAATTGAGGCTTGGTCAGGTACTGCTTGAGTTTGGCCAGGGTTTGGTCATATTTTTTCATCCATTTGAATTTCCTGGCATTTCTCAAGACTTGAAAGAAAGGCAAGCTCTTGTCCGCTAGTTGAGCAATAAATCAACCAAGGGTGATAACCCACCCGACCAACTTCTACACCTCCTTAACCATCTTTGGATGAGGGATCTCTTGGATAGCTTGGATTTTCTGGGGGCTAAACATATATCCCATAAATTTCCCACCTCTCACTTTGAATGTACATTTGGCTGGGTTGAGTTTCATGCCGAAAGCTCGGAGGATAGAGAACGTGTGACCTAAGTCAGCCAAGTCATCCTTCTCCTTTTCTATTCTAACAATCATATCATCCATATAGACCTCCATAGATCGTCCTATATCATTTTTTAACATAAAATTGACTAGTCTCTGGTAAGTAGCACCAGTATTTTTAAATCCAAACAGCATGACCAAAAAATAATACACACCACTTGGGACTAGAAAGGAGTTTTATCCCTATCTTCGGGGGCCATGAATATTTGATAGTAACCTTGAAAGGCATCCATCATACTCAGAAGGTCACACCCAACAGTTGAATCAACCAATAAATCTATACGGGGCAGAAGATACGGGTCTTTAGGGCATGCTTTATTAAGATCAATGAAGTCATTACATATTTTCCATTTTCCTTCATTTTTGGGAACCAAAACTACATTACAAAGCCAGCTAGGGTACTGAATTTCTACTATGTAGCCTGCTTCTAGGAGCTTGTTGACCTCTTCTTTGATAATCTGAGTCTTTTCAGCATTGAAAGTACTTATCTTCTGCTGCACTAGCTTGAATGTAGGGTTAACATTGAGACGGTGAACAATGACCCTCAGGATCGATTCCCTGCAAATCAACTGCGCTCCAGGTAAAGACATCGATATTAATTCTGAGGAAATCAACAAGTATGCCTTCTATATTATTTCCCAAACTCGACCCTATCCTGGTCGTCTTATCAGGATTGCCAGGCTCAAGCTCAACAATTTTGAACTCTTCAGCGGGTTCGGCCCGGGTGTCTTCCATTTTCCTCTTTTTGCTAGCTTGCGCTTCCTTAGGTTTCATTATAGGGATGTCCCTTGAGGGTCTTAATTTGGGTCGAATTTTCTGGGAGTTGGCCTCGACTGAGATGGTATAACATCGCCATGCCTCTTTTAGATTGCACAACATCTCACCTGTCCTGGCCTTCAATGGGAATTTAATCTTTCTGTGATAAGTAGACACAACCGCTTGGAAATCATTTAATGCTGGCCTCCCAATGATAGCGTTATAGGCAAATGGTGTATCTACAACCAGAAAATTGATCATCAAGGTGTGTCTCTTGGGAGCCTCTCTGAATGAGGTGGTTAAACTGATAGATCCCAATGGGACAATCTCTGATTCCCCAAATCCGACAGGGAATTCTGATGGGTCAAATTTTAACCTCTTCAGCTGTATCCTATCAAGTGCAGACAAAAAAATGATATTTGTGGAACTCCCATTGTCAATTAATACTTTTCAGACCGCAAAGTTTGTAATCTCCACTGAAACCACCAAGGGGCAGTCTATGCCACCTACCACCCCATGACCTCCCAAGTGAGCCAAGTTGGAATTCGAGAATGAAATGGGTTCAGCGCTTGTAGAAAGCTGATAGACTGGTTTGGCTTGTGCCAATCTATTAAATTCAAGACATATGTGTTCCTATTTTCTCCCCGACCTCAAGTCCTTCTCCGTCAGTCTTTCGGCTAGTGTTCTTCTTGTATCTTCTATTTTCCCTTATCATCTCACCTTGGGCTCAACGATCGTTCTCTATGGGGAGTCTAGTCGGACTGAGCCATGACTTGTAAAGCCTTCTGGTCAACATACTTCTTGAGGTGGCCCTGCTTGATGAGGCGCTCGATCTTTTCGTCCTAGAGGTTGAAACAATCCTTCGTGTCATAGCCTTTTGTTGATGAAAATGGCAGTATTTCTTGGATTTTTCCATGGCCTCATCTCAATGAACTTTCTCGATCTTTTTAAGAGATTGTCATGTTGTATTGCTAATAAAACCTCCTTTCTGGGAGTGTTCAAGGGGGCATAATTATGAAAATGCTTTATTGGAGATCGGTGACCTTCTTTCTGATGCCTGTCATCTTTCTCCTTTTCTTTCTTCTTGTCTAACTCGCCTCCCCAAATTTTATCTTGTTCATCTCCTTTTGAGTCATATATCTTTCTGCCAAGTTAAGGAGTTATTCCATTGTACACTGTCGCTCTCTAACCAAGGCATTAGCGCACTATTTATTTCTCAATCCCAAAGACAAGACGTCAATTAAGAATTCACTGCAGGGATTGTCAATTTGCAAGACCTTAGTGTTAAATTTAGAGAAGAAGTCCCTCAAAGATTCACCCTCATTCTGTTTCACCGTGTGAAGGTGTGTGTGGGGAAGCTTCGCTCCTCCTGCTAGCAAATTGGTTCAAGAATTTGTCACAAAGCTTATCATAAGAGAAAATAACGTCCGGCTCGAGCTTGACAAACTATTCCAATGCTATTCCCCGGAAGGTGGTAACTAACATCTTTATATGTATGTGGTTACTGTGGCTGTGCAGTTGTATCATCTGTTCGAATTGCAAGAGGTGCTCATTCGGGTCTGTTGATCCATCATGTCGTTGTAACCCAGTATGGACCTTTACATCAAGAGAGATGCACTCATCGATGATTTCCTGTATGAAAGGAGATTTTCTTTCCCATTGGAACCTGAGAGCATTTTCAAATTGGGTCCGGTCCAGATTCTTTCTTGAAATTTCTTCCAACCTCCTGTTAAGCTCTTGAACCTAGTGTGACACTTCTTCTCACAGTTCCCTATCAACCCTGGACATATCTTGACTGGGGTGAGGTCTGGGGCGTTCGACCCGCTCGCGCTGCTGGGCTCGATTGGGTCAGACACACTGATCCACTAAATCGTGACCTCCTCACGGGGGTAGTAGCGGGGCTCATCTCGAGAGAAACACCTCGGACTCAATTCTTGCCTACTTGGGTTTAGGCGTGTTTCATTCTTGGTTTTGTCTTCCCTATGGAGTCACTTTTCCTGGTGTAAGGGATGAGGTGTGACGCTCGCCGCATTTGTCAGTTGGTTGTTATGCCTCTGTAAAACGATAGATAGTTGAGTGAAAAGTTGGACGGAGATATGGTCACTAATCATCTGCATAACTTGTGTGATAGTCAGGGTGACCACCTTCTCTGGTTGAGAGCTAGGATCGCTCGCTTGCTGATTAAGTCGTTTTTGCAGTGGCAACAAGGGTGGAGGGGGCGAACGACGATCACTCTGCCTCTCGAAAGTGGTCTGCCTAGTGTTGACCATTTTCGGCTGTAAATTCCTGTTCCCAAAGACGACGCTAAAATGATGATGTTAATTTTTGTGGGGAGTCTCTGTATCTCAACCAAAATGGTCCTTCGACCAAAAAGATAACTTTTGAGGATGTTGGGTGGAACTTGCAGCCAAGGAACAAACGTCAGGCTAGCCGAGTGGGTCCCTGGCTAAGACCCTCCGATGATTAAGTCAGTAAATCGACTTGAGGATGTTTAGGCAGAGTAATAGTTTTTTAGTGTATGTTTTTCTTACCCTGGGTTCTGAAAGACGAAGTATTTATAGTGCTTGCATGGAGGTGAAAAGACTAGTATCTCATTCAGCATATTCCATATGTTGATCCCTCAAGTAGGGACAAGATAGGTCTTTTTGGCCTACCTAGGAGGCTCACCAATGTCCGACTGGCCGAAATAGGGATTTTTATTGTCATTAATGCGGAGGTGATGCGTCGTCAATCCGTTTAATGTGGACAGCCTAGTGGTTAAGACGTAATTAATGCGAATGTGATGGGTGGTAGATTGCCATTAAACATTCTCCCTTCCTTCACCCGATCTAGACTTTATGAGGTCGAATGGACCTTCAGGTTGAATAATTTGACCTAGGAGGTTGAATATGTCTTACATGCCAGAAATAGTTTTGAGCTCCAATACTTAGGCCTATTAAGCATGTTGGACTTACCTATATCAATCTTATACATAATGTATTTTTATAATTATATTCTCTGAAAAAGCATCATATTTTGCTACTTATTTTTTTAGATTTAATAGACAATTAATTTATTTCTAAATTTAGTATTAAATAAAATTTGGAATTAACTTAAGGGACGTTTGATTATGTGTTGGGCAAAACACTATACAGTTTTGCAATAGATGGGCCAAAGTGAATATATCTTTATATTTAACTTGAAGTATTCTAATATTTGCATATATCATTGTGAATTGTCTTAATTTAGAAGGACATTTGAAGATTTTGTTAATAAAAAAGGATAATTGATATCAACTTCGTAGCCTAGGGGTAAAATAAATTTTACACTTATTTTTTATCATATAATATATAATGAAATTACAATTATCAGACATTTTACAATCCATGTGAGCTTATTCTATCCAAACAAATTGAGAACTTATGTTTGAGATAAAATTTATATTATATAAATTCTAAAAAAAGTTGTACATCTATAGTTTGTTATGTTTCAAATTCCAAATCTCACATATATAAATATGATGATAATATCACTCGATCAATTAATTATTCGACAGAAACTTTAAACTACAACATCATGAGTTTCTTCGAGCGAATAATAACCCTAGCGGGCTAATTGAGCCAGGCTAACATAAGGCCCAAATAATTGCATTTTAGAGGATACTTTCATGTCTAGCAAGCTTGCAATTTATTTTCAGATTCAAGCCACTGGATATTATTAGCAAATAACTAATTTTGGGATGGAAAATTGTTTGAATTTGTGGGGTTTTTTTTTTTTGAAAAAAACGAAATAGAAAAATTGATAAGCCCAAACACTTCAAACCAGATTAGACTATCCCATAATGCTTTAAAATTTGGGCAATCCTACCAAATTGCATCAGTCTAAAAAAATTGTATTATATTACCCGACGCACGTACAGCAACATTCCCCATCTCTATCTCTCTCTGGCAAATCAGCAGAACCGAAAGCATAAACTAAGGCCTCCCCCCCCTCTCTCCCCCGCGCACGGAGACCCTACATCTCTCTCTCTCTCTTCATTTTAGATTTAATGAAATAATTTTTGATTTTTTTGCATTTGCAGGTTGTTATTCAAAGAATTTTATCGCCTCTCACAAGGACTCGACCATTAATCTTCAGGTTTTCCAATTTATATTTATCAATTCTAGATTTTTGTTCTATTTTTATTTTATTTCGGCCTTTGAAAGAAATGGAACAGCTGCAAATCCCTCCATCCATGAAAATTTCAGAACTAAAAATAATAATTGGGAAGACGTGGGTAGACGGGGACGCTTGAGTGTTCTTGCAAGCTCGTTCGACCTAGTAGCACCACTAGCTCTGCCTCCGGCGCCACTGGGCTCCTGCAAATCAGATTCTGCGGAGGAATTGGGTTGGGAATAGTGGGTAGTGGACTGAAATGGATGTGGAGGTGGAGATGTCAGCGTGTGGTGGTGGTGGTGGGTTTTGGTGGGGGTTAGGAATGTTGAAAGCTAGCGCTGGATCAGGAGTTAGTAGGGATTGGGATAAGGTCATCAACTTTTCCGATGATGGTAATTCTTCTTTATTTTGAAAACCAATTAGAATCGCAGTGATTTTAAGCCTAAGTTCAGCAGAGTATTAAACTTTCTCTGTCTTTGAATTTTATTTATTGCAAGATTTCACTTGGTGGTAAAAGAATATGATTTAGTACGATGAGTTCTTTAGTCAGGTTGAAGAGTTGTATTCTTGGATCAAATGTAAGCTTCATTAATTAAAGTATATTTATGATAGGATTTTGATTGATGAAGTAGATTAAATAGTGATTAGTAATGATTAAAACGTGCATGATGCTGGGGTTATTGAAGTACTTAGAAATGCTTTTAAGGAAGCTAGAATTAGTTCAAAATTTCTTGAGATTAGTGGAGGTGATGTGGGGCAATGATATCTTCTCATAGCTTCTAGTTTGTCTTCTTTTTGTTTGCAAGATCAGAATCTTAATG
The DNA here is from genome assembly GCA_018894105.1 of Jacaranda mimosifolia. Classification (NCBI taxonomy): domain Eukaryota; kingdom Viridiplantae; phylum Streptophyta; class Magnoliopsida; order Lamiales; family Bignoniaceae; genus Jacaranda; species Jacaranda mimosifolia. The sequence continues at coordinate 30,994,411 of CM032126.1, forward strand.
ATCTTCCCAAAGTATTTCTATCAGGATGTAAGAAAACTTAAACCACTCTTAGATCTCCTCAATATTATCTGCTATATTTGTCTAGCAATTATTTATGACCATTTTGTTCTCAAGATTTATAAGGTTAATAAATTTAATCACTCATTTCTAGAGATTCTAATATCCAATTACATTAGTAAAGAGGCAAAGAATTAGTGACATTAGTTCTGACTTTTGTGATGAATTATCCTAGGTTAAGGATTATAGTTTTTTTTTTTTTTGATAATTAATTTGGGTGTAGGTGCAGCAACAAAAGAATATCAATCAGTAAGGTGGTGTCTCCAGTTTCATTTTCCCCTTTTCTTAATTCCAGAAATTCTATTGTATTTTATATTCACTGGTTAATTTTTTATTCTCTCACTTTTGCAGGTGTAAATGTAAATTTCTTTGTCTGTAATAAATAAAATTACAAGACAAAAAAATCATAAAAATAAAATAAAATTGAAATTTATCAAATGTAGATTCAATCTCTAATCTAATCCTCTTATTCTTCCCTTCCAAATATGATCTTGAATTTAATGAGCTCTGCGAAGAATGTCTTGAACGTTGTGGATCTCCTTAAATTTGATTTGAAGAAAATAATGTCAATTCGAAGGCTTCACACCTTAATCTCGAATCAAACGCTTGAATTTAATTTGAATAAAATAACGCTAATTCGAGAGCTCCGCACCTTAATTTCGAATCAAATGTCAAAATATGATGAGTTCCACGAAGAATGCCTTGAACATTGTGGATCTCCTTGAATTTAATTGAGGGAATTACTGGATTCCTCCAAAGCTCCTCTCACTTATTGGAATTTGTGTTGTGTGTTAAATGAGTTTTGATCACCCCCTTTCTATAGATGTTTGATGGAAGACTTTCAGATTGACTTAAACTACTCTGAGGGTTATCTTTTTGATAAAATAATATCAAGTATAAAGAGATAATATCAAGTCTCAAGATATAGTATCAAATATCTTTGATTGGTCTATAGATATATACACTTTATCTTTAATACTTATCAACTTTGATTTGAGCAAAAAAAATAAATACTAGAATATTACTTAAAATTAACTATTTATCTTTTGAAATTAATTTTAATAAATTCTAAGATAAATAGAAATTTTGAATTAATAACTAGTAATTATTTTATACGTGTCACTCTTCAATTGGACAAAAATTGATATGTCTACAAATGCCCCCACTTCAAGACTTGGCAAAAGATATGCCAATCATCCACCAAAGAGGCAAGGCTTGAAGTATTGAGAAGTTTTCTTTTTCTCCTATTTTTTTTTCACATATGTTTGAGATAAGAACATCTTCCAAGCATTCCTCGAGCTATGGTGCCCAATAAAAGAGTTAAGTCATAGCACAACTCAAAGTAAATATCCTTTTGAGGGGAGTGCCGTACACAATTTATACTCATGCAGGCCAGGAGTAACATGCAGTTTTAGGCTCGTGCATCAAGGAGCATATGTAACTTGAATAGACATTTTATACTCATGTCAAGAAGTTCACTTGAATTTGGTTGACAATTTATACTCATGTTAAGGAATTTACTTGAGTTTGACTTAATAGATAGTTTACACTCTTATCAACGAGTACATGGGGAGAATTTGAAGAATATTTAGATAGTTTATACTCGTACCTAAAAACTTTATTGAAAGTTTAAGCTCATATCAAGGAGCACATGTGGAAACTTTGGATATTTAGATAGTTTATGCTCGTATTTGGGAGTATTATTTACAGTTTAAGCTCTTATCAAGGAGCACATAGAATTTGGAGATTGGAACTTTGACCTTGAAGACTTGGATACTTGAAATTTTGAGTTTTGGACTTGGAGACTTGAGCCTTGACTTGAAGATCTAGAGACTTGAGTTGTAAATTTAGAGATTTGAAGACTTGGAGACTTGAAAATTTTAGATAGTGTATGCTCTTATCTGGGAGTATTTTGAGCAGCATTTGGATTTTGAAGACTTGAAGATTTAAAATTTTATTTTGGAGACGTAAAAATTTGAGTCTTAGACTTGGAAACTTAGAAACTTAAGCCTTAACTTGAATACTTGGAGACTTGAGTCATGGATTTGGAGACTTGAAGACATGATCTTGAATTTGGAGACTTAGAGACTTGAGTATTTGATTTGGAGATATAAAAATTTGAGTCTTGGACTTGGGACTTAGAACTTTGAGCTTTGACTTAAAGTATTGGAGACTTCAGTCGTAGATTTTAGAGACTTGGAGACTTGAGAATTTTAGATAGTTTATGCTCTTATTTGGAAGCATTATTGATAGTTTAGGCTCTTATCAAGGAGTGTTCGGAACTTGAAGATGAAAATTAATTGCCCCCAACATCTTCATTCTCATCGGCATCACTTGAGTCTTCTGTTCATCAAAATTCATGCTCATTTTAATATTATGTGGACGAGTTACCAAATCTTTAAAAGTTTTTAGTTTAATTCCTTGAAGTATATGGCAAAGACTCCAATGCATTCCTTAGATACACATCTCAATGGCTGAAGCCTCTGACAATTGATCTTTGTAGTCAATACTCAAATTTCTCCAGCGATTGATGTAGTTAATGACATTTCTTCTTTCCATTGGCAAGAGTTGATGAGTTCTATCATGCTAATTGTCCCTCGAGTGCTGTAGAAATGATTAAGGAACTCTTGTTTCAGTTGCCCCCACCTATCGATAGAACTCGCCTCCAAGTCAACATACAAATCAAAAGTGTTGTCCTTTAATGATCGAACAAATTGCTTGACCAAATAATCTCCATATGTTTCAGCATTATAACAAGTCTCAATGAAATGAGCCACATCCTGCTCTAGATTTCCCTTGCCATCGAATTGTTGAAACTTTAGGGGCTGGTAACTAATTGACATCTTCAAATTGTTAATCTTTTGAGTCTATAGCTTGGAGTAAGTCATAGGCAACTTAGAACTTCCATCAAACTTGTATTTGATAGTCTCCATGATAAACTCCTTTAATAGGTTAATGGGAACTAGTCCATCAGTGGAAACTTGTAGTTCTTTATTTGCAGTCTTTTCATTTTCAGCTGACTATTTCTTTGTAGATGTTCCGCCTTTGTCCTGAGCCTCAATTTGTTTATCCACCATGCAACTTGCATCAAGATTGTCCACTTTGCTCATTAATTTGGAGATTTAAAAGTCTCGCTCTTGGGCATGCTTTGTGAGTCCTTTAATAGCCTTCATCAAATTTGCAATTTGTTCCTCCAAAATTGTAACACTTGTCACTATCACCATCGCCGTGTTTGAGGAATTTGATGTTGAGCGGGGAATGGATAATGCAGACTCTTTATTTGAGTCTCCACCATCTTCATTTATATTAATAAAATGCACCAACATCTTTTCCACAACAAGTGAAAGAGCCACCTCTGAAGATGATTGCAACTTCTTGGATATACTTCTTGTGATAATACCAACATTTTTTGCTCCATCACTTGAGGAATTTGGGGTTGTAATTTTCAATGCAGCAGTCTTATTGGCTGCCATTGGATACTTCAATCTTGATGAATAAAAGAGATGAGAGGTAGAGATAGCCCCACCGGGCGTGCCAAAATTTGTAAGCGTAAATTTCTTTGTCTACAATAAATAAAATTACAAAACAAAAAAAAATCGTACAAATAAAATAAAATTGAAATTTATCAAATATGGATTCAATCTCTAATCTAATCATCTGATTCTTCCCTTCCAAATATGATATCAAATTTAATGAGCTCTGCGAAAAATGCCTTGAAATTTGATTTGAAGAAAATAATGTCAATTCGAGGGCTTTAGACCTTAATCTCGAATCAAATGCTAAAATATATGAGCTCCACGAAGAACGCCTTAAACGTCGTGATCTCCTTGAATTTAATTTGAATAAAATAATGCCAATTCGAGAGTTTCGTACTTTAATCTCGAATCAAATTCCAAAATATGATGAGTTCCGCAAAGAATGCCTTAAACGTCGTGGATCTCCTTGAATTTGATTGAGAGAATTGTTGGACTCCTCCAAAGCTCCTTTCACTTGCTGGAATTTTCTGTTGTGTGTTGAATAAGTTTTGGTCACCCCCTTTATATAGATGCTTGATGGAAGACTTTTAGATTGATTTGAACTTCTTTGAGGGTTATCTCTTTGATAAAATAATATCAAGTATAAAGAGGATAATATCAAGTATTAAGATATAATATCAAATATCTTTGATTTGATTGGTCCATCCATAGGCATAGACACTTTATCTTTGATACTTATCAACATTTGATTTGAGAAAAATAAATAAATACTAGAATATTAATTAAAATTAATTATTTATCTTTTGGAATTAAATTTAATAAATTCCAATATAAATATAAAATTTTGAATTGATAACTCGTAATTATTTTATACATCTCACTCTTCAATTGGACAAAAATTAATATGTCTACAGTAGGTTGTGATTTGAAGAAGTTTGCCATCTCTTCTTTTAATTTGGTTGAGGCACTTTAATCTTCAGGTGTGTATGAGGGACAAAACTTAACTAGTTTAAATAAATAAAAAAAGAATCTCATAATTTTTGGTCAATTCCATGATTTATTGTGAACTCCAGTATATGTAGTTTAAAATTTTCTATTGAATTTTTAGATATATTTGGTAGTTAGAAAAATGGTGGATTAGTGGGTGAACTGGGGTCTGGGAATCATCAATTCATCATTTGGGAAATATTATCATAAATAAATTGGAAGACTAGGCTTTGATTTTAAATTGATATTTCATTTTTGTGTTAAGTATAAAGAAATATTTTATATATTTTTTATTAATTAATTGATTTTTTAAAGTATATATTTGACTAGTGCTGTAAATAGATATTTGAAAATCTGTTGACTATTTGTATCCAAATCCGTTTATAAGACATATTATCCATATTTGTTTAAAGCAGATATTATCCGTATCCGATTAGTAGATGTCCGACGGTAAACAGATACATATATGGTAATTGCCTATCCGATCAGTTTAATATCCGCTCCAAATGCATATCCGTTGGATACATCCGTTTATCCATTATCTATACCAATAAATAATATTTAAAAATTATTATATATAATGTATATTCTAATTTTTCATGTATTTTAATGTATAAATAATATTTAAAAAAATATCATGTGTAATATATTATACATAATAAATTACTTTTATTTTTTCAATATGAAATCCCATAATTTATATATAAATAATATAAGTATAAATTAGTTATTCAAAAATTAATAAGAAAAAATTAGTAATTGAAGATTATGATGAATCAATAGATGGTAGCAATGATAATGAAACAATGTTAAATAAAAAAAATTGAAAAATTAATATATATAAATAATAAAATCAATCAATATAAAATTATTATTGCTTACCTTTATAATTAATTTATATTGTTATTATTTATTAATATTAATAAGTCATGAAGTTAATCAATAATTAGAAAAAAATGAGTTAAATCAAGAATAATTAACTTTTTAATTCTAAAATAAAATATTAAAATACTAAAATTATTAACTAAATGTTATCCGTATCCAATAGATAATATTTAAAAATTATTATATGTAATATATATTCTAGTTTTTCATGTATTTTAATGTATAAATAATATTTAAAAAATTATCATGTATAATATATTATACTTAATAAATTATTTTTATTTTTTCAATATGAAATATCATAATCTATATATAAATAATATAAGTATAAGTTAGTAATTAAAGAATTAATGAGAAAAAATTAGTAGTTAAAGATTATGACGAATCAATAGACAGTAGCAATGATAATGAAACACTGTTAAACCAAAAAAAAAATTGAAAAATTGATATATAAATAATAAAATTAATCAATATAAAATTATTGTTGCTTAACTTGATAATTAATTTATATTGGTGTTATTTTATTAATATTAATAAATCATGAAATTAATCAATAATTAGAAAAAATGAACTAAATCAAGAATAATTAACTTTTTAATTCTAAAATAAAATATTAAAATACTAAAATTATTAACTAGCTAAAGAGACATTAAGAAGGTGTTTGGCTAAACTTATTTAATAAGTTTTATAAGCTCTTGCATTGTATAAGATGTTTTTGGAGTTGTTGCATTTTATAAGATATGTTTTCCGAACTTATAAGATGTTATATCTTTTTTTTTTTTTTTAAAGTTCTCAAAATGTTTGTATAATAATATCTTGAAGCTTATAAGGTATTAGTTATGATAATTTTATAATTAATATGATTAAAATTAAGAGAGTTTTTTAAGATTAGACATCTTATAAAATTAAGAGAGTTTGTTATGAAACATTTCTTGACATTTTACAAACTATCAAATATCTTATAAAATGTTTTGAGAAGTTTATAAACTCACTCAAACAACTTCTAAATGTTTTAGAATATCCAACTATACTCTATACATATAAGAAGATGAATATATCATTTCATAATTTTATTTTGTAGACTTCAGAAAACTATAAAATTTATCTAAATATATAACTTAAACTCTAAATCCTAAAATCCCACAACTCTATAAATTTTAAACCCTAAAATATTAATGATAGAGCATATTTTTATTGATTAACATTACTATATTTACATATCTAGAATTAAATATCAATATTCAATAGCCATTGCAAAATTTAATTTTTTAAAATTATATTAAAATATAATATTAAAAAAATAAAGTATCAAAATATTAATATATGAGTTAGAGTCATATATAACAAACTAGTAAATAATTAATTTTTGAGTTTAAAATTAAAAAAATAATTACTATAATAAAATTAAAATTATCAAAATAAAATAGAAAAAATAAAAAAGATAAAAGATAAAATTGACCAAATGACAACGTAGGATATACATTTCAATTGCAATTCAACTGCTCACAACAGACATAACAGGTATTCTTACTTTCTTTTCTTCCTTTCATATTCTTATTCATCCCCCACCCCATCCCCCCCCCTTTTTTTTAATGTAAGGATCTTGTCGGCAAAAGCACCGGCGAGATGCTCCAGGCATTTGCTGTTCCTTTTTTCCTTTTTTTTTTTTTAATGTAAGCATCTCACTGGCAAAAGCATCTATGAGATGCTCGTTGTGGAGGCCTGCCTGCTAGCCTCCAACTCACCGGGTTGTCGCTGGCCAGCCAGGCAACAATAGCTATTGCTCCTTTTTTTCATTTGAAACCCTCCGCCATCCCCTGAATCCTTCATATTATTGTAATTGACACCTATTTTATTGATATTTGGGGTTAATTACATGTTAAATAGATGTTTTATTTCTTTGAATTAGTGTCAATTATTGATTGAAATCCATATATGTTTAAAGCATGAAAGAGGAGTATAACAAGCACATATTCTATAAGTGGAATTTGTCCCATATTGGAATCAAGATAAAAATGTGAGGACTTGTGGTAGTATAAAACATTTTTTGGTTAGTGTCCCACATCGAAAGTAGAACAAAAAATGTGGGAAACCTTGGTAGTATAAAATACTAACCAAATTGTCCCACATTGAAAAAAAAAACAAACAAAAAGTATGGGAAACTATACTGGTATAAAAATTATAACTAATGTGTCCCACATTGGAATTCCTTAAAAAGTGTTCCCCTCCTAGCGCTTATAAACTAGTCTGCTGAGTGTAGACTAAAGGCATAACAACAAATTCTCTTTTATCCCTCTCATATATTTCTATAATAGTGTTTATCATTTTCTGGCAACTGAGTAGTGATCGAGGTGAAGCTTTGTGGAGTGCACCAAAAGGTTTCTGAGACTGTCTTATCCTGGAGGAAGTTTCGCTGCACCCTTTGCACTAGTAGGAGCAATAATTTGTTCAAGACAAATCAGATTCTGGTGATTCAGTCTAAGTTTTGTTACGATACAGAACTTTGGGATAAGTTCTCGATTTATATATATTAATCTTTTTATTTTTGTTCTTATATTCCAAACTAGTATGTTTGCTTTAATTTATGCTTAGGTTAAACTGAATTGCAACTGAATAATTTTGGAATATCTATACTACTGTTTGCCTTTTTAAAAATATTTATAATTCTATTTTTTTATAATTATTGCCCCGTGATTATAAACTGTTTTATAATTACTTTATAGACTACTGTTTATAATCTGTGCTTCCAACAATCTTGAAGAAATTATTTTCAGTGTTTGTTTAAACTGCTTATTTGAAAATGGCTTCTTCATCTACTAGTGGTTCTGGTGTTGGTTCATTGTTGTCCTCAAAAGTGGACCTTTCTGGCTTGCCAGAAAAGTTTGGAGGCTAGTTTTTCAAATGTTGGCAACAATGAATGAAAATTTGGTTCACAATGAAAGGTCTTCTTTCGGTGATTCAGGTGACTAGACCTGAACCAATTGATACTGACCCCAAAATAGCTGAAATAGCTGAGTGGACTAAGAAAGACCAATTAGGTCGAGGGATAATTTTGTCGTCCCTGTCAAATGTTCTCTTCGATATATACTGTTCAGACTCATACACTGCTAAATCGCTGTGGGATGAGTTAGATCGAAAATATAATACTGAAAAGCAAGGGCTTGAGAAGTATTTTGTTTTCAAGTTCATGAAGTATGAAATGGTTGAGGGAAAGTCTGTGACTAAATAGACACATGAACTGATTAATCTTGAGCATGCTCTTGTTGATGTTGAGATGAAACTTCCTGAGAAGTTTCTGTTCATGTCCATAGTGGATAGATTTCCCAAGTCTTGGGAAATTTTTGGAATGACACTCAAGCATCAGAAAAGGAAGCTATCCTTGGATGATCTTATGATTACCATTAGCATGAGGAAGAACACCGGAATCAAACTTATAAAGTTTCGATTGAGTACCAACCTAAAGCAAATGTGGTTACTGAATGGAAGAAAAAGTTCAATAGAATGAACCAAATGAACTCAAACTCTAAAACCATAAATAAAGGCAAAACCAAGGCTAACAAGAAACCAAAAGAAAACAAATCATGATGGAACTGTGGACAGGTAGGCCACTGGGCTAAGGAGTGTCCCTCCAAGAAAGCCAAGGCTAAACCTGAGTCTGTTGGGCCAGCTTTGGTCAACATGATTATGGGGAAACCTAGTGAAGCTAGTGCTCCATAAACAAGTGTTGATGGGTATGTTTCTTTGAAACCTGAACTTCTTTCAATTTATGAACCTTTCAATTGGTTAATTGACACTGGGGCAAATGTGCACATTTGTACTGATAAATTGCTATTTGTGTCTTACCAACCAATCGATGGAAAATTCATGACGATGGGGAACTCAAATGTCGCCAAAGTGCTTGGGATAGGATGCGTGGACCTGAAGTTTCCTTCGGGGCGCATACTATCTCTGCTAAGGATGCACCATGTTCCAACGATTCATAGGAATATAATAAGTGGTTTTGTAATAGTTGGGGAGGGTTATGAACTTACTTTTAAGTTCAACAAAGTTGTAATTTTGCATTATGGTTCCTTTGTTGGAAAGGGTTATTTGCTTGATGGATTATTCAAAGTACGAGTTGAAAATGTTGGTTCAAACATAAGTAATATTGAGTATTTTGAATTTTCTTTTGTGAACACTGTTGAATGTTTCACTGTTTGGCATAGTCGTTTAGGTCATTTAAATTTTGGTTCTATTAAACACACGATGAACTGAATTTGATACCTAGACATGATATTGAAAGTAGTCACAAATGTCAAGTATGTGCTGAGGCTAAACAAGTAAGAAAGCCTTACCAATAGATTGAAAAGAATTCTAAAATACTTGAGCTCATGCACACAGATATTTGTGAGTTCAATGGGATCTTAACTAAAGATCAGAAAAGATAATTCATTACCTTTATAGATGATTGCAATAGATATTGTTATGTTTATTTGTTAAGACATAAAGATGAAGCACTTGAAAAGTTTATCATTTTTAAAAGTGAAGTTGAAAATTAAACTGGCAAGAAGCTTATAAGGTTAAGATCAGATAAAGGTAGAGAGTATGAGTCTAAACCTTTCGATGAATATTGCCAAAATTTTGATATTATTCATGAAGAGACTCAGCAATACTCTCCCTCGTCTAATGGGATAGCTGAACGAAAGAATAGAACATTTAAAGATATGATCAATAGTTTGCTTTTGAATTCTGGATTACCTAAGTATATGTGGGGAGAGGCTTTGAATACGGCTTGCCATATTCTGAATAGAGTCCCTCTGAAACATAAAGAGTGCACTCCATTTAAATTTTGGAAAAGTAGAAAACCTAGCCTAAAGTATTTTCGAGTGTGGGGCTGTCTTGCAAAAGGTCTAGTCCCAGAACACAAGAGGAAAAAGCTTGGTCCCAATACTGTTGATGCGAACTTCTTGGGCTATGTGGAAACAACCTATGCATTGAGATTTTTGGTAATTACGTCCGAAATCCCAGGCATAGAGGTTAACACAATTGTGGAATTTCGTGATGCCAAGTTCTTTGAGGACATATTTCCAATGAAAACTGGAATACTCCATAATGTTTCTTTAGATTCAACTTTTACATCAACTTCTATTCCTGATCATGTGGAAAAGTTGTCAAATGTGGAGATTAATCCAAGTAGCTCTGGTTCAGTATCCATTGGAGCTGAAGAACCAGATGAACCTAGACGGAGTAAGAGAGCTAGGATCATCAAGGATTTTTGAATTGATTTCATCACTAATGAAGGATGATCCTGTGACCTTAAAGGATGCTATGACCTCATATGAGGCTAAGCATTAGAAGGTAGCTATCAAAAGTGAGATGGATTCCATTGTCTCTAATGGGACATGGGAATTAGTCTATCTACCTCTAGGATGTACTACGATTAGATGCAAATGAATCTTTAAAAAGAAACTCAAATCTGATGAAATCATTGATAAGTTTAAGGCTTGACTAGTTGCCAAAAGCTTTAGACAAAAAGAGGGAATAGACTTCTTTGATACCTATTTTCCAGTTGCTCGATTGGCTACAATCCGGGTGCTTATAGCACTAATTTCCATATATGGTTTCTCGATTCACTAGATGGATATGAAAATAGCCTACATTGGACGAGCAAAAGGTCTGTAAGCTTGTTAAATCCCTTCATGGATTGAAACAAGCACCTAAGCAGTGGCATGAGAAATTTAATAAAACTATTTTATCATTTGGTTTCAGCGTAAATGATTATGGTAAGTGCGTTTACTTTAAGGTTAAATGTGATGATTCTACTGTATTATGCTTATATGTGGATGACATTTTATTAATAGGTTCTACCATTGAGATTATCAATGAGACAAAGTCATACTTGAAAAGTAAGTTTGAAATGAAGGATATGGGTGAAGCTAATGTGATTCTTGGACTCAAGTTGATTCAGTCAACTGAGGGTATAGCCATTTCTCAGTCTCATTATATTGAGAAAATTATTGAGAAATTTGGCTATAAGGATTGTAGAATCGCCAAGACACCATATGATCCTTTTGTGGCTCTTTTCAAGAATGAAAGTGGTATTTCTGTGTCTCAATTGAGGTATTTTCATATTATTGGAAGCTTACAATATCTTGCAAATAGCTCAAGACCGAATATCTCATTTGCAGTCTCAAAGCTAATGAGGTATACAAGTTATCCCAATAGAACCCATTAGGAGGCTTGGGATAGGGTACTTCGGTATCTTGAGGGCACAACGTTACTTGCTTTGCATTATGGCAGATTCCCTGTAATACTTGAGGGATATAGTGATGCTAGCTGGATAGACAAAAACTCCAGTAGTAATGGGTGTACAGGGTATGTATTTACCTTAGGTGGAGGCACTATCTCCTAGAAGTCTACTAAACAGACTTTGGTAACTCAGTCTACATTTGAGTTAGAGTTATGCGTTTTGGACACAACTGGAACAAAGGCTGAGTGGTTACATGGGATGATGGTCCAATTACCCATGGTTAGTAAACCTTTGTCTGCAATTGCAGTGCATTGTGAGTTAAACCACAATTACAAAGATCGAAAGTTCAAAGTATAATCAAAAGACCAAGAGACACATCCAAGTCAGACTAAAGTCTATAAGGGAGCTTGTGTCTGATAGGATTGTGGCCATTGATTTTGTTGGATCCAAAAACAACATAGATGAGCCTTTGACCAAAGGACTTGAGTTGACCTTATTCCAAAACTCCAGGCTGGGGACGAGACTGAAAACCCCTAAGTGATGCACATGTAGTGGCCACCCAACCTACCAAGTAGAGATCCCATAAGGAAGATTCAATGCGGTATAAATAAGATGTTGAGTGTGTCAAAGTGCACCTAAACTTAACTGATACCTTAGTATCTGAGTCTATCTCTTGGCATACCTGGAAGGTGCTGTTAAATGCAAGTAAAGTAAGAGTTTTAACTCTGAATGGGGTCAATTCATATTAACGAGATGCAAGCAGTGCATCCCTGGAGATGCCCCAACTAAGTGAATGTAGTTGTTTGGCAGCGACTAGAGGAATAGGGTTATTTCTTGAAAGCATTCATGATATACGATCGGGATACATGGCCGTAACGTGTCAAACCTAAAGATCACATCATAGCCATGAACTTGTTCCCAAGGGACGCCAACACATCCAAGGGCCAAATTCAAGGCTTAAATCAATTTGTCTCTGTGGTGGCATAAGTTGGATAACTTAGGTAGTGGTTCAAATTGGAAGGTACCATTATTAAAAACAAGTTACGATAATCCTGATAGTCCAACACTATGGATTTGTGGGGGATTGTTGTCATTGACACCTATTTTATTGATATTTGGGGCTAATTACATGTTAGAAGATATTTTATTTCTTTGGATTAGTGCCAATTATTAATTGGAATCCATAGATGTTTAAAGCGTGAAAGAGGGGTATAACAAGCATAAATTCTATAAGTGGAATTTGTCCCACATTAGAATCAAGATAAAGATGTGAGGACTTGTGGAAGTAGCAAACATTTTTTTGGTTAGTGTCCCACATTGAAAGTGGAACAAAAAATATGGGAAACCTTGGTAGTATAAAATACTAACCAAATTGTCCAACATTGAAAATAAAATAAAATAAAAAGTATGGAAAATTATACTAGTATAAAAATTCTAACCAATGTGTCCCACATTGGAATTCCTTAAAAAGTGTGCCCCTTCTAACGCTTATAAATTAATCTGCTAAGTGTAAGCTAAAGTCATAACAATAAATTCTCTTTTATCCCTCTCATATCTTTCTATAATGGTGTTGTTTATTATTTTTTGGCAACTGAGTAGTGATCGAGGTGAAGCTTTGTGGAATGCACCAAAAGGCTTCCGAGACTATCTTATCCTGAAGGAAGTTTCGCTGCACCCTTTGCACTAGTAGGGGCGATAATTTCTTCAAAGCAAATCAGATTCTAGTGATTTAGTCTAAGTTCTATTACGATATAGAACTTTGAAATAAGTTCTCGATTTATATATACTGATCTTTGTATTTTTATTCTTATATTCCAAACTAGTATATTTGCTTTGGTTTATGCTTATGTTAAATTGAATTGCAACTGAATAATTTTGGAATATTTATACTACTGTTTACCGTTTTCTGAAATATTTATAATACTATTTTTTACAAATACTGCCCATGATTATAAACTGTTTTATAATTACTTTATAAACTGCTGTTTATAATATGTGCTTCCAACACATATCTTCTTAAAGCTGCATTTTGTTTAATCGTTTATTTGTTTCCATTTTAAAGCAGCTGAAGAGACGTCGATAAATGCTGAGACTGAATCACCTGGTAATATTCGCATGTAATTTGATTTATTATTAAGTATATTTTGAGTTAATTATTATCTTTTAAAAAACCCACAAATAATTTGCACTTTTTAGGTGAAGTGATGGAAATACTGAAAACCCAATTGAATGGTGTGATTATCTATTGTGTAATTACAATGTAAGTGTTTGTAAATTCGATTATTTTTTAAGATGGGTTTTGATGTTTCATAGTATCTTGGTTATTGAGCTGTATAATATTTCATAATCTCTTGGTAATTGGAAAAAAGTTGGCGGTTGAATTGTTAATTATTTAATTTGTGACTATGGAGGGACATATGATAGTTTTGTTTAATCTGTGGTTATATTTGGTTTATTTATTGCAGGGCTGTTGAAGTGCCCTGGATCTTTATTATTCTTGTTTATAACTATTTATTGTCGAAAAATATGGCTTTCTTAGGGCAAACACTGAATGAGTACCTCGAAAACAATTAAGGTATTATTATACTTGTGCGTGATGAATGTTGAAGTCAGTAGGTCATAATTTTTGACTTGTTATTATTGTATGTTGGAGAAATGGGTGCTTTTTTTCATAACATATAGTCATAAACATGGTTATTTGCCCACAAATTGGCTTTTTGAAGTTAATTTACTGGAGTATATGGAACCTCTTTGGAAAATTTATTAGATGCAATAGAACTGATCTCATGGTAAGGGTCATTATGAGCTAGCTGGTTGCAGAAAACTGAGCAGAGGTTGTTCTGGTTTCCAAGTTTATTGCTTTTTTCAATTGGTGCATCTTTCCTTCTCTGGAATTGGATAAATCGACTTTTATTTCCACCTGACATAACTTGGCACCGTACATTAGGTTTATGCATATGCCTCTCACTATTAACTTAAAAAATATACGCTCGGCAACCAATCTTTGACGTTAGAACTATAGAAATATATGCTCACCTAATTCATGTTTTGTTCTTGAAGTTCTGTCATTGAATTGATAGTTATTGGAGCCCTCTTAAATGGCGTGGAGAGCGTTGGGGAAAAAGGTTAGTTCATTCTCCATATGCCCCCCGCCCCTGCAAAAAGAGAGAAAAAACATGAAAAAGAAAAAAGAACCCTCCAGTTTTTTACCCTAAAATTAATTGTCGCTTTTCGGAATTCCCCTTTCCATTTTCCCTTTGAATAAGTTATCAACTTCAAAATTACATATTTATGTCTTTTATGCGGTTATTAAGGTCTTCAGTATCGGGGTTGATAGTTTTGTTTAGTCCTTTAGTTTACTTCATCAATCTTTTCCTCCTATTTCTTGAAGATATGATTTTGTCTATTTTTTGGTGTTAAATTTAGTCTCCATGAATGGCAGTGCCACGAAGATAAAAAATTTATTTTTACCTTGATGCTCTTGCAGGGCATTTCTGCAAGTGTTACCAAAGCATTGGCAGTAACATCTGGAGTTTCAGTTTCATCAGTTTCAAAATGTGGAGTGCAAGATTATGCCAAAGCTCTATCTGCTTTGGTTAGACATTTGCCTAGTAAAAGAATAGTTACTTGCATTTTTTGGCCATTGTTAAAGGTTTATTACTTTTTTATTGTTAAATTCTCTTATTCAGTTTAGTATTTCTGTTCCATATGGTCCGATAACTATGTAGTTTCATATTGATATATGGTTGTTAGAAGGTAGTACTACTCTTTTATCAGATAAGACAACAAGGGAATTAGGTCCTACACTTTGTAAATCACAAGTTTTTGTTCCCTTCTCCCCTTAATTTCGTATTACATGTATATCATCTAATTTTGATATGGTAGAATTTCAATAATCCGTGGATTGTGTAGATGGAAAATTTGATTAATTGTTGGTATTTTTGTTACTACGTGGAACTATTTGTTAAAGATAACCAATTGTTTAGTTTCCATTTTATATTTAATTGTGTTCCAGGACATTGTCAGACTGCAGAATTTCTAGGTCCTGATAGGGAACTCGCTTTAGTGGCTAGCACATGGTTAATTAGGTAATTCAATGCATGCAATTTATTCAATATTTGCATATTATTGAGTGGTCTCATCAGTAATGGATGCATTCTTGGTAAATAATTTGGTCCTATGGAATTCAATTTTCTTATGCATGCTTTATGTGTAAATTGTGTTATCAGTAGATGACAGAGTGGTATAATAAATTTTTCAGGCATCTAGATGAAATGGCATGGTAATTGTCTTCTCAAGTGATTGGTTTTATGGTTTCAATGCTTACTAATCCAAGATCACTACACTATATTTTCTTTTTCCTTTTTGAAGCCAAACATACTGCAAAGTCCACTCATTTCTTGGGATGAGTTTATTTTACTACTTAATCTAGCACATGATAGATTTCATTGTGATAAACAAAGAGGGTATGATGAATCCCTGGTTTTGGCTAATCATTTTATTAGGAAATTACTGGCAAGACATTACCATAATATGCTTAGACTGATAGCAAGGCCACAGATCCAAAATGTATGCCAGAGGGCCCAAATACTTTAGGGGACGCATTATTTTAGAATTGGAAGCAACTAATCCTTATAGTTACTGGAGCCTAGCATACCAGCTGTTTCCCTTTCAATTTTTACAAGTAAACATAAATTGTATGTTTCATAATTGATTTATATTTTTTTTCGGTAACATTTTTAATCATCTCATATTAGATCAAAACTTGCATTAACCTCAAATCGTACAGAATAAGTACATTATTGACCTGGAACTTAAAGCGTAGATGTCTTATTTTGGAAAAAGTAGCAAAGTTCAAGATACCTAATAAACATCATTCTAATTCATGTACTCTGTTCAATGTTCACTTACGAAAAAGCTAAATATAGTTGTGCAATGTTTAATCATTCATCAGTACTGAATACTTCATTCTATGTCTGAACCTTCATCTTGTTAAGTTCATAAAATTACGCATCTTTTATGCATCTCTTTTGTAGAGCTTCTAAATTTAGTGTAGCACTGTCGGTTTTACGTAAATCATAGCATGTCTAGTTGTGTCTCTGCGTTACTTAAAGTTGTTAGTATGGTGATGACAATATTCCTTTTAGGTCTTTCCATGCAAGTCCACAAATTCTAGCTAGGAGAAGAGAGGACGAATCATTGGGTCTAAAGACTTCCAAGAGAGTGAAAGTCCTAAATAGTGGGAAGTTCTCAAAGAGAAAGAAACAGACCCAACATCCAGTTGAGACCCCTCATGTGCTTTCTAAACTAAAAAGAGCTGCAAAGTCCTTGCTAGATAAAACAATTGAAATATTTGAAGGCATAATCGTTGTGGAGAGTCTACAACTACCATTCAGAACATTATCACAAATGTTGGGGAGAAAGTGGATTCAGAGTTTGATCCTCTTAGTATTGACATAGCAGAGCTGGTTGCAATAGTATTTCATCAAATTTTTTGTATTTATTTTTATTTGTTGAGTAAGAAATCGTAATAGATGTATCCTAGGTTTAGATTTTTTATATAGGAAACTTCCTATGCTAAGAGGAAAATAATTATTGCAACGAAGATTGGACTAACCATCCTTTCTGTATTAAGGCCTAGATTGCACATGTGAAACTGGTTCTTTCGCTAAAATGTTGACTGTGTAATGTTCCTTGTGTGTGTCTCTCACACACACTACACAGCCACAGAAACATGTTGCTTGAATTGCACATATTAAATACAAATGTTGCTTATCTAACATTTATCTTTTTGGTAGTATCACAACCCCTTTCCTCCAACTACATGAAAAAGTCAAGACAAGAGCAAAAGTCAAATAACTTCTAATATTTTGTTGATTCACATGCTTTAGTATGTCTTTTGCTATATATAGAGTTTTAACCAAGGTTTGTTAATATCTATGTAGGAAGTTGGGGTTAATGTCCATCGGCTGCACTCCAATGAAGGTGTTCAAATTTTACCACACGCTCTAGTTGTCACAGTAATGGGTCATGTTGATCATGGCAAGACATCTCTACTGGATGGTCTTCGTCAAACATCCTTGGCTGCTAAAGAAGCTGGAGGCATAACCCAGCATCTAGGTGCTTTTGTTGTTAGCATACAATCAGGGGCATCCATCACTTTTCTTGACACTCCAGGTCATGCTGCCTTTAGTGAGATGCGAACCAGAGGTGCGACAGTTACAGATGTAGTGGTGCTTGTGGTGGCTGCAGATGATGGCATGATGCCTCAAACTCTTGAAACTATGTCTTATGCAAAAGCAACTAATGTCCTAATTGTTGTTGCAATTAACAAGTGTGACAAACTAGATACAAACCCTGAAAGAGTAAAAGTCCAACTTGCATCTGAAGGGTTGCCATTGGAAGAGATGGGTGGAGAAGTTTAGGTTGTTGAAGTTTTTGTAATAAAGAAAAGTGGATTGGATAAGTTGGAAGAAGCTTTACTATTCCAGGCTGAGTTAATGGATCTTAAAGCATGTATTGATGGACCTACCCAAGCTTATGTAGTTGACGCAAGGGTTGATAAGGGACGTGGTCTACTGGCTATTGCAATAGTGAAGGCCGAAACTCTAGCTTGTGGTCAACACATTGTTGTAGGTGCTGAGTGGGGAAGAATTAGGTGCATTAGGGACATGGCGAGAAAAAGTATTGCACAGGCTATACCTACTATGCCTGTTGAGATTGAAAGGTTAAAAGGTCTCCCAATGGCTAGTGATGACATTGTTGTTGTCGAGTCTAAGGAAAGCGCAAGGAAGGAAAAAGAAAATTGAGAAGGATAGACTCATAAAACTTCAAGAAGAGAGGCAAAGGTTGGAGGAGGATAGGCAAAGGACTTAAAACAATAAAGAGAATGAGGATAAAGAAGAGAAATCTAAGAAGGTTGAAGTTCCAATCATCGTGAAAGCAGATGTGCAAGGCACTATCCAAGCAGTCACCAATGCATTGAAAAGTTTGAACAACACCACAGGTTATCTTAATTATTAGAAATAGAAATGTTTTTATGCATCAAATATATTTCTTTTCTGACTCTTAGCTGTTGATTGTTCTCCCAAGTTTTTGTGAAGGTCATCCATGCAGGAGTTGGGCTTGTTTCATAGTCTGATGTCGATATGGCACAAGCATATAGTGTATATATTGTTAGATTCAACGTTCGGGATCCCTTAAGTGCAATTAGTCTCTCAGTTGCTCAAGCCAAGATAAAGGTATAGAGTGTCACTTTGATAAAGATTTTGAACTTCATTTACTTTTACAAATTTGAGAATCTTGCAATGCTACTTGGAATGGGAATAGATAACAAAAGCTAGTTTTTTAACTTCGTCTATAACCTATTGTAGATAAAATTACACCGTGTGATCTATCATCTTTTGGAGGACATTGGTAATTTGATTGTTGAAAAGGCTCCTTGAACACTCGAGACTGAGGTTGCTGGAGAAGCTCAGGTGCTGAACATATTTGAAATCAAGGGAGGAGCAAAGCCAAGGGTGAGGATGTGAAGATTGCTAGTTGTTGAGTGATAGTTGGTCGTCTCATGAAATTAGCAACATGAGATTTCTTAGAAGCGGAGAAGTTGTATTTGAAGGTTGTTGCGCATCTCTGAAGTGGGAGCAGCAGGATGTGGCGGCAATGGGCAAGGGGAATGAATGTGGACTTGTGATCAAAGATTGGCGTGATTTCCAAGTTGGAGACATTATTCAGTGCTTGGTGAAAGTGAATTGCAAACTCAAGTTCATTTCATTCGAGAGTGAAGCAGTTCGTATAGAATGCTGATAATATTTCCAAAGAACCAAGCACATTATTCAGAATAGAGGGCTTGCTACTATTGGCTTCTACAATTTTGTTGTGTTTTTAGTTTATTAATTATTAGTTAATTCTTGTGGCATAATGAGATTCTTGTGGAACTAACTTAAAGCCCTATTAGGCATGCTAAACTTCTCAATACGCAACACGGGAAATTAGTGAGATTTCTAATTGGTTTTTCAAGGTGAACAAGTGCTCTATATAGTAAGTTCAGTGTGAAATATAAATAATACAGTTGAAACAATTCTTTGTTTGAGATAATATAATTCTGTTCTAACTTCTTTTTTTGGCCTGTCAGGGTGCTATATCAAATGATTTGATTAGTGAGTACTTTTTGAATTTTTATGATAGTTTTAGTTTTTTTTTTCGTGTTTTATTGTTCCGCAATTACAAATTGGGTAAATGTTTTAAATATTTTAATTATCCTCACTATGGGTGACATAAAGTAAGAGAAAAATTCTCATTGTTTTCATACATCACTGAAATGTACAAAAAAGGTGAATATATATAGGATAACCTAGACAGTAACAAAGGGAATCTACAAATAAATACAACCAATGAAAGAATGCTGGCGTGGAGGAAAGAGAATAATAAATCCTAACAAAATAACAGAAAGATGCTTCGGTTTCTCTATCCATTTGATATGGCTAGCACCCCCTCCCCCCCTCCCCAGCGCAAGCTGGGGAATGGATGTTCACTAAGCCCCGCTTGAAAGTGACTTTTTCGAAACGTGATGTGTCAAGGGGATTCGTACAGATATCTACTAGCTGGTCAAGAGATGAACACGGCATGAGGCAAACAAGGCCTGGGAGAACCTTTTCCTGGATGATATGGCAGTCAATCTCAATATGCTTGGTGCGCTCGTGGAAAGTCAGATTAGCAGCAATTTGGATAGCAGATTTGTTGTCACAAAATAAAAGAGTAGGCTGAGAAGTATTAATGCAAAAATCTCGGAGGAGAAAGTATAGCCATTGTAGCTCGTAAGCAGTGGAAGCAAGAGCACGGTCCTTCGCTTCAGAAGAAGACCGCAAGACGGTAGATTACTTCTTAGCTTTCCAACTGATTAAGGATGACCTAAAAAAAATACAATAGCCTGTAATAGACCGGCGTGTGTCGAAGCAGCCGGCCCAATCAGAATCGCTGAAGGCCTTCACAATAAGGGCAGAAGTTGCGGGGAAGAAGAGACCTCGAGCAAGTGATGCTTTGATAAACGTAAGATGCAATAGGTTGCTTGTAAGTGAGACGTCATCAGTTGGCCATGAATTGACTTAGTTGTTGGACGGCATAAGAAATACCCAGCCGTGTGGAAGTCAAATAGAGAAAGCAACCAATCAAACGTATATAAGCAGGGACATTAGACAAGGGAGAGCTTTGCTGGCCAGGCAGTTTAACATATGGGTTCATAAGGGATTTGGCCAGTCTGCTGCCGAGAAAGCCACTGTTGGAGAGAATGTCAAGGGCATATTTGTGTAGAGAGAAATGCCCGTAGAGGATATGGCAACCTTAAGGCCAAGGAAATAATAAAGGGGACCAAAGTCTTTAATTTTGAAAATACGATCCAGAAAGGCCTTGATAGAATTAATCAGTCAAATCATCTCCGGTCAGGACAACATTGTCAACATAAACAAAGAGGACAGTCAGGTGACCATTACAAGATTTAGTGAAGAGTGAATGATCAGTAGAAAACAGTGCATAGCCCTAGAAAAGAAGAGCATCGGTTAATTTGGAATGCCATTGCCAACTGGCTTGCTTGAGGCCGCATAGAGATTTTTGCAGCTTACAAACTAAAGAAGGTTGAGAAGTAGGAAGACTTGGGGGTAAAGACATATAGACATCTTCTTTTAAATCACTATAGAGGAATGCATTATCAACATCCAGTTGGTGGAGATGCCAGCCTTTAACAGCAGCAATGGCAAGTAATAAACGGACAATGGTCATCTTAGCTATTGGTGAAAATGTGTCAAAATAGTCGATAGCCTCCGTTTAAGTATAACCCTCGATAACGAGGTGAGCCTTAAATCATTCAATAGTTCCATCAGCCCGATACTTTATTCAATACACCCATTTGCAATCGCCTAAAGGTGTGTCTGGTGGTAAATGAGTGAGTGTCCATGTACTATTGGCTGTAAGAACATAAAGTTCACAGTTCATGGCATCAATCCAGCATGGGGATTGGATGGCCTGCTGGTATGTCCTAGGCTCAACATAAATGGAGATAGCAAGAACAAAAGAGCGATAGATAGGTGGCAAACAAGAATAAGAAAAAACATCAGAAATAGGATAAAGAGTACCTGATCACGGGGGACTTGGAGTAGCCGAGGAAGCAAGATGGTAATGGTAATCAGTAAGATAGGCAGGCCATTTACGGGGTCTAGTAGAAGTATGTGTAGGAGGAAAATAAGTAGTTTGGGGAGTAGGTTGAGAGATCTCAGGAGTTAAATCCATTATCGGAGTGGTCGTGTAGGTGGGTAGGGGAATAGAAGAAGATGTTGTATTTTTCAAGGGAAAAACATGTTCATGAAATGTGATATGATGAGAGACGATAATCTCACGAGAAGCACAATCAACTAAGACGAACCCCTTTGTTCCCAGTTTGAACCCCAAGAAGGCACATTTTCATGCATAAGGATCAAGTTTGGATCTATGTGATGTAAATGTGCTAACGTAACAAAGGGAACCAAAAACCTTAAGTGATTGAAGATCTGGAGGTGAGTGGTATAGCATTTCAAATGGGGATTTGTTAGTAATAAAGGGTGAGGGCAATCTATTGATAATGTGAATGGCATGCGCGAAGGCATAAAACTAAAAAACTTTAGGTAAGCTAGATTGAAAGAGAAGAGCCCGGGTAATATTTAGGATATGTTGATGTTTATGCTCGACTATGCTATTTTGTTGAGGCATTTCAATGCAAGACATTTGATGAATGATACCTTTAGATGTGTAAAGGAGGGTGAGGCAAACTCAACCCCATTATCACTATGAACAATTTTAATTTTGGTAGAGAATTGTGTTTCAACCATGGTGAAAAAATTGTAAAGTAAGCCATGAACTTCAGATTTATTTTTGAGGAGATGAAGCCAAGTAAATCTGCTAAAATCATCAACAATTGTTAAAAAGTATTGATGATCATGTATAGAAGGAATGGCTAGAGGTCCCCAAATATCCGTATGTAGCATCTTAAAACAGTGATTAGTTTTGCTCGAGCTTACATGAAAAGGTATATGCTTATGCCTAGCAAAGTGACAAACATCACAAGATGAATTATCATGAAAAAAAATTAGGTATTTTAGGGCAAGAAGCTTGAGTCTGGAATCAGAGATATGACCAAATCTGTAGTGCCACAAATCAGGCAAGGTGTTGGTGGTAAGAGCAGTGGACGGAAAAACAGCCTAGAAAGGGTAGAGGCCACCTTACATCCTAGTTGTACCAATCGTCTTCCAAGATTGCAAGTCCTGCAAGAAGCAAGATGAACGGCAAAAAATGAGACAACACTTTAAGGAGAGAGTGAGGTGAGTAACATAAAGTAAATTGGAAGAGAACTCGGGTATGTAAAGGACATCGTGAAGGGTTAGAAGATGAGAGAGGACAACAGTGCCAGTGTGGGATGCTTGGGCATACTGACCATTTGGGAGTGTAACGGTGATGGGGGGAATGCGTTTAAAGGTGGTAAAGAAGAGAGTGAGAAAGCAATGTGATCCATAGCGCCAGTGTCAATGATTTATTTAGAGGGATCAGATTGGCAAGCAATAGAGAGAGTAGTACCTGGGTTAGGAGGTAAACAGGAACTAGGGCCAATGAGCACATTACTTACAGTGGGAGAAGATGGATTAGTGATGCCGGTTTATTGTAGGAGGGAGAGAACCTGATGATATTGCTCTTTGGTAAAAGTGAGGGTAAGAGTAACATTAGAAGAAGGAGAGATAGCAAATGGAGCTGGGGAAGAAACAACGATGGAAGCAACGTTGTGAGCGGAGGGACGTTGGGACTGAGGTTGAAAGCTCGAAGGGAAATCGTGCTTCTTGTAGCAAGTTTCGACGGTGTGGCGAGGCTTGCCACAATAAGTGCAAAAATGGTTATCGCTAGGTGAGGATTTAGGCATAGTGACTTTTTAAGCTGGAGCAGATGGACGCGAAGCGAGGCTAGTAGGAGAAGCTAAAACAACAGTTTGACTAATAAAGGTCGGGGGGCTATGGGAGAGCTGGCGTTCATGCTAGATAACAAGAGATAATATGTTATTGATGGGTGGGAGAGGATCCATTAAAAGGATTTGAGAACAAATAGTAGAAAAATGATCACTGAGTCCCCATAAGAAACGCAAAACATAATCACTATTATGATAAAGTTTCACAGTTTCGAAGGCACCACAAGAACAAATAAGTGTATAGCGGCAAGATGGTAGTGGCCAAAAGTTGAGGAGATCATCCCAGAGGATTTTTAGACCTGTAAAATATTTGGTGACAGATTGATCACCCTATTTATAGTTGTAGATTTCCTCCATAAGTGCAGAAATACAGAAAGCATCACCCTAAGACAAGCAATCCTGGAGATCTTTCCAGACGTCGGAGGCATTATCAATCCAAAGGATGCTCTAGGTAATCGAGGGGAGAAATGGAGTGAATCAACCAGGACAAGACCATCGTGTTACAGTGTTCCTAGCCGGCAAACATGGGGTCAGTGTGCGGCGGGGCGGGAATGGAACCATCAACAAAGGCGAGTTTGTTTTTAGATAGCAGGGACATTTCCATGGCGCGGCTCCATGAATGATAATTGGAGCTCGACAAAATAGGAGAAACCAAAACTAGGGAAGGGTTTTCGTTAGGGTGTAGGTATTAGGGGCTGGTAGGATTGAGAGTAGGATCCAAAGGAGGAGTAGCCATGCCTGGAAAAAAAAACAACTCACCGAAAAGATTTAAAGGAAAAGATATTGCTCTGGTACCATGATAGAAAATAAGAGAAAAATTCTCATTGTTTTCATATATCACTGAAATGTATAAAATAGGTGAGAATATATAGCATAACCTAGAAAGTGACAAAGGGAACCTACAAATAAATACAACCAATGAAAGAATGCTGGCATGGAGGAAAGAGAATAATAAATCCTAACAAAATAACCAAAAGATGCCTTAGGTTTCTCTATCCATTTGGTATGGCGAATAGTGTGAAACACTTCTCTTGGATCATTATGGCTTCTCCAAATTGGGTAGGTTAATACACACACACACACACACACTAGAGAGAAGAGTACCTCAAACTCTTATTTCCATTACTCTAATCTACCCAGTTCTTGCGTAATTTGATAAAGTGAGTCGGAATGTTAATGGCTTATTTTCTCAATTAACTTAAGGTTTCCTGTCAATTTACTCAAGAACCCAACAAATATTACTAATCTTCATCAATTGTTTCATATAAGAAACAATCTTGATAGCACTCGTTACTCTCTCCATTCTCTCATAATGTCTACATCTCATCGTTTTACTATTGATAGCTTTAGTGACATTTCCATTGGTATCCAGGGTTCATGCAGTCCCAACTTTTCATAAATGAATCTAATAGCAGGTTTATAGGTTTGCATACTTTAAAAAACAAATGTAGTATTGACTTGTGTAATTGTATGAGTGTGATAAAGGGATTTGAGGATTGTTATCACTTAGAATCTTTTAGTCTAGGTTCTGTCACCTCGCCTAAATGTAACCATTAATGCAAGTCAGGTCCTTTTCTTGTTTCTTAGGGTGCAACTATTATATACATCCTATGCATACATTGCCTTCCCCATATGTCTTGTACCTCGCTTATATCATTATTTATCTAATTATATTATGTGTGTGTATGTGTGTGTGTGTGTGTGTGTGTGTGTATGCACATGCAAATGATACTGATACTAATTTGAACTCATGAAGATGGGTGCCTTCGCCATGCTTTCATTAGTATAGGATTTCGAGAAAGACTTGAAGCATATGACTTCCAAGCTGCACTGCATGACCATATGAAGTACTTTCCAATCCTTATCCATGCTACTTGTATACCTATTCATTTATGGTTTTATTTTTCCTTCTGTATTTTATGGAGCCTAAAATGTTGGGTTTACAAGTTACATTTGTGGATTGGGGTAAGTTTGTGGGTAGTAATGGGATGTGTTTTCAGTTGATCTCCTGGTCTGGTTGGCTGGTTTAAATGACTATCTTGTTGAGACTCCATTTTATTTGTTCAATTTCAACTCCAAAGGTACCTGAATAAGAAGAAAACTGCAGAAGAGATGGAGCAGCAATACCAGCAAACTTCTTCAGTTGATTATAGTTTAAAAGATGGGGAGACCTTAGTCCTTCAGTTAAAAAATGTAAATATTGCTTCTCCTATTTAATAAGTTTACCATAGTTGCATATGGGGAAAATTGCAAATTTGGTCCACAAACTATACCCTCTTTTGATTTTGGTCCATGGTGTTATGGGGTTAGCAAATTTGGTCCATTGGCCCGTATATTTTGGCACATTTGGTCCAATTTTTCGCAATTTTGGTCCATCGGGCTGATTAATTTGAAATTGAGCCCATCAGATGTCAAGTCAGTAGCAATCGAGCTCTATTTTTGGGCGTTTTACGCCATTTGGCATGAATTGGCCACGTCACCCAATTCTTCAGTGCCATGTCATATGCTGAATTAAAACATTTAATTTATTAATTTGTTAAAACTTAAAAATATCCAATGATTTGTTCATCCCCCCAACATTTTTTCCCCCATTTTAATATTTCATCTTCCTCTCCTCGCACCAGAGAAATTGCTTCCTCTGTTCTTGTCATCTTCCCCTTTTCTTCTCCTTACTTTTTCAAGCTTCTCTTCTAAATTGATTGTGTTGTCTATTTTTCCTTCCCAAAATGCCATCCTCTTCATGCTCGTCAGCTTCTATAAGGTCCCTGGAATGCATGTGTGGTGAGAGATGCCTGGTGAATACCTCATGGACTGATCAAAATCCTGGTAAAAGATTTGTTTCTTGCCCAAGATACAATGTAAGTAGCAACTTTTTCGTGGGGTTAGGGCAATTAGGGTTCTTCTTCAATGCTAATGGGTATGGGTTCTGTAAGTGACAACTTCTAACAATTATTCTATTTTTTCTTTTTCATTATTAAGAGGAATGGGTGTAGATTCTTTGACTGGGTCGACCCACCCATGTGTGCAAGATCCAAAAGCATTATTCCAGGTCTTCTGCGCAAGATCAATGAGTTGGAGACTGAGAATCAGAAATTGAGGATGTCTAGATAGGATTGGAAGAAGACCTGCAAGATTGTATTTTGTGGGATGTTTGTTGGATTGGCGTTTCTTGTGGTCATATTTGCAGCAATTTTAGTGTAATGACTTGATGGGTTAAAGTTTGGAGTAATTGTAATGGAATGTTAAGTTTATGTAGTTTATGATCTTTTTTCCCCTTTTTTTCTTGGTTTTTATTGTAGTTGGATGGTATTTTATTGAAGATTAGTTTTAACTGCGTTATCTGTGTAGTGCCAACTTTTATTGAAACATGTTGCTTTTATAGTGTAATGACTAGTTTTCTTCTCGTCACTTGTGTGTGCATGTTGCTTTTGAAATTCCTAAGATTTGGTCATACATTATAATAGAACACTAAATTGTCAATGTAGAAAGGTAAATATTCATTACTTAGTTTAAGATATGGTTCATTAATCTTAATATAAATGTACAACAGCTGTAAAGTGCACTTAGTAAAATATTAAGCTTAATACTCAAAATACCCATTACAAAGAGTAATAAATATTCATACATTTAGTTTGTCATAACCACAACAAAACCCAACTCCAATCCTTGCCAAACACAAGTATTCAAAAGCAACAACCGCTAGTAGCAAAGTGAATCCCTAAACATTGTTCCAATCCCAGCCAAAAACCAAAATTCACTAGCAGAAACCAAGAAGTATCCAAAACCACATCTAAGTATTAACATGACATGCATGAATATCAAGTTACAAACATTGAAACAAAATAAATTCTTCAAAAGCCTTAAGTATTATCACTTCTTTTTCTTTCCCACTGCCTTCTTCTTCTTCCCATTCAAGCTCTCCATAGCTTGTGTCAAGTTGCTGAGCTGTATAACTTTCATGTTTCCTTGGGCAGTGGTGAGGTTGCTGCCACTTTGTGACATTTGAAGTTGTTGAAACATGGAAGGTCCAGCTACCTTCTTTGTTTATCAGGAGCACTTTGACTGATTTGCTGCAAAAAGGTTCAACAATTAGTGACAAGACAAATGAATAAACAAGACAAATGTTAATTTTTATCTTTATACCTTTGTTTTGCCTTTGGCTCTTTGGGACCTTCTAAGCTTACCAGTTTCTTCTTCTCCCTGCCTCACCTATAGGCTTGCACAAGCAAGTCAACATATTGTACTTGAATGTATATATAACTACCATAATACTAAATTCACCTAGTTATATCAATATACCTTTGTTTGACCCCTTGGAGATCTTCTTGCAGCACTAGTGGGGATCTTCTTCCTAGCCTGTCAAATATCACAGATAACATAAGTAATAGCTTTTATTATTGGACCATTAATATAATCTTTAATGAATAACCCAAAGATCATAACATTTTGTTAACTTTATATTGCATACTAGTTTCTGCATTCACTGGAAGTTCACTGGAGGAACCAACATTTTCTGTGACCTGAGAAGCAACATATTCACCATTAATACACATTAATTACATTGATTTACATTGGCATGCGTTTGTTGAATGAATAATAACATTAAGGTCATACCTTTAAACTACTTGTACAGGCTTCAGAAGTTTAAGTAGTAGGCAGTTATTCTATTTCTTGGGCATTAATTGTCAAATCTGTGACATCTTCATCCAAAGGATTTGTCTTCAATGGACACTTCCTTTGGTTGTGTCCAACTTGGTTATATAAACCACACTTGATGACTTTCACTCTCTTTTTCAAGCTTGTTGGTTGGTCCTCAACTCTAGGCCTCTCTCTACTCCTTTTCTTTCCCTTCTCCACAGGCTCCTCAAAGCCTTTTCTTCTCACTTTAGTGGGCCTCCCTTTGGTCTTTGTGAAGTTTGGAGGAAGAGGGGGTATGTAAATGGTCTCCCCCCACAAGTCTTGACCATTAATACCCATAATTGCACTTTCATAAACTTTTTTGTAACATTCAACACTATAGTACTGAGATACATAAAGTTTAGGATCTTGCCTTTGATTGCATATTGCACAACAGGCATGAAGGCAAAGAATCCCTATCAAATCCCATTTCCTACAACTGCAGCTCCATGATTCCAAATCAACACAAAATTGCCCTCCATATATATGTGTGATTTGATAATGCTTATCATCAGACTTCCTAGGGATGCAGTCTCCTAAGTTCTTCACATTTTCATTCAAGATTTCCATGATGGTAGGACAAAGATCATCTCTCCAATTTTTAGCTTTATCCCTATTCTTTTGCAACCTACTCATCATGTATTCTCTTATCCATTCAAGCATAGTCAATATTGATTTCTCTCTGGCATAAAGGATATAACTATTGAAAGATTCACAAAAGTTATTCAAAACCATATCACATTTTGACATTGGAGTGAAATGAGATTTACTCCATTGTGAGGATGGCTTGTAACTAAACCATTCAGCAACTGTAGGACCAAGGTCAGCCATAGCTTGTATGTGCATCTTAAAGTGTCCAACAGTTGTACTATTGGCTGTTTTCCACAACATATCCTTAAATTGCAATCCTTTAAACCCAGCACTCATGAAATTCTTCCACATATGCCTAACACAAAATCTATGCTCAGACTCTGGAAAAACCTCATCTAAGGCTTGAATTAAGCCTTTCTGTTTATCAGACATGAATGTAAATTCTTATGGCTGATTTATATGAAGATCTTGTTTTAGTAAGGTTAAGAACCAAGACCAGGTATCTCCTGCTTCCCTATTCACCACAGCATATGCCAATGGATATGGTTTGTTATCTAGGTCAATACCAACAGTTGTAAGCAAAACTCCCTTGTGAGGCCCACTTAGATGACACCCATCTACACCCAAAATTAGTCTGAAACTAGATAAAAACCCTGTTTTCAATGCCCCAAAGCAACAATAGAAGTGTGTGAAGATGTGCTCCTCACTACTGTCATCCATCCCTAGAATAACAGTAGACCCTGGGTTGGACCTTCTCAATTCAGCTGCATAGTCCTAAAGTTTGGCATATTGAGCTTTAGGATCCCCCTCAATCATTTGAAGTGCTTTCTTCTTAGCTCTATAGGCTTGATGCCAAGAGACACTCACCCTCACATCCATTTCCAACTCCTGTCTAAACCCCTCAGTCCTCCTAATTGGATCAGTTTTCATCTTATTAACAAATCTTTCAGCAAGGTAAGAGGATGTGACATTATTAACATCCTATGTTGGCTGGCATGTATGTGTAGGTTAATATGTGTTTATTTGAAAAGTAGACTCATCCTCCACTCTATATGCATGCATTTTCCACCCGCATCCCTCAGACTCACATTTGGCATACACCCTCTCCTTGTCATTCTTTTTTTATTTTGATGTTTCTCATGCTTTGGATGGCTTCAGCATGTACAGCCTTCCTAAAATCTGTCTTATTCCTAAATTTCATGCCAAGTTCAAATTTAGGAGTGAGTTTTTGGTTATAATTAAAGAAAGGTGCAGAAGGGCTGTGAGCTTCCCCATCAGACTCCACATCACTGTCCAATCCTACATCACTATCACCAACAATGTCTTCTTCACTCTCATTATCACTATCACTGTTATTTCCATCCCTTTGCTCATCTCTCTCATTAACATTTTTGCTTCCTCCAGCCCAACCCATTCCTCATCTGGATCTATAAATTGATCAAAAAGCATATCATCATCTATCCCCTCACTGTCATGCCCAGAATGGTATAAAGGGTCACTTCCACTTAAACTAATATCATCATCACCACTCCAAGTTGGAGATAAGGTCACATACTCAATCCTACTCCCTAAGAAACTCTAATTATTAAGTTCTGTTTGGGTTTGGGATTGGGATTGGGATTGGGTTTGGGTTTGGGATTGTCCAGCATTTTGGGTTTGGGCTTGTCCACGTGTTTGGGCTTGGGGCTGTGGATGTGTTTGGGTTTGGGTTTGTCTTTCTGATTGGGTTTGTGCTTGTGTTTGGGTTTGGGTTTGGGTTTGGGTTTGTCTTTCTGATTGGGTTTGTGCTTGTGTTTGGGCTTGGGTTTGGGTTTGCATATTAGATTGAGAGTCAACTTGTATTTGGGATTGACATTGGGTTTGTGCTTGGGATTGGGATTGGGATGGGCCATAGGGCTGGGATCCTGTTTCCACATATATCTTTACTTCCCTAAATTTGATACAAAACTCACCAATTGATTTAAAATCTGCATCACTACTAATCAGCTTGAATTCACCATCTATTTTGGAATAGAACTTCCTAGGGGTCCCCACTTTCACACTATCACATAGGTAATTAACATTCTTAAAGTTCAGAATTTTTAGCAAAAAAAATCAAACTTAGCCACTTTGCCATTCTTGTACACAGAAAAAGGGGCAAAATCACAGTAGCCCCCATAAAATATGCAAACAATTATTTTTTCAGAATTTGACTCTGCACAGTACACAAAAAAAAAAAAAAATTATTTGAACGTACACATAAACTGCAGAAAAGATTCCCAAACACACATCATTAACTTCTACAATCTGACATATATAAGCCCACATGCATTATAAAGTGTAAGCCCTGTTCTACAGTCAAACTAAACAATAAACAAGAATAAAATCTTCTATGGTCCCAACACAAACAATAAACAACTCAAATCAAGGCACTTTTCAACTAAGTCCCCACATGCATATCGGTCGAAGCAAAATGTGGTCCCTCTACACAAAAAAACAAGCCTGAACACAAAAGGGAGGTGCTTTCCAAGTAAAAAGATATATGGAGCCCAAAACCTTTAAAAACTAGAAATACAACACAAAAGGAAGGTTCTTTTAATGCTTAACATATGCAGGAGGTGGCAAATGAATGTCTTCCAAGCGATAGTCCAACATTTTCTCAATAGCAACCCGAATGCGAACTTCAACAACCTTTGAACGAGCGTGACGAATCTCCACAGTCTGTTAAAATTATGGGTTTATCAATGCAGGTTTTTGCCTTTTTTACGCTGAGATTATACCTTTTCGCACTCAGATTTGCCTTTTGTTGGTGAGATTGAGAGCCGTTTTTAGGCGATTTCGAAGTGGATAGAGGGCCTAGGGTTTTTCTTTTTGTTAGCTTTCAGAAGTTTGATTTTGTGTTTCAAACAAGAATCAATTTTTGAGAAGTATTTTATTTGCTTTTTTATCTTAATTTTAGCGTTTTTAGTTTTTTAAGTTTTTCTTATTTTAAGTTTTAAGTTTTAATAAATTAAATGTTTTAATTCAGCATATGATGTGGCGCTGAAGAATTGGGTGACGTGGCCAATTCATGCCAAATGGCGTAAAATGCCCAAAAATAGAGCCCGATTGCTGCTGACTGGACATCTGGCGGGCTCAATTTCAAATTAATCAGCCCAATGGACCAAAATTGCGAAAAATTGAACCAAATGTACTAACTCCATAACACCATGGACCAAAATCGAAAGAGGGTATAGTTGGTGGACCAAATTTGTAATTTCCCTGTTGCATATGCATCATCTTATACCATTCCTCTTTTTTGGCGTTGAACAGAAACGTTGTGGCAGCATCAAATCCAAGTTTTTTGAGCAGGGCTAGCTTGAGTACTCCTTCATTGGAGGATAAGACTAAAAACAAAGAAACATCAGTCAGCATAAAACTGCTTCCTCCTCGACCTGGACCGCTATCACCTCTGAATTCACCCTCAGGAATTGGAGTAGGCTCATCTTCTGAGATGAAGGCATCTGATTCAGAAAAGCATCAACCAGAATCTCACATGAACAAAGAGTTGCAAGATACACCCCGGACGATGATTTTGGAGATTTTCAAGCAGCTGGATAATGCTACGTTACTAATGGTTATATTATTGATTAACAACTTAGCCTCAAAAAAAACATGAAACAACAGGATTTTAGTTTATAGGATATTATTGATTAACATGTAAAGTTGTTCGTATTAGTGTAAGTGAATCAATATTTTAATTACTTTACCTATTTGCAGGAGATTGATATCTGTTTTATTTTAGCTATTTTTTTTCCCACATGTTTTCTACCTTTACCTTGTTTTTAGCCCTTTCAATTAAATGCTTTTGAAGCATGCCGATTCATTTCTTTAAATATAAAAGTATTTTACTTTTTAATTTTAATATGAAGAGAAGCATCATATAATATATTAAATATGTCATGTGGGCCTTCACATGTAATACATATTTTTTGTGTTCAATATTTTTATTGAAAAATATTTATTTGACTGTACATAGTATTGTCATCATTGAGTAAATCAGGCAAAATTTTAACCATATCCATGGGTACCCATGGGTATTTAGATAAAATACGAGTAATAGGTCTTATATTTTCAATCCAACAAAATAAGGCAATTCTACCTATATCCAAATTATTAGTCATTTTTTGGCGTCGTCCACAAGTATTCATGGGTTACTCGTATATATATTTATTTTTTTGAATTTTTAATCTAAATTTTAATTTTTGAATTTTATAAACAAAAGACTACAATAAATTAAATTAAATTAACTTATACCCTAAAACAATACCCTAGATAGAAAATATTGTACAACAAAAAGCACTTCCCAAATAGCAGTAACCTATGCAGTCAAGTGATGAACAGCTGCTTGTACATATTCTCATGAATATAACATCTTTTTCTACAAGGACAACAATTTTTGAGTCATATTTAAACTTAAAAAAAAAATTGGCATGTAATGAAATTTAAGTTTTAACTTTTGAATGTAATGCACCTTAAATTTGGTAGATTTTGAATACTTAAATTATAAATTTTAAACTACAACGTTATTAACATACTTTAAGTACTTGTTCAATATAATAAATTTGTAGTCTTTTTTGTTTGATTTTATTTAGTTAATATTTTAATAGCATCATGTAAGGTGGATTTAATTTATTTTTAAATATTAAAAAATAAAAATTTATTATGAGTATCCATGAATTACCTATTATCCATCCTCATATATAATAGGTACACTATTTTATACTCAATAAAAATAAATAAATTTATTCATAAATATATTACTCAATTTATGATTACCTATCATTCGGTTATTCATGAGTATCCAACTGCGAGTCTACCATTGAGGACCAGGAGTACGCGACAATATAAACATGCAGCCACGCTAATATGGTGGTACGGGATAATGTGAATCTTTTTGGCCTTTCCATTTTGACTTCACTATTGTACAAGTACATGTACAACAGGTACAAAAGTGCTATTAAGCTTTTCTTTTATTTGTTCTTTTCAAAATTTAAGGCACATTTTTAATCCTTTTCTCATTTTAGCTCACTAATATATATATATATATATATATGTTTTTATTAACACATGCAAATAATAATAATAATAATAATAATATGTGTGTGTGTGTGTGTTTTTTTTATTTTTAAATATGGTGATATTTAAGGGTGTCAATTCAAGTAAGTTGGATGGGTTCGGGTTGAATTGAGGCTGTGGGTCGGTACTAGTTATGAAACATATTCATTATGTTGCATTTAACTAACTACTACCAGTTTTAGGAGCTGCTAGAGGATGTGGATGGCAAACTTTGTAATGTGCAATCATCAATCTTGGATCTTATTATGTTGTGGGAATTCCTTCTGCTGTGCTTCTTGCTTTTGGCCTTTTGGGGGCATGATAAGTCTCTATGTGCAGAAGCACAGAGCTGAGAATTCCAATTTTGGAAGGAAAGATTAAACTTAATATATATATACATATATATATGTGTGTGTGTTAGAAGAAAAAAATTATTAGTTTTTAGGAGGCAAAATTTTAAATTTTTAATAAAATAGTCTTACATAAACCAGCCCCTTCTTGTTATGTCCTTGTCTGTATGTGTATCTGTGCGCCAATTGTGGGCATCTCCGTTGCATGCTTAAAATGGGGGGGGGGGGGGGAGGGACTCATGATATGGGATAGCCCAATATGCTCGGCCCAAAAATCACGGGCCCAAGAGTGTAACAACAGGCCCAGCGCAACAACAGGCCCACCCCACACGTTGGACCCAATTTAGGCCATCGACGACGATCGACCTCAATCGACCATCCCGTGGACCTCGCGCCGCTCCTCTATTGGATCGACTAGGGAGGTCGATCGAGTGTATGTCTTATCAATCTCGTTCTTCAAGTCTTGCATCAAATCAAATGGAAGCTTCCCAATAGAAAAAGTCAAGGCAAATTGGTCCTATAAATTGGTTTTTTCATCAAGATGAAGATGAAGTTGTGAACCAAAGAAAACATGGTGATAAAAATCCAAAACAAATTGACGAATACCAAAAAACAATGAGGGATAATGCGGTGCAGAAATTTGCTAGGTGGATGTACGATGCCGGAATACCTTTCAATGCTGTACAATATGATAACTTTGGTCCTATGATTGAAGTTATTGGTCAGTATGACCCTGGTATAAAGCCCCCAAGTTATTATGAGTTGAGAGTTCCTTATTCGAAGAAGGAGTTGGAGCATACAAAAGCAATCTTGAAAGATCATGAGATAGAAATAGAAAAGTTTGGTTGCACAATAATGGCCGATAGTTGGAGAGATAAAAAAGGAAGGGCGTTGATAAATTTTTTGGTGAATAACCCACGAAGAAGCATGTTCGTGAAATCTGTTGATGCATCAAGTTATGCTCATATTGGTGATAAAATGTTTCAGTTGCTTGATGCATTTGTTCAAGATATTGGGGAGAATAATGTTGTTCAAATAGTGACAGATAGTGCAAGTTCAAATGTTGTAGCAGGTAAGAAAATATTATTTCATATACTTTATATTATTTTTTAACATTAGCATATTATATCACTATATTAACTTATTGAATTCATTTTCTTAAACAGCAAAGTTATTAGAGGCAAAGTACCCACATTTGTATTAGGCACCATGTGCTGCTCATTGTATAGACCTCATGTTTGAAGATATCTTCAAAATGCCTAATTTGGAGAAAACTTATGAACGAGTAGTCACCGTGAATGGGTACATTTACAACAGAACTCTTGTTTTGAACATGATGAGAGAGTTTACGGAGCAAAAGGAAATGGTTAGGCCGGCAAAAACACGTTTTGCAACTATTTTTCTCACACTAATGAGGTTTCAGAAGCAAAAGACAAACTTGAAAAAGATGATTACATCAAAGAAGTGGACTGATAGCAAGTTTGCTAGGGAGGCACAAGGTAGAAAAATTGCAGACATTATGTTTATGCCTTTTTTCTGGAATAATGTTGTTTATGCTGTTAAGTTGGCTGGCCCTCTAGTTAATGTGCTTCGATTAGTGGATGGTGAGAAGAGGCCTACAATGGGATATATATATATATATATATATGAGGCAATGGATCGAGCTAAGGAGATAATTCTTAAGTCATTTGGCCACAAAGAGGAAAATAACAAAGAGGCATTCAAAATCATTGATGAAAGATGGTCTATTAAGCTTCATCGACCCTTACATGCAGCCGAGCATTTTCTGAACCCGCAATTTTTATACTCAAACTTAGAAATACAACAAGATGAAGAGGTTATGAGAGGGTTACATGAAAGCATACAAAGACTAGTGCAAGACCCTGAAGATCAAGATGCAATTTCTGATGAGTTGGATATCTACATGAGAGGTGAAAGGATGTTTGCATTGCCAATAGCTATTAGATGAAGGACTTGTGACACAAAAAGTCCAAGTAACAAAATTAATCTATTATATATTCTTGTTCTTTAATTAATAAACTATGTCTTCCTTAATTAATAACTTTATTATTTTATTAACTTTTAGCTGAGTGGTAGGCTACATATGGGTCTTCAACACAAAATCTACAAAAATTTGCCATCAAAGTTCTTAGTCTTACTTGTAGTTCCTCCAAGTGTGAAAGAAATTGGAGCGTGTTTGAGCATGTAAGTTTAAGTTGCTAAAATACAATTATGCATCTTAATTAGTTCTTTGAGTTTTGTATGCATGTATATAGTATATACTAATTAATTATTTTTAAACCAGTGTAGCTTCATTCAAAAAGAAGAAATCGCTTGGAGCAACAACGTTTGAATGATTTAGTTTTCATCAAGTATAATAGAGCTTTAAGGCGTAGATATGAAAAGTGTGGTATAATTGATCCAATAACCTTGCCACAAATTGATGAAACTAATGAATGGATGACTGGGTGTTTAGAGGATCATGAAAATGAAGAAGACGCTCCTATATTTGATGGTGAAGATTTAACATGGGGAGATGTTTCAAGAGTTGTTGGAGTTGATGAGCCATCCTATAATTATAGATCTACTTCTAGATCTACTTCAGTTGGCAAATCAAAGGTTACTGCAGTAACTAACCTTAGAGGAAGAAAGAAAACCACTTCGTCTTCATCACGCCATCTCATGGATGAAGAAGAAGAAGAAAACAACTTTGATGATGGTGAGACAGA
This sequence comes from Jacaranda mimosifolia, assembly GCA_018894105.1. Lineage (NCBI taxonomy): Eukaryota > Viridiplantae > Streptophyta > Magnoliopsida > Lamiales > Bignoniaceae > Jacaranda > Jacaranda mimosifolia. The sequence continues at coordinate 31,031,445 of CM032126.1, forward strand.
GGTAGAAGAGGAAGATAATGAATGTTACAAAAGTGGTAGCGATGATGAAGATGATATTGATGGGAGTAATGATAATGGAGGCAACTTTGATGATGACTTGTTTGATTAGATTTATAATTTATTATTTGAGATTTGGTTTGACATTATGGATATTTGATGCATTTTAGTTTTCTTTTAAGACTATTTGTGATGTTTTGCACTTAAAATTTGATTGAGTAACTTGACTTAGATTTATTATGTTATATTTGTTGCATATCCTGTAGGTTCTCTACTCTACCTACACTATAACTTATTAAATGCATAATATATTTTATAAATTTTTATTTTCTCACCTCGCTTCAAAAATGCGAGCGCCTCTCGCCTCGGGCACTAGAGGCCTTGTCGCCTCACACCGCCTTTCGCATTTAATAATTATGGTAAGAAAGAAAGATGGCACATGGAGATTTTGTGTCGACTACAGAAAACTGAATTCCTTAACCATCAAAGACAGCTTCCCCATTTCTCTTGTAGATGACCTTTTAGATGAACTTCATGGGGCTACTATCTTTTCAAAAATAGATCTTAAATCGGGCTACCACCAAATCAGAATTCATCCTAATGACATCCCTAAAACAACTTTTGTCACTTCTACAAGCCTTTATGAATTCAAAGTTATGCCATTCAGATTAACCAATGCTCCAGCAACTTTTCAGTCCCTCATGAACCATACTTTCAGCCAACATCTTAGGGACTTCATCCTAGTCTTCTTTGATGACATCTTAGTTCATAGCAAGAATTTAGAAGACCACCAACATCATCTCACACAAACATTTGAGATACTTGTAAAAAAATCAATTGTTTGCCAAGCCCTCTAAGTGTGTCTTTGGCCAAAACCAAGTGGAGTATATAGGGTACATCATAAGTAAAAAGAGATTTAAACCTAACCCCAGTAAGATTCAAGCTATGCTAGATTGGCCCCAGCCTAAGACTGTTAAGGCCCTTAGAGGATCTTTGGGCCTCACTGGTTGCTATAGAAAGTTTGTCCAACATTATGGCATCATAGCTAAACCCTTGACCAACTTTACCAAAAATGGCCAATTCCAGTGGGATAAAGAAGTTGAAACTACTTTCAATAACCTCAAAAGATCCATGACTATTGCTCTTGTCTTGCAACTTTCTGACTTCACAAAACCTTTCATTCTTGAGACTGATGCTTGCTACTTCAAACTTGAGGCAGTTTTGATTCAAGGAAATCATCCCTTAGCTTATTTTAGTAAAGCTTTAGGACCAAAATCCTTGGGATTGTCAGTTTATGAGAAAGAGTTGATGGCCATCATCCAAGCAGTGGACAAATGGAGAGCTTACCTAGTTCAAAATCACTTCACTATCAAGACTGACCAATGCAGCTTAAAATACTTGTTGGACAAAAAAATTTCAACCCTTGTCCAACACAAGTACTTAACCAAGTTGTTAGGATATAGCTATACTATTGAGTATAAGAAAGGAAGTGAAAACAAGGTAGCTTATGCTTTGTCTAGGAGGGATATTGAAAAGGGAATGCATCAAGCCATTACTCTTTTACAACCAACTTGGGTCCAAGAGTTAGAAGCTAGTTATGTGGGGGATAGTGTGGCTCAAGAGGCTATACTGAGAGCGTCATCACTCCATCAACTTATCTTTGTTCACTTATTAAGATGGAATTCTCAAGTATAAAGGCAAACTGTATGTTAGAAAAGCCACGAAGTTAAGGAGCAAAGTGACCCTAGTTATGCATTCTTCAAGTGTTGGGGGACATTCTGGTATTCAGGGCACTCTACGGAGGTTAAAATCATTTTTCTAGTGGCCTAAAATGCAAGAGGTGATCCAAGAATAGTCAAGGAATGCAACACCTGCCAACAATGCAAGCATCTAAACACCAAAACCCCCGAATTGCTACAGCCTTTACCCATCCCAAATCAAGCGTGGAAACATCTTACTATGGATTTTATAGAATAGTTGCCAAATTCTAATGGGAAAACTATGATATGGATGGTGATTGATAGGTTCACAAAATATACACATTTCACCCCTCTCTCACACCCTATTACAGCTTTACACTTAGCACACACTTTTCTTGATTCCATTTACAAATTACATGGCTTACCTTGCAGCATAGTGTCAGATAGGGTTAAATTGTTCACCAGCCAGCTATGGAAAGAGTTGTTTAACATCCTAGGAGTCCAACAACAACTTAGTACATCTTATCATCCCCTGGTGGATGGGCAAAGCGAAAGAGTGAACTAGTATCTTGAAAACTACCTAAGGTGCATGTGTGGGACAAACCCTAAGAAGTGGAGCCAATAGATAGCCATAGCCAAGTGGTGGTACAACACCAACTACCATATTGCCATAACCATGACCCCTTTCGAAGCCTTGTATTGTTACAAGCCTAAGCACATGCCGATTGATTTCAGTGGAGAGATAATAGTGCAAAGGGTTTAGCAGATTCTCAAAGATAGACTGACAGCTCAAGCTCACCTCAAGCTTAACTAGAGATAGCCCAAAATTGGATGAAGCAGCAAACGGACAACGAAAGAATTGAAAAAAACTACAAGGTGGGAGACTTCGTGTATCTTAAGTTGAAACCATACAAACAACAATCAGTGTGCAATAGCAATGTCTAAGTCCTAAGTACACTGAGCCGTTTCCCATTACAGAAAGAGTAGAACAGGTTCCATGCAAGCTATATCTTCCATTGAGTTCTAGAATTCATCCAGTATTTCACATTTCTCTACTTAAGAAGCATGTTGGATCTACCGACAAAATCACAGCCTCATTACCACAGTTTGATGATGAAGGAAGGACCATACTTCAACTAGTAATTATTCTGGCAAGAAAATTTGTGAAAAGGAAAAATGCCCTAATTGCCCAGGTTTCGATTGGTTGGGCACACCTATCTGACAAGGAAGCCACTTGGGAAGACTACGACATGATCACCTAGCAGTTCCTAGAACTCCCAAACTTGAGGACAAGTCTCTTTAAAAGATGAGGCAATGAAACTGAACTGCAACAAGGAAAAGGCGCAGATTCAAGGAAAAAGCATTCTTTTTGTTTTTAGCACTTTGGAGAGAAACTGTGTTGTTTTGGAGTCGCTAGGTAGAAAAATAAAAAGAAGGATGAAACGGTGTCGTCCCACTTACGGGAACTACGTCGCTGAATCCAGAATTAGAGTTAGGGCTTTTAAACTTTATTTAAATTAGGGTCAAGGCACATTAATTGCGTTTTAGTTAAGTTTGTTAGGATTAAGGTTGCTTGTTACTTTATTTTGTCTTTTTTTTTGAGTCGTTGTTAAATCCCTTGGCTAATGGGATTCATTTTCATTCTGCAACAGAAATGAAATATTCCTTTATCTTGCTCCTCTCTCACCTTACCCTCATTTTCTTTCTTCTCTCCCATTCTCTTCTATCTCTTCTTCACACTTAGGCACTAAAACCACCATTCAGAAAGGGTTTTCCTATTATAATCCGACAATTTGACTGGTAAAATATGTGGATTCATAACAGTGGTACTGGAGTATCGATCTTGCAACTGCGCAGCTTAGTAATAGCTAAGACAAATACGATGATGGATGCAATGGAACAACAAGCTACAGAAATAAAAGAGAACCAGGAGACCTTGGCTGAAATTTGGAGGAGATTAAGCTGAAAATGGAGAACGTGGTTCAATGTGTGGAGGATTCTATAGAGCGAAAGCTAAGTAAGCTCCTGAGAGCATTAATGGTTAACCAAGGGAAAGAACCAGCCAGTGGGGTGTCCTCCTCTGTGTCACCCCAATCTCCTAGGCCCAAGGCGACGGAATCCATTCCCCAACACCCAACTTCAGACCTTCAGACAACCTCAACTCTGGAAACCTAAAATTTGCTAAGTACGAATTTCCCAAAAATTTTGGAGATAACCCTAAGGCATGGCTTAGAAAATGTCAAAAATACTTCCTATTTAACCAAATGAGTGACTATGAGAAAATCATCTTAGCTGCTATGCATATGGAGGGGTTGGCTGACTGTTGGTATTTTGACTATGTTGAGGAGAGGGAAAATATGCGCTGGGACAGATTCAGTGAACTTGTCTTGCAAAGGTTTTCTCTTCACCATGAGAACAACTTGGTCAATCAATTCAATAAGATTAAACAAGATAAGTCGGCTGATGACTATGCTGTTAAGTTTGAGGAACTAAAAGCCTTCACGTTAGCTGCAAATAGGCACTTGACATAAGATTATTTTGTCAAGAGCTTTATTCGTGGTTTAGAGGATGAGATAGGGCAGATGGTGGAGATGTTCAATCCCTCTAACCTTGCTCATGCAATCTCGATAGCAAAGAAACAAGAAAGCTTGCTAGAGGCACTAAACAAAGGGCACAAAGTCAGTTCAAAGAACTGGATTAACATGCCCAAATTAGGAAAAAATACCTCTTTTGAGCCCCAAAACAAAGCTATTACTTCTTTAAAGGACTGGGGGGAAACACACACACACACACGCACTTGCGCATAATAGAAACCCTAAAACCTTAAGACGATAAAAGGGCAAAGCATTCAAAAGAAATAGTAATGGTGATTTGTTGTTTGGTGAGAAAATGTTTTTGAGCTGAGAATTGGGCAACCACGAAAATGAAATCGGCAGACGAAATGATGAAATAGAACACTATTTCATTTGAGGGAAATCGCGAGAGTCATCTCAAGCGCAATCACAGTTCGCAAGGGATAGTATTAGAGAGAATGAAATCAAAATTACAGAAAAGTCCTTGAACAAAAATTTTTAGAGTCATTTTCAATTTTTCATGCATTTTCAAAAATTGAAAAGTTAATTAAGAATTGAAAATAAAAATAAAAATGTATTTGGGTAAAATATTGAAAAGTAATTATTAGGATATGTATAGGATTGAAAAGTATATTGATTTATATATTTTTATGTTTAAAAAGATTTATTTTGTTAAAATATATATATATTATTAATTTTAAAATGATAATAGGTATTTTATGTTGAATTAAATTTGAATTTAATTAATGTAATACTAAAATAATATAGTAGGTTTAGAAAAAAATTTGACAAGAAAAAATGTACTTTTTCTGAAATAAATTGTGAGAAACTAACAGTTTCCAATTTTTTTTTTCAAATGAAAATGAAAATTACCTATAAAATCAAACCAAACGGACCCTAAACTAAGTATTCCAGGGATATATTTTTGTCTTCTCATATCCATTTTGAGCAGTTTTTCGGTGTGTGCTAACTTTAGTTATTCTACAACACTTCTATTAAGTGTGTTCTTCTTTTTTTTTCTATTGTATGCATAAATAACTTGTTGATTCCTTCATATCTACAAAATTTATGTTTATAACTAATAATTATTCTTTATATTTATTTGTTTCTATTGCACTAATTATTATCGTATACAATTCAATAGTATAATTTAATGATGTTATAAAAAATATCGAACAGTGGTACTCACCGAAAATTATATGTGGCAAAAACTTTAATAATATGAAATAAAGAGACAGAAAATCTGTTGACAAAAATAAAATACGGATTCGAAATTGATAAGATGATTTGAGATGCAATTTAACTAAAACGACCCCAAAACTCATAAAGGAAATATATATATATATATATATATATATTATTGATCTTATGAAATCCGAATCATGTATGTACTTATGTCAAAATTTATATTTACACACATTAGCATGCAAAGAACACGTAAAAAGTGCTGAGGTCAAGTTCAAAATTGATAAAATGTGGTATTTTTTATTACATGAATTAGTGATAGGGAAAAATGAAGAGAATGGTAGAGATGTAAAAGACCAAATAGGAAGGTTAGAAATTTGACTTATACTTAATTTAATAAAACTTTTTGAATGCTCAAATAAGAAATCAGGTTATGAAAGACTTGCCAATGGATGACTTATTATTCTAATTAGGTCCAAAAAATTATATTTTAATTCATAGTTATAAAAAATAATGCAATGAATTTGGGTAAAATCTATATATACTAAATTAGCCATGTATTTTGTATCAAAAAATTGCCTATTATCCTATGCTTAATCTATTAATCTAAAAATTATCTATACTGAAATTAAATGTATATTAATGATAAGTTTTTAATATATATAATTAAAAATATTTATTAATTTTTGTATAATAATATATTTTTAACTATATATATATATATTAAATTGTTTAAATATATTATATGAAATAAGACTGTTTAAAATAGAATTAAAATAAAAAAAATTAAAGAGAGGAAAAAATAATATATTTAAAAAATAATAAAAGAAAAAATATAATACGAAGATTAGAGAAAAAATATTAAATGTTTTACTTTTGGTTATTGACTATGCCCAAAAATAAAATGTGAAGATATTACTAAATTAAATTTAATGACTAAATTAAATGTATATATTAAATTAAATTTAGGTAATAGTTTTTTATTTCATAATAAATACTTTTTATTATTGATTTAATTAATGCATAATTAAATCATTTTTACCAAACCAGCCAAAGATTATCAAGAATTTATTTTGATGATGGGATTCCATAAATGTACCTTAACAATTAGATAAATGTCGCAAAGTCCGATATTTTTAATTGGATAGGCTAAATTAATTGAACCAAGTATAGGATCGAGAAGATTCAGTATTGAATTGGATTGACTTAAACAATCAAAATCAAACATATTGAATAGTATATATTATTGGGCAAGTGTCAATTATATATAAATACCTCCTTTTGGACATTTATAGGTGTCCAATGACTAATTAGAACATTTACTAATTTTTTATTGTTATCATCTTTAAATTATTGAATATAGATTTGATCGTTGAAATGTTCGTCTACCAAATATCAATTATTCTATTCACTTTTATCTTTTCAGAACCGTTGGATCAAATCGACCCAAAACAATAGTAACCCAAACCCAAAATTTGTTTCATTCCGACCCTAGAAATAAAATGAGGATCTCCGCTAGTACAAGTCATTTCTCAAGAGCATAATACACTTGGCCTTTGGGGGAAATTGTTGATAAAGAAAAGAGAAGAATAATTTACATAATTCAGATGAATTTAAATAATGAGAATCAATAATTATGTGCAGGTTGATGATTGAAGGGACAAAATCTGTTAAACGTCTTATAGTGTCATGTAACAAGTGGCACCAATTATGTCTAATCATTGTGGGATTATATGTAATATTATATTTAATGTTGACTGGGAATAATGTGTGAGCCACGTAGCGTTTCATGGCCATGCAAAAACGGATTCTGCATATGATAGTCCCTTGCAATGATTACTGCCACCTGCTTATGTGGCTCGAGATCTTGTGTCAAGACCTCAAACTCAATTCTGCTCTTGATTTCGATCTCGATTCAGATCATACATTGTATAAGTGATTTTGAATTTCTAACCTAATCATAAGAGTACATGTTATGCTAGTTGAGATTACCTTTAATTAAAATCTTTCGATGCCTAAGTTAGTATAGTGTTTAGGTGATCAAATGAGAGCTCAAAAGTAAGGACAAGAACTCAAGTGAGGGCGAGTAAAGATAACATGAGTTTGCACTATGTGATTTTCACATTTTATAAGTATTGAGTTGTATTTGTCTCTACGGATGGAGGTGGCGAGCTACTATATGCTAGATCTACAATTAATCAATAGCCACCAATTCGGGGCATAGTCTGAATCGCGTCGGGTTCTATCACATCTTGACCCAATCCACATAAAAATATGCTGATCATGTCCTGCATAAATATTTTGGCTAAAATTTAAGGACAAAATAACATTTTACTCTGTCTTCATTAATTATTATCATCACTTGCATATTCATATATTTTACTTTTTTAAAAGCTATCTTCGATAGAATCCAAAAGTTGGTAACATGCATTCACATATTTTAATATTATGTATATAGATTACTAATATTAATTGATATATGCTTTGTGGAAGTGCGATCCTCCTGACCTGTGCAGCTTATGCAGCCTATTTCACACCAATGGCGCGGAGCATTTGTGGTGTTGTTGCAAGGAAATGGAATTTACCCATTTCTTATTATTTATACAAGTGCTCGTATTTAACGCCAATGGATACATGTGTTTAAGTTTTTAATTTATATATAATTAAGAATTATTTAGTTTTTCATCTGAGTATTGGTAAAGAGAATATCTCATAAAAAAGCATAATGCATTTATAATCATTGCGAATATTAAAATTGTTCTCAATATTCACGTCATTTTTAATTGGGTAGGGTGACCTAATTTGAAGTTTCGAATGATATGAAACCACAATCATTTAATGTAAGACCAGCATGATACTTTATTATAAATATCCTTGTTATTTGGCAGGAGTTTAAGTTGATTCAACATCCATGCATAACTATTGATTTTGGAGAAAGACCTTCAAAATATGAGCTATTTAAATTCACCATCCACACACATGTCGACGATTATCTTATCAAACCTTATTTGAGCCTAACTTTCTGTTCCTGCTAAACTTGATTTGGTCGATCTATCCGACCAATCGATTAATATAAATAAACTGATATGAATTTCACTTATATTAAATATGCCTTTTAATTATTCAAATATATTTAATTAAGTCTATTATATGAAATAGCATTAGGAAGGCAATAGCAAATAGAGAAATGAATAATTTAGTTTGAGGTGGCATAAATAATTTAACGTGCAGGAGAGGAGAGAGAAAAAAAAATCATCACTTTTTTTTTATATTTAATTAATTTGGTCAATATATTAAAAACATATCAGGTACTTTATAGTTACTTTAACACCATCACACTTTATAAATAATGTACATATTTCAAATTTATAACTCCTAAATATTTCTTAAAATATTTTAAAAAACTGACTGTTTTTGAAAAAAAAAAAAATACCTTCTCTTGCTTGAAATAATAATTCAACCATTACTTATATAACAATGCTTTCAAGATATTTATTTTCTTGAAAAATAAATATGATATGAAGATTCTTGTGAAATCAAAATGGACCTAGCTATAAAATTGTGAAGGATATATGTATATATTGTTTTCACATTAACGTTTATAGGAAGAATTCTCCGAATCGCCCTTGATGCAATCGCATATTCATGCAACTCCGAAAACTAATATTTTAGCCTAACTTATCACATCTCTAAACCATATGTGGGTTCGAGTCTTACTTTAGTCAAAAATCGAATTAGATTTTGGCCATGCTGTGATCCAATTAGAATTTGTAGTTTTATTTGATGGTACTTATTTGTCCCATATTAGAAGAGTCAAGATTTTTAAAATATAAATTCTTCTTCTTCTCTCACTTTTTTGAAGCACTGTCAATATAAAATCCCCAATAAATGCATGTTGGCACCATGTGCTTTTCCCAAATCCCTCAACTGGATGTTATAATGATATTTTATCGATCTGTCTCATTTAGAGGATTAAGGGTTTTAAGTTAATTTATAAGCTATTTCCCTTCTTCAACTCTTCAAAATACTTTTTTTAGGATAAAACTCCCTCATTATGTGGCCAGTGGGACAATAACTCTAAGTAATTGAGCTTTATATTTGACAACGAATCTAGTCATCATCAATATTACTTCAGAAAATAACAATATATATAATTCATTTATGTGATCCAATTTCAATGTAGAAAATATTAAGTTCAACTCTTAACTCAACTAAAAGTTCGCCGAGTGGCCCGTGGCCCAGCAGCATTAGTCTCCCACATGATGTGGGAGGTCAGGAGTTTGAGCCCTAACGGACTCCTGATGTGCGTGTGTATAAATTTAAAAAAAAAAAAAAAAAAAGCCTCAACTAAAAGTTCAATAACAGGCAGTCTCCATTAATAACAAGATAACGGTTGTTTAGTCTTCGGGCAGTCTGTGGGACTAATGGGTTTGTCTTTGTAATAAGCACTGGCCCAATAAGGCCCAAAATAAATTTACAGTTACCCAAGCTATTCCCTTTATCAAACCATACATTAATTTTTGGTTATTGAATCAGGGAAAATATATATATATACATTAATTAATTCAACCATGAATTTAAACGCTTAAGTACAAGTTGCAAATTTTCAAATATTCCTAAGTGACTCCTAACCGGATATTTGACTAAATTTATTAAAAACTTTTATAAATTTCTATATTTTATAAATTATTTTTGAAACTTAAAATATGTAAGTCTTATTATAAAAACAAACTTTTAAAGTATTTAGATAAAATACCAGTAGTGAAAAATTTGTAATTAATATCATTAAAATTAATAAAATTCATTAAGATTTAAGAATAAGTAACAAACTACTTTTAAAAATAATAATAATAAAAACCTAATAATTAATACCTTTATAAGTTTTTTTTAAAAAAAAAAAAAACATATTTATGATATTTTATAAACTCTAAAATATTATACAAAATATTTTTACAACTTTATCAGTTCATCCAAACATCCTCTAGGAGGAAATTCAGATGGGATGTACATACAAAATTCTGGTTCAGATGAAATTGTGGTTATTTCTATGTAAATAATTTATGTGATCAAGTGCTTGTGAAGGTTGGTCTTTCGACCTCAAATTTACAACGTTAGTCAACGGGTTGGGTTTAAGCCGACTTTTAACATTTCGGGTCTAGATTTAAATTACTATCCGGATCCAACCCAGTGCACAAAAAGAAGGTCCAAAATGTGATCAAATTAAGATGGGAGTCTGAATATACATGATGAAATAATTGGAATTGAAAGACCTGCCAATGGATGACGTATTATTTCACATCAAGAAATTGTATATTATCCTATGCTTAATGTATTAATCTAAAAATTACCTATACTGAAATTAAATGTATATTAATGATAAGTTTTTAATATATATAATTAAAAATATTCATTAAATTTTGCATAATAATGTATTTTTAACTATATATTAAATTTTTTGAATGTATTATATGAAATAAAATTGTTTAAAAAAGAATTAAAAGAAAAAAATTAAAGAGAGGAAAAAAATAATATATTTAAAAATGATAAAAAGAAAAAATATAATACGAAGATTAGAGAAAAAATATTAAATTTTTTACTTTTGTTTATTGACTACGCCCAAAATAAAATGTGAATATATTACTAAATTTAATTTAATGACTAAATTAAATGTATAAATTAAATTAAATTTAGGTAATAGTCTTTTTATATCTTAATAAATAATTTGTCAAATATATATTGAAAAATTAGTTTATACATTAAAAACTTAAATCTAATAAGTTAGAACCAACATGTCTTGGATAGGTAGAGCAAGTAGTGTAATGTTATGATCTTATTATTTTGAATAGGGTAGGTAAAAAATAAAATATTATTATTTAAATAATTTAGGATGTAAATTTAAATAGAATAATACCCTATCTATTATCAAACCTAGCTCCATGAACACTAGCCTACCATCCTGATAATTCATGTCATATCACAATCTATTATGAGTTAGGGATAACTCTAAGTTCTGTTTGATTGTGTTTTGGGTGAATTCTGGAATATGTTTTGGATAAAGTATTTTGGAAGTTAAAATTGGGGAATAATTCAACTATTTGATTTTGTTATGGGAAAACACATAAAATTGAATTGTTTTCCAAAAGACAAATTTTACTATAAATGTCAAATTAGTAACTTTTTTATTGAGTTTGTAAGATGAAATTGTATTTTTAAAGTTAATAAATATATGTGGATATATATATATATATATATGGTTAATTGATGTATGTATGTATATATTTATAATGATTGATATATAATTGCGGTGAAGTGATGCGTAATTAATTTAATTTTAAATAAGAAAATTATTATGACATAATAATCTTGATGAATTAAATAAAAATTATGAAACAAAAATATTATTATTTAATTATAAAACTTTATTTAATGACAACTAAACAAAAAAAATGGATAAATGTATTATTATGCACTACTAATTAATTTTTTTAAATTTATGTAATTAATAATACTAATAGTAATTAATTAAGTACAATTTGAAATAATTTTGATTATATTTTAATTAATTGTCCGGTAGTACCCCACACCGCATAATGTCAGTTTTCTTGATTTTTAAGATAACTACTTTTGTCTTGGAGATTAGTACTAACTGAAAAAACTTGTCCACACAAAAAGAGAGGTTGGTTGGGTTCATTATTTATAACCATAACCTTCGTGTTCATGGGACAAAGTCATTTATATCTTGCATGTAATTAATATTTGGTTTAAGGAGTTGAGGTGGTTCTATCATTAGCCAAGAAAAGCAATCGCTTTAAGCTTTCAAATTTTGAGGCCCCTATATGTACTTATATAAATATATATATATATATTAGGACTTAAAAAATAAAAATATAAAGTCTATTTTTTTTATTTTATTTGGGCCTTAAAAAGATAAGGCATTTAGTATAGAAGCCTTATATATATATATATATATATTTTTTTTTTTCTTTTTTAAATAATTTACTCCCAAAAAAAGTATAAGGCCTTTGATTTGGAGGCCTTATTAGTTAAACTTAGAATAAAAAATGAATTAAATATAGTTAATTAAAAATATAAATATAAATTTTATTACTTTTGATTCTCCTAAATCTCCTCTATCCTTTTAATTCTTATTCTTTTACTTGTAAAAACCTCATATGTTTCATTTTTTCTCAATACTAATCACTAAATAACATTAACATAAACTCTCTTTTACTATAAATCAAGGTTTTATTTCTTAAGTTTTTTTTTTCTTTTTATAGAAATTTTTTTTCAAATTAAAAACTAATAAAATCTACCAACAACATTTCAAGAAAGATAGAATGGGTTAGCGCTATGCTATCAATTGAAAAAGAATGTTAAATGAAATTAATTTTTAGAGTATAATGAATAATTTTGCATCTCAAAAGAGTCAAAAATTGAAATATGGATAGTAATATTTTATACAAGAAGTTTTTTCCTATAAAATATGAAATAATTACTAAAAAGATGTGTATATTAGAAAATTAATTTTTTTAAAGGCCTCATTTTTATATTTTGCCTTAACACTCCAATTTAGAGGGTGTTTGGCTAAACTTTTATTTTAAACATCTTATAAGCTCCTACATCTTATAAGATATTTTTAGAGCTTATAAGATGTTAGATCTTATTTTTAAAATAAGTTGTTGAAGTGTTTGGATAAAATAAGATGTTGGAGCTTATAAGATGTTAATAATGACAATTTTGTAATTAAAATAGTTAAAAATAAAGGAGTTTATTAAGATCTTAAAAATAAGTTAAGGTCTCCTTACTTTTTCTAAAAGAGCTTATATAAGCTCATACCATTTTATTTTAGGATCTTATAAGCTCTTTTCTAAAAAAATTTACCAAACACTTTTTATCAACTTATAAACTCTTAAACATCTTATAAGATGTTTTGAGGAGCTTATGAGCTCACCCAAACACCCTCTTAATTAAGACGACCTTGTTAAGGAGACTAATTTAAGAAGATATATTTGTTGTTGGAATGTCTTATTATAACATGACGAAACTCGTAGGATGTTTAAGATTGAATTTGAATTCAAAGATTTAGGAGTTAACAATTTTAAGTTTATAGTAATAAATTCATTTTGATTGACTTGTTTTAAGTCATAATGAATTTAAAAAAGTTGGGAGTTATTTTTTCTGCTGTCAGTTGTGGCAGATTTCAGAATATTTTTATTAGATACAAAATTTTCAGATAAAAATATTTGAAAAGATTTTAATATGGAGCTTATATAAGCTCCGAAATGAAGGTGAAAATAAATTCCAAATATAATCATGGAGAACTTAAAATCCAATCAAATCTTCCATTTTTTGATTAAACTCATTTTATCTTTTTTATTATAGCCTACGCCCTGTGGGGTTGCTTTCAATTATACTCTTCACATATAAAATCGTCAAATACCCCTCTGAACTAAAAGAATACTATATTGATAGAAAACTTACCTTACCTTAAATAAAAGAATAAATTCACTTAGTCCCTTGTAGTAGCAAAGTGGCATCTCCACAACCAAATATTATTAATTTGACCTTAAATTTTATTCAACACTAATTTTGTTAAACAAGCTAATTTTCAATTAGGTTAAATTATATATATAGCAAAATATTATTATATTAGTGTACAATGTAGGAAGAAGACATGATATTAACTAAAAAATTATCTCATCTAATTTTTTTATGGCAAGCATCTTATACATATGTATATATATAATGTATTTAAATAATTATTGATGAGGGTGAAAACCATTAACGAGTGTATTGGGCTGAAATTCAATATAATCAACTTGGTGGAGGTCGAGGAGATTGCTTTTGGTGTAACGGGGTCGAGCCCTGCGATCAAGAGCAAACGTCAGGCTAGCTGAGGTGCCATTGGCTAAGGTACTCCAATATTCAAGTCAGTATATATTGACCAGAAGATAGAGCAATAGAGTGAGGGCTTTAGAGTAGTGAATGGCATACCTTGGTGAGGGTTAACAATAGGATATTTATAGCCTTCTTAGTAGGGTTGATATGACTGTGGTGCTCTTATTGAGCAAGAATGGCTCTTGTCCTTATCCGAGAGCTTGAAGTCTTCTCTTGCCTGTGTACTATTTCAAGTGGCGTAGCCTAAGGAAAGGTGGTACACTGGTGGTACGCACTAGCCTAGCACTGTTGAAAAAGGTAGTACTGTGGTGGCATGCGCCACTAATGCGGGGGCACGCCGCTTGGTAGAGCATTTAATATGGCTGAGAGGCTATCGCCTTGGTCTGACCTCCCTGGTCGAGGTAAATACTTCTGCAAGATACCTTCTCAGGCTTCGTGGTTAAACCTTTATGGTCGGATGAGGGACTAGGTATCTTGGTTATGGTCGACCATGATCTAGTTGAGAGACGAACGATGATACTCACTATGATGGGTAAGGCTCATGGGGTCGAGTGCCGGTCGTTGGGCTGCTAAACACCATATTTCTGTCCTGGTTGAGTATTGTTGAGCTGGGCCTGTTGGGCTATCCCATATCATGAGTCCCCCTACTTTTGAGTCCTGATCGAGAGTATAGACAAGAAGGAACTGGGAGTAGCTAACTACTAGAAACTGGGTCCGCTCGACGAGAGTTTGAAGGTATCAACTAGGGTTTTGGTGCATTAAATACGTCAGTTACATTTGGTCATGCGAAGCACAAATGGCAGTTGTGTAATAATTGCAGTCGTTTGGGTTATGGTGCACTGAGACTTATAAATAGGTGCGGTGAAAATCCTTATTTTCCTTTTTACAGCATTCCGGGAGGTCAATTTGATTAACTCACCACACTTCCTGCCAGTTACTCTCTGCTTTAGACTTCTAAACCGCATAAGTAGTTCAGAATCCCTTTGAATGAGTTTAACTTTTGCATTCTCAACCTTATCTTTTTGAAGCAATCATGTTGAATGTGTTTAGCATGAATGATAGTTAAGGTGGGGATAGTGAGACCACCAGGTCAGATGAGGTCCTGACCAGAGGGGTGGGTGACTCAACTAGCGAGTTAAGTAGTTCCTCTGATGACAGCTCGACTTCAAGTAGTTCTAGTAATGAGTGCGTTGCTGCTAGGGGTGAAGTTGGGCCAAGTCAACCCCCGGCATCTCGTGGTCGGCTGTTTACAACTGATCACTACAGTGAAATAGTTTCCAAAGTTACACCTGTTGATCTTGCATTAGTGAGATAGCTTTACCATGTTCCCTTTATATACAAGTTGATTGTCCCCGATCCTTCTGATAGGATGCATCGATCGCCCCTGGGCTGCATTGCTGTATTCAAGGAAGCCTTTAGGTGTGGACTTAGGTTTCCTCTCGCACAGCGCATAGTTGACCTGTTGACAGGCTTCGAAGTTTGTATCACTTAACTCCTGCCCAACTGCTTCTCAACTATATACAGCTTCATCGTGCTGATGCATATATACGACCAACCTCCCATATTTGCCAATTTTTCAAATTTGTTTCATCTTCCCATGTCCCAGAAGTCGGGTAGCACCGACAAGTCAGGCTTTTATTACCTTACTGCTCGACCCCATTGCAAATTTCTTGTTACCCCCGCATCGTCCCATGGGCAAGAATGGAAAAAATGATACCTTTATGTTGGGGCACCTGGAGGTTTCAACATTCCTAGGGGTAGTGGAGAGGGCATGTCGAAATGCCTGGGAACATTACCCCGACCTGGCCTAATACCTTCTTCCAAGATTTAGTTTAATTTGGCTAGATGGAAGCCTCAGGGTACATCGAGGAAAGAAACTTGGTGCTGGCGGGCTTATCCCCAACCCAGCTAGATTTTCCAGCAGACGCTCGACTAGGTAGATTGCATTAATCATTGCTCATTTTCAAATCACTTTTGCTTTTCAAGTTTTTGGTCAATTCTGATGTATGCTGTTTTTGTTTTCATGCAGATCGAGAAAAAATCATGAACTACACTCGAGATCAAGCTTTAGCGCGCACACAAAGGAATCATAGTGCCATCAGAATGCACCTGCTCGACGAGAAGCTACGTCTCAAGCCGCGCCATCGTCGCGTGCTGTGTTGCCTACCTCTACGTCTTCTTCTACTCGTCTAATGGCTCCCTTGGCCCACCTGACTTTTAGGCCGACCTTTAGTCTAGCTGCTATGCATAAAAAACTTATGATCGAGCAAACGGGGCTTATGCAAAAGAAAACTGCCGTGGACAATGGCAAGGGCAAAGTTGGGCCCTTCCCTGATCGGCTATGATATCTTTGGCCATCGAGAGGATGATGCGTTATTTCAATTGATTGACCTGCTATCTCCTTGGTTCGAGATAGATATGGCTGTCCATAACTCTATATCCATGATGATATTAGGGTCGACTGGTTCCTACCGTTGAAGACGATGATAGCTGGTCTGTTCGCATCCGACTAGTAGAAGATATGGACCTAAGCTAAAGGGGCGTTCTAAAACCCATGGCATACCATTCCAATATAGTATGTTTGTAGTCGAGTTATTTTTGTTTCTTCTAGTTCCTTTTATTTCTGTTTTGATAGAATTATGGGCATTGCAGGTTATCCAGCTAGGCTACCATCTTTATAGAAGTCCAGAGCTGGCGCTCGATGACTGTGATAGGTTCCAACAGGAGCATGATGATGTGGATGTGGTGAAGGCTTAGATCAAGTTGCCAAGGCAGAGGTCGAGCTGCTAACCAAGCAGCTAGAAAAGAGGGATATGCAACTCGAAGCAAATGATGCTCAGTTGCTAGCTGCAGTGGCTGAGAGGAGCTCAGGCAAAGAGTTGCTAAAGAAGGTTAAAGTGGAGGCACATACCCATTACGACACTGGTTGAGCCCATAGCTACAGCAGCACTTTACACTTTGCTCGAGGTAAGTTCAACAGGACGCTGCTTATTGTTCGACGAGAGGCGGTACAGTAATTTATGTTGACCTCAGCCTTTCAAGATTCCAGCATCATCTTGTCCATCGACGACTCAAGGGATGCCTTCGAGAAGGATATTAATTAGCTGGAGTTCCTTGCTTATCAAATTCGTCTTGAGGACAGACAGTGACTGAACCCAATGCTCGACGATCAGCTCCGTATATATCTCGGTTCCAATGAGATAGTTCCCGTCGAGGTACCTTTTGCTACGCCTATGGTCGGGGCTGTTGCTGGGTATCTGGCTAGGCCTGAGGAGGTGATGACTGAATTTGATTTTGCCGATGACTTTGGATTTGACATCAGGGATGACAAGATCAATATAGAGAATTTATTCCCTCTAGCTGGGCATCCTTTTTGGGTCGACGAGGCGGGACCTTTTCATCCAGCTCCTGCGGCCCTGTCGGTACTTGCAGCAGTGCTGGAGCAGAAAGTTGAAAGCCTAGCAATAGTAGCAGTGCCATCAAGGGAAAAACTCGATCAGGCGATCGAGAAGGGTGCCCGAGCTACGGGAGCAAAACGAGTTGGATGGAGTTGATTTCTTATGCTGCATTTTTCTTATTTTTGTTCGCCCTGCGAGGCGCATATGGATGTTGAATGTTTCATTTTCAAAATTGTAATAGAATATTTCTTAGGTTTACTGAAATGGTATCTTTTGCTCTCTAAAGTGTGTTATATTTCTACTTTTACTACTTTTCAGTCTCGTCGATTGTTGATTATTAACAAGCAACAATTATGAAAATTTTGATCTCAACCAGGAAATCATATAACGTATCTCTTACTGTAAGAACTGCATTTGAGTCTATTGTCGATTTAGAAATCAATCATCGCAAGAAGTTGATGGAATAAATCCACGCATAGTTTGTTCTCGACTATTTTCGTCGCTATGGAATGAATGTTCTTAGTGAATCAATCAGATGTTGTTGTCGACCATTAGGTTGAATGATGGTCGAATTTTTAATTAAGTTCACCAAGGTTGGCTTGAAGCTGTGACTCATTATATAAGACTACTTAGGGTCGACCCCCGGGTCGACGTTAAATGATTAACCCCTTTTTATTTTGTTGGGCTAAAAAGTATTGATTGTGTGGCTCGAAGCTAGCGCCTAGGTCGACTATGGGGTTGACTATGAACAATTAAGTCATTTATCGATTTGGGCTAATGAGGCCTTTTGTTTATAGTTTGAAACTATCGTTGATTACGGGGTCGACTCTAATTGATCAATTCGTTCGTTAATTTAAGCTAAAAACCATTGTTCCATGATTTGAAACCGTCATCGACTATGGGGTCAACTCTGAACAATTAACTCTTTCGTTAATTTGGCTAGAAGCCTTTGTTTTGCGATTTGAAACTGTCGTCGACTACAGAATTGACTCCGAACAATCAACTCATTCGTTGAATTGGTCTAGAAGCATTTGCTTTGTGGTGCGAGCATGTAGTTGCCAAAATGTGTGCGATTTTATTGATATGAGGTCAAGGAAGCTTATTGCCATTCATGTCCGTGAGTCAATATGCATTATGCTTTGCTACCTTGACCGCTGAGTATGGTCCCTCCCATTTCGGGTCGAGTTTTCCCACATTCTTCGATACTTCAACCTTTTTGAGGACAAAATCGCCACTTTAAAATTTCTTGGTCGAACTCCTTTGTTATAGTGTTGCACCATCTTCGACCTGTATCTCTGTATGGATATGTATGCTTATTGATGGAGCTCGTCCATTATCTTTAGGTCTAATTTTCTCTCGAAGTTATTTTTGATCGGTTTATAATGGATCACTCGAGCAATGTGTTGTATGACTTCTACCAAAACAATCGCTTCAGATCCGTAGACCAAATTGCAAGTGTTGTGACTAGTGGTTGTTTGAGGGGTTGTTTTGTATGCCCAAAGCACCCTAGGGAGGTCATTTGCCCAGCTCGCGCCAGTCCCTTCCAATCGAGCCTTGAGGTGGTCTAGGACAATCCTATTCGTTACCTCTATTTGGCCATTGGCTTGTGGATTTCCAACTGATGTGAAATGTTGTCGAATCTTGAGGTTCTCATACCAGCTCCTCGTATTTTGCTTTGGAATTGTGTCCCATTATCTAATATTAAGACTTTGGGCAGACCGAAATAGTAGATAATGTTCTTCCATAGAAAACTCTTGATGGCCGCATCGGTTATCTTGGGGACTGCCTCTGTTTTGACCCACTTTGTAAAGTATTCAACGGCAACGATCATAAATTTCCTTTACCCTATTATTTTCAAAAAAGAACCGACTATGTCGATCCCTCAATGATCGAATGGCCATGTGATCTGTACGTTCACCATCGATGCTGCAAGCTAGTGAGGTATGTTCGAGTGGACTTGGCAAGAGGGGCATTTCTTGGGAAAATCGATTGCATCCTGAAGTAAAGTTGGCCAGAAATACCCATATTTAATGATTTTGTTTGCCAGTGATCGTCCTCCTAAATTATTACCGTAGATACTCGAATAGACTTCATATAGGACTTCACGGGCTTGCTCTGGAGTCAAACACCTCAGCAGTGGTCCCGAAATCGGCCTCCTATAAAGCTGGTCGTGCTCGTTGAAGCCGAAGTTGGCTGTTTGGCCTTTGAGTCTGCATGCCTCGCTTTTGTCCTCGAGAATTATACATTTTTTTAAATAGGATTTTATTGCATCCTGCCAGGAGGAATATACTTTTTCGATCTGCCCCATTAAATTCTGGTCAAGGTCACCTATAGTGGGTTTGCAATCGACTAGAAATGTGATCGTCCTGTCTCCGGTCTCTTTAGTCAAACTGGCAAAAGGGCATCGGCTCGCTCATTCTCTGATCGAGGAATTTAGCTGAGGGCGAATGTTTTGAACTGTTACTACAATCTCTTCACCTCAGCCAAGTACTTGCTCATTGTAGACTATTTAGCTTCAAAGTTCCTGTCAACTTGCTCTGCGACCAGCTGGGAATAGGTGACGGCTGCAAGCTATTAGACTCCCTTACTTATTTCCATCCTCATGCTAGCCAGGAGAGCTTCATATTTTGCGTTGTTGTCCATGATAGGGTAGTCAAGTTTGATTGCAAAGTCGTATTCTTCACCTTGTGGTGACCATAGAGAAACACCGATTCCTCTACTGTGGTTTATTTGATCGGGCAGGTCGAGTTTCTCAGCAACAAAGTTGGCTAAGACTTGGGCTTTTATAGTAGTTAGGGGTTGAAACGTGATGTTGAATTCACCCAGCTTGATTGCCCACTTAGTTAATCTTTCTGACGTATCTGGTTTGGAAAGCACTTGTTTTAATGGTTGATTTGTCAAGACTATGATAGAGTGAGATTTGAAATAAAGCCGCAATTTCCTGGCCGCAGTGACCAGGGCAAGGGTGAATTTCTTGATCTCCAAATAGTTATGCTCGGGACCTTGTAATGCTTTGCTACAATAGTAGACAGGTCGATGGGTGCCCTTTCTAATCGAAACCAAAACTAAACTAATAGATGTCGAAGAGACTACTAAATAATGTATAGAACTTCTCCAACCTCAGGTTTGGCCAACATCAGTGTTGATGAGAGGTAATGTTTTAATTCAACCAGGGCTTGGTTGCACTGCTCAGCCCACTGGAAACCTAATTTCCTTACATTCCTTAGGATCTTGAAGAATGGTAAGCTCTTGTCGGCTAATCGTGCAATAAACCTTCCCAGCGCGACGATCCTATCGACCAAGTACTGAACGTCTCTAACTGTTTGAGGAGGTGTAATGTCTAAAATGGCCTGGATCTTTTGTAGGTTTGCTTTGATACCTCTCTGGCTGACTATGTAATCTAGAAACTTGCCTCCTATAACTCCGAACATACACTTAGTAGGATTGAGCTTAATTCCAAACGCCCTTATTATTGCAAATGTATGATTGAGGTCAGTCAGATCATTTTTTACTTTTCCTGTTTTGACAATCATGTCATCGATGTAAACTTTCATGGTTTTCCTTATATCATTTTTTAACATAAAATTCACAAGTCTCTGATAAGTTGCACTTACATTTTTAGCCTAAACGGCATAACCAGAAAATAGTATACCTTCTTGGGGATGACGAAAAAGGTCTTGTCCCTATCCTCGGGTGCCATGAAGATTTAGTAATAACCTTGAAATGCATCCATCATACTTAGCAAATCACAACCAGTAGTAGAATCTACTAACAAATCTATACGAGGTAGGGGGTAAGGATTTTTAGGGCAAGTTTTATTCAAATTAGTGAAATCGTTACACATTTGCCACTTTCCCTCATTCTTGAGGACAAGGACTACATTACAAAGCCAACTTGGATATTGAATCTCTACAATGTATCCTGCCTCTAAAAGTTTGTTGAACTTCTCCTCGATAATTTGACATCATTCAACATTGAAGGTTCTTATCTTCTGCTTTACTGGCTTGAATGAGGGGTCCATATTCAAGCGGTGGATGATCACACTAAGGTCAATTCCTTGGAGGTCGGAAGCCTTCCTAGCAAAAATGTTAATATTTCTTCTGAGAAAATCGACCATAAGATACTCTTGTTAGGGTTCCGTAGCTTTAGCTCGATTATCTTGAACTCAACGATGGACTCAACACTGGTCTCTTCCAACTTCTATTGTTTGCTTGATTGGCCCTCCTCAAGTTCCGCTACAGGGCGTTCTCCAAGGGTTTTAGCTTGGGTTAGGCTTTTTGTTCCTTTACGCAGACTGAGATCATGTAACACCACCAGGATTCTTTCATGTTGCAAAGGAGTTCACTTGTCCCGATAAATGTTGAAAATTTGACCTTCATATGATAGGTCGAGACGACAACATGGAAGTCATTCAAAGCTGGTTGCCCAATGATGACGTTATAAGCGAATGGCGCGTCGACGACTAGGTAGTTAACCATAAGAGTTTTGCGCCTAGGAGCTTCCGTAAATGATGTAGACAGATTTATCAATCCCTCAGGGATGATTTTCGATCCCCCAAACCCAATAAGAAGGGTTCGTACAAGCTCAAACTTCAAATTGCCTCATTTTCTTCAAGGTTAACAGGAAAATAATATTTGCTAAGCTCCCATTGTCGACCAATACGGCCAGGGGTCAATCCAACTTGCTATCGACTCTTTGATTTCGACGTGGGAAAGGTTGGCGTTGGAGAAGGGGATTGGCTGAGAGCTGGTCGGAAGCTGGTAGAGTGTCTCAACCAGGGAAGATTTCGTGGATTCTAGTTTGCGCTGGTTCTGTCTCTTGGCTGACTTCAAGCCCTGCCCAATCGAACTTCCGACAGTAGTGTCAATTACTCATTTGACGGGTGGGCGGGGATATGGATGGGCTTCTCCCTTTGTCTTCCTTCCTCGAGCTAGCCGACCTTTTTCTATGGGGAATCTGATTGGTTTTGCCTGCTTCCTGAGTCGCTTGCTCATCGAAAAATATTTTTAGATGGCCTTGTCGAATTAGCTTCACGATCTCATCTTGGAGATTGAAAAAGTCTTCCGTGTCATGGCCCTTCTGTTGATGAAAATGGTAGTACTTCTTGGACCTCTTCATAGCTTTTGTCTCGATTATTTTCTTAGGTTTTTGAGGTGGTTGTCATGTTGGATGGCGAACAACATCTCATTTCTTGTAGCATTAAGTGGAGTGTAGTTTATGGAATCGTTTGATCGGAGATCGATGCCCGTCCTTATGCTGATGGTCATTTTTTTCTTTGACCTTCTTCTTGTCGATCTCAGAATTACTATACTTGAGCTTGTTCATATCTTCCTGAGTCATGTACCTTTCTGCAAGGTCGAGCAACTCTTCTATTAACTTAGGCCACTTCCTGACCAAAGTATTGGCACATTCCTTATGACGAAGGCCCAAGAACAGCATATCAATCAAAAACTCGATCTGTAGGCTGTCAATCTTTAGGACCTCGATGTTAAACCTGGTAAAGAAGTTATGAAGGGATTTCCTCTCATTCTGTTTAACAGTGTGCAAATGAGTATGAGGGAGCTTCACTTTCCTCCGGCTAGCAAATTAGTGTAAAAACGTATCGCATAGCTAATCGTATGAGTAGATCGACACCGGTTCTAGCTTCACAAACCAATCAAGTGAGATTCCTTGGAACGTGGTCACCAACATTTTGCATAGATGTACTCGTTGTGCCCATGTAACTATATCATATGCTTGAACTGTAGTAGGTGCCTATTTGAGTCTATCGAACCATCGTACCTGGGCAACCCGATCGAAACTTTGGCGTCGACAGCAACCCGCTCGTCAATGATCTCTTTTATAAATGACAATTCCCTCTCATGATCAAAATGGTGGTGCCATCATAATGGGGTTTGCTATCAGTGTTCCTCTTCGAAATCTCTTTGAGTTGTCAATTCAATTGTTTACTTGACAAGAGACTTCTTCTCATTCTTCTCAATCAACCTGCATTAGGTTCTTGTTCATCTGTTATCTCGCACACTCAACCATATCCTGTTGCAGGGCTCGAAGGGGTCAAACACCATGGTCGACGAAGTTTGCAACTTCTTCATGGGGGTTTTGCTGGGCTTCTTCTCTTGGAAATTGCCCGGGACTATCTTCTCGTTGGGTAGATGATCGTCTGGCCTTCGGTTGGCCCCTATCTTCTCTAAGGGATCTTTCCTCATACTGAGTGAGTTGGGGAGTAGTGCTAGCAGCTGGCCCAAGTTGAGTGTTATGTTAATTGAGGACAGCTGATAGTTGAGCAGAAATTTGAGCAAATATCTGCTTGTTTATAAAGTGCATGAGTTGAGGCATGGTCAAGGTGACAACTTGTTCTGCCTGGGCATTGGGTCTTGCCATATCTTGTTCCGTTGAGGTCCAAGATGAGGGGATAGAGATCTTTTGTTCTCCTTCCTTTTGAAAATAGCTCCCCTAGTATTCACCATTCTTTTGATTGCGGACTCAAGTTTCCCACAGAATGCGCCAAATGATAAGGGTGAAAATCATTAACGAGTGTATTAGGCTAAAATCCATTATAATCAACCTAGTGGAGGTCGATGAGATTGCTTTTGGTGTAATGGGTCGAGTCCTACGATCAATAACAAACATCAGGCTAGCCAAGGTGCCCTCGGCTAAGGCACATTGACCCTCAAATCAGTATATATTGACTAAAAGTTAGAGCAGTAAAGTGAGGGCTCTAGAGTGATGAATGACATACTTTGGTGAGGGTTTGCAATGGGGTATTTATAGCCTTCTCAGTAAGGTTGATATGACTACGATGCCCTTGTTGAGTAGGAATGGCTCTTGCCTTTACCCGAGGGCTTTGAAGTCTTTTCCAGCTTGTGTACTATTTCAAGTGGCGCAGCCTAGGGTAAAGTGGTACACTGCCGGTGCACACTAGCCTAGCGCTGTTGACAAAAGTAGTACTACAGTGGCATGCACCATTAATGTGAGGGCATGCTGCTTGGTGGAGCAATCAATGCGGCTGAGAGGTTGTCGCCTTGGTTCAACCTCCCTGGTCGAGGTGAATACTTCTGCAAGATACCTTCTTAGGCTCTGGTCAACAAGATATAACCTCGTTGTGGTTAAAATTTCATGGTCGGATGAGGGACTAGGTATCCTGGTTATGGTCGACCATGATTTGGTCAAGAGGCGAATAACAGTACTCGCTATGATGGGTAAGGCTCATGAGGTCGAGTGCCGGTCGATAGGTTAGTTTTATTGGTAATTAGACCGCTAGACACCATATTTCTATCATGGTCGAGTGTTGTTGGGTTGGGCCTATTGGGTTATCCTATATCAATTATATTCTCTAAAAAAACATCATATTTTGCTACTTATTTTTTTAGATTTAATAGATAATTAATTTATGTCTAAATTTAGTATTAAATAAAATTTGGACTTAACTTAATGGACGTTTGATTATGGGTTGGGCAAAACACTGTACAGTTTTGCAATAGATGGGCCAAAGTGAATATATCTTTATATTCAACTTAAAGTATTCTAATATTTGCATCTATCTTTGTTAATTGTTTTCATTTAGAAGGATATTTGAAGATTTGTTAATAAAGAAGGATAATTGATATCAAATTCGTAGTCGAGGGGTAAAATAAATGTAACTCTTATTTTTAATCATATAGTATATAATGAAATTAAAATTATCAGACATCTTACAATCCATGTGAGCTTATTCTGTCCAAACAAATTGAGAACTTATATTTAAGATAAAATTTATATTATATAAATTCTAAAAAAGTTGTACATCTTGGAAACTTTCGTTTTCTCATTTTATTTGCACACATACATATGCATCTATAGTTTGTTATGTTTCAAATTTCAAATCTCACATATATAAATATGATGATAATATCACTCGACCAATTAATCACTTGACAGAAACTTTAAACCACAACTTCATGAGTTTCTTCGAGGAAATAATAACCCTAATGGGCTGATTGAGCTGGCTAACATAAGGCCCAAATAATTGCATTTTAGACGTTACTCTCATGTCTAGCAGGTTTGCAATTTATTTCAGATTCAAGCCACTGGATATTATGAGGGGCCATTTAATTCAATAGACGGCTAGTAGCTGGTATTGTTATATTGGCATATTAGGTAAGATTAGGAATAGTGTAATGTCTTGTTTGATGTGGGTGATTGCACTACATTATTCACATCACTAAAATCTAGCCCAATCGCCAACTTCTGTTTGATTCAATACTCTATTTTGTATTTTAACTATTCTACCCCCCCAAATAAATCCATCCTCCAAAGTAAAACTCCCTTCTTTAAACCTATAGGTAAGGCAAATTTTCAGACTTGCGAAATGTAAGCTCCAACAAACATTTCCAAACTCCTATTCACACGAGGAAGCTTTAACAAATGATTTGTGTATGCACCAAGATGATACATTTATTTTGGGTAAATCTTCTTTCCCGCACTTGTAAATTACCCTGATGTGTTATTAAACCTAATTTTACCTTCGTTCTGTCACTGCAGTTACTGAGGTAAGCAATCCTCCAACAGGTTTTACTATTTCGGCTATATTCTTAACGAACGGACATGACTGTTGAAGTAAGCACCAACATTTTTTGGGTATGAGTTGCAGCCATTTATATTTTGAAATTCAGGTTTTGTCAAAATGTATGTCTCAATCTGATTTTTGGAAGGCCGATTATGTTTAAGCAGTCGAGTTTAGTAGATCAATAGTTAGATTGATGGTGTATTAGGGATGTGGTTAATGGTTTTCTACCCCGCCGACAATGTTGTATATTGACCAGTACTTTAATCAGATTCGATCCTGGGCTTATGTCGACTCCTCAGGATTGTCATCCTTCTTGCGTATTTGTTTTTCCTTAACTTGATATGTCTGTTAGTTTTTCCATTAACTTAATTGCCGCCGGATGTATGAGACATTTTTCTTGGTTGTGGCAAATGCAACAGGAAGCAGACTATTGAATACATACTGTGTGAAATTAGTTGTAGTTGGGGGTGTTGTTGCAATATGTCTGTTTCCTCTAACTTAGTTGCCCGATTTGGATCAGATTGAATATGCCTTGGGTTATAATGAATGATTACATGTATTGCCTATAGACATTATCTGGGACGCATCCAGTAAACTATGTCATTGTGCTAAAATGTAATTTATGTATAATGTATGGCATAGTTTCATGTGGTTTAGGTAATGTTTACAGATATCTCAGCTGTTTACATTGAAAAAATGAGCACTTTTTACTATCGTTTAACTACATTACTAAATCTGTACGTAGTGTTTTTAAAACCAAAATATTTCCACAATTAGGTTATCAGATTCATGCATCATATGACTATAGACACCTTAAATGACCACGGATCATATGGACTTTAACAAAGCAGAAGATACAGAGGTGTATCTTTCTTTATTATAAATTTTCCCAATCATCTTTGGTTTAACTACATGGTACTTTCTGTGCAGCCTTTGGTGGTGCCACTTGGTCCATTCCTTAACATAATATATGGCTTGTAGTTATAATATATGTATTGCAATATATATTACATGGTATGCAGTTTCTAGTTGAGTGATGTGTTACAAAGTTCCAACTTTATTTTTATGCTTAACTTGGTAGGCTATCATGCAAGTGATGGAATCGCCAAATTGTCAATGCAGTGCAGGCCCATTGGTAATTCGCCAATCTCATATGTCTAAGAACCCTGGAAGGTAGTTCTATAAGTGTCCCACTGGGGGTAACCCCAAAGGGCACTTTATATGGTGGGATGTATACCACTGAGTCTGTTAGCAGAAGGGGTGTGGAAACTTTGGACCCAAGGCATCATATTCAGATTCTTTCATCCCTACTGAGCAACACCATTCTCCACCAATTCCTAAAGACAGAACATTCCATGAACGTGATACTATTGAGGAAACTGATAGAGGTTCAAGTTTCCTTACAGGTCCGTCTATGCAATCCCTTGTACCGACATACTTAAAGTCGCCCCATCCCTTCAGATTAAGAGTGCACTTCTATTGTGTGGATGTGTTGGTTGTGGTATTGTTATGATTGTTGCCTTTATGGGCCTATTTATAGGAGTGTTGATTGGCAAATTGGTGTTGTAGGGACAACTGTTAGTGGCTAAATCTTGTATAAATTTAGTATCTTGAAATATGAGGGTCCACTTAGTATACATGAATACATATTGGTTAACTTTTGTACCCCGTGGCCCTCAATTTTGGTTGAAGACTCCTGTTTTATGTTGAATTGTGTAACAAATTGTTATTTTAAGGTTTTGCTTAGGGATATGAATTTATGAAGTTATACTTATTTGCCCCGATTTGCTATTAGTACAATCCCCTTGTTATTAGCTTCTTCTAATCCGGTGATTTGTGTGTATTATCCCTTATGAAACCACACAGTTACCTCACTGTTTACACATAATTACCTTTTAACATTAGGACTGTCCATGTATTCAGACTCCCAAAGATATGTGTGTTTGAGTGTATTGAATTTTACAAATAAAGAGGAAAAGATGTTAGTTTTCATATTTTGCTTAAGGTGATGTGTAGTTTGTAGAGCATGAACTTAATGGCCAACTCGTATGATTATGGAGCACTTGGTGACATTATTCTTGCTTAAAGTAATCTCTGCCACGTCTAGAGTCACATTCAATATGATGAATTAGAAGGCTGAATGCCCATGCTACGTGCTTGGTCAATCAGCAGCTACTTGGACAGCGCCCGTACAACGTGCTTCATGCGGCATCATTTAGTGCATGCATGAGTTCAATCTTTATTTCAATTTGCAGTGCCTTACATGACAAGATTTCGTTAGTGTATACGAAATGATCAGCTTTTACTTTTCTTTTCCTATTCTCATCTGCCAAGCAAACCATCAATTGCAGATCTAGTTTTTAATTTTTTTTCAAATGAGAAATTCACCAATCACCGTCACATCGGTTCACGGGCGGCTAGTACAATACATCTTACTTATTTAAGACCATTTCGAGCATAATGTTGGTAGTGCTCCCATTATTCCGAACCCAAATGTTTGGCATACAAATTTTGCCTAAGATACATAAGCTTACCCTTCAATTAATGGCCCCGAAAAATCCCTAATCTCAATCACAAATTCTACATTTGGCCCCATGGGTTGAGGAGATCGACAAAGAGTTCATACGCCGACTAGCCCAATACGTTCGGTTAGATGGAAGATCACTACGTTGCTCCGATGTTGATGTGATTAATTCAAGCATCGACTTTGTCAACACTACATTTGGGACTTCCTTTTCATATAAAGATGCCAGCACTCGTTTCAAATACCTTCAGCAAAGACATATAGTCTTTGGGTATTTAATTTCACTCAATCCAGTGACGTATGACGAAAGCGTTAATGTCGTCAGAACGGAACCATATATTTGGGACTATATTACCATGGCAAGTGTTATATTAATATTAGTATATCAAATGATTATCCTATACTATGTAATTTTCATATCCGATTATTTTTCTATTTTGTAGAAGTGTTCACTGTCGGAAGCATACATGATGAAAGGAAAAGCTAATTGGAATGAATTGTGTGAGATTTTTGGCCCTCCTAAGCCCATCGATGTATTCGGAGATAAGGATGTGATACAGATTTCTGATAACAGTACCGTGGTGCCTAGTCCTCCAATTACAAACGTCGTTAACGTGGTGCACGGGACCACGTCACCCATGAAATTATCTTCATTGGACACTAGTTTCTGGAATAACCTAGGAAGAGTATATGGGCATGAAGATGGAAGCCAAGAGTCGGTGAACTACACCACTTCCCCACCTTTGTCAAACCCGTTTGTCCCGCGCTTGCTGTTTCTATGATAATAGCTGGACTAGAGGTAATGATGGTGAATATGTTGGCATCATGAATAACTACCTAAGCAATGAGCTAGTGAGCTCAAATGCATCTACCAGTCGGACTCTCAATCACCACGGCAAGTAGTGATGTTTTTCCAATTACATTATGTGAAAAATCTAGGATACCTCATATTTGTTCTCCTATTTTCGTTCTTAATTATCATAAGCGGTAAGTGATATTATGATTTGATTTGTAGTGTCGGTCGCTGTTGTTGCAATTTAATGGCCCAGTCTTAATTAATGTGGCTTCTTATAGCTACTAGTTGTAGAAAATTAACTGATCATAATTAAGTATAATTTGTCCCTTTTTATGATATAATAAAGTATTATTTATCTTTATTGATTATTATTTAATTGTTTGATTGTTCTTTTTAATTTCCACTATGTTGTTTTTTCCGTGCTCATGCTCTACATTGTTGAGTACTTCCTTTCCTATATGCCTATAGAGTTTCTTCAAATGCATGTTTACTATATTTTGCCAACACATGTACTGTGTTGGCAATAGCATTTTAGTCTCTTTCTTGTGCTATTGAGTACATTTACTTTATTTTGCTATCAAATATTTATTCCAACATTTGTAGAAATCATTAAATTAATTTCAAATAGCCCTTAATTTTTTTATTACATTTTGCTTAATTTATGCAATTTACACTTTTTGTAACAAACACTCTTAAAATCCTTTTGTATTCTAGTATAATTTACCTTAATAATGCATCTATCAGATATATAAAAATTGAATGGGTCTGTCATTGGGATCTACTGGAATATATGTCCTTGTTATTTAATTTGGTATGCATTGAACTATCACACAAATAAATTAATTCATATGGCAATTAAACCGTGTTTATTTTGACACAATGCTTCTAAGCTCTATGTGCACACTTTAAATATATCTATCTATCTATCTATCTATCTATCTATCTATATATATATATGATATGTGTGTATATATATATTATTAAGTCCAATACACGTTAATAGTAGTTAACGTAATTAAATTTCATCTGGTAATGGGTTTTGACCAAAATAAAAAATGATAAAAAAAAAGGAAAGATAGAAAGCTTTATGCCTTTTTGGAAATGGCCTCCTTAACAACAATTATCGTATTGGGTAATAAGCATACTTTTAGTTAGACTTACATAATCCATTATCATATTCACTGATTGTCTTGCCCTACTATGCATCCAATAAGCCACCTCTGTCACATATATATATATTTTTTACATAAATACACACTATCCTATTTAAATATATCTCAACATTATCAAGTTTAAAGCATACCAAAAAAAGCACACAATAATCAGGCTTCTTGCTAAGCACAATACACAAGTGGGGCACCACGATCGTTGTTATCACAATCTAAGCAACATAAATTGTTTATACACCAACAATAGTTTCAAAACAAAAAATGTGCAACTAATAGTGAAGTTGTCAAGTGGTAGATTAACAAAATACTACAGCAGAAATTGATCAATAGGCACGGAACATATGTTTCGGCAGACAAACTCCCAGTTGTAGCTTAATGGAATAGTTGGTTTTGCATGCTACACTAGTGTATTTAAGCCCAAATGATTATCATATTAACCTGGAAATGGAATCATATATGGAGTTAGATTCAATGCTAATAAACACAACACCAACAAAGGTTGTCAGTAACAGTCTCATAAGCAGAATATTTCTGCACTATTTCCTCAGTTACAACAGGTTCACATATGGACGCATTTTCGAAAATTGCATCCTTACCTATTAACGCCAATATAAATTTGACTAATAAACATGACTAATAAACATGACAGCTATCTTAAATGGTTGCACAAGTACCATAAATGAGGCAATACTCACAAACATCTTAGTCGTCACCCGTGGTAGGTTCGAAGTCCACCATTTAGGATAGGTGGACAAAATGCGCCCTTGCCTCTTTAGGTATTCCCCAGAAGCCATCCATGTCGAGTTTATTGTGGCACAAATGATGAGTTGCCATTATCTGATCATCAAATGATAGGTTGGGTATATCACTAAGCGCCTTGAATAGGGATGTCCTCAATGAGGGGTCCAAATCAATTGGTGGCCCAGTTGTCTGACATATCTTTTCAGCTATCGACCCCATAGTTGTCTTGGTTTCCTCGATTAAATTCCCCATCATCTTCTCCAAATGATCTGTGCCTGGATCGGTCCTTTTACGCTTTCCAAAAGATGAAGACTTCTTCCACCCACTCGATTGGGGTGGTGTCATGGAGACAGCATCAATAACAGCAATTTGCACAGGAGTTCCAATCGGTGGTGTATCCTCATTTTCAGCAGACTTCTCACAAGCTTCAGCATGTGACCCATGTAATAACTCTTGAACGATGTCAGCAACGTCAAATGCCTGATCACCAGTAGCCCTGTCGTTCCTAAATATCTCAACCCAACTACTCTACCATGGGTGTAGCTTGCCTCTCAGCTTTGCGGCATCAG
The DNA here is from genome assembly GCA_018894105.1 of Jacaranda mimosifolia. NCBI lineage: Eukaryota > Viridiplantae > Streptophyta > Magnoliopsida > Lamiales > Bignoniaceae > Jacaranda > Jacaranda mimosifolia. Next base: position 31,063,540 of record CM032126.1, read on the forward strand.
GTTGGACCTTTCACAATAGAAAGCAATTGTCATTTCACTCACCCATACACATAAATGATTAGGGACAAATGAAATATGATATTTACCTTCACATAATTTGACCAACATGATTTAGACTCAACAATAATCATATGGGTGCTAGGGTCCATTGTAGCATCCCCTCATCCACTACAACTTATGATACCCCTTAGTATTGAATACGCCTTCTTCCACACCTATAGTTTCGATCTAATATGCTTCACGAGGATTGTACCACCAGAGAACTTTTCAAGCAGCATGGACTCCATCCGTACCATGTAGCCACCCTTGAATGACCTATTGCGTTGCCATCCATTAGCCCGCGAGCTCTTCAATGCATGGATAAGGGCCTTCTCCTCCTGATGTGTCCAAAAACGGCATGGGACAGCCAATCCTTTGAATGACCTATCAGTGCTTTGTGATGAGCAACCAGATTGCACCATGAACTGTTTCAAGATAAGGCATACTAATTAGTAATGAAAAAAATTAAAATGTTACATCAACAAATGAAGAATTAATTCAACAGAAGAATAGATGATCGAATGAAACACAAAAGAACATGTTGATGGAAAGCGAGATGATATCTAATATTAGTATAATCACACCTTCAAATAAGTGTTTCATAATAGGTCTTGCAGCAGAAAACTAATTATTTACACAAAAGAAGACATAAACATCAAGCGTACAGTGAAGTGTACAATCTAATCAGAAAGGTTAACTAAATCTTTGATAAATATTATGATCAGTACTACAATTGCACACTGAAATCTAACTCATTATTCGGGCCCCTTTCCATGAAGCATACATATTGGCAGCCAAAGTATCACGCCAATTGCTCTACTCTGACGAACTCTCGATACTCTCAATGTAGTCAACCTCTATTGGTTGACTTGCCTCTTCGGCATCAAATATACTATTCTCCATACGGTCGACCGTCATTTGCTGGTGAATATAATTGTGCAAAAGTGCACAGGCGAGAATTATCAAGTTCTGTTCTCTAATTAGGTAGAAAGTAGTAGGCCTTATGACCGTCTATCGCCCTTTTAGAAGTCTAAATGCCTTCTCAATAATATTCTGAACCCTTGCATGCTTCATGTTGAAATACTCACATGCATTTTGAGGTGCAAGCGTTCCTTCACTCCCTTCATCTAGATGGTACCGCACTCCACGATATGGAGTCAAAAAGCCTTTTGAGTTGGCATAGCTGACGTCACATAGGTAATAGTTTCGTACATGAGTATGAATAACATTATGAAATGGCAAAAGCTATCAATTCACGCAAACAATGGTCAAACCATATTGGGGGTGAAACAAAGATTCGCATACCATGAGGCACTTGAAGACCATTATGTTTGTTAACCGTTGCACGTAATACCCAACTATTTGCAGCAGAACCCTCCCATCCTACAAGGACATACATGAAATTCATCTCACAGTTGCATACACTTAGTACGTTCATTGCAATCTCGCCCTTTCAACTTTTGTATCAAGTTTTTTTAGTACATGGTATGCGTACCGATATGTACGTGCCATCAAGTGCACCAAGACAACCCTGAAAATGAAGATTGCGAGGTTCAAAGTTGGAAAAAGATTAAGGAAAATTAAGACAAGTAGAAGTACATGAGCATATAAAAAACTAACCTTGAAGCATCGCCAAGTGTCATTACTATAATATCGTCCACAGGCTGGGGGTCAGCAAGGAAGAGTGGACAAATTTTCACAACTGTGCTAAGGCATTGCTTGAAATACTTACTGATAGTTTGACCCGATCTCTTAAAATTATGCTTAACAATCCTATTCTTCTTATGATGAGCTAGAATAGATAAGAAAGTCGCTACCTTCTCAAGTATGCCAACAAATTTCTCAAATCGAAGCCCACCAACATGTTCCAATAAATAGCACAGCTTCCAAAAGATACTTCTATCTATACAGAGATTATCTATACACGCCATATCACTATCCTCTACAATTGCTTTCAATGTTTTAATTGATTAGGAATTTTGCTAATCACGCTCTCCTAACACTACTACACCTATTGCGATGTCTCTGAACATGTATAACGTACTCTCGATAAAGCAAATATATGCAAAGAATTCATCGTAGCAAAAAGAAATAAATCCACAGCAGTGTACGAATGTCGTATCACGGTCCATTTCAATGTCCTACAAAAAAATCTAGAATGATATGTGAAAGCGAGTGATAAAGTATAGCAATATGTACAGGGTACATATGCTTTCAAACACAAATCATAATTTAATAAGCACATATAGTTGCTAAATGACTAAATTACAAAAAATATGGAAGTCATTCCGTTTATGCAGGATGGGACCTTGTGGGCTATGGTTTGTGCAAGTGAAACTGAAGAACAACATAAGCCATCTTTAATTGCAATGAAGGAAGAAATAATAACAAGCAAAAGTACCAGCTCCAACAAACAACTTTGTAAGGCAAACACAGAAAAGTACCACCTAATGAAAACAAAAAAGGACACTTATAGATACAAGAATGTGCTAAAATGAAATGTTAAGAAGAGTTCAGATATTGCGTTCTCCAACACCCTCTATTTTTATTATATGATCAAATGACCATATTTTATTATTGAAGAGTTTTTTTCAATTCAATATATTCACCATGTCCCTTTTGTAAGCTAGATTGATCAGCCAGCCACACAAGCAAGGTTGATACAATCACTTGAAAAAGTGGGTACAGAAAGATTTGGAAATAGGCTTGTTGGATGAAATCTCTTTCCAAAAGAAGTACACTATATTGAAAGAAAGGACTTCTGGTACAAAGTTAGTGATTCCTAATTATAAAGTCATTGTGCCACCATTGAGGAAAGCAAGTCATTCTTATGAGGTATCATTTAATTAATACACCGAGGACAAGGAGAAGTAGTGTTTTTGGATAGAAGTTGGCCACTAAACTATTATGACATCTGAATAACCAAATTATACTACCAAACACCATTTTCTTAAAGGTAGTATCCATCATGTTATATTCAACAAAATATTGTGACATCTGCCGAGCAGGTGATGCTAAAAAAGTTATGATCCCTACATAGTATGCTAGTTAAACCACTAGTCCCCATTCAATTAACCAAAGCAAAGTGCCCATGCTTATTATTATGTAAATGCAGTAAAAAAGTCATTATCCGGGATTAATAGTTTTATATGTACAACAAGAAGGGAAAAAATATCTAAAAAAAAAAGAATAGAACACTGTATGACTCAAATAAGAGTACCATCTGACGGAGTTATTTACCTTATAAAATTTGGCCAGAATCGATACCTCATTCACAATCAGATACAACGTCAAGAAGAAGGGTTTTCCTTGCATAATCTATTATATGGAATGGGAATATGAAAACCACAAATGAGGATTTTGGGTCAAAATGGGCAACTATTATTAACTTGAAAGCCATGAAAAAAAGTGATTCTTAATCTATACCTCAATTAGTTAACGATGGGGACGCACTTTATACAGCCTTCATGTGTCTGTTGCCCCGTTTGTTCAAGCTTTAGAAGCTCAGATAGTTGCCTACACCTAATAGACGACAACACGATACAAGTTGCAAAAAGAAAAAAAATTAACAAATCAATATGAAAGGGTTAGGGCTCAAAGAAACAGCAATGAAAAAAACAAGATAGACAAAATAAAAAGAGTAGTTTGGCAATAGGCCATTGCAGTATCCCTTTTGAAGCATTGCCGGAGGGTTAAAGCTCTAGTCTTCTGCCCTTGGTTTGAATTTGTGATCTTCGGATTTTGGTTTTGATTTTGGACCTATGTGGGCGCTAAGGGTTTTGGGTAGGGCAAGGGCGGAAAATTGCAGATCTTGTATCTGGGCAAACTTGTCTTGTGCATGGGTTGCCGGGCCGTGTGGGGGGTGCGATTGTTTAGTTGCACCCCCCAGGTGCGATTTCAATCGCGTCTAATCTACCTCAACAGTAACGGCTCGTTGCAAATTTCAGGCCGGCCCCCATTTCTAATAGCGTAAATCAAACATGCAACTACCCTCCATTAGCTGTATCACTTGAGGCTATTAGATGGAATCAAATGGCCCATTAGCAAATAACTAATTTTAGGATGGAAAATTGTTTGAAATTGTTAGGTTTAAAAAAAAATAGAAAAGGAAAAATTGATAAGCCCAAACACTTCAAACCATATTGTATTATCAGAAGCACATACAACAACATTCCCTATCTCTATCTATCTCCCTCTAGCAAATCTGCAAAACTGGAAGCATAAACTAGGGCTCCCCCCCACCCGCGCACGAAGACCCCTCATCTCTCTCTAGCATTACTAATTTTTCTTCCAAATTATTGGTATTGATCTCTTGTTTTAGTTTTTTTGTCATAAATTTTTTTTTTATTTTAGATTTGTTGAAATAATTTTTGATTTTTTTCACATTTGCAAGTTGTTATTCGAAGAATTTTATCATCTCTCATAAGGACTCGACCATTAATCTTCAGGTTTTCCAATTTATATTTATCAATTCCAGAATTTTGTTCTATTTTTGTTTTATTTCAGCCTTTGAAAGAAATAAAACAGCTACAAATCCATCCGTTCGTGAAAATTTCAAAACTAAAAATAATAATTGGGAAGATATGGGTAGACAGGGACGCTTAAGTGTTCCTGCAATCTTGTTTGACCTAGTAGCACCACCAACTCCGCCTCTGGTGCCACTTAGCTTCTGTGAGTTAGATTCAGCGGAGGAATTAGGTTTGGAGTAATGGGCAGTGGACTGGAATGGATGCAAACTGCCCTGGAATGGATGTAGAGGTGGAGATGCCGCATGTGGTGGTGGCAAAAGGTTTGGTGGTAGTTAGGAATGTTGAAAGCTAGTGCTCGATCAGGAGTTATTAGGGATTGGGATAAGGGTATAAACTCTTCAGGCAATGGCAATTCTTTTTCATTTTGAAAACTAATTTGAATTACAATGATTTAGGCCTAAGTTCAGCAGAGTATTAAACTTTCTTTGTGTTTGAATTTTGTTTATTGCGAGATTTCATTTGGTGGTAAAAGAATATGATTTAATAAGATGACTTCTTTAGTCAGGTTGAAAAGTTGTATTCTTGGATCAAATGTAAGCTTCATTAATTAGTCTATATGTATCATAGGATTTTGATTGATGAAGCAGGTTAAATAGTGATGACCAATGATTAGAACGTGCATGATGCTAGGATTATTACAATACTTTGAAATGCTTTTTGGAAGCTAGAATTAGTTCAGAATTGCTTGAGATTAGTGGAGGTGATGTGAGGCCATGGTATCTTCTCATGGCTTCTATTTTGTCTTCTTTTTGTTTGCGAGATCAGAATCTTACTGATCTTCCCAAGGTATCTCTATCAGGATGTAAGAAAACTTAACCACTCTTAGATCCCCTCAATATTATCCGCTATATTTGTCTAGCAATTATTTATGATCATCTTGTTCTCAAGATTTATAAGGTTAATAAATTAATCACTCATTTCTAGAGATTTTAGTATCCAATTACATTAGTAAAGAGGAAAAGAATTAGTGACATTAGTTTTGACTTTTGTGATGAATTATCTTAGGTTAAGGATTATTTTTTATTTTCTTTTCTTGATAGTTAATTTGGGTGCAGGTGCAGCAACAACAAAATATCAATCGGTAAGGTGGTGTCTCTAGTTTCACTTTTCCCTTCTCTTGAAGCCATAAATTTTATTATATTTTATATCACTAATTAATTTTTGATTCTCTTACTTTCATAGGTTGTGATTTGAAGAAGTTTGCCATCTCTTCTTTTAATTTGGTTGAGGCACTTTAATCTTTAGGTGTGTATGAGAGACAAAACTTAATTAGTTTAAATAAATAAAAAAAGAATCTCATAATTTTTGGTCAATTCCATGATTTTTTGTAAACTCCAATATATGGAGTTTAAAATTTTCTATTGATTTTTCTGATATATTTAGTAGTTGACAAATGTTAGCTTAGTGGGCGAACTGGGGATCATCAATTCATCATTAGGGAAATATTAGCATAAATAAATTGGAAGGCTAGGCCCTGCTTTTAAATTGATATTTCATTTTGTGTTAAGTATAATAAAGAATTATTTTGTATTTATTTACTAATTTTTTAAAGTATATATTTAACATCATTTATAAATATAAAAAATCAATCAAAAAAAAAAAAAAAGATATACATAAAATTTTCCAAAGAAAAATTCTCACAAATAAAAGAGGTTGATGTTGTTGAGCTAAAGCTGGATGACTGTAATGAAGGCAATAAATAATTGTATATTTGTAAATGGGAATCACCGGGCAAATAAACAAGTAACCTTGAGCTACATGCCTACAAGTCTAGGCTTCTGTCTAAGCCTTTGACATACTATGTTCCTCTCTTTTCAAATTTATTGTGCTAATTTGATTTAATATAAAGTCCCTCAACCAAACTATGGGATACAGTAGTTTAAGTTGATTTCTTTACGGGGTTTATGTGGTTAATACTTTGCATTTGTGAATCTTTTGTAGGAGTAAGTGTGGATAGATAGAACATTCAATAGGCTATCTGTAGGTACTCAAGTGACATCCTCACTACGAGTTCTGCCAATTGAAGCTACACTTTCTGCATTCCATTTATAGGTGAAATATCAAGTGAAATAAGTGCACTTAGACTTAATTCTCTTGTTTTGTGTCCCAGACAAAATCTTGAGCAACTTAAGGTGCAAATTAATATCCACATGCCGATGGCCTGTGAAAACCTTGGTTTGATTTTACAGTTCAATTTCTTGATTGCTGCGCTCTATCATCTGGAACAATCCATTAATTAAATAAAAGAAACAAAAGACACATGTGAGTTTTATTCTAGAGTTTCTTAAAAATGTTCTTCCTGAAGTTTACTTACTAGAAAATGACAACTTCATGAAAGAGGTTGTTTCTTTTTCTGCATATGATCTAACAATTGTGTGGATATATGGAGCACAATAAAGGATGGATGTATGCATGCTTGAGGAAATGAGTTAGGGTGGTTTAGGAAGGTGTCTATGAGCTACAGATTGATTTAAGGTCCTTGTGAGTGTTGCAACCTAGGAGGATCTATTATGAAAATTATGAAATAACAGTAAAGCAATTCAATTAAAACTGAGAACAAGATTTAATGTGGTTCGGCATTAGCCTAATCCACTAGACAAAGAAATGATTTTATTGATTCCAAATCAATGTAACAAATACAACTGAGTCCCACAAATCTTACGAGAACACCTAACACCCTCGTTCCAAACTTCATTATGAGAAAACTACCTCTAAAGCAGTCTAGAAGCCCTCGTGTTTAGTCTGTCTCTAATTGTCCCAAAAGAAAACTACTTAAATACCTGCAAAAATAGAGTCCTAGGCCCATGGGCCTTGTGGGGCGTGCAAAACTTCATGTTTCAAGAAATCGCCACACCAAGGCGCAAGTTCGGCGCTCAAAACTGCATGTTTCCAGAAATCGCTGCACCAGGACGTGTGGAATTCACGCCCTGGGATGGTATTGCATATTGCTGCTAGCTAGGGCACGTGGAACTTGCACCTTGGCGCATGGGTTACAGAAAGTACTGCGCCAGGGCGCAACCTCTTCACTCCTCACACCCTGGCGCGTGACACGAGTTTCTGCCTTATTTCCGTGCATTTCGCGCCCAGAGGAGCATCACCTCGCGCCCTAGCTGTGACGTTCTGCCAGTGTACATCGGGGTGTGCTCCCACGCCCATTTTGACCCAAAAGGCTCCATTTCGCTTTACTTCTTTTGTTCCTTATCAATTTTAGCCCAAATTTCAAGACAAAATCAATAATTCTCCACCTTAACTTGAAATTCACCATCTATTTTCTTTGTCCCTGCCTCCAAAAGGGCCTATCATCCGAGTCTACAAATGTTAATCAAATTCAAGCAATGCTCGAATTTGATTCCTGGAATAGTTTTGGTCAACATGTCTGCCGAATTATCCGTAGTCCCAACTTTGTCAATCAAAATAACACCTTCAGAGACCACATCCCAGACAAAGTGATATCTCACATTAATGTGCTTTGTTCTCTCATGAAAAACTTGATTTTTTGACAAGTGTATGACACTCTCACTATCCCAGAACACGTTAGTAATCTCGAAATTCATACCTATATCCTCGATCAGCCCTTTAGCCAAATGCCTTTCTTAACGCCTTCAGTCAAGGCCATGTACTCAACTTCTGTCGTAGATAATGCAACTAATGACTGCAAAGTTGCCTTTCGGCTTACTGTATAACTCGAAACACAAAATACATACCCAGTCATGGACCTTCTACTGTCCGAATCTCTAGATATTTAAAGGATAATAGGTTAGCCTTAAATTGACTTCACAATAGGAAGTTTGCTTTACGTGCGAGGAAGGGCACTTTACTCTCAAGCTTATCTATATTTTTATTACATAAGATGATGGCATTTCACATGAGGTATGTATATTTAATTTGCAATTAGATGTAAAATTATTTGAGATAATAGGTTTGTTTTGTTAAAGAAATTGGTTAAGGTGGTAAAGTTTGTTACAGTTGCAATTTGTACTGAAGGGATGGATTGTAACGTTAAAATCTTGTTTGGCAAAGTGGAAACATATTTTATTAACAGAGAATTATGTGTCTTTTTTTTTTTTTAATTGATCATATATGGTATTCATTGAATAGAGGAAATGGCAGTAGGTTAATTTTTTTTCTTTTCTTTTGGTTAATATTTCAACAACTTAAAGCAGTTGCAAAAAAGTTCTGCTTAAGAGCCCTTGTGGAAGCATCCTTGAACCAAGTAAGACTTTTATGCACTAGTAAAGTAAAATAATTGCATGATCCTGAATGTGCCCTTTTAGTAAAGTAAAATAATTGCATGATCCTAAATGTGCTCTTTCATTTTTGTTTTGTTTTTTTTAAATTAGTATTTATTAATTTTGACATCATGACATAGCACTGTTATGCAAGTTTCTAGCATGAATATATCACAAATGTGCCTCTAATTTATTTGTTAATAAGTAGTAAGGAATGAAAGGCCCCAAATTTTGAAGGGAAGAACGATACTGTGCATTAGAGATGGGGGTGGGGTGGGTTTGTGGCGGGATAGGCTCGCCCTATACCTCGCCCCATGAGAGAATGCCCCGCCCCACCTTGCCTTGTCCCGTCGGGTTGGCGGGTTAAACCATCCAACCTGAAAAGAGTACAACCAAATTTAAATTTATTTATCTACTGCTTTCAGTCGGCAGTCAATTGGGTTGTAGAGAAGAGAAGTGAAGTGGTAAACGGCGGGCGCACGGGTGGGAATGAAAAGAAAAAATAAATGAAAATTGGGAAGCGTCGAACAGCCGAAGTGGAACCCTAAACTATTTTCATTTGAACATTATTTTAATTAGAAAAATATAATATAAATTATATATAATATAATTATTATTATATATATAAAATATTGGGGCGGGGTGGGTAAACCTCATACCCTACCCCAAATAATTTAGGTTTTAAATACCCCGCCCCATACCCCATTAAGCACTCCAAACTCGTCCCATTCGAGATGGATTGAGCTCAGGTTTGGGTTTTGCCCCGCTCAATTGCCATCTCTATTGTGCATTTGCTAGCAACACTAGCAGCAACAATGGTGGAAAAGGGTAAGGGCGAGGAAGGAGGAGGTCATCATCAGGGAGTACACCATCAATATGCACAAATGCCTCCATGGATGTACCTTCAAGAAGAAGGCATAAAAAGCTATCAAGGAAATAAGAAAGTTTGCCCATAAGGCCATGGAAACCACTGATGTCAGAGTAGATGTTAAGTTGAACAAACAAATATGGAGTCGTGGAATTCGAAGTGTGCCAAGAAGAATCTGAAAGAGGAGCTTTACTCTTTGGTAACTGTTGCAGAAATTCCAGATGGTGGTTTCAAGGGATTTGGTACCCAAGTCATTGAAGAGAAGACTGAAACTTTTTTGTTTTAATCATTTACTAGTTCAACTTTGCTTTATTTCATGAGATTTTTTATGTTTAGAGACGTCCATACAAAGGATATTATGTTATTTGATACTATATCAGACCTATTATGTTTGGATGAGGTGTGGAAAGAAGACTCTGAGCCCTCACCAAATTGAAATGTATGTTGAGACTTTATAATTTTAATTTAGTATAAATATTAGTTGTTTATCAAAATCATTTTAAATGTTCCAATGTTATTATTGTAGTTACTTACTTATCTTGAAAAAGTAAGTCTGCAATCGAGCATGACCAGAATGATGAATTTGAATTAATTCTTAAAATATATTTTTAAAAAGTATGAAAAATAAAAATATGTTTGGATGAGTGATTTGTAAAGAATGTACACTTAAGTAAGTAGTCTAATTTGATATTTTACTCTTGAGAAAATATATTTTATTTATTAATTTTTAAATATAAAATAAAGTGTATTTTGAAAATAGTGTGTAGATTTCTTGAAAAATAAGGTGGAGACTCTGAAAATAGAGTCAAAAGATTATAGTATAGGTATTAAAAATAAAATTATTTTTTGAATATATATGCGAAATTATTTTTCAAAAAATATATCAAATCAAACATGTTTTTGGTTGGTCCCGCGCAGCCACCCACCTACAATTTCTTTCTATATTTTTCTTGTTTTTTGAGACAAAGTGCTCTGTATTGTAGAGAGAGAGAGAGAGAGAGAGAGTCCAGTTGCACACAGAACACGTATTTACAGTGCGCCATGTACTCGTGGTCAAAAAGCCATTAACAAAAAGAGCATTTTCAGAAGCTTCTTTTTCGTGCTTCAAATTTGCTCCGAAGTATGCAACACTTTCTTAGTTCAACTATCGTTCAGAGGACAGTAAGACCCATTTCTGATCCTTCATTTAGGTGCTTTTCGAGATCCATTTTCAGATATTTTCTTTTTAAATTTTGAAAATTCTCTAGAAAATTTAACAAATAGCTCACCTGTATGTATCTTTCTTATTGAAATTTGGTGGGATTCTCAAGATTTGTGCTTGAGAGGATTTTTGTCAGTGTAACTGTGTTTTTAATTGAGTTCAGTTAATGTTGGTGCTTTTTGATGTTCTTGAATTTTATGAGGTGGGAATTGACATTGGTCTTTATTTTTCTATCTTTGTGGTAAGATTTGTGCTTTTATGTGAGAGAGGTAATTTTTGGATTTTTGCAATTCAGTTTAGGGGGATGGACATTAGGGAAATTTGATTAATGGAGTTTGTTCATTTAATTGGGAAAAAGTTGGCGATTGAATTGTTCATTATTTAATTTGTGACTGTGGAGGGACATCCGATAGTTCGTTTGTTTAATCTGTGGTTATATTTGGTTGATTTATTGCAGGGTTGTTGAAGTGCTATGGATCTTTATTATTCTTGTTTATAACTATTTATTGTGTTATTCATTGTTGAAAAATATGGCTTTCTTGGGGCAAACGTGAATGGGTACCTCGGAAACAATTGGGGTATTATTATACTTGTGCGTGATGAATGTTGAAGTCAGTAGGTCTAATTTGACTTGTTATTATTGTATGTTGGAGAAATGGGTGCTTTTTTCATATGTGAATAGTCATAAACATGGTTATTTGCCCACAAATTGGCTTTCTGAAGTTAATTTACTGGAGTATATGGAACCTCTTTGGAAAATTTATTAGACGCAATAGGATTGATTTCATTGTAAGGGTCATTATGAGCTAGCTGGTTGCAGAAAACTGAACAGAGGTTGTTCTGGTTTCCAAGTTTATTGCTTTTTTAATTGGTGCATCTTTCCTTCTTTGGAATTGGATAAATCGAATTTTATCTCCACCTGACATAACTTGGCACCGTACGTTAGTTTTATCCCTATGCCTCTCTCTAATAACATCCTTCCTTCATCCATTCACCCATGCTGATTTTACTACTAGCTTCTACCAGATTCTTTCTGATAGGGTTTCTAAATTTGCCTTGCATTGGCCAGAAAAGTGTTTTAACATGTTAATTGTGTTAATGTAATGTTTAACAGGTTCCTACTATCTGGATGCTCATCCACATAGACTAGGCTATGTGCTATATTTTCTAGTGGCAGCTCAAAAGCAGGTTCTCAATATCTATACATAAGTTGATATGATATTATTGGAGATGGACCTGCTTATTGGAGTATTAGCGTTGGCATGTATATTTTCTTCTGTCTCTCCTGATGCACAAGGTATTTTTCTTATAGCATTTCTAAGTCATCTAATAGTGGATCATGTACAGTTAGTTTGTTATGATCTAGAATCTGTTCTGATGGATAATCATATTTGTGAAGGAAGCTGACCATACAAGCCTTGCACATGCAAATCATTTAAATGAGTAGAAAGGAACTAAATGGTCAAACTTTTGCAGAAGTCTGATTAGAAATTACTGTCTTTTATTTCGGATTACTCTTAAATTGAGAGAATTCTAATTTGACAAGAGATAGAAAAGTGAACAAGAGTGACAACATATTTCAATAGTGAGAATTGAATTGTAATAGTTGGAAATACGCGATAGGATTAAATGTAAGTAATTTGGTCTCAAATAAGAGCTTGTTTCTCATCAGAGCACAAAAAAGATCGATAGTGGCCTTTATTTTCCCCCTTCAACCACCCTCAGTAAGCGCCCAACAAATCACCGTTCTATCTCATTCGAATTAAGCTCTTTGAATTACAATAATTGGTAGACCAAGGTATTTCATATATCCATATGCCAAGTGTATTTGAAGTATGCTTTGCGAAAGCATGAATGGGGCTGGTTTCTTCTCTGCTATTATGCAGCGACAGAAGTACTATTTTATAATCTTGATATATTTATATATATATATATATATTACATATCCAAATTTGATGGAACATAGTCATAGATAATGAAAGTAGAGTAAGGAACAAATGAATAATGAAATTGGAATTTCATATATGATCGAATATCTAATAAATAATGAAATTGGAATTTCATAGATGATCGAAAAATCTATATTATTGATACTACAGAACAAATTTTTGGTGATTTGTGGATTGTTTCTGGAAGATATCAGACTGAAATTCTATTTTGATTGCTCAGTTTTTACGTGTCGTAGAATTGGCAATATCATCTGTCAAAGATTAATAAAATTTCACCACTTGCACTAAATTTTTAATGAAACGATCTTGTTGTTATAGTCAACTAGAAGTCTAGATGTATTGAGTCCTCTGTACCTAGTGTACAAACTTATGTACGATCTTTCAATGGTATCATAAATATTTTGCTTGAATTTAAGTAGATTAAATTTTGATTATACTGATCAGAGTTCTTTTACTGCAATGTTATGAGGAGCTTAATTTTTTCTTTGCTTTGGAATCCTTCAGGTTTGGCTGTCCATTCAATTTTAATTTGTTATAGTCTGGGTGGATAATGATTGATAATGGACTTTACTCATTTTAAAAAATGCATCTTTCATTGTCAAAAATAGTACAAATGATTGAATAAACAAAGAAATCAGAATTCATGATTTATAATTCCACTATCTGAAAATAGAACTTGATTAGATAATCGTATAATATAAATGAATAAATATATGCTGTAGGATATTGATTTTGAAATTTTATGTTCAGAGCTACTTTTGTCTTATTGGAGTTCAATGCTTTTCTAAAGAGCCTGCCTCTCAGGTTGTTAGGACTTGTCAGTTGGGTGATATGTTTGTCAATTTTACTTTGTCTTTTTCATGTAACTCAGCATTATGATGAATATGGAAAATTAATGTCACTTTACATCAACTGGCATCCTCCAAATGTTTGAAAGACCATTGTTATTTTAAGATTGATTTTCTTTGTTTAACTGTAGCCAGACTATTGTAAATTATTTTTAACCCACTTAGGTGTCAATCTTTTCCATTCGAAAACTCACCCTATAAAGTATGCAATGATAACGTTGCTAAGTTTTTGTTAGCTATTTTAAAATAATAAGAAGTAATTAGTTTGAAAAGTTTATCTTTTATCTTTTCCTATATTTTTATTGAATTTTATATCATATGACTGAGAGCTACAAAAGTGAAACGGAGATGCATGATCAATTCTAGTGCAACTCATGTTCTATTTATAAAAGAAGCTTATGACATGGCGTAACTAGTTCCTTCACAAGCTGCTTATGAATATCATGAAATTGATCATTGTGGATTGGATTCATTAAATGTTTTATATAATGGCCTCCATTCACCTCTTCTTCAATTATGTATATTCATTTGCTTATTAGTTGGTGTGTCAGAGTTGTTTAAGGGGATACTCATTTTCTTGGGGAATCTTCAGGAGACGCACTCTTTGCTTTGAAAACATCACTTAATGCTTCCAGCAATCAACTTAAGGATTGGAATCAGAATCAAGTTAACCCGTGCACTTGGTCAAAAGTTATATGTGACAGTAGCAACAATGTAACAACTGTGTAAGAAATATTTTGGCATCCATTTATCCTCTTAAATTTGTTTTTGTAATATTTCTCTGAATGTGGTTACTTGTTAGTTTTGGATCTCACCACTTACTAGTTTCTTGTTAGTCTTGTGCTTTTCATATTTATTAAGAAGATGTCTCACATGATTACTTTTCAACCAGGACATTGTCTAATATGGGGTTTTCTGGAACCTTGTCACCAAGAATAGGGATTTTGAAGATGTTGACAACACTGTACGTAATTGAGATCTTGCAGTTGTATAATTGATTGACTGTGCTAATGTTGATTTGGATATCTCAAATTGCTTGACTCTATTTATTTGAAAATCTCTTTGGCTATCCTAACTTATCTTTGATGCATGCTTTGAGAGTTCGAATCATCTTCATATATTCATTCCCTTTCAGAAGTCTTTGTAATTGTATTGATTATTATTTTGTTACGTACTGATGTTTTCCTTTTTACAATGTAATTTAAAGTTGACAGATGTAATGTTCTAATAGTAACTAAAGTTTGTCTATAAAGTACTTAATGAACAAAACAGCTGAAATTTTTCTAGAAAGGAATGAGTTTGAGGTGCCCATGTCTCAAGGGGAGGAATCACTGAAAAGGTGCGATGAGTTTTGAAAGTGATGACTGTTGGGTGGTAACAGAAAAAGTTGTAACCTGTTACTTCAATTTACTTTGTGCTCCCCTTGAACCTTGGTTTCCAAAATTTTACTCTCAGTAGTCCCCAAGTAGATGTTTTGACCAACAGCTAGTTGTGAGTTAGGTGCTCCAAGAGACCAAAGAATATTTACAGCTTTCTTTTCTATGAACTGCAATTATGAGATCATCATTACCCTTTGATGGGGTGTGTGGTGGGTGTCTCAGTCCATATAACTTCTTCTTATGTGGTATATGACATTAAACTGGACTAATGAGGGCATTTTCCTTTACTCTTGATCTAATATAGTAAAAGAATTTGTAAGATATATTAACATTTGCTTTAGAAAATTATGGTGCTGGACCAATATGAATTGTTCATCTATTTGCTTGGTGGTTAAATTGTCTTGTCATTTTCTGGAAGAAACATTCTGTGTCTATTTGTTTAATGAGAAACTTGAAAACTCGTGTTGTCCTTGCGCACTTGGATTACTCCTCTGTAGTGCTATAAACTGCTTGATGTTGATCTTTATTCATTAATGCAGCCAACTACAAGGAAATGGCATAACTGGCAAGATACCTGAAGAGTTTGGAAATTTGACAAGCTTGACAATGTTGGATCTGGAAAATAATTATTTAACTGGAGAAATACCCTCTTCCCTAGGCAATCTCAAGAGGCTCACATTTTTGTAAGCATGTGTACCGCACTTCATTAGCTTTTAGTCTTTTTTGTTTAGGCTATCAGAAGTAAAATTTGCTAGTTCACATGGGCAGGATTTTAAGTCAGAATAATCTCTCCGGATTAATTCCTGAATCACTTTCAAGTCTCTCAAACTTGGTTAGCCTGTAAGTGACATGGAAAACCTCTACTTTTCTGACTATTAGCTGCTTTGATGGATTGTGATGTAATGTTATAAATATCTTAACCTTTATTCAGTTTTGTTTACTTGGGTTGATGAAACTTCTTTTGCAGGCAGCTTGCTTCTAATAATCTCAGTGGCAAAATACCTGAGCAGTTATTCCAAATTTCCAAATACAAGTATGGACTGATTCCCACTCTATCTCTGTGTGTGTTGGTAAATATAAATGCTCACATATGTTTTGGGCTTTGTATGTATATTTTGTGTTATGCATGATACCACCTCCATCGACTGAGCTTAAGTTATTTCAGTTTTACAGGGAACCAGTTGAACTGTGGCATCAATTCTGCCCACAGTTGCGTATCTTCAAATGGAGGTATATACATTGCGCACTCATCACATCAGTCTGAACTGTGTCCCCAGGCGTAGTATTAGTGGTTGTTGAATTTAGGAGCTTTACAAATTTATATGCTTGTTCTTGGACAAATAAAAAGAAAATCTTCAAAAGAATATGTATAAAACTATTTGGAGCCCACTCTCTTGTCCATAGAGATAAATGAGCTCCTTCATGTTTGTCTCTAGAGAATATTTCATTGTAAAATTAAAGGTGGAAGATAGTAAGTTGTTTTGTTTTTTTTGACAGGTGGTTCGAGTAAATCAAAGACTGGCATGATAATAGGGATTGTTGGGGCGCTCTTAGTTATTCTTCTTCTTGGAGGTTTTCTCCTGTTATTTCTGTGGAAGGGTAGGCACAAAGGCTACAAGCATGAAGTTTTCGTTGATGTTGCAGGTTTGTTTTGATTATAGTTGGAGACAACCACCATAACAAACTTTAGTATTTGCTCCCAATCTACTGTCTCCCGTGCTAGATGATGTGAAGGTTAACAGAGGTTATATATTATGTATTCTGAATGACCATTTGTTGGATTGTGAATTTACTAGCTTATGAAGAACCAGTTTTTTTTGTTTTTTGTTTTGGTTCCACTGCTATCAACATTTTGCAATGGCTTGTACAACATATTTAGATTGGGAATATCATGTCCATTTCCACTGCTATCCTTTGCATGTCCATTTTCGAACTTTCTAAGATTTAAGAATATCATCCTCCATCGTTTGTATTAATTTAATAAAAAATTGAAACTTTCAAACTGAAAATTCTTAGTTCTCATGCTTTCTTGCTGGAAACTTATACTGTGTTTAGGTGAAGTGGACAGAAGAATTGAATTTGGTCAATTAAGGAGATTCGCATGGAGAGAATTGCAACTTGCTACTGACAGTTTCAGTGAGAAAAATGTCCTCGGACAGGGGGGGTTTGGAAAGGTTTATAAAGGAGTGCTTGCTGATAACACAAAGGTTGCTGTCAAACGCTTGACTGATTTTGAGAGTCCTGGAGGAGATACAGCATTCCAGCGCGAAGTTGAGATGATAAGTGTGGCTGTTCACAGGAATCTTTTACGACTGATTGGCTTTTGCACCACTCCAACTGAACGTCTTTTGGTTTACCCTTTTATGCAAAACTTGAGTGTTGCCTCTCGTCTACGAGGTATTACCTTATTTGCAAATACTTGTCTGTCTATGTTCCATCATTGGCTGTATTTGCCGTATTTATTTATAACACCTGCACGCTCTTTAAAGTTACTGCTGAGTGTTTAATCAAGGCTGTATATTGAGTAGTGTGTCCTGTCATCATCTTTACTCATCTATAGATTGATCTGTTCACACAACCTATTTCGAGTATAAGATGTGAGAAGACTAATTTGTGCCGAAACGACAGAATTTTTACAAATTGCAATCATATGCTCCATTAACTTTGAAATTGCAATCTGTTGATTTATTTTGGACATGTAAACAGAGCTAAAACCCGAGGAGCCTGTTTTGGATTGGCCTACCCGAAAACAAGTGGCACTGGGCACAGCACGTGGACTAGAATATCTTCATGAACATTGTAATCCTAAAATCATTCACCGAGATGTTAAAGCTGCAAATGTCTTGCTGGATGAAGACTTTGAAGCTGTAGTTGGTGATTTCGGATTGGCTAAGTTGGTAGATGTGAGAAAAACTAATGTAACGACTCAAGTTCGTGGCACAATGGGTCACATAGCTCCTGAGTACTTGTCCACTGGAAAATCATCGGAAAAGACGGATGTTTTTGGATATGGCATCATGCTTTTAGAACTTGTAACAGGGCAAAGAGCTATAGACTTCTCACGCTTGGAAGAAGAAGATGATGTCTTACTGCTTGACCATGTAAGATACCATCATATTTTTTTTTTTTTTCTGTATTTCCAAATCGTCTTGTATCTCTCTCTCTCTCTCGTATGGATCGTATGTCCACCTTCCTTATTAGTCCATAATTGTGTACATTTTATTTGCAACTGTTGCTAACTGACCATTTATATATACCTAATTGTGCAAATGCATGTCCCCCTGCAAAACCTTATATGTCTGCATGCGTGTATGTGTTTTTTCGGTTACTTGGAACAAATATATTTTTTTGTTATAGAAATAATTTCTAGGGCAAGCTTCCTGGAGCAACTTGCTTTTGAGGCTATTTAAAACTTAGATACTCCATAGTAGCATGAGCGAATTGCATGTAGAGATCCGTAAGGGCTTATAGTTTAATTGGTTGAAACGTACCGCTCATAACGGTGATATTGTAGGTTCGAGCCCTACTAAGCCTACCACCCCCCTCTCTTCACCTGATACAAGGCAGTCGAAGTACCCGCCGCCCTTTCGAAAAAGTCCCACCAAGGATAAGTGCTGCTCATTATTTCTGTTCAGAAGCATACTTATAAAAGGCGCGCGAGGCGCAGCCCTTGCACCTCGCAGCGCCCTGCGCTCCGAAGTGCGATGAGGCGCGCGCCTCAGCGCGCTATCTGCGCTATAGCGCGAGGCGCGCGCCTTGGGCGCCTTGTTGCTAAGGTAGGGGCAGAACGTGTTTTGGGGGTTTAAGTGGGTAGCTTAGGGCTTTTTTTTTTTTTCGGTCAGTTTTCTGTCTTCAGTCTTCACAAACCAGCGACGTTGCGTATTATAGATGAAGAAGAAGATGAGATGAGTTTTGATGACACTGAAGAGGAGGAAGAAGAAAAGGATAGTGAGGGTTATAAGTCTTGTTCTAGTGGTGATGGACCAGAAGAGTTGAGTGGGGAGGAAGAGTTTGAAGATGATGATTAAACTTGTTATAAAACTTTAATTTGAACTTGTTTGTTTGAGATTGTTGAACTAATTGAGTTTTTTTTTAATTATTAGTTTCTAATATTTAGTAGCTTTTATGTTCTATAATTGTTTGAATTTATGAGCATTCTTGGTATATAACTATGTCATAGAAAATGAAGATAATTTTCATACGTTGCGCTATACTGCAACAAGCGCGCGCTTTGCGCTGCGCTATAGCCCCAAGAGACCTTTGCGCTATAGCGCGCCTTGCGCTCTTAACAACTATGTTCAAAAGCAGCATTATATGGTTAAATCCTGGTTCTCTTTGGTTTCTGACTGTTGTCCAAATCCTGAATTACTTTGAAGTAGCAGCAGATGTAGCTTCTTTCTTGGAACTCTCTTCGACTTCTCTGTGGAAAATACATATAACTGCAAGCACAAAAAATCTGTCATCTTTAGTACCTAATTGATTAGTTGATCATGTTTAAGTACACTCATTTTCCTTTTGTATGTCCATAAAATAATGCTTTGTTTTGAAATAGTACTGTTGTAAAGTACACTCCCTCACGCAAAGCACATGCGGTGATTTACAATGATTCTGAGCTTGTACTTTTGAGGTTTTGACTATAGTTGCTTGATAATCTCACTTCTTTCAATTCTCCAGTAATTAAAACTTTTAGGCGAATAATGAGGATGTATTTATATGTATTTTTCATAAATTAATTCCAGGTTCAACTGTTGAAAGATCAACTTAACTGAAAAAGATGAAAGTTAACATGAACAAAGCAGCAATAACCTTATAAGTTTGAGTTCACTCGTTTTTGCACACCATGTCTTTTAGTTCCTTCAACCCATAATTGAAGAATGCACGATGTTCTCTTTCAGTGCTTAGTGTATGCTGCGCACTTTATATGATAATTTGAATGGTACTAGAATATGGATTGACAATTCATATATAATGGTTATTTCTAAAAGATGCTTTCATGTAAACTGGAGTCGCATATGAAGTTCACTTAGTAAATTTCTAGAACATTTACATTTCAAACAGAGAAAAGTTGTGTATTTTTCTTGGTTTCTTCACTATATATTGGTTGGCATATGATACAATCCAAAATCTGTTCCCAATTGTATTTGTCTAGCTACTTTCATTGTACTAACAACAGATTAAATGTAAATATCTATAGATATAAGAGACATTTGGATGTATGATTAAGTAGATAAGCTATACATCTTTCCAGCACCATTGTAAGCCTTACATGTGTTGGTTCCATTAAATTCATCTTGAAGGTCAAGAAACTGCAAAGGGAGAAAAGATTGGATGCCATAGTGGACCGTAACCTAAACAAAAACTACAACATTCAAGAGGTGGAGATGATGATTCAGGTTGCACTTCTATGCACCCAGTCATCACCAGAAGACCGTCCGGCAATGTCAGTGGTTGTTCGGATGCTGGAAGGAGAAGGGCTTGCAGAGAGGTGGGAAGAGTGGCAGCATGTTGAAATCACAAGGAGGCAAGAATATGAAAGATTACAGAGAAGATTTGACTGGGGAGAAGATTCCATTTACAACCAGGATGCTATCGAGTTGTCTGGAGGACGATGATAAGGTAAGCTGATACAATACAAAAAAAGTGGGCAAAAACTTATTGTTGTAGGTGGCCTGCTTAATGAAGCATATCTAGTTTTGTGCAATATTATATTGTATTCGTACGTTTTGCTTTGCTGGATCCTTTTTCTTTCTTGTTACTTTTTAGCTGTATCTCCTTGTAATTTCACATTTTGTATAATTTGTGTTTGATAGTTTTGTGGAAGGTGAGATGGCAGTTTTAAAGCTTCTTACCTAGATGGGGTCTTGGTGAAGATTTGGCTTATGTAATTCTGCTTGGGATTGGCTGAAAATTCTGACCTCTGTGTGTGTCATGTAACTTATTCCTTTGCCTTATAAACTTGATCCAGAGCTTAAACAGGCTGCCAATGCTATTATATATTATGCAAGAGGTGGTTGTTTGTGTATATTTTCTTCAGTAAGATTGTAGCTGAGACGGAGTTTACATCGGCCGTAATCATATGGTGAATACAGCTACCCTTGGTACATGATTAGTTTGCATTCTCGTAATAATATCTTCAAATAGTAGCAAAGTTATTCTCTAGTCTGAACAACTGACAAGTCTTATATGACTAAAAACTTCAACAGTTTGCTTTTAGATGATGATCTGCATTTCTGCTATCGTAAATGTCCATTCCTTTTACCAAGTTAGATGGGTTGCGGCATTATAACGACTGATTAAATGGCAGAGGTTTCTCTTGTCTGCAGTTGAAAGTGCATTTGAAAGTTGTCGGTGTAATAATATGGAAGGATGCACCTGTTAAGTGATTATATTCCGTCGGATCTGTTAAGTGATTATATTCCATCGGATTTTTGCTTCTCCTTTTCTTCCTCCTCTGCCCGTGAGGTAGAAATTTGGTGATTTTTGACCATGCAGGAATATTTATAATTTATATCAATGTTTTCAAAATCGGACCGGACAATGAATCGGTGACGTTATTGGTTATTGGTTATTGGTTTAACTAGTTCAACCATTGATTGAACTGGTATGATGTGATAATGACGTAATAATTATATTTAATTTTATAAATATATATAATATTTTAATATTACAAAAAAATAAAATTTTCAATTGATATAGAAATAATATTATTAGAAAAAAATTTCAACTTATTTATTTTTAAGTACGTCTTTTAAAAAATAATACTATTTCACAATTAGTTAATTATAAATAAAAAATAATGTTTCATATTAATTTAAGTAATCATTTTTTTCATACTTCAAACTCTAAGTAAAAATAAATTCTTCTATGATAAATATTTAACATAATCTAAGAAAGATTAAACAAAATAAAATAATAAATTAAACATAAACATTCACATATAACTATCACTTCATTAACTTTCAAGAAAATAAATTCATATTTCAAAAAATTACATGTCCAAAATTTTTAATCATCATCTTCAACTCATAATTTCTCTTTTCTTTCCTACTTTTTCCTTTTGAAAAAAAATTAAAAAAAAAAAAGTGAACCAATTAAACTGGTTCGGTTTTGACCGGTTTTCAATTGGTTTTGACTGGTTCAACTAGTTTTTGATCGGTTTTGACCACCATCGATTTTTATGCTTCAATCGGATCGGGCTGGCCTTCGGTCACTGGTCCGACCGATTGTACTAGCCAGTCCGGTTCGATTTTCAAAATCTTGATTTATACTGTTACGTAGATAGCACCACAAAGATTAAAAAAGTAAAATAGAATATCAGAGTTACATGGTTCACTTAATTCAGGCTACATCCAAGAGGAAAAGAGATTTCATTATTGACTTGAAAGAAGTAAAATTAAGAAACTTCAAAGTATTTTTATGAGTTTTTCTCAATTGAGTTCTTTTGAATGATAGAGGAGAAAAATAGAGGATAAGAACTAAAATTTAGACCTAGTCAAACTAGGTTTCAAAGATCAAATTAAATTCCAACCAAACTAGAATGCAAAAATTTCAACTAAATTAGAATTTTTGAGACACAATATAATAGATTTCCAAGCAGAACACGTCTTCAAAAGAAGGCACAATTAGTAATCTAACTCCCCCCCTCGCAACATATCACTACGCAACGTTAAAAAACTTAGACCATTCATGAATTAAAAAACTTACTGGTTCACGATTCATTAATTCAACTGTTGGTCAGACTGTAATTTAATCGTAATTGAACCGTGATGTCAGAATTGTGTAATATATATTGTATATTTTATATATTACTTAAAAGTTAATAAAATACCAAATATAAAACATAAAGAGTTTAAATTATATTGTTCAACTTCATAAGTTAGAATTTTTTGGAAGAGATAGCCAAGATCACATAGGTTGGGTAAGGGAATAAGTTTTCACAAAATTGGATGTTTTTCTTCTTCTTCTTCTTTTTCCCTCTACCGATTTTTACTCAAAATCGGACCCATTCATAAGGCGGTCAATGGTTCAACTGGTTTGATCGTCCGGTACATTCCGATTTTTTACATAGTGCCCCGAAGGGTGATCAAGTACAACTACAAATTTGCACCAAGTCCAAGAAATTCTTAAACTTGTATCGAGAAATAATCTCAGTCATCATATTAGTGGGATTATTTTGGGTTGACACCTTTACAACTACTTCACCATTAGATATCTAGTCACCATATGGAGCACTAGATATGTATTCCTCCCCCTCATCTAACTACAGTGATAAAAGAGGTTGATTTGTTAAAATGTATCAAGTGGATTTCTTATAGGCTTGGCATCATGTATCTCAAACTAATCCAAAATATTCTCAATATAATATCTTTGAGACAAACAATTTCCCTGCACAATGATCACGCCATATCTTCATGCCAGAATTTTATTAACACTACCAAAAATCTTTCATCCTGAACTCACAATTCAACTATGCTTTCAACTTGTTAACATCTGAGATACTCTTCACAACAATGAGCATATCATCCACATATATGGGTAAGTAGATGAAATAACCATCATCCAATCTCCTATAACACACATGAACATTATACTCATTTTTAACATACCCAATAATGGCAATGAAAGAGTCAAACTGCTTGTACCACTGCCTACGCGATTGCCTCAAGCAGTATAAGGACATCATACACTATCTCTTCAGCAATAGTGAGAGCATATGCCACCAAATCCGACATCTGCATATCTGTGTTGTTGTACGATATGTCTTCTCATCCTATCTCTCGTAATAAAGTGTCTCAACTATTGTGAAAAATTTATCATCTCGAGAATCCTCTTGCGATGCGGAAAGAACAATTTGTACCTCCAACTCCACCTTCTCAATTGATCTCTTTGATCCATCTGATCCTTTTCTACCTACATAAGAATAGATTACACTTCCTCATTTGGATTACTCACGACAAACTCATTAAAAACATCCCTATTGATAATGACCTTGGATGCTTTTGGACACCAGACCTTATATCCTCTTAACATCTGCAATGTAACCAAGGAATATGCATTTTTTTAAAATTAGGATCTAACTTTCGATCAGTCAAACGTTCATATGCAGGACAACTAAATATTCTAAGTCCATAGTAGTTAGGAATATTACCAAACTATATTTCCTCTAAAGTTTTCAACTCAATAGTTTTAAATAGCGATTGATTTACTAGGTAGCATGCTGTAGAATTGCCTTTGTCCAAAAATCTCTAGATAATCTAGCATTCGAGAGCATACAATGAGCTTTCTCTATTTGAATTTACTTCATCCTTTCGGCCATGCTATTCTATTAAAGCATCCTAACCACCGTGCGGTGTCTCACAATACTCGTCATCCTTATGCAATACTATTCAAATTCACTAGAGCATAACTCCAAACCATTATCAGTGCAAAGCCTCTTTATATCAATTTCAAGTCTGTTTTTTAATCACCTTCTCCACTACTTCAAAGTGGCAAAGAACTCACTTTTTTGTTTTAGAAAATGTACCCAAACCTTGCTAGAGAAATCCTTCATGAAGGTCAACATATACCTAGCACCACGACCCGAAGTTACTTAAGATGGATTGCAAAGGTTAGAATGAATGTAATCCAATGTCTCTTGAGTTTGGTAAACACCCTTATTGAAATTAGTTCGTTTTTGCATCCTAAATTACAATGCTCATAAAAATCCCTACTGGTGCTCTATCCACAAAGTAAGCCTAGTTGCTCGAAATAGTGAATCCTCATTCTTTCTTATGCCCCAACTGTAACACCTTGTATGTGCTTGCTCTCGACGGAGGAGTTACTACGATTGAATATTCAAGAATTTCCAAATACAAAATATGCACCCTCCAAAAATTTCAATTTAAATAGTTCCATGACAATCCAAAAGAAAAGTAAGATTAGAATCAATTATTGACATTTATGTCAACTAGTCATGCTGCAAAACTTCAAGCCAAACTTGAGTTTTCATAATTTACAATCGCTCGAACCCTCGTGTCAAACATCTCAGGCTCCAATATATTAAACTTATTAAATGCATAAGCTCATGTGCCTTCTATTCCTTCAATATGGGGTAAATAACAAAAAAAACAGTATAGGAGAGTAAGTCCGAATAACTTAGTGAGGTAATAAGCAAAATGCATAGGCAGGATGTAATGAATGGAATACATTATATGCATATAAGGAAAATATTTATTTCGAGTATGAATAATTAAAGCACACGTCCAAGCAACATGATATTGAAGAATAGATAGATTTCACGGAATTCACGAAATAAAGTTGGAGATATGAGCTGACTCAATGCTGTTCCCTACCAGTGAAGAGAATTCTCAAGCTTTAATACACTTTAGAGAGAACTTTAGATTACAAAAATCATTATATTAAGAACCGGCAGGACCAATCTTTAGCACTAATTTATGCCACAATCGCCATACAAACTAGAATTACTTAATCAATCCTAGTTGGCAGGCCAGAGCGTATCTGCAGTAGTGTGCTTGCTGGATGGCTAACCAGAGACTGCCCAGGAGCCCTAAAAAGCGTGAGGGCAGTCTCATGCTAAAGCCAGTAAGCATGCACACATAAAGAGTCCAAGGAAGTCGGGTGCCCGCGTGAGAGAGCCAGAGACCTATAAGGTCTCGGGCAAGCGTTAGGGCAGGTCCTCTAGTAGGTGAGTGATAGCTCTTCCTGAGAAGCCTGGAATGATTGGGGAAGTCACAGGGGGGGATTAACACTGTTTTATTTCGCCCTGGGCTGATAAGAGCAGCCTTCACAATCGATAGAAATTAATTATAGGCCAGTATGATGACCTTCACAACCAAAGTATTATGGGCCAATAGGACGGTCTCCACAACTGATATAGATTAATCACGAGCCGATAGAGATGGCCTCCACAACTAATATATCATTGGCCGTTAGAGACGGCCTCGACAATCAATATATTACCTGGTAACAGCTAGTTATCAAGATTGTATCATAGTCAACATCATAAAATATGGCGATTGGATCGAGAATGAATTGGTCAAATCATGTTTTGTTGTCAAATTTAAAATTCAGTTCAGGTGAGATCATTAGAAAATTCCCAATTTCAAATGATACTTTTCAAAGTTCCTCATATGAAAATATTGTTATTCAAAATATCTTATTTTTAAATAATTGTTCAAAGGTAACATTTGAGATAGGAGTCAAGAGGAATATTTAGCTAGTACCTCAAGTTCAATGTAGAGGTTTAAATACAAGAGTTCAGAGATAAATATATAAGTACAACCTCAATCATCTTTGATGTTAAACCCATTTCCTATAGCCTATTTATTATTCTAATGATTTAGGCCAATTAGCTTTTAACTTAATGTCAAAGTATACTTAAAGGCCCAAGGCAAGAAAACCCAATTTTTATGAATAATTGAATCAAATTACACACACTCAAAAGCCCAAATTATTTCCTTCTAATTTCAATTCTCTAATGTTTTGGGCTGAACCTATTCTTATATAATCTGGCCCAGTTGAATCAAATTCATAATACAATGAGAATAGACCAAGATAAGTCCCACTGGTTACACAAATTGGGCTAGATCCCACAACCTAAATTAGTTTGAAGTTGAATTTCTACCAATCTCCAATCTTTAACTCAGCCTCTACCACCAACAAGCTGTTGCCGTTGCCACCGAAGGAAAATTCTTTGACATACCAGTTTGTGCGCCTTGCCTTCCTAAGTAGAACCCCCCCAATTAATTTCACTATTCATCACTTGTAGCCCCATCAATTGAGCTAAAAACCTTACTACGCACCCCAGCGCCGCCGCATCACCGACACACCAATTACTCTACAACTGGCGGTTTTTTTTAACCAAAAATTAAGTTCACCAACAGCTTGCCCATCACAAACCTATCACTTTCTATCCTTTATTTTTCAAGACCTGCCGTCAAGAATGAAAAACTTGCCACCCCGAAAATCGCTGCCGATGCCCTTCCATTTTTCGGTGTTTCGGTTGGAGTTTTGGATGTTTTTGGTATGGCTATGCTAGCTTTGACCAGAGGAAGATACCTATGGTTTTAGTTTCCTTTGTATCGATCGATTTTTGGTTATGTGTGTATAAGGTGGGAGTTGGGCTTCTGATTGAGAATTAGGAAAAGTTTTGGCTTTAACATATATAAATAAAACTATTTTTTTTTTCAAAATTATAAATCAGCCTCAGAAGTAATAAACTGCCTTCAGATGAGTCCTTTTAACATTCATCCAATTTACACTTAACCCCAGCTTCTCAATCTAGTCCCTAATGTTCCATTTTTCGTATATTGATCCTCACATTCATGATTTCGGACATTTAGGCCCTTCTTTGGTTTATAATTCATTCCCTTAACTCTCAATATTTATATTCAAGCCTTAATTAATTTAATTACAAACACTTTCCAGGCTTGATCCATTTGGTCCACATATTATTTAGTTAACACAATAATTTATATTTTATGAATCGAAAAGTCAGGGTGTTACACCAACTGCATATGCCATAACTTTGTGATGTATAAATTCGGATATCAACAATGATGAAACCACAGCTGGAAGAATAATTATGTTCCATGTGATATTATTAATTAGTTTATGATTTAATATTTATAGAAATAATTAAATCTCATCGGTTATTTATGGAAGAGTTGTAATTTATGGTTACATACCATTTAATAATGTATAGTTATGACTATTTACATATAAAGTTATAATTATTGATTATGAGTTGTAATGTGGAGATGTGTTTGATGGAGACACGCTCTCATACTCTATAAATAAGGATTATGGTACTCTCTCCACCCTATAAGATAGTTGTACATTTCATCTATCAAAATTGTGCATTAAAGAAAAGGGATTAGAGAGAGAAATCGATATCCTATTCACTCAAGAAATCAAGTGTTGGTGTCTATAAATTTTATATTCATGGAGAAAGGTACGCCCACTTACTATATATTTTTATATGTGAAAAACATGAAGTTATAAATTTTGGGTGTAATAAATTTTCACTAATGTTTATACATTAAATATGATTTAATGCTTACATGTGGTATCAGAGCCTGTTGTTTAATAACTCATGTTTTTTCATTGATTATGTTTATGTTCTCTTATCTTTATTGGCCATCATTTTTTTTTATGGGAGAAAGTAGTTACAATTAATGTTTTCTATCCCTTGTGGATTATGTTTTCTTCCACTTATATTCCTTGCATGAAAATGAATAATTAATGTTTATTTTTTATGTTAGTGGCCATTTAAAATTAAGAGTGTCCATTATATATACACACAACAATTGCCTATTTAATGTTTAGCAATAAGTTAGCATGCATATGTATATTTGTTTAATATTTGAGATCACATGTATATATATTTTGGACACTAGGATATGTATTTTACATATATTGTTATGTAGCGTGGTGTATTAATTACAAATTATTAAAGTTATTGTATTTGTAATTACATATTTTACAACTTGAATATTCTACATTCTTAATGATTTGTTAGCTACCAAAGTGACCAAATCTTATGTATAATAAATTTTAGGCTGTAAAATTAAATTGAGTTACCTATTAAATTGATACTATACATGACATTATGTTGTATTGTAATAGGTAATTGAATTCATTATTATAAGGTAATTCTGTAATCACCCAAAGTTGATTAGTTGTTCTTATAATTGATGAATATTATTGTTGGTAATTGATATGTTATATTAAGCTTCGTTTACATATCCAAAGATAGTAAATAAGATAATTAATGTATTCTATTACCAACTTAAAGTTTTATTAGTATCATTATAATTTATAGCTGCATATTTTAGTATCACCCAAAGGAGAACTTTGATATGCATGTAATGTTGGCCTTCATCATTTCTTTGAATTTGAAGTTATTTATACTTTAAATGTTTTTCCTATTTGCAATATTTGTTCCTGTATCACTTAATTCACATGCTTTTTCTGTTCCTTTATTTAATGGATTAAATTTCTCGGAATGGAGTGAACAAGTCCAATTCCACTTAGGTGTTTTGGACCTTGATTTAGCACTCGAAGTGGACAAACCGGCCATTATTATTGATGAAAGCAGTGATGAAAATAAAGCATTATATAAAGCTTGGGAAAGGTCGAACATATTAAGCTTAATGTTCATGCAAACTACAATTGCAAGGAATATTAAGTCTACTATTCCTAAAACTGAAAATGCTAAGGAATTTATGAAACATGTGGAAGAGTGTTCTCAAATTGCTGATAAATCTCTTCTTGGTACATTAATGAGTACTTTAACCACAATAAAATTTGACGGTTCACGTACCATGCACGAGCATATCCTTGAAATGACAAATTTAGCAGCAAAATTGATGTCCTTGAGAATGAATGTGGATGAGTAATTTTTGGTACAATGTATTCTAAATTCCTTGCTTCTGATCAATATGAGCCATTCCAAATGAATTATAACACCATTAAGGATAAATGAAGTGTTAATGAATTGGCTAGTATGCTTATTCAAGAGGAAACAAGGTTCAAGAATCAAAGGTCTCATTTTGTTCATTTGGTAAAGCATCAAGAAGTTGAAAAAAGTTTGAAAGGGAAGTATGGGAAGAATAAGAAGAAAGTCTGCACAACTTGAATAAATCTTCTAAAGTTAACCAAAGAAGGAATGCAAGAATGATAAGTGTCATTTTTTTTCATAAAACTAGATACTATTAGAAGGATTGCCCAAAACGTAAATCTTGGTTTGAAAAGAAAGGTAAGCTAATTAATGCTTTTGTATGTTTCGAATCAAACTTTACTGAAGTTCCTTATAATACTTGGTGGCTTGACTCTGGTTCTACTACTCATATTTCCAATATGATGCAGGGATTCCTTTCTATCCAAACCATAAAGCAAAATGAGTTTGTATACATGGGAAATAGACAAAAAGCTCTTGTTGAAGGAGTTGGCGCTTATTGTCTAATTTTAGATACTAGGCATTACTTGGATTTGTATCAAACTCTTTATGTACCTTCTTTTTCTCACAATTTAGTCTCTATATCAAAATTAGATAAAGCGGGATTTATTTTTAATTTTAGTTATGGATCTTTTAGTTTATTTAAAAATAATAACATCATTGGTTCTGGAATCTTATGTGATGGTCTTTACAAGTTTAAGCTTGATAATCATTTTATTGACACCTTAATGACTTTGCATCATAAAGTTGGAACTAAACGTAGTTTAGTGGATGAGAAATCTGCTTACTTGTGGCATAAAGGTTTAGGCCATATATCCAAAGAAAGAATGGAAAGATTAATAAAGAATGAAATACTTCCTAATTTGGATTTCACTGATCTTAGATTGTGTATAGATTGTATTAAAGGAAAATTTACAACACACATTACTAAGAAAAATGCCACAAGAAGCTCACAACTTCTTGAAATTATACATGCCGATATATGTGGTCCTTTTGATGTTCTATCTTTTGGTAGAGAAAAATATTTTATCACATTTATTGATGATTTTTCACGATTTGGATATGTTTATCTATTGCATGAAAAATCTCAATATGTGGATGCTGTTGAAATTTATGTTAATGAGGTCGAGAAGCAATTAGATAAGAAAGTAAAAATTATTAGATCTGATAGAGGTGGTGAATATTGTGGAAAATATGATGAATCAAGACCAAATCCAGGTCCATTCGCTAAATTCATTGAGAGACATTGCATTTGTGCTCAATATGCCATGCCACAAACACTAGAACAAAATGGTGTAGCAGAAAGGCGTAATCGTACTTTATTAGAAAAGGTTAGGAGCATGTTAAGTCATTCATCTTTACCTTTATTATTGTGGATGCATGCTTTAAAAATCAATATGTATTTATTAAATGGGGTTCCTAGTAAGGCAGTTTCCAAAACTCCTTTTGATTTGTGGACTGGGAGGAAACCTAATTTAAAACACTTGCATGTTTGGGATTGCCCAGCGGAAATAAGAATTTATAATCCACATGAAATGAAATTGAATTTTAGAACGAGCAGTGGCTATTTCATAGGATATCCTGAGAAATACAAGGGGTATAGATTTTATTGTCCTAATCATAGTACTAGAATCCTTGATACTGGAAATGCTAGGTTCATTGAAAATGGTGAAACTAGTGGGAGTGAGGAATTGCGCAATGTTGGCATTCAAGAGGTTAGGGTGCAAGTTCCTTTACTCGTAACTTCTAAAGTTGTTGATTCTAGAGTTGTGATGCAATCTAACACTAATCAACAACAAGAGGTTAATGACCAAACACTCCATAATGAAGATGTCAATAATGATCATATAATAGAGGAACCTCAATTAAGAAGATCTCAAAGAGAAAGAAGGTCTGCCATTTCTGATGATTATGAGGTTTATCTACAAGAATAAGATATTGACACAGGAATAAGTTTGGAATCTTGTTGAATTGCCTAAAGGTTGTAAAAGGATTGGTTATAAATGGGTCTTTAAGACAAAGAGAGACTCTAATGGCAATATCGAAAGATATAAAGCTAGACTTGTTGCCAAAGATTTTACTCAAAAAGATGGCATTGATTATAAAGAGACATTTTCACTAGTGTCTAAGAAAGATTCACTTAGAATTCTTTTGGTGGGTGGCTCATTATGATTTAGAGCTACACCAAATGGATGTTAAAACTGCCTTTCTTAATGGGAATTTAGATGAAGAAGTTTATATGTATTAGCATGAAGGATTTTTAGTTAAAGAAAAGGAACACATGGTGTTTAAGTTAAAGAAATCAATATACGAACTTAAACAAGCTTCCCAACAATGGTATCTTAAGTTTAATGATACTCTAACTTCTTTTGGTTTTAAAGAAAACACCATTGATCGGTGTATATATATGAAGGTTAGTGGGAGTAAGTTTATTTTTCTAGTCTTATATGTTGATGATATTTTGCTTGCTACAAATGATCTTGGTTTATTACATGAAACTAAAATAAATACCTTTCTAAGAACTTCGAAATGAAAGATAAGAATGATGCAACTTATGTGATCAGATTTGAAATATATCGTGATAAATCATAAGGATTATTGGGGTTGTCTTAGAAAGCCTATATTACTAAAGTTCTTGAAAGATTTAAGATGGATAAATGCTCAGCAGGAATAGCTCCAATTCAAAAGGGGGACAAATTTAATCTTATGTAATGTCCGAAGAATAAATTGGAAAGAGAACAAATGAAGAATATTCCTTATGCATCTATTGTTGGGAGCTTAATGTATACTCAAACTTGCACTAGACCAGACATTAGTTTTGCCGTCGGAATACTGGGAAGATACCAAAGTAATCCTGGAATTGATCATTGGAAAGATGCAAACAAAGTACTCAGATATTTGCAAGGAACTAAAGATTACATGCTCACTTATAGAAGAGCTGATCACTTAAAAGTGGTTGGATATTCATATTCAGATTTTACTGGATGTGTTGACTCGTGGAAATCCACATTTGGTTATTTGTTCCTATTAGCCAGAGGAGCTATTTCTTGGAAAAGTGTGAAGCAATCTGTCATTGCTGCGTCTACCATGGAGGCTGAGTTTGTAGCATGCTTTGAGGCTACTATTCATGGATTATGGTTGCGGAATTTTATTGCGGGTCTTAAGGTTGTTGACAGTATTGATAGGCCACTAAAAATTTATTGCGACAATTCTATAGTAGTTTTCTTTTCTAAGAACGACACGTATTCTAAGGGTGCTAAGCATATAAAGATGAAATACTTTGCCATTAAAGAAGAAGTTCAGAGACAAAGAATGTCAAATGAACACATTAGTACAAATTTTATGATAGCAGATCCACTAACAAAAGGATTGCTACCTAAAATATTTAATGAGCATGTTGAATGAATGGGCATTATTGGGCGTCATTAATGATAGTATAATTAAGTGATTGTAATATTTATTTGACACTCTGAGCTCAATTATAATTTATTTATGATTTCTTGTTTCTAAATAGTATACATGAATGTTTTAGAATTAAGTTAACAGATTTTATGAACTTGTCGATCAACATTAAAGTTTGACCATACTCTTATTATGAATCATGATAAGGGAAAGGTTTAATGTTGTAGTACATGGAAGGGACTATGCTGAATTAATGACATATAACCGCCATGACTCACATTAATCTTTTACTTTGTTGTGATATTATATTAAGACCAATATAATGAGGATTTAATAATTTAATTACGTGCACATTATGTTTTCTTATTAAATCATAAATGATGTCATATTGAACAAGTAGAAGAATGTAAGAATAATTATGTTCCATGTGATATTATTAATTAGTTTATGATTTAATATTTATAGAAATAATTAAATCTCATCGGTTATTTGTGGAAGAGTTGTAACTTATGGTTACATACCATTTAATAATGTGTAGTTACGACTATTTACATACAAAGTTATAATTGTTGATTAAGAGTTGTAATGTGGAGATGTGTTTGATGGAGACACTCTCTCATACTCTATAAATAAAGATTATGGTCCTCTCTCCACCTTATAAAATAATTGTACATTTCAGCCATCAAAATTGTGCATTAAAGAAAAGGGATTAGAGAGAGAAATCGATATCCTATTCACTCAAGAAATCAAGTGTTGGTGTCTATAAATTTTATATTCATGGAGAAAGGTACATCCACTTACTATATATGTTTATATGTGAAAAACATGAAGTTACAGATTTTTTGTGTAATAAATTTTCGCTGATGTTTATACATTAAATATGATTAATGCTCACAACAACTCCACCCAAAATTGTAAGGCCCCTATAAAATGTACAAATTTCCATTAATTCTCATATCCCCATCACATTCGAGGCACCTTTTGAGACTTTTAAGGAACTATCTGAGCTAGTAAACTTATATCCAAAATATGGATATAAGATCATCTTCAAATCTGGAATGTGCTTCACTTTCGTCCTGATCATATGGTCATGCATCCTTATTCTCACTACTCCCTTCCTGGTAACCTTGCAAGGTGCATTAGTGCCCAAGAGAAGCACTCCATTTCCCTGCTCATAAGTAGAAACCAATCCCTAATGGTATATATATGGAATAAACATGTAGTATCCATGATCCAAACTTTGTTTGATTTTAAACTATCAAAACTAACTAGCGCCTTGATTTTTCAAGGCACTTGACGTAATCTCGCCATCTATTGAGTACTGATCAATAATGCTTTTTGCACATTTTTTAATAAAATTATATCTCTATCATAAAATATCGTGTCTCAAAAATTAGTAAAATAGGGGCAATGAACAAATCAATAACATAGTTAAATCCTCATTATATTTCACTTCTAGATTTTCTAAATCTATAACTAGGATTTTGAATGTATTAATATGGGACTAGTCCCAGAATAGGGATATCTTCATTCATCTTATAGGAATGTAATTACTGCTTCAACCGCAAGCAAATCTCCTTTAATTTGTTCCACAAAATTGCAGCATCCTTCTTTTTCAGAATATCATGTAGAATTTTACTCAAAAGGTGCAACTGAACTGTGCAACAGCTTTCATGTTGACTCGATCTCCTTCTTATTTAACCAAGACTAAGTTCTTTTCTTCCCTAAAATGATGCCCTCCAAATTCATCTGTATTAATATTCCAAACATCATTGTTTTCCACAAGGGGAAACGAGTCTTTCGCTCTAACTTCTCATTCTCGTGTTTCATAGATACCATGCTTAGGATTTGATCCGATTCTTGGAACTCCAATACCTGTTTTGGTACCACAAAAATTAAAAAGTAAAATAAAAGACCAGATTAATGCGGTTCATCCAATTTGTGCTATGTCCACAAATGAGGAAGAGGTATCTTATTCTTAAATTGAAAGATGTATAATGAGGAGATTTCAGAATATCTCTCTAAGTTTCTCCCAATTAGATTCTTCTATAGAAAAAACACTGCCAAAAAACTAAGGGCTTGTTTTAGGAGTGTAAGATGAGTTGAGCCAAAAGCCTTATGAGCTGGTTTGATTATAACTCGACTTGAGCTTGAAAAATTTGAACTTGGGCTTTATATTATATAGTAATAATTAAATTTTATTGAGCTGAGTTGAGCCGAGCTTACGAGCTCGAGCTCAAAATATTGGACTCGAGCTTGAGCGTGAGCGCAAATTTTTTTTTGAGCTCGACTCATTTACATTCTTATCTTGTTCTCCTACATTTTGGGAAAAAATTTTTCATCCCCCCCAAAATTTCAAAATATAGGCATGTTTTTTAATGTTTTTCTCAAAACACCACAATTTTATATCCAAAAAAATCCTCACAGTTTACCAAAAAAAAAAAAAAAAAACCTACACCCTAAAACTACACATACCCCCTCATTTTCTCACATCTTTCATATCACTCATTCATTTGTCACTCTCTCACTTTCCTCATATATATATATGTATATATATATATGATATTTGCATATATGAAAATATTAAAATTTTACTACTTAAAAAATTCTAAAACTTATGTTTACAAATTTAATTAAACTAATTATTAAAAAAGTTAATTTAATTTACTAAATAATTTATTTACTAAATAACATATTAAATTAATTAAATAATATATTAGTTATATTTAATATTTAATATTTAATGTATTAATTAAATATTACATTTTTATTTTATAAATAATTTAAGAAGTTTTAATTTGATAAAATAAATAAAATAATCTTCTTCAAAAAATTAATCTTCTGTAAATATTAGTATTCATGTGTATTTAAAAATATTATAAGAAATTTAATTATAGTGGGATACTTATTTAATAATCTATTAAGTTTAATAAATTATTATTAATACAATTAAAGTAATTTTTGAGAAAATTAATAAAAATTAGGTAAAATTTTATTTTGATTGTTACTGAGTAATTTATTTATTAAATAATATATTAATTAAATAATGAGTTAAAGTTAATATATAACTTATTAAATTAATGAAATTTATTTATTTAATTATTTAAATAACTTATTATGTATATATTAATTATGTTTCATATTTCACTTATAATCAAATATTTTGTTTATTTATTTAATAAATAATTTAAAATGATTCAGTTTCATATAATATAAAATTATTATTTTTTTAATTTGATGAATTGTTATTAAGTCTTTTATATATATATATGTATATATATTATTTTATTTAAATAAATAACTAAATTTTATTTATACATAAATCGTAAATAATGAATAGTTAAATAATTATGTTTTAATTAATAAACAATAATTATTTTATAATTAATGTGCAATAATTAATTTTTTTTACATAAGTCAATATAAACAATTATAATATAATTATGATATTAGCAATTTTTTTATAATTAAGATATAATTATACTTTGATAAATATTTAATATTTATTAGTAAATATTTTCTTACAAATAATACATCATTTGTTAGTGTTAAATTTATAAAATGTAAATTTTAAAATAAAGCACCAATTGAACTAATTACACATCATTTTATTACAACAGTATATCAATCATTACACACACACATCATCTAACTATAAATATACATACATATATAATATGTTACATAAAATAAATTATTTACACCCTACAAATCCAACAAAAAAGCAACTAATTTGACATATAAAGTAAAATTTTTCTCCTTCCAAACTATAAAGAAATAAATAATTCATTCTCAAATAATTTTCACTTTGACCAACCCCCCCCCCCCCACCACCCCCCAACCCCACAAAAAAAAAAAAAAAAAACCCTTGACACATTCTCCAAATTTTCTATGAAAAACCCGTTCATTCAAAAAAATTTCTAGAAAATGGCCAAAAACATAGGAGAAAAATTCCTAAACATATGCTACAAAGAACTTGCTACGAAATTAATTTCATAGCTATAGCTACGAATTTTCATAGCAAATGTAATTCTTTTTAATTGTTATCAACAAAATTATGAATGATCAATCCATAGCATTATACGTTTAAAGTATATTAGATTACTTATGGGATTATCCATAGAAAAATTAATAGATTTATATATATAAAAAAAATCATCAGCTGCGGATTGATCTTAGTGAGAGTTAGCTACAAGAGTATCGATTTCGAATTTAGCTAAGCCAATTTCATAGCCAAAGCTATGAATTTTTTGCTTCAACTACGAATTCATCATAGTTAATGTCCTAGTTTTTTATAATAAAAAATAAAGAGAATAGAAACTAAAATTTAGTCTTAGTCAAATTAGATCTCAAAGATCAAATCAAATTTCAACCAAATTAGATTACTAAACCCCAACCAACTTAAAATACCAAATTCAACAAAATTAAGATTTTTGAGACACAAGACTATATTCATTGGCTCTTCCTAATTCTAATCGGAGTGAGAATTGCGAAAATTAAAAATGCCAATAGAAATAAAGACATTATATCATTAAAAATGGTTAAAAAAATACTATATGCGGAAAGTAAACCTACATACGCACTAGAAAGGTTTAAAAAATATTACATCCATAAAGTAAAAAGCCGACCCACGTTTATGAATGCGGAAAATACCATATTAGATTAATTGATTCGAATTGAAGTTAGATTTTAGTCGAAGCAAGAATTATTTTGGCGAAATTATATATGGAGTGTTTGGTTATATTTTTTTAGTGATTTTATTATGTGCTTATTATGTATTTTAGAAGAATTAATTATTGGAGAATGTGAAAGTTATTTTTTAGTATATTTGTTTATATTTTTGGGGAAGATATTTTTTATTGTAGCAGTCAAATTAATGCTTTTTTGTTGAATTTTTGGATTGAAAATGAAATTGAGTGATTTTTTTAATATTAGAATAATAATAAAATATATATGATGTATATATAATATATGTATGTATATACTGAAAAAAAATGTATTTTGAAAAGAAAATGAGAATATATTTGATTATATTTCCCAAAAACACTCTCATAATTTTCTTTGATTGTTGCAGGCCATATTTCATTTCAAAATTTATTGACCGACTCCACTGCGGATCTTACCCTTGCTTTTCCGAGAATAATTTTACTAAATGCTTGAATTAATAAATAATCTAATAAACTAATATAATACTTTTCTATTTATTATTTGGTTATCATACAAATCTAATAAATTTCAGTATATGTTGATTATTTTTTTATTTTTAATAGTTGATATTAATTACTAATTATAAACTTTAGTACATGTTTTGAAATTTTCACATTACTAGCTAACTATTTTATTAAACATGAATTAATTTAATTTAATTAGTTTTTATACTAATAGTTACAGATAATAAGTGTATGTGGGAATCACTTTTCAATAATAAAAGTAAGAGTTAGATTTAATTAATTTATTATTAAATAATACTGAAATTGTCAATAGTATATAAATATGTTGAAATATTATCCGCCATGCATATATTTATTATGACCAATAAAAAAATTAACATATTTAAAATAATAATTGTGGGGCCAAAATATACTCGAAAGACAATTTGATAAAATCACAACATAAATGCAATGCACCCTAAGATCATGGACTGCTACACATAATATTAATAATACGAACTTGAAAATTGTAATGGGCTTGACAGTAAGAAATAGATTTAATTAATTTATTATTAATGTTATTATCAATAGTATATCAATATATGTTGAGATATTATCCGCTAAACATTTATTATGACCAACAAAAACTAACACATTTAAAATAATCATTGTGTTGTAAAAATGTACTCCAAGGACAATTTGATAAAATCATGATATAAATGCAATGCACCCTAAGATCATGGACTGCCACACATAATATTCATAATACGAACTTGAAAACTGTAATGGGCTTGACCTCTCCTTCTATAAATAGAGCCATAAATGAATCTAGCGCTATCAATAGAGTGAATTTTAATTCAAATTCGATTTGAATTTTTTTCGATAATTTAGAATTTTTAATTATTAAAAAAATCATCTGATATGATCTGATTAAAAAGTTTGTAATATGAAATAAATAGATACATAGGGTCTTATAGCAATGCCAAAATGAATGTTTGGATGAAGGATGTGATGAATTTCTATGCAATATATTAAATCAGGTACTTTTCATATAAATTGTTAGATTTTGAACTCATTTACATCATAATTACGTTACTCATTTCTCTACTTTTGTAATAGAAAATGATGTGGCTAGAATTATGAGTACAAGCAAAAACATTGCTTTTTTGGTCCTACAACTTAGGCCGTTTTAGATTTTGGTCCCATTCTTTTACACTTTCTCACATTGCATCCTTTAAGTCTTTTTCTTTCCCCTTTCAATTTTAGAGCTAAAAGCGGGCTCCGTAAGATACTTAACAGTGCAAAGCACATGCCACTTATATGGCCGTTTGGGTGACAAATTGGACAGAAAGCTTGACGCCTCATCCCACATTTAACCAAAAACACAAACA
The DNA here is from genome assembly GCA_018894105.1 of Jacaranda mimosifolia. Taxonomy (NCBI): domain Eukaryota; kingdom Viridiplantae; phylum Streptophyta; class Magnoliopsida; order Lamiales; family Bignoniaceae; genus Jacaranda; species Jacaranda mimosifolia. The sequence goes on from CM032126.1 coordinate 31,102,983, forward strand.
CTTTTGGAGAAAAAGAAAGAAAACCCTCTCGAGAGAGAGAACCTTAACCCTGTAGTCAGAATTTTTCTTCAAGAATCGAAGATTATTATTCAAAGAAATTGAAGTTTCAAGTGAAGGACTAAGGAAACTGTGGCTTGATTTGGAAATGGCATTACGCGAGCCGCAATGTAATGGCAACCCAATTCCGGAGTACGGTATGTTGGCTAGATCCTTCTATTCCTTTTTTGGTTTTATATTGGGTTTTTTTTTTTTTTTTTTTTAGACTCTAGATTTTTGAACTTTTGAATTAAATTTCTGTACATGTGTGTGCAGTATATGGGGTCTACAATTTTTTGGTACTCCAGATGTTCTAGAGATTTGAGTTACTAATGGCCCATGCTTTTATTTTTATGCTCTTTCATTGTCCATGCATGCTTTTTTTATTATGCTTACATATTATTTTTTCTTAAATCCTGTTGGTCTCACATTATAGGGACGGGTGGTCCTCTAGTTTATTCAAATTGTGGACCTTTACAGATAACAATTGTATAATATGTTTCTATGTTTGACTTTTTTTGTTGGTTTTTCACGTGTGCTATTTCTTTATCAAATGCAATTGACATAGTAGCATTTTTTTCTTTGTCTCTTAATTTTAGATGATATTGTTCCTTTTGTCACTGTAAAATTGCATCATGGTGGGCAGTTTAATAACATACTTGCTGAGTATACTGGGAGAAGTATTAGTAAGTTTGACTATGTGGATTTAAACAGGATAACTGTTGCTTATATGGAGAAATTATGTGAAAAATTGGGATATTGTGGTATGAAAATGTATTATATGTTGGTTGAGCATGGGTTTAAGTTACTATGTACTGGGGATGAGTTATTACAGTTGTGTCTAGATCATTACTTTGACTAGCTAGTTGAAAATTATCTAGATACAACCAGGGTAGAGGATACTGATACACAGGTTGGCTCATCAAAAAAGGGTGATGACAATAATCTAAATAAGGGTGAGGAAGATATTAGGGGTCATGACAATAGCTCTTCTGAGTATTGATGGGTGTCGAATTGAACAAAAATAATTTTCTACTCCTAAAATATGATTTGTAATAAGTGATTAGTAGGGTCGTATTCCACAATGATTGGTAAATTTTATTTCTTTCAAATTTACTAAATAACATAAATTAGAATGGGGGATTCTTATGAAAACAAATACCTAGAATCTTTAAAGTAAATAAATCACAATTAAAATAAGGAATCAATAAGAATGAAATCTAACATAAGGTAAAATCTCAGTTTGGTTCTCAGATTTGATCATTGATGCAAAGATAAATTTCTCATTCCTGAATAAACTGGTTATAGTTACTCAGGACACCCTAATAACCAATCTCTCTTTACTATCTCGATATCTAAGAGAAGCTCATTAGTTATTTCCCTTGCAAATAAACAACCCTAAAGAAATACTCATAGAATTTAATTTATCAACAACATTAAAAACTAGAGAGACCAAGCCCTAGCCAACATACACACACGCGCCGGGTTCATTTAGATTGGATTATTTATCCACATAGCATAAATCATGCATATTACCACACATGACTATGTTATTTGCCACAAGTCTTAGACAATTACGAATTTAATGTTCTAATTGGCAGAACAAACATTTTAAACTATCAAATTTGGATCTTAAATTCAATAAACCTGAATACTCATAATGAAAACAGAAGATAAATAAATACTTAAGAAACAAGAAAAACAAATTAAATTATTTAGATATTGAAGAAACTAAACTTCGATAATCCCTTAGGCTAGAAAAAGAGTTTAGCAACTCATGAAAAGAAGAAAAAGTAGGAAACTAAAATTATGCTGAATGAAAGAATGAAAACCTCCCTATGAAAGATACCTAGTTCTATATAAATAGCCAACTACTCATAATGCAATTGAGAAACTAATAAGAGTCCTATCATAATAGGAAAACTCAAATTATCTAAATTAAAGAAATAAAAAATAAAAATATTCCAAATATATACAACTGCCAAAATAGATTGAATGCTTCCAAATCAAATTTGTGTAAGCAAGACATGCCCACACTCAAATTATTTCCTTCTTCCATTCCTCCTCTCCTCGAAAATGTGATCTTTGCTCCAAGCATGTCAATGCTAGATTTTCAACAGCATTGAGCTTGAATCTTCAATTTGCTTCACAAAATATAAAAGAAAAATTAAAACACAACAATTAAGCATTTTTACTATTAATCACAAGGGGAAATTATACGAATAAAAAGACAAAAATGCAACTTAACAAATTCCCCTATACTTAGACAATGCTTGTTCTCAAGCATACAATAGCTCCAATTTATCAATATTTCTCCTAATCCTTTCTTCCTATTTCTCAACTTATCTCCAAATAGTTCAAATTATCACATTTTGAAGGGCCGAATCAAGACACAAGTAAGAAGATGTGCTTCATAGAAAGAACTCTTATAAATCTCACAAATAACCTATCACCCTGGTAGTCTCTTCGAACTTGAAATGTAAAAGGGATTTAACACTTTTTCATTAAGTTCAATTCAATTCAAGACATAGAAAGAAAACTATAAAAAACATGCAAGAATATCACATATTCATGGAGAAATAGCAAGTCGAATGCAAGAAAACATAAAGGATGAAAGGGAAAATTCTTATTCGATCTCTCTCTCTCTCTCTCTCTCTTTCTCTCTCTTTATTTTTTTGAAACTAAATTCAATGCATGGACCAACCTTTTTACATGAATACAAACATTGGTGATGAATGCAGCTCGTTACTCAGCCAACTACAATTTGTCTAGAATGTCATCCGACATTTTTATGCGAATACAGACATTAGTGATGAATGCACTCGGTTACTTAGTCGGTCACAAACCTAGAGGGTTATTATCCCTACTCATAATCACTTAATTTTAGTGATTTTTAGCAGAGTAATCAAGTTAGTGCCTTTTTCTTTTTATAAGAGAGGTTAAATGGTCAAAGCCAGTCACCTTCATTGTCTTAGCACATTCAACTCAACAATTCAACCCAAATATGTTTATCAAGGCAAGCTCTAGAAAAGTTAACCCTCTATGCGTGACAATTATTAGGGTGATATGCATTAATTCCCTCATACACTTTTCATCTAAATCAACTAATAAGGTAACAAGTCAAAGTGCAATAAATAAGAACTCAACTACTAATGTCATTCTTACAATATGTCTTAATTCAATCCAATTATTTAAGTGTTACCTCAGGGACAAGCATCGAAAAGAGGCAAAAGGTGAACGAGAAATATTAACAAATCAAGAACTAAAGCACACTTTGAAAGCAAATAAGAAGAATAAAGAGCCCTTTAACGTATCTTTGAAGCAAAATGAATCCAAATTTTTCTCCCCCACACTTAAGCTAAACATTGGCCTCAATGTTTCAAAATAAGAATGTAAATGCATAAAAAAATATTGAAGAGGGACTACCCTGAGAAGATGAGATCTACATAGCTTCAAAAACTGAGTGGAACTGGGGGTGAGAAACCAACATGGGCAAAATAGACCATAAGGTTGGTCTCTATACGTGAAAGCTAGTGGTGAAGAGCATGACGATCATCCTTACTAGTCCTTAGTTCAGCTATAGCAGAGGTGGGTGAGGTTCCCTCGTCATCATCAATAATCCTCCTACGCTTTCTTGACATATTGGGTCTTGGAGAGCAAAAATAAAACACACCATTCCGTCTGCCAAGTAGGCCCATCCCTTCTAAACAATTCAAATCCAAAGGTGTCATATCGTAAGCAATATGTAACGTGTTATCATTATGTGTGATCAAGTGCTTGTGTATGGCCAAATGTGTAATAAATGATCCCAAAATTAATGCATGTTTGTTAGCTAAGATACTCACAAACTGAGTAGCCAACCAACACCTAAGGTTAACTTTCACATTATTAAGCATGCATTAGAAAAAATAAAACTTAGCTTTTGACAGCATGCTAGTAGAATCCTTCCTACCCGAAAAAGAAAATGCAAGAAAGCGATGAGCATATTTCAAGGCAAGATTAGCAAGACAAGTATCTTTGGATTTGCTAGGATCATAAGGGACAATTGTGTTTTGAGTCAAAGATTCGTAAAGCGTTTGAGGTACCAACTCAATATTAAAATCATATCTACTATTCAAATATTCATTAGAATGTGCATAATCAGGTGTGACAAAATCGAATGTCAAGTTAAATTTAGTGATAGAGAAATTAAACCTTTGACCCATTAATCGAAATGCAACCACATTAGGAGTATTCACAGAAAAATTAATTGGTTTGTTAAACTCAAAAGTAGTATAGAATTCACGCACAAGTTCAACATATACCATATAACAAATGGAAAAATAACGGCAACATCCAATACCATCAATTAATTGATCAACATCCGCACGAATATTTAAAGTCTCAAGAGTGGATAGTGAATATACTTACAAGGGATGATTGGTCTAGAGCAAACCTCAGTGTATCTACCATCTTCATGAGATGTGGTGAATTGGAGAAACCCATGCAAATCAGATTCTATGGTTGGAAGGACAGTTTTTCCTTTTCCAAGTCGAGAACGACATGGAAGTCAAGATGAAGCAGATGGCCGAGTATTGACAGCGTAGGTGGTTGGTGGTTTAGATGATTTGAAAAAGGTGTGGTTGAACGTAGACGAGTCACCCAAGTACGTTTGGCTCGTTGAGGACGAGTGGCAGATTGTTTTTCTTTCATGTTTGGGTAAGTGGTTTAGGGTGAGTGAATGTGTTGTTTGGAGATGGTGATTGAAGGTAATGGTGGTGGCAGTTTTATGGTGGTGGGTGGTGTTGGTGGAGGGTGTCGATGGTTGAAGGTGGGAGATGGAGATGGGTGTTAGGTTTGTGAAGATGGTGGCGGTTTTATGGTGGCTGAATGTGGTGGGTTGCTGATGTTGATGGGATGTTGAAGATAGAGATAGTGGAGATGACCGAAGGAAATGGTAGTTTGATGGTGGTGGGTGGTGATGGCCGAAGGTGGGGTGGCTGAAGGTGGGAGATGGAGATGGGTGTTAGGTTTGTGAAGATGGTGACTGTGGAAGATGGAGAAAGTGACTGGTGGTGGTGGTGGTGTGAGATGTTGGAGATGGTTGTTGGTTTGACGATGGCCAAGAGAGGTAAGCTTAAATGATGGTGAAGATGGTATTTGAGAACGGTGGTGACGGTTTTGTGGAGTTTTCTTGGAGAAGAAGATGAATAGTGGGTGTTGTTATAGGTAGAGATGAACAGTTTGACTCTTTTTTTTCCTTTTTTTTTTATAATATATATACATGAATATAAAAATATTAATAGTGAAAATAAAAATAAAAATAAAAATAAATAAATAAATAAATAAATAAAACGATGAAAATTGTTTAGATTGTAGGAGAATTGATGAAACAAGACGCAGGCACGAGTAGATCGAAAAGTTTTTATGTCAAATAATTTCAACATGCCAGAAGAGGTCCTTGAACAAGGTATGGGCATGGGTAGATTGTAGAGCTTTCCTGTTAAATTAACTATGCCCACAGGCCAATCTAAAATGCCTCCTGCATCAAAGAAAAATAAAGCTAATTAAAGATTTTTCTTTTTTGAAAATATAAACAACAAATTGAAAGTTTGGGTTGTCTCTCAAAAAGCGCCTCTCTTTAATGTCTTTGGCTAGACGTAGTTATTCCTCTTGTCACAAAATTATCATAATTCAAATTCAAGGTTTTGTCAGTCAAAATATCAATATTATCCACAATAGAAACACAAGACTCATCAATAGAGTATTTCATCGCATCATAAATATGGAATTTAATCATATTACCATCAGACTCCATAGTAAGTGTACCATCGTGAACATCAATTTTAGTCCTAGAGGTTCTAAGGAAATGTTTTCCTAATAGTATTTGTGACGAATTAGGAGATTTATCTTCAGACATGTTAAGTACATGAAAATTAGTAGGAAAAATCAATTCGTTAACTTATACTAACACATCATCTAGGACTCCATCAAGATATACAATAGACCTATCAGCAAGTTGAAAAACTACTCCTGTTTCTTTCAAAGAACCAACATTTAATGAAGAGTAGATGGAAAGAGACATGATATTAATTGAAACAGAAGCACCAGTATTGCACATAGTCTTTTCAATTCTAACTTTGTCAATCTTGCAAGGGATAGTAAACATAACGGGGTCCTTGCATTTGAGGGGCAATTTCCTTTGTATCACTGCTGAGACATTCCCCCCCCCCATACTTATTCTTTCATTACCTTTTGATTTTCTTTTATTTGTGCATAGTTCCTTGAGGAATTTAGCATACCGAGGTATTTGCTTGATTGCATCAAGTAAAGGGATATTTACCTTGACCTTGCGAAAAGTTTCAAAATTTTCCTTTTTCTCTTCATGCCTTTTGGATTTAGCGAACCTTTCAGGAAGGGAGGGTGTACAACCACACCAATGGGCTTGTCACCTTACTGTTGGGTTCATGCGAATGTTCAACCAAATCCTGGGGCATGACAATCTCCCTTTCCATTTTTTCCACAACAGTATTTTCTCGTGTCTTCTTGCCAGGTTCCTTCAGCTCCTTACCATTCCTTAAAGTAAACGTGCTAATGTTCTGCTTGGAATTGACAACCGTCTGAGATGGTAGTTTCCTTTAGGATTATATCTTACTTACTGAGGTGGCTAGCTGACATATTTGGCTCTCTAGATTTTGAATGCTTGCTCGCTTTTTCTGTTGAAATTATTGAGTGTTAATCGTAAGCTATTTAACAATCTCTTCGAGAGACGTATCTGTATTTGAAGATGATGGTTGCTGTGGAAGGGGTAGCTTTTGTTGGAAGTATTGGTGGTTTTGCAATCTCCCTCCATAACTGAAATTCGGATGATTCCTCTATCCTGGGTTGTAGGTGTTTGAGTAGGGATCATACTTTCTTTGTGGTGGTCTAGGGAATCCTCCTACTGCATTGGTTTGTTCGCAGGAATTCTCTTGGAGCGTAGAATACATATTCATAGGATGACCAACATTAGTACAAATCCCATAAGCCTTAATTTGCTATGTATTTCCTACAACCAATTGTTGAACAACAAAAGTTAAAATAGAAATTTGATGCTAAAGGGATGAATTACTTACCTCATTGACCCTTCTAAGAGGGTCCCAAGACTATCCAAATTGTTGGGAGTTGGCAGCCATTATAGAAATTAAATCTCTAGTTTCGCTTGAAGTTTTGTTCACTATGGCTCCTTAACTTGCTATATCCATCATCCTCTTCTCCATTGGTAAAAGTCCTTCATAAAAGTACTGAATGAGGAGTCACTCAATAATACCATGTTGTGGGCAGCTTGCGCAAAGTTGTTTAAACCTTTCCCAATATTCATGAAGATTCTCCGCGCCTCTCTGTCTTATCCCATAGATCTCTTTTCTAATGCTACTAGCACGTGTAGCAGGGAAAAACTTCTCAAGAAATAATTTTATCATTTATGTCCATATAGTGACAGAGCCAGGGGGTATATAAAACAACCAATCTTTATCTTTATCTACTAAAGAAAATGGAAAAGCTCCCAACTTGACTTGCTCTTCAGACACTTCTTGGTGTTTCATAGTCGAGCACACAACATGAAGTGTTTTTAAATGCTTATGGGGATCTTCATTCTTGGGTAATAGGTAGATTAACCCAGATTTTAGCTTAAAAGGTGTTTCCAAATCCAAATATTCAATGCAAAGCGGTTGTTAAGTCAAATCTGGTTCAGCTAACTCACTTAAAATTCTTTCACAAGCCATTGTTTCCTCTTGTTCTAAATCGTTAGAACTGACTAAACTGGATGTATCTAGATCTAGATCCGAAGGTGATGATTCGCCTTTCTTTTGTAATCTAGTTTTCTTGTGCAATGTACGAGAAATCTTCTCAATCTCTAGATCATATTGAATTTCACTTTTACGAGAAGATTGGGGCATTAAAAGAAACAAAATTATTTGGCACCAGTCCCCGGCAATGGTGTCAAAATTTGATGGGTATCGAATCCAACAAAAAAATAATTCCAACTCCTAAAATATGATTTGCAATAAGTGATGAGTACGGTCGTTTTCCACAAGGATTGGTAAATTTTTTTTCTTTCTGGTTTACTAAATAAAATAAAATAGAAGGGATTCTTATGAAAACAAAGATCTAGAATCTTTAAAGTAAATAAATCAAAATTAAAATAAGAAATCAATAAGAATGAAATCTAGCATAAGGTAAAATCTCAGTTTGGTTCTCATATTTGATCATCGATGCAAAGATAAATTTCTCATTTCTGAATAAACTAGTTATAGTTACTCAGGATGTCCTAATAATCAATCTCTCCTTATTATCTTGATAACTAATAGAAACTCGTTAGTTATTTTCCTTGCTAACAAACAACCCTAAAGAAACGCTCCTACGATTTAATCTATCAACAGCATTAAAAACTAGAGAGACCTAATCCCAGCCAACAAACACTCATACATGGGGTTCATTTAGACTAGATTATTTATCCACATAGCATAAATCATGCATATGACCACATATAACTATGTTATTTGCCACAAGTATTAGAACAATTAAAAAATTACGGATTTAATATTCTAATTGACAAAACAAATATTCTAAGCTATCAAATTTGGATCCTAAATTCAATAAACTTGAATACTAGTAATGAAAATAGAAGATAGATAAATACTCAAGAAACAAGATAAACAAATTAAATCATTTAGAGCTCACAAATATTGAAGAAACTAAACTTCAATAATGCCTTAAGAGTTTAGCAGCTCATGAAAAGAACAAAAAACAGGAAACTAAAATTGTGCTGAATGAAAAAATGGAAAGCTCCCTATGAAAGATACCTAGTTCCATATAAATAGCTTACGAATCCTAATGTAATTGGAAAACTAATAAGAGTCCTATCAGAATAGGAAAACTCAAATTATCTAAATTAAAGAAATAAAAAATAAAAAAATTCCAAATAAATGCAATTGCCAAAATAGATTGAATACTTCCAAATCAAATTTGCATAATAGTCTTGGAAAGCAAGGCACGTCCACACTCAAACTATTTCCTCCTTCCATTCCTCATCTCCTAGGAAATGCGATCTTTGCTCCAAGCATGTCAAACACTCGATTTTCAACTGCATTAAGATCGAATCTTCAATTTTCTTCACAAAACATAAAATGAAAGTTAAAACCCAATAATTAAGAATTTTTACTATTAATCATAAGGGGATATTATATGAATTGATGGACAAAAATGCATCTTAACAAGTATGAAGAGTTCAATGATAGTGATTATGACATTAGTAGTGAAGAGGAGAATAGGGCAAAAGAAGATGACATGTATCATCAACATGTAGATGAGGGTGCGGAGTAGATTGGGGCTAATGATGAGGAAAATGCAGTAGGCATAGAACAGTCTTTTGTGGGAGATGCGGTGGAGCACATGGGGTTCAATGGTGAACACTTAGATAGTGACATAGGCTCTGATGGTGAGAATGGACCTAAATACCTTGTTTTCAGTGTTGTTGATACTTATGATCCAAAATTTTGGCTTGGCATGATATTCTCAAATAAAAGTGAATTTCGAATAGTTGTCCACTCTAACGCAATTAAAACAAAGAGAAGTATTGAGATTGTCAAAAATGACAAAAGGAGAATTTATGCTAAATGTGCAACTGAAGGGTGTTCATGGAGAATTCATGCTCTTAAGCTTGGGAATGAGTCCACTTTTCAAATAAGAGAGTACTACTTAAAACCATAAATGTGAAGTAACATTTAATGTTAAGAACATGAAGTCTTCTGGGCTGTCATCCAAGTATGTGAGTTTCTTTAGGTCTGACCCTAAAAGAAATGTAAAGGGCTTTAGAAATGATATCATAAAAGATATTGGGGTCTATATGTCTAAACATCAAGCTTATATAGGGCTAGGAGTATGGCATTTAAATCAATTGAAAGTGGGGCTGAGGAGCAGTATGCTTTATTATAGTTGTTCTTGCATTAACTGAGAGTGATGGAAATGATGGTGCTAGGAGGTTTGCCAAACTTTATGTATGCTTAGAAGCTTTGAAAAGGGTTTTTTTTTTTATCTATTTGTAGGGCACTTATAGATGTTGATGGTTGTCATCTTAAAGGGCCACAAGGGGAGGGGGGGATGTACTTGTTAAGTTGCATTTTTGTCTTTTTATTCGTATAATTTCCCCTTGTGATTAATAGTAAAAATGATTAATTGTTGGGTATTAACCTTCATTTTACATTTTGTGAAGCAAATTGAAGGTTCAAGCTAAGTGTAGTTGAAATTTGTGTACTTAACATGTTTGGAGCAAAGATTGCATTCTCGAGGAGACGAGGAATGGAAGAAGGATATAATTTAAGTGCGGGTGTGTCTTGCTTCCCAAGACTATTATACAAATTTGATTTGGAATTATTCAATCTATTTTGGCAGTTGTAGATATTTGGAATATTTTTCTATTTCTTTAATTAGGATAATTTGAGTTTTCCTACTCTGATAGGACTTTTATTAGTTTTCCAGTTGCATTAGAAGTGGTAGACTATTTATATGGAACTAGGTATCTTTCATAGGAAGCTTTTCATTCTTTCATTCAACATAATTTTAGTTTCCTACTTTTTCTTCTTTCCATGAGTTGCTAAACTTTTTTTCTAGCCTAAGGGATAATCGAAGTTTGGTTTTTTCAATATTTGTGAGATCTAAATGATTTAATTTGTTTTCCTTGTTTCTTAAGTATTTATTTATCTTTTGTTTTCATTATGAGTATTCAGGTTTATTGAATTTAGGATCCAAATTTGATAGCTTAGAATATTTGTTCTATCAATTAGAACATTAAATTCAAATTGTTTAATTGTTCTAATACTTGTGGCAAATAGCATAGTTTTATGTGGCAATATGCATGATTTATGCTATGTGGATAAATAATCTAGTCTTAATGAACCTCGCGTGTGTGTTTGTTGGCTAGGACTGGGTCTTTCTAGTTTTTAATGATGTTGATATGTTAAATCCTAGGAGCATTTCTTTAGGGTTGTTTATTAACAAGGGAAATAACTAACGAGCTTCTCTTAGTTATCGAGATAGTAAGGAGAGATTGGTTATTAAGGCGTCCCGAGTAACTATAACCAATTTATTCAGGAATGAGAAATTTATCTTTGTATCGATGATCAAATCTGAGAACCAAAATGAGATTTTACTTTAAGCTAGATTTCATTCTTATTGATTCCTTATTTTAATTGTGATTTATTTATTTTAAATATTCTAGGTCTTTATTTTCATAAAAATCCCCCCTTCTATTTTATTTTATTTAGTAAACTTGAAAGAAACAAAATTTCCCAGTCCCTGTGGAATACGACCCTACTCCTCACTTATTACAAATCATATTTTAAGAATAGGAATTTATTTTTGTTGGATTCGAACCCACCAGTACTCTTTACTGCAATTGGGATTGATCATAATAATAATTCATTTCCAATAGCTTATGCAGTTCTCAGTAAGGAGAACAAAGTAACACGAGAATTGTTTTTATTATTGTTGAATATTGTGAGGGAGTATAGTTTACTTTTATGTTAGACAAGCAAAAAGGGCTACTTGCTTTTGAAACTATGTTGCCAGCATGTATGAATAGGTTTTGTGCTAGACATTTACATGGTAACATGAAATGGGTAGGTTTCAAGGGGATAGCTTACAAAAAGCTCTTTGGAAAGCTGCCATGGCTAGTACAATGCCTGGTTTTGAAAGAAGAATATTGAAAGAGATATGAAAACTTGATAAAAATGTACTTGAGCGGCTTTGTGACAAGTACCCTGCTGAATGGAATAGGTCACATTTTAATACAATCCCTAAATGTGACATACTTCTCAATAATATATGTGAATCATTCAATGCCAACATTTTGAGTGCAAGGAAAAAGCCTATTCTTACAATGCTAGAAGAAATTAGAGAGTTATTGATGACTAATCTGCAAGAGAATAGAGGCAGGGCAAGGGCAAAATGGCATGGAAAAATCTATCTTAAGATTAAAAAAAAAATAGTGGATAAGAACATGGGGAAGGCTGCAGATTATATACCAATAAAATCCATTGACTTGCACCAAGAGATTTCATGTTATAATGGGTCTAGGTTCACTGTTGATCTTAGGAAGCGTACTTGTTCTTATAGAAAATGGGATTGAAGTGGAATTCCATGCAAGCATGCCATGTCTGCCATCCGTAGCCAAATGAAAGATCCTAGGGATTATGTGGATAAGTTTTATTAGGTTGAGACATTTAAAAAGGTTTATGAGCATGCCATATTTCCAGTCAATGGTTCTAATAATTTATGGAAGAAAACAAACCTTCCTCATCTACTGCCACCAAATCCTAGGAGAAGTACAAGTAGACCAGCTAGAACAAGGAGATTAGAGCTTGATGAGCCTACCAAAAAGAGGAAGAAGTGCACAAAAGGGAAAAAGAAAGCATCTGTAGTGAGAATGCAAAGACAACAACTGACCATCAAGTGTAGATTGTGTGGAGAAGCTGGCCATAATAAGAAAGGATACAAAAAGAAGAAAAATGCACATACAAGTCAAGTGAGTTCATTAATTTCATTAAGTATATTACCTTAGTTAACTTCATTAACTTGATTGTGTGTGTATAGGTTCAAGAGGAAGCTAAAACACGTCCATGTCAATTGAGAAGTTGAAAGACATGTCCACGACATTCAAGAGGGTGAAACATATGAAGATGTCTATGAACAAGACTATGACTATCAAGATGCTTTTACATTTCCTTCACCAGTAAGCATTATATTATAATTTCATCTCTTTTATCATTTTAACCTAATTATATGTAATTTTTGCAGGTTTATAATGAGATAGCCATAGACGAAGAGGACATTACAAATATGTCATGTTCACAAGTCCTAGAATTAAATCTGAGATTTTAATTTTTAAATCTGGCTAGAAGGTAAAAATCTTTAATCCCTTGCCCAACCTATGTGCTCTTCTCTATCTCTTCCAAGAAATTCTAATTTATGAAGTTAAACAATATAATTTAGACTCTTTATGCTGTATGTTTGGTATTTTATTAAGTAATATATAAAATATGCAATTATATTACATAATTATGACGTTACAGCTCAATTGCGGTTCAATTACGGTCTGACTAACGGTTGAACCAGTGAACTGTGATCGGTAAGTTTTTCAATTCAATGAACGGTCTGATTCAATGAATGATCCAATTTTTCGAACACTGAATACATCTAAACCACAAACATCAAAACCTTACCCAGCAAGTCTACATAAGCAACCATATTTTCCTTAACCAAATAAACTAAAAAACATCATCAACCAAGAAACCACTAAAAGATACAACGGAGTTTGCCTTCTTTGAAGTTTAGACAATTCTTTCTCTATTTCATTCAATCTCCCAAGCAATCCAAGAATCACTTTTCTTGCTCTTGCACACATTAGAGGGTCTTCCCAAGCAAAAATATTTCACCTATTACTTCCAGAAGCACACCTATGGAAGCCCCTACCTAGATTTTCATTTGTCCATGATGTCCTCAATAGAGCTGGGCTACCACAGAAACACGTAATGTGCCTCAATAGAGTTGGACATTTTTCTTCCCTTTTTCTGCAAATCTGCTGCCACTTGCGCAGTAACCTGTTGCAACTTGAAGACCAGAAACTTTTTCCCACTATGCAGATGAAGATTTCACAAATTATATGGTGGAAGAGAAGCAATTTTCTTTCTTATGTGAAGAATTCCTAATTTATAAATCTCAAGACCAGCAATTTTCCCTCCAATGTGAAGATTTTCCCTCCAAATTATCACCCAAATGGCCACATGATTGGCACATGCTTTGCACCATTAACTATTTGATGGAAATTCTACAGAGTCCTAAAATGAAAAAAAAAAAAAAAAAGCTACTTAAAGGATACAATGTGAGAAAGTGCGAAAAAAATGGGACCAAAATTCAAAACGGCCTAAGTTGTGGGACCAAAAATGCAATTTAGTCATAAGAATGAAATGTAAGTCTTGCTTTGATCAAAATGAGTTTCTCTTTTATAAAACTTTTAAGTATGTAATTAATTGATTGAAAAATCAAGTATAACTATTATGTATTTATAATGTCAAACAAGTAATATTATCAACAATGCAACTTAAAATAAAATAATTTGATGAATGAATGTGATTAAATTATATTCTATTATTATTTTTAAATGATCAATAGATTTGAATATTTATTCATGAATCTATCATGTGTATGTTTTTTTAAGGATGAATAATTTGGATTTAGATTCTACTAAATTTCTAGAAAAATAACAAATTTATAATGATTTGGGATTATTTGGACTTGAATTTTTTTTCCCTTATTCCATTTTTATATGAATTCAACCACAGATCCTGTATGATTTTAGATCGGATTCGGATATGGCATATTACTATTCAATTCGGATCAGACTCATCATGATCCGATCCAAATCCAACCTATTGACAGATCTAGATGAATCAAAAAAGGTATCTTGATATATATTATAAAAAATTAAAAAAAAAAAAAAGGTCTTTGAAAAGTAACCGTGTGTCTGAATTAGAAATACATATCAAGCATTCTATTATGAAAAAACTAAAGTGATCGTTGAAGACTAGTTCTGACAATAACATTTTGACACAGTCAAAAGGAAAACTAATTTAGAAAACACTGAAAATACAAATGAGATTCAGAGTTGAGATTCGAGAATATTGGGACTAATTGAGCTTTCCGACCAACTTTGAACTTCGAATGACTGCTTGGTGGTCCCCTAGCCTAAGGAAAATCTAGCACACACTAGAACTCAGCTTTTGCAAGCCCGATTTAGATGGTGTTTGAGTGAATTTATAAGCTCCTCAAAATATCTTATAAGATGTTTAGGAGCTTATAAAATTGATAAAAAGTATTTAGTAAATTTTCTTTAAAAAGAACTTATAAGTTTCTAAAATAAGATATTAAGAGCATATAAGATCTTTTAAAAAAAGTAAGGAGTTCATAATTTATTTTGAAAATCTTAACAAGGCAGCTTAATTTCGATCATATTAACTACAAAATTGCTATATTAATATCTTATAAGCACAAAAATATTATTTTATTCAAAGACTTTAAAAACTTATTTTTAAAAAAAATTAACATCTTATAAAATATAAGAACTTATAAGATCTTATAAATAAATTTAATCAAACACTCTCTTAATAGGTAACCTAGGAAGCTCTGCTAGTGCTAATAGAAGATGCCTCCGCCTAGATCTGGCAAAATTCAACTCGTATCCGTGGGTATCCAAAAAATTACGGGTAATGGGTCTTGTTTTTTCAACCCAAAAAATTACGAGTAATTTTACCCGTACCCAATTTACCCGCCGCTTTTTGGCCCGGCCTGCGAGTACCCGCTGGTTACCCGTATTTATAAATATATATTTTATTATTTTATATAATATATATATATTTACATATAAATATTTTATATTTATAACAAATTAAATTAAAAATTATATCATAAAATAAAATCCTAAATGACAAAAATCCCTTCCCAAAAACATGGATACAACATCTTCTTCCACAAAGACAACAATGTTCGACTGATATTTAAACTTTCAATTCAAAAAAAATTTGGCATGTAATGAATTTAAATTTAAACTTTTGAATGTGATGTACTTTAAATTTGGTAGACTTTAAATATTTAAGATGTAAGTTTTAAACTACAATATTATTAATGTGTTTTAAGTATTTGTTCAATTTAATGTTTGAAATTTTTAGTTTTTTTCATTTTTTGAGTTTTATTTAGTTAAAATTTTAGTAACATCATCATGTAAGTCACAAGTTAGATATTAATTTACCTCTAAATATTAAAAAAAAAAAATTATTGGGTACCCACAGGTTACCCATTACCCGTGAAGATGGGTAATGGGTCCCCTACTTCGTACCGAATAAAAAACGAGTAAATTTACCCATAGGTAAATTTACCCAACCCATTGTTACCCGTGATTGGGTTACTCACGAGTACCCAATTGTTAGATCTACCTCCGCCACAGCTGGAGCCCAAGCAGTCGTGCAGTATGCCATTGAGCACCCTCAAGCTGAGCCCATATAATCCTTATGAAGAAGTCGAAAAGCTTCCTCGAACCCTGCTTGAAAGATGTCATGAGGCTGCATCCTCCTCTTCAGCCATTCGCAAGTCAAGCTTCTCTCCTATAGCCGACTCCAGGTGGCGAGCTCACATTGCGTGTTAGGCACATTAGCCGTGTCGGCTTTTATTTTTAGTTTGTTTGAAAAAAAAAAATTAGATTTATTATTGTGATGGATGCATATTAGGGTTGTCTTGAAGTTATGTTCGTATTTGATACATATTCAACATTACATGAAATAATTTTTCATGAGTGTTCACACATTATACTTTTTAATTATCAAATTTTTAATTTAATTTTTTTTCCTAACAACCGAAATCCACAAATAATTAACAACTATATGGTAGCTCAAATAACAATGCCGCATCAAAAAGCCCAGTTATAATATTCAACATTCCAAAAGCCAGGACAGCGATATGTTATACATTTGCTCAAAGAAAGAAAAAATAATTAAAAGAAAAGAAAAATTATGAATAGCCAACTTACCTTGAATCTATACTATTAATAAAACATCTACCCCTTTTGATGTGTTTTTGAGTTATGTACCTAAAATAACCCTACTTCTTTTTTATTTTTAAATCCCCATGACTACAATTTATGTAATAACTATCATCTATAATCCACTATTTTATAACTCACAAATAATTTTGTCATATGTTGATCATTATTATTTATGTAAAAATTTATATAAGTATATTAAAATTATTAAAATATTAATATCATATAACAAATAAGTATTTTAATTTATTTTATTTTATAAAAATTTTAGTATATGTATTGAACGTGCCAAAATTACTAATACTAATAAAAAGCACGCTTCACAATAACTTCCCCCGATTTGAATTTTTTAGCAACCACATGTCTCCATATTTACATATAATAATTTGACAATCATGGTGGAGATAATAATCCTTCATGCTTAAACTTCTCATTGGATGACCAGTGGCCTGTGGTCCACCAGCATAAATCTCCCATATAATGTGGGAGGTTAGAAGTTCGAACTCTAACGAACTCTTGATGTGCTTGTGTATAAATTAAAAAAAAAAAAATCTCAGTGGATGCACACATCAGGAGCCTATTTGGATTCGAACTTCTGACCTCCTATTATGTGGGAGAGATTTATGCTATTGGGACATAGGTCACTCGGTTTTCGTTGCCTTCACCAATTACTGACAATACAGTGGCTGCAGTATGGTTGGGGCCGAGCCCAGCCTCTTCAATCTGGTCCCTTTGATCTCCATGTTCAATATACCTGTCTGGAAGCACCATTGCCCTCCACTACAACAAGAACAATGTAAATTATATTCCCATCAAAATGAATCTAATATAAGCCTGTTTTGTTGTCTTTTGTAAATTTAGACCTTAAATCTTATAATAAGGTGTCAACTGTAATAATCCATGAACTGATCATACCTTAAGATTTCCGTCGAGTAATCCATTTAAGCATAAGAAATGAGAAACATGTGAACTGAATCCTCCAATCGATCCTTCTTCAACAGTGATAAGGACCTCATTCTCTTGAACCAACTGCCCGATCAAATCTCCATCAAGAGGCTTGCAGATTCGCGCATCAGCAACGGTAACGGATATCCCATGATCTTCAAGAACCTCTGTTGCTGCTAAACAGTTTTGCACTATTGTTCCAAAGCCCAAAATGGCCACTCTGCTTCCCTCCCTCAAAATCCTTCCCTTGCCAATCTGAGTCAGAGATGAACATGAACCTGGAAATCTTTTGATGTCAAAAAGGTTTTTGAAAAAGCTTTTAGTCTCCTGTACCTCCAGTGGAGTTCCTTTGTTGTTTGGTGGAAGAACCGTGCCAACGCCGTTTCCTCTGGGGTACATGAGGCAACTAGGGCGGTCATAAATCGTTGCAGCTGTGGCGGTCGTTCGGCCTCAGTCAATGGAGCCATGACCACCATATTCAGTAAACAAGCCATGTCATCGTGTCAAAGGCTCCACAATGTGTCAGCCCATCTGCACTAACGAGCCCATGGTTCGCCGGATCGGCGTTTTATCGGCCGGAACGGCCGATACGGAACCAGAACGGCAGTTGGCGTTCCATCGCACCGGCGTGGAACGGATGTGTGACCGGCACGGGAAAAAACGGCCGATTTATCGCCAGAAAGGTGGAACGGAACGGAGACGATAGTGCGGAACGGGTTCTACGCAGATGCAGCAAATTATTGTTGAAAACTATTGACAATTATTGTTGAAAATTGTTGATGAAAGCTGTAGAAAATTGTTGACAAAGCCTTCAATATGCTACTGAAAACTTTTGACAAAAACAAAGGCTGCTGAAACTTTGTCATTATTGTTGAAAATTGTTGATGAAAGCTGCCGAAAATTGTTGATGAAAGCTGCTGAATGGTACTGAAAACTGTTCACAAAAACAAAGGCTGCTGAAACTTTGTCATTATTGTTGAAAATTGTTGATGAAAGTTGCAGAAAATTGCTGATGAAAGTTGCTGAATGGTACTGAAAACTGTTGACAAAAACAAAGGCTGCTGAAACTGTTGACAAAGGCATGAATGTGGGGCTGTGAATGGTGTTGTGGAGTGTGGAATGCTGAAAAAATTGAGAAATCGTGAGGTGTGTTGAGTGGTGGGGTTGGGCATTGGGTGGTAGAAATTAAAAGATGACTAATGTGGTGATGGGTGGTGGGGACTATGGTTGGGCATTTGGTAGTGGAAATTACTGTACAAATCAAATTATTAAGTACTTTGGTTCACGAGAAAGTGAATGTTCATTTAAATCATATAGTATATGAAAGAAAAAATCATGCCTGCAGAATGGTAATTCAGCATGTGAGAATCTTCAATCAGAAAGCAAGGAATGTTGCGCCTATAAAAGTGGTTCATCTCAAACCATTTTGTGTCAAGTTACATAAAGGTGTCATTCCTTCACAATAAAAAACTATTGTGTTTATAATTACACAAAAATATCAATTGTCTAAGGCTTTTTACCTTGGTGTCCTGAAAGGTGATAGGTATGCTTACTTGATTACTTCTTCTTTTCTTTTCTTTTCTTTTTTTATTTCAAATTTTAGATATTATTATATTTATAATTATTCAAATGAGATTGTTAGAATTATTTAGTTAGATGTTATATTTGTCTTTATTTTGTTCTGACATTTTATTAATATTGTTACTAATGTTTTATTTTGTATATATTTTAGAATGGCTCCAAAACGAGATATTGGTTGGGATTTTGGTGATCCTATAGGTGATGGTCGGAAAACTATAAAATGCAAATATTGCAACAAAGTTATCAATGGCGGAATAACAAGATTAAAACAACATATTGCAGATGTGTCGGGAAATGTGGAACCATGTATAAAAGCCCCTAAAAACATATCACAAATGCTCCGAAAACATCTTCAAGAATCTAAAATTGCTAGAGATGTAACGAAAAAAAAGAAAGAAGCAGCTATAAGTGCAATTCGAGAAGAAACCATGGATAAATATGCACTTTTAGCTGCTTCTTTCTCGAATTGCACTTATAGCTGCTTCTTTCTTTTTTTTCGTTACATCTCTAGCAATTTTAGATTCTTGAAGATGTTTTCGGAGCATTTGTGATATGTTTTTAGGGGCTTTTATACATGGTTCCACATTTCCCGACACATGTGCAATATGTTGTTTTAATCTTGTTATTCCGCCATTGATAACTTTGTTGCAATATTTGTATTTTATAGTTTTCCGACCATCACCTATAGAATCACCAAAATCCCAACCAATATCTCGTTTTGGAGCCATTCTAAAATATACACAAAATAAAATATTAGTAACAATATTAATAAAATGTCAGAACAAAATAAAGACAAATATAACATCTAACTAAATAATTCTAACAATCTCATTTGAATAATTATAAATATAATAATATTTAAAATTTGAAATAAAAAAAGAAAAGAAAAGAAGAAGTAATCAAGTAAGCATACCTATCACCTTTCAGGACACCAAGGTAAAAAGCCTTAGACAATTGATATTTTTGTGTAATTATAAACACAATAGTTTTTTATTGTGAAGGAATGACACCTTTATGTAACTTGACACAACATGGTTTGAGATGAACCACTTTTATAGGCGCAACATTTCTTGCTTTCTGATTGAAGATTCTCACATGCTGAATTACCATTCTGCAGGCATGATTTTTTCTTTCATATACTATATGATTTAAATGAACATTCACTTTCTCGTGAACCAAAGTACTTAATAATTTGATTTGTACAGTAATTTCCACTACCAAATGCCCAACCATAGTCCCCACCACCCATCACCACATTAGTCATCTTTTAATTTCTACCACCCAATGCCCAACCCCACCACTCAACACACCTCACGATTTCTCAATTTTTTCAGCATTCCACACTCCACAACACCATTCACAGCCCCACATTCATGCCTTTGTCAACAGTTTCAGCAGCCTTTGTTTTTGTCAACAGTTTTCAGTACCATTCAGCAGCTTTCATCAGCAATTTTCAGCAACTTTCATCAACAATTTTCAACAATAATGACAAAGTTTCAGCAGCCTTTGTTTTTGTGAACAGTTTTCAGTACCATTCAGCAGCTTTCATCAACAATTTTCGGCAGCTTTCATCAACAATTTTCAACAATAATGACAAAGTTTCAGCAGCCTTTGTTTTTGTCAAAAGTTTTCAGTAGCATATTGAAGGCTTTGTCAACAATTTTCTGCAGCTTTCATCAACAATTTTCAACAATAATTGTCAATAGTTTTCAACAATAATTTGCTGCATCTGCATAGAACCCGTTCCGCACTATCGTCTCCGTTCCGTTCCACTCGGTTCGGAACACCGTTCCGGCGATAAATCGGCCGTTTTTTCCCGTGTCGGTCACACATCCGTTCCATGCCGGTGCGATGGAACGCCAACTGCCGTTCCGGTTCCGTATTGGCCGTTCCGGCCGATAAAACGCCGATCCGGCGAACCATGTTCACTACACCATGCATCTTATCAGCAGCTGCTTCGGCCGGAGGGTATCCCTTGCCCTTTTCTGTTATGATGTGAATCAAAACAGGTCCTGGCCCCGGCATCTCCTTAATCCTCTTGACAACGTAAACAAGATCTTCTATAGTATGGCGGTCTACAGGTCCGATACAATGCAGTCCAAGTTCCTCAAAAAGACAAAACTCCAGGTCTCCCCACCATCCTTTTCACAGAAGTGTCCACCTCAGCAGCCATTTCAGGGGCCTGGCTTCCCATTTTCTTGGCCATCTATGAAGAAAGGGAAATGAGTTTACTTTTGGAGCTTCAGGAAGTTGGCGAAATTCTCTGCTTGCTTGTAATCTAGTCAAGGCTTTACTTAAAGCTCCAACAGGAGGAGCAGGACAGTCGACTGTGGCTGTGGGCAAAGAAACTTGTTTGTTGTCGTTCAAGATGATGATAAGATCGGAATCAAGAAATCCTGCATTGTTCATTGCTTCAAATGCCTGTCCTGCTGTCATGGCTCCATCTCCTATCACTGATATTACATGATTGTTCTTCCCCAATAGGTCCCTTGCTACTGCTATTCCTGAGTAAAATGGACAAAAAACTGAGTAAAATATCATATGAATAAAAATTTATAATATGATACCAGAAAATAACCCAAAGTTACCTAGGCCTGCTGAAATACTCGTTGAACTGTGACCTGTTCTAGAGGCATCATGTACACTTATCTTCCCTTTTTGGAAATCCTGCAAGCCCAAAAGTCTGTCTAATTGTATGCATTCTCGACCTCCTCCCAGTCAAGATTTTGTGTGGATATGCCAGCCATATTCCCAAATCTTTCCAGTAATAAATAAACATAAAACATATGTTGTCAGAATTCAGAATGCAAGAACAAAAAAGAAGAATTCTATACCTGGCGGCCGATGTCCCATATGATTTTATCCTCAGGAGAGTTGAATACATGATGAAGTGCTACTGTAAGCTCTGCCACACCTAGGCTTGAACTTAAGTGACCTCCTGTTTTGGACACTGTATAAACTATATCTTCCCTCATTCCATCAGCCAACCTTTCTAGTTCCTACGAAGAAGAAAGCCAAGCACATGAAAAATAAAGAGAACGATCATTTGGAGCTATAACCTATAGTTATATCTTTTCATCCTTCAGCTGTTCAAGAGGAATGTCTAATATAACAAAATTTAAAAATTGAAACTATGTCCAGATTTACCTCCAGGTAAAGATTTTTCATGTGGATGGGATAGTTTATAGTGTCCAATACAGGGGTAGATGGCTTTTCTCCACTAAAGTTGAGAGTTCTTTTTAGGCTTCCGTTCTCTGTCTTCACAATGATATTTTCCCTCTTCTCCCTTGCATTGCTGTCCTGTTGAACAGCTGATATCCCAGAAAACTGAAACAAGAATGGATCCTGTTAGGCTGCTATTATTACAAACGATGAATCAAAATGCATGCTGTCATAATACAGACATGGAAACAACCTTTTGCCTTTGGCTAGGAAGAGCGGTAGTGGAAGAAGATAACCAGCTTGAACTGTCATGAGAACGGAGCAATCAGAAGAAGTGAGAACTCCACAAGAAGCCATGCCCCCCCCCCCCCCCGCCCCAACCCCTCTCTCTCTACACTATACAGAAATATGATCAGGCAAAGGCCCATGAGAGTGAGAGAGATTTTTTGGAGAGGCAAAATGCTATGCTTGAAGAGAAATTGTTAGATTATTGGACCCTTTTATAGCACAGGGGGTAAGTATCTCCATACATAATGTAATGATCATCGTGCACCTACCATGAAACTAATTCATGTTGTTGTCCAAAAGCTGAAGGGGGTAATTCTTAGAGCCTGCCAAGAAGTCAGATATGCAGGGATTTACACTAGGGCTCGTTTGCTTGGAGTGATGTGATTAGAAGTAATATATAAGCAAATGGATACATTTTAAGCCCATTAAGATAGAATATTTTAATTTTATATTTAATTGGTATGATTAGTATATAAATAAATTAAAATATAATATATAAATTTACTGTCATATCCTTTATACATTTTAATAAGTTTTTTACAATTTTCTCATTCTTTCCTATTCTTAGGAATATGGTTTAATTGGAAATAAGATCAAAAATAGACTTTATTATATCTTTATAATTCTTATCACACCTAATCAAGCATTGCCCCCCTTAATCCACTTTTCAAAAGCAACAATAAATAATATCGGGCTTAGAATTTATCAAGGGTTTTTATCAATTAAAACAAACATTAAAAAAGATTTGATTAAGTATGTATCACACCTAATCAAACAAAGCAAACAAGGCATAGTAAAATTAATTAACCAGTAACCATGGTATTTGAAAAAGGAGCACAAAGTCCATTTTGCCCTCAAGATAAAAAGGTTTAATACCCAAGCACTCTTAGGTCTACATTTTTTCTCGGGTTGAGTTACAACCCAATCTGAATAATCCCGACTCTGTTGGTTGAATACAACACCTACATCCTAAAATGCCTCTAAGTTGGGGGGGGGGGGGGGGGGGGGAAGGGTTTATTTCAGCATACTCCTATAAATGTCTATAACTATATATATATACACACACTAACAAATGCATGATTAATTTATAACACTACTCAACATTTTTGTTCTGATCGTTAGATTCCAACAACTTAAACTTCAAATAATTTTGCTAGGGAAATCTAGCTAGTCACCCTAATATTATCGTTGTTTGAAATCTAGTTCCCTAACTTGACTAATCTCGAGGAATTGTTCACCCAACCTGATAAATATACAATTAGCTTAACCCTGAATAAAAGTTACTGATTGATCTCGAACAAAACTACATATGAGCCAAATTTCTCCATATTCTATGATTTTATACCTAGATGCGGTAGATATATGAATTTGACGTGAATATATAAGATGGGATACAAGACGATGGAAGTACCCAAGATCTCAACATAATCAATTGGTAGAAATTATTTAAGGGTCATTCGTCCCTTTGGCTGTGAACGAACGATCGGATGAAAATGCAAATATTGGATAATGGCCAAAGATAAATTCTTGAACTAGAGCGACTAGAAGTAAGTAGGAAAGTAAAAAGATATGTAATCTGCATGAGCTAGTTCTATGGTTTAACCTCCAAGATTCTATTACAAAAATTCATGTTGGCTCAGAATCTATTTGTTGTTTTGCAGGATACTATACTTGATTGGTAATGGCTCAGACATTAACATGCACACAAGGGCCGCACGCGGCGTGTAAGCTCAATTGTTTAATATATATATATATAGTACGTATATGCATTTATACATACGTATATACGTACGGTTGTCATGACTATTTGTAGGTAGGCGCAATGCATCGCAGATATACTGTGTACGTACAAACAATGCTGCAGAGGACTGTTTGCGCCTATATTTTTTATTGTCTTTTCATATAAAACCAAATCAACGTGAAATGCCACTATTATTGTATTTTTCCTTTTGAAAATTCAGTCAAAGGGCCTTAAGAGAAATGAAATTAATAAGCTATTTCTTGTCTCTTTTTATTGAAATTTTTGTTCAAATCAAGTTTGGCAACATGTAATTAACTTCATAAAAAATGTTACGGAATTTAAATTATTCATCAATCATATAATAATCATATTTAATTCATGTTGGGATTAAATGAGTGCACATTCTCATTCTGTCAAGAGAAAATCTACTTCTAACATCTCAAGGATAAATGATTAGTTGAAAAAAAATTTCTTTATTTTGATTTTTCCGAGTAGGAAAGAAGATTAGATTTGAGATCATTCAAACTTTTAGAACTCCAAAGAGAAAGGTGGGAAAAAAAAAAAGAAGAAAGAAAGAAAGGAAAAAGGACGAAAAGAAAAGAAAAATAAAAAATCTTAGTAAATTTCTTTTCTTTTCTTTTCTTTCCTTTTTTTTCTTTTTCCTTTTAAAGATCCAAGCTGACATAAATCGAAATTATGTGCCTATCAAGAATTGGATTTGACTGTAATGCCAAAGAAGTATATATGTTTCTATTCAATTTCTTTACTAGGTTAATTTAATAACATATAAAAAAGTCCCATTGTGTTTGTATTTATGACATATAGTCATATTAATAATTCAGTTTCTTGATTTTCATTAATCTATAAATATTAAAATATGTGATAAAAATAGTTTTAATTTCTTTTTAAGTGGACCATTTTGATCTAATGCTGATATAGAATTAATTGTCAATGATCCAATTAATGTCATGATAAGTTCAGCTTAAATATAATAATTTGGTAATTTTCTTTTTATCCATTAAATTTGTTTAACTTATATAAACACATAAAATTCACAGCTAGAAATCTAGAACAAATTAAAGATTTACTATCAACTGTTGGCACCTCATTTTCCTCTCTTTACTAAAATTAATAGGCTAATCAAGAAGCAAAAATTTCAACCAAGAATTGATGTACCTATGACTAACAACATCGTCTTGATTCTTTTTCAACCGATTTTTGTTGCAATGAATTAACCAAAATAAAAGTACTATACATTTAACTCTTTCACTGTAAGAAAAGAATTGTGATAAACAAAAATAAGAGTACTATTTAATTAACCTCAATTTTTAATAATTTTGATTAAGGATTACAATCAAGAGAAAGACATTAAGTTGCTTATACAATTATTGTTCTTAGTCCATGGTTAGTGTACAACGTTATTTCAAATTCAACAGGTAATTTTCTTGAGCAATAGTCCGATTAGACACTAATAATGTAAGGAAAAAGTTAAGCTTGTGTAAATTATAATTTGTAAAATAAATAATTTAAAATATCCTCACACATTAATAAATACTAGGAAACAAATTTCATTGTCTAATAATCTCTGGATTAGTTCGAGTCGTGGTCTAATAAATGTGTAGATTAGATTTTGTTTTGTATATTTGCACCAATAATAGTATCTTTTTTCTCTATTATAACCAATTAGTGTTTTGAATCCCTAAATATGATAATGTTCTATCTCAGAAATATGATTTAGCTTAATTAATTTTATCAGTGAAATAAATTTAGATTTATATATAATATAGTATAGCGCTATATACTATCTTCTGAATACCTTTAAATTTATAGAAAATATAGAAATCTTTTTAGCATATCGTAAAGAATTCATCTCTATTATTGGATATGATTGATCTCCGTGTCTTTTGAGAATGTGATACTATAAAAAGGTAACAGAACTTTGTTTTTATTTTTTATGGCTACAAGCATTTCCATTCAAAATTTTATTTTATATGAAGGGAGAATTGCAAATAACCACTTTGTGATAATTGAAATGGGCACAAAATTCTCTGTGAAAAAAAGAATTCATAAAATCCACCTTTTGTTTTTAAAAATCTTGCACACTCGCCCCTATTTCTTATTTCTTGCGTATTTGATCTAATTTCAGCCTATAAAGACCAAATTACCCTTAGTCTTTTCATGTATTTCCATTTCAATTTAAATTATATTTTATTTTATTTTATTTTTTTCCTTCTTTTTTTTTTATTTCTTATTTCTCTCTTCCTTCGTCTCCTTTATACCGCCTCACCATCATCACCGCCGCGTCACCGTCGCTGGCCAAAAGATTTATATAATATAGGAAGAGAGAGGTGAGTGGTTTGGTGGGGGATGATATATATTATATTATATAATATATATGGTGTGGGCTGCCACAGCAGCCGTGAGGAAGAGAGGGGTGAGGGAGAGGGGGGCAGAAGGTGGGGAATTTGGTGGGATGGGATTATACATATTATATGTTACATATATAAGATATATTATATTGTATATAGATATAGTGTGGCTGCCATGGCAGCAGTGAGGAAGAGAGTGAGAGAAGAGGGGGGGCGCGGAAGGGGGGTGGGGGGGGTAGTAGGATTGTATAATAATACAATAATATATAATGTTATAATGTTATATATATTTGGCTTATCCATGAATAGACATACTCTATGTAGACCCAAAATATCATACACATACTTATTAAAGATAATACAATGGGTATGGATAGGATATATACCCATAAATTACCCATGTACCCATACCCATAAATTATTCATTACTTTATACTTAAATTTAATTTATGAACTTAAAAATTGTATATACCGAAATCAAATGTATATTAATAATAAATTTTATATATATAAAAATCATAAATATGTGAATGAATAGTAAAAGAGGGAATAGGCCAGACCGTAGGCCCCTGATGGGCAACCAAGCATATTCTCATCCCCAATAAATAGTAACAGCTAAATAATTTTCTTCATTAAAAATTAAACTAAATTAATAAAGTTATTATATTGGAATAGAAATTTTTTTAAAAATTGGAATAGCAATAGCAACAGTTGAATATTTTTCATTAATAAAAATTAATAATATTAAAATTAATAGTGGAATAAATATTTTTTATAAAAATAGTTAATAAAATTAATTTTGCTAATGAATCAACTTTGTTAATAAAAATTTTATTGATGAATGAAAAATTAAAAATAAAGATTAACTAATTTAAAAATATAGAAAAAGTTTTTTAGTTTTTTGTTATCACCAAATAATATTTTTAATATATATTGAGAAAATTAGTATATACATTAAAAATATAAGTTCAATAAACTATACCCAATGAGTCTTGGGTTAGATAGAGTAGGGTAGGGTAGATTTAGGTTCTCATCTTTTTGAATATTTTAGGATATGGTAGAATATAGGGTATTTTTGTTTGTGAAGAAGGAGAGGGGGGGGGGGGGGGATGTTAGGGGGGTGGTGGTGGGATTTTAATAATAATAATATATTATGAATTAAATATATGGATTAATAAATATTTTTTATATATAATTATATAAAAAAAAATTACAAATATTAAATATTTTTCAATCTTAACCATTCATTTTTCTAATTAAATCCAATGGTTGGTTAAACAAGGGTATAACAGTCTTTCTACATGCCGAAACTTTAAATACTTGCACATCCGACGCGTGTTCTTCACTCCATGCGTTGAGGGTGTTTTTTGCAAGATTTTTAAAAATAAAAGATGGATTTTATTGTTTTTTTTTTTCACAGGAAATTTTGTGCCTATTTCAATTATCAGGGTGTTATTTGCAATTCTCTCTTTATATGAATCACCTTTTCTTCCCGTAACATTTTTACACGTAAATGCAAGCATTTTGGGATGCGGGTTAGTTAAGTTGCAACTGCCAGATCTAAAGAGCTAAGTATAACATGCTACTCGAGGAAAGTCAAAGAACTAATTAAGCAAAGAAATAAATTTAAATCTGAAAACATGATTAACATGACTTTTAGTATTAAAGTAATTACATTCAGTGTATGTACATTTCCCTGTTTCATACATGTGAACGGGTATGTATAATGTGTGAGAATTTTAATAGCTCAAATTAAATATGATCCACTAATTCTATTTGGAAATAAAATAAATTTTATAAAATAAAAATTAATAAGTTTTATATCAATAGATATGTCTCAATGAGAAAATATTTATAGAGAGGTCATATGCCAAAATTAGTGAAAAAGTGAATGAGAATATTAAGTTAAGAGTAGTCAATAAACCAAGGACATTAGTCATTATTGTGGGTAGAAGATGTCTATCCCATATTAAATTTTAGAGTCCTAGAGAAGCACTATATATACAAGGTTTGGATTTGACTAAGGGATTTGACCTCTTAGGATACCAAAGTTTGCAGAGGGTCGACCGATATACTTGTGGGTTTGATCTAAGTAATGATCTTGAAGTATTATGGCCAGCGTTTTTATGTCCTTAAATTTAAAAAGAAACCTTTGTTTAAAACTTTTAACATGTATGACAAATATAGAGTGTGTCTTATAAGATTATGCACCCAATTATCCATAAATATAGGGTCTTCTATGTGTTAAAATTACTAAAAAGTATATACAAGCATTCAATAATATAGCATATATACTGAAACATATTGCGTACACATATGTTCAAAGTTTTAGGTCAATAAAAGTCCAGTCGATTGGAATGCTATCTTTGACTAATCAGAGATCATTGTATTTTAGGAGATTGTCTATCAGAACTCCTCATGCACCTTGAGAGGTGGATAAAATTTTAAGAAAACTGCATTTGTGCATGTCTTGACTTAAAGTTTTCTAATTTTCTTCCTGGCTTTAGTTTTTAAGTAGGTGTATACTTTCATTTGAGACAAGAAGTGTTTCCAAATGGCACTTGTCTCAGTAGGGGTGTTCTATCATTCAACATTGTGGTTCCGGCCGAGTGGATCCCATAATTACTTTAGGACATATGCCTCAACAAGAACCATGGTATATGACATCATGGGAAGGGTTTCATAAATTTTTCTCCGTATGAACCAATTTAAAATTATCTCCCAAAAATTCATAATCAATAAGGATAGAAACGAGCAACAAGATATAAGTATTGTTGTTTAAATTTAAGTACATTAATACCAACTATAACACATAAAGATCATTAGACATGATTGTTTAGAGAGGCCTTCGATCTCAAAATGAAAATTTAAATAATGATGATGGGTGAACTGAAAAATCAGTTTCGTCACTATGAAACTATTATTATTGAAACGAAAAATATTATCACTTCTTTTTTATCAAGTAAATGAAAAAAAAAATTATTATCACTT
Source organism: Jacaranda mimosifolia (assembly GCA_018894105.1). Lineage (NCBI taxonomy): Eukaryota > Viridiplantae > Streptophyta > Magnoliopsida > Lamiales > Bignoniaceae > Jacaranda > Jacaranda mimosifolia. The sequence goes on from CM032126.1 coordinate 31,132,702, forward strand.
GATACATATTATTAGTAACAAAACAATAATTATTATTATTATTTAACAAACGTTATTAATGTCAACTTTTATATTATTACTTAATTTTTTATCACTAATATTATTTTTTATACTATTTGCTAATTAATGATTTGCATGCAGGGCTTCAACGATATTCTATTTTTCAATGCTTATAAGAAATTATTCTTCATATAAAAAATTGTTTGGTTTTTGATTAAAGAAGTAAATTTTTGTTAATTATGGTTTCAAGATTTTTTTATAAAATGAAGTTTTGGTTTCAAATTCCACCTAATATATGAATATTTATATCCCTTATATAAATAATTCCATGAACATACTTAAAACTCCAAGATTTTTAATAAAACTATGTACTGAGTCGACCTAAATATAATATTGAGATGTAGTACATAGTAATATACAAAATATCATGTTGGGAAAAGTAAATTAGAACATGGGGAATTTAGTAGTTTGAGTTGAACAAGATCATTCTAACCTTAAGAAAATATTTGCTCCCTATGACTGTATTGGGTTTCAACAAACTTGTCTCCCAAAATAAAATAGGTACCTCAAATTAAAAGTGCATAATTATAATTTGAATAGAAATTATATTGTGAGAGATTGAGAGAGAAGAATAAATATAAGATACTTTCTTGTGTTTTAATCTGAAACTAGGCATCAGTGTAGAGAATGGTTTTACCAATTATAACTCTTTAAAGAATTATAACCTTTTAATTAATGTGTTAATTTGTTCAAAAGGCTGTAACCATTAGGCATCAACCATGATTTTTACGAAAAACCACAACTAGAGCTAAAACTCTTTGAAAAGGCATAAAATTAATCAACTGACCAAAAACAAATTTATAAACATTAACTGACAATGAGTCAAACTAAATAAATTTGATCTAAAAAATTATCAGGGACCCAAGGATGAGGGCTCTTTGCGAAGATGCACACGTGCGAAATGCAAAGTGTTCCTAAAGTCCCAATGCAACTTTGCTCCAGCACCGGCACCGGCCCAAGTGCGTGCGCATGTGCAAGAGGTGCGGTGCACCTCATCTCGAGTCCCTTCCTATCTTGGACTTCTTAGAACACAAGGCTATGGAATCATCCCATATATAAAGCCACTTCCTTTGTTCAAATATTTCAATGAGGGAAAATAAATGCTCTTATTTATTAACCACAACCATTTCATCCTTAGGTCATTACATCTTCTTTCTCTCTCATGAGAATTAAGCATTCTCATCCCTATACTACACATAGAAAATTCTAGCAGTTTCCCCCAATTTTCAATGTATAGGATACTATTGAAATTTTGATCTCTCAACTCTCGACCTGAACCTTATATAACAAGCATGTTAGAACTTCGAAGTCGCCATAGCCTTGAACTTGAAGCGCTATAATGACGTACTTCAGGCACAACGTTCCCTTATAACTTCAACCACTCACACATTTATGGCCTTGTGTTACATCTTAGGTTTTCATAATTGCCACACTTCCGGCAATTATATAGGTGAGTTTAACATAATGCACTTGTATGAGCTGCATTTCCATTTGGACGTAAACTCATTGAAGGAAATTTTCCTACCTGTTGTTTCTCTCCATACAAGCACGCACTAAACTGGAAATGAACGTTGAAGAGTTTATTCTCTTCATATCTTAGTGCATAATTGGCCATGATTAAACATGGTTTTCCATTGAACCTGTAGGTTAGCTATTATCCAATGTCTGATTGGTTTCCACGGGTAAGTGATCTCTCATTTTAAAAGCTTTAGTCCTATCTGTTAGAATTTTAGCACATAAATAATTTTTCTCGTTGAGGAGATATTTTAGTGCAAAAATTAATAAATTATTGAATAAGCAAATTGAGTTAAAGAAGTGAGCTATTAGCAAAAATTATATTAAGACATGGAAGTAGGTGGATAGTATAATAATATACTATCAATAATCCAATGATAATAATAATTTTTCTATATAATTATTATTAGGATTATTTTAAATTTTGGATATTGAGACCGAAATTAATTCATCCAACAGTCATGTCTAATTTCTTAAAAAATTGCAACCCATGTCTTTTGAAATTTAAAATAAAGGTCACAACCTTTATTTAGTCTGACAGAATTAGGGACATGTCTTACAAGAATAGATACATGTCTTATAGGAATAGGCACTTAAGTCCTATAAATATAGGTGTTGTCTAGTGTCATGGATAAGAAAAAAATACACTAGCATCCTAGCATTCTAGGCATTCATTTCATATAGATACATACACATTTTCCATTAAACACAAGAGGTTCAAGTTAGTTAGGTTTGGAGGTTCAACCAATAGGAGTGCCGCCTTTGGTTGTTTGGAGTCGTTGTATCTTGGGAGGTTGTTCGTCAGTAGTCCTCGGGCACCGGTGGAAGGCGAATAAAACCTTAAGGAAGTTGTGCTCGTGCAGGCCTCGACTCGCTATTTATTTAACCCTCAGTTTATTGCTTCCGGTTTGAATTCTTGACTAACTCTTTACTTGTTATTTGGAGGTTTCAATTATTTCTCCTATACTAGTTTTGTGCTTAAATTTATGCTACTGCATTATATAATACATTCTTATGTACCAAAATCATTCCAAAACTATCTCCCTAGAAGTCTTCCATACAAATCCTCGCCTAGACCTTTTGTAAAGAGATCTACCAAGTTTCCTTTTGATATCACACAGAGTTGTGCACATTAACTGTTTTCTTACATAGCTATGTCTAAGACTGATATGTCTTGACTTTCCATTGTAGATCTTACTATAAGCTCGTGATCATGCCACCCCATTATCACAGAAGATAGATACTGTCAGCATTGGCTTAGGCCAAAAGGGAATAATTCATTGTGCCTTTCAGATACTTAAGTGCTATTGATATTGCGTTCCAATGTATTAGTCATGGAGTATGAGTAAACCCACTCAAGACTCCAACCGCAAATGTTATATCTTGCCAAGTACACTGCATTAGGTACATCAAGCTGCCAGTGATGCTTAAATATTCTAATTGTGAAATAGAATCTCCATCATTTGCAACTAGTTTTATATATGGAACATATAGGGTGGAAACTAGCAAATAGTTTTCATTATTAAATTTCTTTAATATTTCTCTATATAGTGACTTTGATAAAGAAATAGAATCATCAGACCTTGTAATTTTAATGCCTAAAATTAAATTTGCTTCCACCATATCCTTTATGTCAAAGCACGATGACATAAACAATTTTGTTTCTAGAACGAGATTTAGGTCAGTACCAAAGATCAACATGTTGTCTACACATAAACATATGATGACACCCACCCCACTTTTAAATTTAGAGTATACATGTTTGTCATATTCATTAATCTTAAATCCATGAGATAGAACAACTTTGTCAAAAAATTTATGCGATTGTTTAGAAGCTTGTTTAAAACCGTACAAAGACTTAACAAGCTTGCAAACTTTATTTTAATTTTTGACCTATTAGTACAAAACCTTCCAATTATTCCATGTACACTTCCTCTTCTAAAACACCATTTAGAAATGTCGTTTTTACATCCATTTGATGTATAACTAGTTTTAAGTTGATGCTAAAGCAATTAATAACCTTACAATATGGATTCTATAGCAACTGGAGAATAGGCATCGAAATAATCTACACCTTCCTTTTGTTTCAAACCCTTGGCTACCAATTTGGCTTTATACTTATCCACACTTCCGTTAGTTTTAAGCTTATGCTTAAATATCCATTTGCAGCCTATTAGTTTAAAACCCAGAGGTAAGTCCATGAGTACCCATGTTTAATAGCTAAAATTGAGTTCATTTTATCATTTATTGTTTCCTGCCATAATGCAGCATCTCTAGAACTCAATGCCTTCTTTAAAATTAAAGGATCATGCTCCCCAATGAAGACACTAGAAGAGATTATATTGTTTCTATCCCTTTATACTAAGTATTGATAGAAATTAGGATCAAAATATTTTTCTTTCCTAGCTCTCTTCTTCTAATTTCAACATCATTCTCATTTCCAGAGTTAGGCTGAACTGCACTGCAGTTAGCATTTTCTCTAATAATATTTGTATCTTTATTTTTTGGTCTCCTAGAGAATGAATTCTCAAAGAATTCGACATCCCTAGATTCCAAAATTATATTTTGACTCCTAACTAGTTGACTCCATTATCAAAAATCTATGTGCTTCACTATATGTTGTGCATAGCCAACAAAAACAAACTCTATAGCCCTTTCCTCCAATTTGGGCCTTTTAGGATTTGTTAACCTCACTAACACCCTACAGCCCCATATTCTGAGATGACTAAGAGAAGGTTTTTTCTTTTTCCACAGGAACACGTTATTATTCTTATAGGGTATTTGATTAAGAATATAGTAAGCCATCATTAAAGTTTCCCCCCACAAGTTTCTTAGCAAACCAGAAGTGAGCAAGATAATATTCACCATTTCCACTAAAGTCTTATTTTTCATTTCAGTAACTCCATTTTGGGAGTTGTAACTTCATGGATAATTCTATTTATTTCACAAAAATCACTTATAGAGATATATTCACCTACTCTATCAGTCCTTAGGATTTTAATCTTCCTATCAAGTTGATTTTCCAATTCGACTTTAAAAATTTTAAATTTATCAAAAGCTTCATCTTTTGTTCTTAATAGATAAGCATAAGCATATGATGAATAGCTATCTATAAAAGTTATGAAGTATATTTTATCACCTCTTGTTAAGTGATCTTCCAATTCACATATGTCCAAATGTACTAACTCTAACAATTGTGAATTTCTTTCAACCTTTTTAAATAGTTTCTAGCAATTTTTGACTTGATGCATATGCAACATTTATCATCATCAGAAGATAAACTAGGAACTAATCCTAACTTCGACATATTCCGCTTGCTTTTGTAATTAATATGTCCTAGTTTAGAATACCAAACATTAAATGAAGAGACAGAGTAAGTCGAACTAGGTACTTCATTTATTAAATTAAACTTATACATGCCATTTACAATATAGCCTTTTCCCCCTCAGAAACAATCAAGCTATCAGACACAAAAGATAACTTAAAACCATATTTGTTTAGTAAGCTAACAGAAATCAAATTCTTCCTAATCTCGAGAACATGTAAAACGTCATTCAGAGTTATCTTGCTCCAATTTTTGTCTTTCCTTAAGTATTGTCTGCCTAATTACAGAGTCTGCTATGTAGATGCTTCAGCAGTGTTAGTAACTGGTGGTGGTAGAAAGTGGAGTGGCGGTGGAAACAAATGGTGTTGTAGCATTGAAAATGGTGCATCAGTAGATGCTGGCGGTGTTGCAACGATAGGAACTGGAGTTTCATCAGGCACTCGGTTTTTCTTGCATAAGCGCAAATGCTATATTCAACGTGGACAAGAAAAAGTACATTATACTCCTCCAATGCCTAAAGACCGAGCCCTAGCGTGTGCGCAGGTGGGGCGGGCCGAGGCGATGCACCAGGACTTCTCTCCTCTCTTGGACTTCTTAGAAAGCCTTGGAACCATTCCATATATAAAGCCACTTTCCTTGTTTACATATTTCTATATGGGATAATAAATGCTTTTATTTATTAACCCACAACTACCTTATCCTTGAGTCATTACATCTTCTTTCTTGCTCATCAAAATTAACCACTCTAATACATATACTAGACATAGAAAATTCCAATATATCAAAAGCTAATAATTTTACATGGAAATCGTTTAATTCGACAAATTTCAACCCCTATTTGACCGAGACAATTGCTAAAAATTGATCGCAATGTATATTTGTAAATGTGGAAGTTAATTTGTCCTCCTCTATTATGTTTTTTTCGTATCATTTTACACCTTTAAATTATAAAGATATACATTTTGCTCCATTTAACTAAAAATATAATTTATCCTTCAATTCACATCTCCTTTTAACATATTGAGAAAAATATTAAAATTAAAATATTGAAATTGTAGAATTTTATTTGCACTTAACAAAAATATAAAACAACTGATTTAAAGTAGACCAGTTATAAAAGTAAAATAGCTTAATTAAGATAAGTTTATTATGCAAAAAATAATAATGTATATTTAACAAATTAATTTTATACCTAACTATTATAAATAATCATTTAATAATCAAATAAATATAAAGTTAGTATGGCTGAAACCAGCATTTTGGAAGCGAAAAAACATTGTGAATGAATATTGTTTTTAAATCTTGAGAGAGAAATTTAGGATAAGTCATCAACTTCTTTAACCTTTTAGAATTTTGTAGGTGTTAATTTCCACACATGATTTTATAAGTTTGTAGAGACCTAACTTTGATGGGATTGTCTAAAATTAGGAACCTCCTAGTAATAGTTTAATATTAGATATCATTTTTAACTCACTATCTGCAACATGTTAACTAGGTTATAATGACTTGCTACCTATTCATCAAGTTATATTTAACCTGTGACTTAAATTATAGATTAATCTAGGTTTTATTTATATAAATTTTGATAATTGAATCAAATGTATCATATCCATTGATCATTGAATCTAATTAAAAGCGTTTAATTAAATTAGATTCGTTTACAAAAAGAGTTCACCTTTGCAAATTTACTTCAAATTTAACCAATACTAAATTTGGACATAAAATTAATATTTTAAATAATTTCATGATCTAAATTTTATCATTAACATTTCAAAATTTATTTTAAAATAGAATTTAATATCTTATAAATTTGAATATACTTTATGAGATAAAAAATTTGCAAAATATTTTAATTGTACTCAATTAAGCATTATGTAAACTTTAATCATTAATTGAAATTAAATTATATAAAATTTCAATTCCTCACAAAAAATAGGCTTATTCTATGGGATTCGTTAAGTGCCCAAAGAATGGGCAAAATATAAAAAAAATTAACTTACTGTTTGTTGTCATATTATTAAAACATATATGAAAGTAAATAAATGCTTTTAAATAAAAAACAAAGAAAACCATGATTTTAGGATACTATTTATATTAGCCACATTTAATTATCGAAGGAAATAAAATCTGATTCATATTATTTTAGTTTTAATTTGAAAAGATGTATAATGAATCTCTTATTTGTTTAGATATTAATTAAAGAATCTTGTGCTATTTTTATTTTTTAATTAAAAGAAATGATGAATGTAACATATTTGCAATTAAACATGAATTTCACTTTTTGCTCTAATGAAAATAAAATTGTTGGTGGGAAAATATTAATACGGTATTTAACAATAATATTTACAACAATAATAAATAAAAAGTTGTAAATATTTTTAATCTTAAGTAAAATTAGAAGGAGTTGTTCTAGGAGTAAAATATATCAATACTGTATTAGTTACCTATAAAAAGTGTAATTATATTTAAATCAATTTTCATAATATCAATATAATTGCAAATATATTGACTAATATATTTTAATTTCGTAGTGTTTCATTTATCTTGTGAATTAGTTTAATCCATATTCCATAATTTCATTTACTAATCCTTCATACTTATTTTATGTTAATCTTATAATTAATTCCAAAAAAAATCCATAAGTTGAATGGTAGTAGCCACAACTTCTCTGCAAATATAGGAAATCAGGGAAAGTAGTGGAGCGATGGAGGAGAGGAGTAGAGCAGTACCGGTGGAAATGGAAAATTGTTGATATATTAATTCTTAAAAAAATATAACAATGAAAAAATATAAATTCAATTAAAAACTTGGTGAATGGGTTGCCTATACATTATTGATTTATAATTTTATTTAAAATATTTAGATAATTAAATAAATACACATGATAATTACAGAGATCTAGGATACTTAATATTAAATCTTTACTATGTGACCTTTTTTTAGACAATCCCAACTTAATAACCAGCCACTTTCTTCTCATTACTTCAACCACATTTATGAGGAGACACTCTAAATTACAAAACTGCTTTTTTAAATTACTTTGAAAAATTGTCTCGCACCTTTGGATATTCTCCATCTTTTAAAAGAAATGTTATTTTTTTCTTGAAGTTCCAAACCTTATTAATTATTTCACAACTATTTGTAATAAATTAAGAATGAATTAAATTATTCATTAAAAAGTATTGTTTTGTGGTAAATAAAAAATTGAATTGTGTCATTTTATAATATTTTAATCTCATTTTTATTTTTTTTTGGAATGTGATATGAGATGGCCCAAGTGCTTTGGCCCAAACCAGCAAGGCCCAGGCCCAATGGGGAATGGCTGCCCAATTGTCTCATCAATTTTCACTCGACCAGACCTACACAGGCCCAGTCAGGCTCTCTCGGCCCACGGCACTCCTCCACCTCAGTCGACCTTATCGAGGTCGAGTCCTAGGTCGAGACCAGTACAGTACTCTACCACCGCATTAAATGCACTGGCAGGTACCACGCCTCCGCATTAATGGCGCATGCCATCCCCCTTACCGTCTGACACAGCAGGCGCCGCTACAGTGTGCTATCTTGTCCTTAAAACCTGGAAGTGCAGCTGACCGGAAATATTTAAATAGGGGAAATGATCGATTACCCCTGGCCTAAGGTTAAGGACTCCTAGAGGTACCCGAGGGCTTCCCGGACATTTCCTAGACGGAGGAAGGATATATATACCCTCAACCCAGCCTTCTAGAGGTACGCACTCATATACACCTAAAAATCCATACTCCTCTGATCGATTCTTGAGGTCGAATTTTACTGACTTGATCGTCGGAGGGCCTAAGCCAAGGGCTTCTCGGCTAGCCTAACGTTTATTGTGATTGCAAGATTCTTTTCCTAACCCAGTAGGAATGTAAGCCATCCAGGCCAAGTTCCACCCTTGTTCAAACCCGGATTCCTATTCGAAGGATCGAACCCTCATCAGAATGTATTGAGAAGAGAAATAATATTAAAAACTTTTCATAGCTGAAGAGCACAAAATATCTATTTCCATTAGTTTGATGAGGGTAAAGTGACACCAAATGTAATTATATAATTGAGGGGAACAAACGAAAATTTACCCTAATTTAATCATCGGCATTTGGCTAAAAAATTACTCATTTTTGTAATATTATTATAATGGAAAATGCACCACCAAACTTGAGAAATTTTTTAATTTCTTTCGAGAAGTTTTCCAAGAAAGATACCACTAACAGACTAACAACGGATCGGAATATATACATATATGTATAATGAAATTCATTCTTGAAATCTTTACATATTAGTAAACAATTAAATTTAAGATATTGGTATGGGATAGTCCAACAGGCCCTGCCCAACAACACTCGATCGAGACAGAAGTATGGTGTAAGACGGCCCAATTACCTATGGGTCCAACCTATCGACCAACATTCAACCTCATGGGCCTTATCCATTGTAGCGAGTACCAACGTTCAACATGTCGACCAGATTACAGTCGACCACCATTAGGATTTGCAATCCTTCATTCGACCAAGAAGATTTAGTTGCGACAGTTACATCTTGTCAACCAGAATCCGAGGGAATATCTTGCAGAAGTATTCATCTCTACCAAGGGGGTTGAACCGAGGCGACAGCCGCTCAACCGCATTGAATGATCTGCCAGGTGGCGTGCCTCTGCATTAATGGTGCATGCCACCACCTGTACCACCTTTTCAGCTGCGTCAAACTAGCGCACGCCTTCAATATACCATCTTATCCTAGGTAGCGGGAGGCAGCACCACCTGGAACAGTACACGAGCTGGACAAGACTTAAAGGTCCTTAAGTAAGGACAAATGCTCTTCATGTACAAAAAAGGCATCATAGACATATCAACCACATGGAAAAGGCTATAAATATCCCATTGACAGCCTCCCCAAGGTATGCACACTATCATCCCAAGCTCTCACCCTGCTGCTATATCTTCCAGTCGATTTCTTAACTTGAGCGTTGGAGTGCCTTAGCCGAGCGCCCTTCGACTAGCCTAACATTTGCTATTGGTTGCAGGCCTCGACCCTCAAACACTTCACAAAAGCATTCCACTCGACCTACTATCAAGTTGATCAAATTAGACTTCAGCCCAATACTCTCACAAAATAGTTTATAACCTCATCATTTTGGCGCTGTCTGTGGGAAAATGAGTCCACAGCTATAAAAAATGGTGAACACTAGGCAAGTCGTTTCTGAAAGTGAGAAGAACAGAAGATCCCTAAACCCTCCCCCTCAACCCTAATAAGAGCCGGATGTGGTAGGGCCCAGCGCCCAACTAGAGCAAGTGGTCATTTTGATCATGCCCCAACTCATGCAATTAATAAGCGAGCAGATATCTACTCAAATCTCAGCTCAACTATCAACTGCCCTCAACCAACACAACATTTAGCCCGGGCCAGCCGCTAGCGTTACTCCTGAAACCACTCAGTGAGAGGAGAGACCCCTAGAGAAGAGAGAGGTCAACTAGAAGCCAGACGACCACACATTCGACGAAAAGACAATCCCAAATGATTCCCAAGAGAAGAAGCACGATCAATTCCTCAGGAAGAGGTCGCAGATTATGTTGATCACAACGTTTGACCTCTTCGAACCCCGCAGCGTGATAAAGTTGAGCGTGTGAGACCTCAGACTAACATAAACCTAACCCAAGCTGATTGGGAGGAATGGGAAGAAGTTTCCCATCAGGTACAACAATTGAATCGATGACTTGAAGAGATTTCAAAAAGGAACACTGAGAGGAACCCCCATTATGATGGCACTCCCCTTTTACGTCATGAAAGGGAGTCCATATTCATACAAGAGATAGTCAATGAGTGAATTGTTGTCGATGCCAAAGTTCCAATTGGGTTACCCAGATACAATGGCTCGACGGACACGAATGAGCATCTACTACAATTCGAGCACATGATGCAGTTGTATGGGCACAACGAGTACATCCACGCCAAGATGCTAGTCACCACATTCCAAGGAATCACTAGGGATGGCAATGGGTCCGGATAATCTGGGGTCCTGCCCCTAATGGGGCGGATTCGGGTCTAATTAAACGGGTTTTAGGGCAGGTACCGGGTCCACATATTCAGGACCCGATCGAGTCCGAGTCGATTTACGAGTTTAATAAAACCTACCCCGGACCCGCCCTGTATATATTAATTATTAAGTAAAATAAATTAAATAATATATACATATAAGTTTAATAGTTAAAAACTAGGGCTCCAAGCCTCCACTCCTTTTTCTTTCAATTTCTCCTCCCTTCGCGCTACTAGAAATGATACAGTTTGTAGAGATTCTGGACATAGGTTTTGAAGGGGATAAATCAAAGGTTCAAAGGCCAAGCCAATCAAAGTTAACAAATTACTGGAATTAGGCTTAATAAAATTTGACCACAGACTTAATATGCCATATTGGCTCTATTCCAGAATTTTGGCCAAAAAAAGGAAGCTTAAATGCCAAGAATATAACAAGAACAATTTGACATAGAACAAAAGACAAATTTTGACAGTCAAAAGACAGAAATTCAAATTGGGGGAGAGAGAGATAGGGGGGGAAAAAGGGAGGGTTAAGCGAGTTAGACCTGCCGGGTTCGGGGCCAAATGGGAGGCAGGATGGGGTGAGGCGGGGCCCGAGTCTGGCCAAACCCGTCTCGTTGCCATGCCTAGGAATCACATTCGATTGGTTTGTGAAGTTAGAATTGATGTCGATCTACTCATACAACCAGCTATGTGATAAGTTCCTCTAGTAGTTCGCTAGTCGGAGAAAGGCGAAGCTCCTCCATACCTATTTGCACACGGTCAAACAGAATAAGGGAGAGTCGCTTCATAATTTTTGCACCAAATTCAACACTAAAGTTTTGAAGATCGACAGCCCTTGAATTGAAATTCTAATTGATGTGCTTTTCCTAGGCCTTCGACATAAAGAATGCATTAATGCTTTGGTCAGTGAGCGACCAAGAACCATGGAAGAACTACTCGACCTTGCAGAAAGGTACATGACTCAAGAGGATATAAATAAGCTCAAGTATGACAATCCTGATACTGACAAGAAAAAGGCCAAAGAGAAAGATGACTGTCAGCACAAAGATGGTCATTGATCTCCGATCAAATGTTTTCACAACTACACTCCACTCAATGATGCAAGAAATGAGGTACTGTTCGCCATCCAGCACGAAAACAACCTCAAGAAACCTAGGAAGTTGACCGAGATAGAGGCCATGAAGAGGTCCAAGAAATACTACCACTTTCATAGACAAAAAGGCCATAACACGGAGGATTATTTCAATCTCCACAACGAGATCAAGAGGCTAATTCGACAATGCCATCTAAAAAAGTTTGTTGACGAAAGAATCGGACAAGAAGCAAGTATAACCGACCAGACTTCCCATAGAGAAAGGTCGGTTAGCCCGAGGAAAGAAGATAAAGGAAAGAAACATGCCTATGATCCCCACCCACCCATCAGAGGAGTAATTGATAATATTGCTAAAGGCCCGATCGAAAGGGATTCAAAATCGGCCAGAAGGCAAAATCAATGCAAACTGAAGTCGACCAAATCTTCTTTAGTCGAAATAGTCTTCCAGCTTTCAACCAGCACAGAGCCAATTTTCTTCTCCGACGTCTACCACTCCTACATCAAAAATCAAGGGACCAACAATAAGCTGGATTGCTCTCTCATCGTATCAATTGAAATTGCAAACTTCGAGGTGAGGAAAGTATTGATCGACAATGGGAGCTCAGCAAACATTATTTTCCTATCGATATTGAAGAGAATAAATATGAGCAAGTTGAAATTCGAGCTCATCCGTACCCCATTTGTCAGGTTTGGGGGGTCGGAGATCATCCCCAAAGGATCTATAAATCTGTCCATATTTTGGGGAGGCCCTCAGTGCAGAAATCTTATAGTTAATTACCTGGTCGTCTATGCATCCTTTACTTATAACGCCATTGTTGGTTGACCAACATTGAACGACTTCTAAGCCATTATCTCAACCTATCATATGAAGATCAAATTTCCAACAGCCGCTGGGACAGGTGAACTCCTCTGCAGCATGAAAGAAGCCTAGCGATGCTATACAATTTCAATCGAGGCGAATGAACAGAAAATCCGACCAAAATGAAGCCTTCAGGAAATGCCCCAATAGTGGAACTCGATGAGGGACAGACAAGCAAGAAAAGGAAGTTGGAAGAAACCAAGGTCAAGCCTGTCGGCAAATTCAAGATAATCTACTTGGAACCAGGGAGCCCAAACAAGACTACGAAAATCGGGACTGATATAGATAGCAACATAGAATGCCTTATGGTCGATTTCCTTAGGAGAATGTTGATGTTTTTGCTTGAAAGGCTTTCGACCTCCAAGGAATCACCCCAGTGTCATCGTCCACGGACTAAATATGGACTCCTCGTTCAAGCCAGTGAAGCAGAAAAACAAGAACCTTTAATGCTGAACGATGCCAAATCATCAAGGAGGAAGTCAACAAACTTTTAGAGGCATGATACATTATAGAAATTCAATATCCAAGTTGGCTTTGTATGTAGTCCTTGTTCCTAAGAATAAGGGAAAATGGCGAATGTGTAATGATTTCACTGATTTGAATAAAGCTTGCCCTAAAGATCCTTACCCCCTACCTCGTATAGATTCATTAGTAGATTCTACTACTGGCTGTGATTTGTTGAGCATGATGGATGTATTTCAAGGTTATTACCAAATTTTTATGGCACCCAAAAATATGGATAAGACCTCTTTCGTCATCCTTAATGAGGTATATTATTTTTTGGTCATGCCTTTTAGGCTCAAAAATGTAGGGGTAACTTACTAAAGGCTCGTAAACTTTATGTTCAGAAATGAGATCGAAAAAACCATGAAAGTCTACCTAGACAACATGATAGTCAAAACAGAAAAAAGCAAAAACATCTAACCAACCTCAGTCATACATTCTCAATATTAAAAGCATTTAAAATGAAGCTCGACCCTAACAAGTGTACGTTCAAAGTGAGATGAGGCAAGATCTTGTGCCACAGGGTCAGCCAAAGGGGTATCGAAGCAAACCCACAAAAAATTCAGGCCAGTTTGGACATTTCACCTCCTCTAACCATCAAAGACGTCTAGTACCTAGTTGAGATAATCATAGCATTGGGGCATTTCATTACCCGACTAACTGATAAAAGCTTACCATTCTTCAAAATCCCAAGAAATATGAGGAAATCAAGTTTCCAATAGACAGAACAATGTGACCAGGCCCTGGTCGAACTGAAGCAATACCTTTCAACACCCCTAATGCTAGCCAAACCTGAGGTCAGAGAAGTTCTGCATATCTATTTGGCAGTCTCGTTGGCAACAATTAGTTTAGTTTTGGTTTCGAGCATAAGGGCACCCATCGACCTGTGTATTACTGCAGCAAAGCGTTACAAGGTCTCGAATGCAACTACCTAGAGATCAAAAAATTCGCTCTCGCTTTGGTCACAGCAGCTAGGAAGTTGAGGCCTTACTTCCAACCTCACTCTATTGCCGTCCTAACAAATCAACCACTGAAACAAGTGATGTCAAAACCAGACTCGTCAGGAAGATTGATGAAATGGGCCATCGAAGTAGGGGAGTTCAACATTACTTTTCAACCTCGAACTACCGTCAAAGCCTAGGTGTTAGCATATTTTATCGTAGAAAAGCTCGACCTTCCCGACTATGTTAACCAGGACTCACTCGTGTGGACCTTGCATGTTGATAGGTCCGAAACTTCCTTAGGAGGAGGAATTGACATCTCTTTATGATCTCCACGGGTAGAGGAATACGACTTCACAGTGAAACTTGACTATCCTGTCACAAACAATGAAGTTGAGTACGAAGCCCTCCTTACTGGCATGAGGATGGTCGTGGACAGAGGAGTTGAACAACTGGCAGCCATTACTGATTCCCAACTGGTTGTAGAATAGGTCGAAGAAAACTTTGAGGCCAAAGAGACCACGATGACCAACTATCTAGCCGAGGTGAAAAGGACACGGCCGTAGTTCAAAAAACAACAACCAAGTCCCTCGATCAAAGAACGAGCAGGCCGACACGCTGTCAAAATTTGCTAGCTTGATAAAGGGGACCAGAGACATAACTATCATATTTCTGGTCACTCATAAACCCAACATAGACGTTCCTAACCAAAACTTGGTAGGGCAAATTGAAGAAGCACTTCTCTCTTGGCAGGACGAGATAAAAGCTTATTTGCAAGATGGAATAGTCCCCGAAGATAAAGTCCAAGCACACAGGCTCAGAGGTCAAGCAACCAAATTTGCCCTCATCAAGCACGACCAATTATACATGAGATCAATTTTTGAACCACCATTGAGATGTTTAACACCCGAGCAGGCTCGTGAGGTGTTACATGAGGTCCACTCAGGCACAGCGGCAATAATTTAGGAAGAAGATCACTGGCTCACATAATCCTCAGATATGGATACTTTTAGCCAACTCTGTTAAATGACGTGGTCAACTTGGCCAAAAAATGCCCATCTTTCCAGGTCCACTCGAATATACCTCACCAACCTGCCACAACACTGGTACCCATTCAAATCATATGGCCTTCGACTAGTGGAGGATAGACATTGTTGGTTCTTTTTTGAAAACTACAGGTCAACGAAAGTTCATGATCGTTGCAGTCGAATACTTTACCAAGTAGATAGAAGCAGAAGCAGTCCCTAAGATAACCGATGCGACCATCAAGAGTTTTATATGGAAAAATATTATCTGTCGTTTTGGTTTGCCCAAAGTATTGATATCTGATAATAGGATGTAGTTTCAGAGCAAGAGCACTAAGAGCTAGTGTGAAAGCTTGGGGATTCGACAGCATTTCACCTTGGTTGGAAACCCTCAAGCTAACGGCCAAACAGAAGTTATGAATAGAACTATCCTAGACCACCTCAAAGCTCGACTGGATGGCACAGGAGCGAGCTGGGCAAATGACCTCCCAGGGGCACTTTAGGCATATAGGATACCCTTTGAACAGCCACTGGTCACAGTCTCTACAATTTGGTCCATGAATTTGAAAAAGCCATTCCAACAGAGCTGATACAACACGCTGCTTGGGTAATCCACTATAATCCAATCTGGAATAATTCTGAGAGAGAATTCGACCTGGACATAATTGACGAACTGCGTCAACAAGCATACACAATAATGCAGTGATATAGATCGAAGATGGCACAGCATTATAACAAAGGAGTTTGATCGAGAAGCTTTAAAATAGGGGACCTCGTCCTTGAAAAAGTTGCAGTGTCGAAGAATGTTGGAAAACTCAACTTGAAGTGGGAATGCCCTTACTCAATGGTCAAAATAGCAAAGTACAATACACACCAACTTGAGGACATGATTCGAAATGAGCTCCCTCGACCATGGAACACAGTGAATTTGAAAAAGTTTTATGTGTAAAGGGACTTGAAGCCCCCTTTCGACTGTACCAAAATATTATTGCAAATCAATAAAAACCATGCTATTTCTACAACCATCTGTTTGCACTATTAAGCCAAGGCTTTTCAACTTAAGTCAACAAATGAGTTAATCATTTACAGTCAACCCCAAAGTCGACTTAACAGCGGTTTCCAATCGCAACATCAAGGCTTTTCAACTTAAGTCAACAAACGAATCAATCATTTAAAGTCAACCCCACAGTTAACCACAATGCCGATTTTAAACTACAAAATCAAAGCTTTTTAGCCCAAGTACATAAACGAGTTGATCGTTTAAAGTTGACCCAGCATTCGACCACAACACCAATTTCAAACCACAAAATCAAGGCTTTTTAGCCCAAGTACATAAACAAGTTGATCATTTATTGTCGACCCCAAAGTTGACCCCACACTATTTTGAGAACAAATTATAGCTTCAAGCCCAAATTGACAAACAAGCTCAACTAAAACCTTAGCCCTGCAGCCGAGGACAACCTTGCAAGAAATGATAAGCTAACAAAATTGATTCACCAAGATTGTTTATCCCATCGTGATGACAATAGTTTAAATCGACCTTAGAGTCAATGAATATCGTAGATTAATTCCATTATCTTTGCACTAATAAATTTCTAAATCGACCATAAACTTGTTTAAACTCAATTCCTTCATTAAGGGACTATGTTATATGATTTCTTATCTAAGATCGAACTGCTTACATTATCATTTATTAACGATCAGCATTCCACAAGAATGAAAATGTTAAAAGGAAAGCAAGCTAAATACACATCGATAAATGAAAAGGCCAATTCATTGAATCCATAAGCATTTGATTTCAAAAACAACCACCTCACGGGGCGACTAAACAAAAATGCAACATTATAAGTACTCAGCTCGACTTAACGCCTTCAACTCGTACAGCTTGCACTCTTTCCTTGATCGTCTGATCGAGCTCATCGTTGGAAAGCACGGGGACAATAGTAGGACCCTCGACTTCTTATTCGAGCACTGCCATAGGTGGTAGAACTGCGGAGGCTGGTTAAGAAGGCCTTGCCTCATCGACAAGGAATATATGTCTAACTGGACAAAAGTAATCAGTTGCATTGACCTTACCATCACGAATGTCGAAGGCAAAGTCGTTGGTGAAATCAAACTCCCTGGTTTCTTCGTTGAATCTTGCCAGATAGCCAGTAGCAACCCCAACCATAGGCGACTGGCCCCTTCGCGAGAGTAGTCTCATTGAGGATTGGATACATTTGGAGCTGCTCATCGTACATCGGATTCAAGCAGCTCTTATCCTCAGGACATATTTGATATCCAAGATATTCCAACTGTTTGATAGCCTTCTTAAAGGCATCCTTGGCATCGTTAATAGAAAAGACGACGCTAGCATCCTAGAAGGCTGAGGTAAACATAAACTGCTACACCGCCTCTAGTCGAATAATAGACGGCGTCCTAAAGAATTCGCAATGAGCAAACTATGAGGCACTCTAATACCCATGGGCTCAACCATTATCATAATAGGTCTATGCCTTTACTCTAGCTTTCTTCAAAAACTCATCTGCCGAGCTCTTCTCAGCCACTGCAGTTAGCAGCTGAGCATCATTTGCCTCGAGCTGCGCATCCCTATCTTCCAACTACTTGGTTAGCCACTCGACCTAAGCTTTTGTCACATCCACTTCATTATGCTAATACTGGAGCCTATCACGGTCGTTGAGCGCCAGCTCCAACCTCCTGTAGACATGGTAACCTAACTGGCTAACCTACAACGTCCATAATTCTGTCAATGCAGAAACAAAAGAAATAAAAAGAGGAACACACGACGAACGAGAGTCACTTGATTAGAAACTCACTATATTAGAATGGTAGGCCATAGCTTTTAGCATGCCCCTTTGGCTGAGGTCCATCATTTTCTGCTGGTCGGATGCGAACAGACCAGCCATCATCATTTTCAGCGGCAGGGAGCCAATCGACCCCGTTGTCATTATAGACATAAAATTATGAACAACCATGTAGGTCTTAAATCAAAGAAACGGTTGGTCAACCAACTGAAACAGCTCACCGTCATCCCGACGCCCAAAGATATCATAACCGGTCGAGGGATGGGTGCCCCAGCTTTGTCCTTACCTTTATCTATAATTATCTTTTCTTATGCAGGCTCTGCCTACTTGATCGCTAATCTTTTTTGCAGAGCAGCTGGATTAGCAGTCAACTTGGAGATTGGTTAGGTTGAGGGAGCTACTGGTCAACCAGAGAAGCCACAAGACCAAGCAATGCAACCTGTGGCTGGGGCGCAGCTTGAGATGCAACCTCTCGACGAGTGGCTATATTCTGACAGCGCTCTTAATTCCTTTGTGCATGGGCCAAGCTTGAGCTCGAGTCTGATTTATGCTCTCTTCTCGATCTGCATGAAAACAAAAGTAGCATACATCAAAATCAACCAGAGAGTTGAAGCAAAAGCAATTTGAAAATAAATAATGACATCTACCTGGTCAAGCGTCTGCTGTTATATCTAATTGGGCCAGAATAAATCCGTTAGTACCAAATTTCTTTCCTCGATATACCTCGAGGCTTCATTTGGCCAAACTGAACTAAATCCCAGATGAAGGTATTTAGCCATGTCGAAGTTATGTTCCCAGGCATCTCGACGTGCCCTCTCCTCCACCCCCTGGGAATGTTGAAACCCCCAAGCGCCCAAACATAAAGGTATCACTTTTTCCACTCTTGGCCATGGGACGACGAGGGGGTAACAGGGAATTTACGATGGGGTCAAGAGGTAAGATAATAGAAGCCAGACTCATCGCTTTTGCCCGACTTTCGGGATATGGGAAGGTGAAATAGATTGGAAAAATTAGCAAATGTGGGAGGTTGGTTGTATATATACATTAGCACAATGATCCTATATATGGTCGAGAAGCTGTTGGGAAGGAGTTGAGTGATGCAAACTTGGAGGCCTGCTAATAGGTCGACTATGGTTTGTGTGAGAGGAAACTTAAGCCCATACCTAAAGGCCTCCTTGAATATAGTAATGCAGCTCAGGGGTGGTCAATGCATCCTATCAGAAGGATCGGGGACGATCAACTCGTACCCTGAAGGAATACGATAAAGCTATCTAACTGATGCAAAGTCATCAGGTGTAATTTTGGAAATTATTTCACTATAGTGGTCGGGCGTGGACAGCTGACCATGGGATACTAAGGTTGACTTGCCCACCTTCACCCCCAGTGGCAACACGGTCGTAATTAGAACTGCTAGATGTCGAACTATCATTAGAGAACTACTAGACTCGCTAGTCGAGTCACCTCCTCCCCTGGTTGGGACCTCATCCGACCTAGTCACCTCACTATCACTCCCCTAACTACCGTTTTTGCCAAACACTCCTAGCATGATTGATTGAAACGTTATGCTCAAGGTACAAAAATAAAACTCACTCGAATGAATTCAAAAAATTTACGCGGTTGGGAGTCTAAAGTAGAAGGCAGGGTGATGTGAAGTGCAGTAAAATGGCTAGCTCGACCTCACGGAATGTTGTAAAAATAAATATAAACGTTTTCATACCGTGTCTATTTATAGGTGCCAGTGCATGGCAACCCAAACAACTGCCATAATTATGCTTCCGTTTCTTGACGCTTCACATGACCCAATGTAACCGATGCATTAAATGCACCAAACCCCTAGTCGACAGCTTCAAACCCTCGTCGAGCGTATCCAATTCCCAAGTATTAGCTACTCCTCATTCCTTCTCATCGACACTCTTGATTAGGATTAGGAAGTAGGGGGACTCATGATATGGGATAGCCCGACAGGCTTCGTCCAACAACACTCGATCGGGATAAAAGTACGATAAGACAACCCAATTACCTACAAGCCCAACCTATCAACCATCATTTGACCTCATGAGCCTTATCCATCATAACGAATACCAGCATTCAATCTGCCGACCAGATTATGGTCGACCACCATCAAGATATGCAATCCTTCATTCGACCAAGAAGATTTAGTTGCGATAGTTATATCTTATCGACCAGAATTCGAGGGGATATCTTGCAAAAGTATTCATCTAAACTGGGGAGGTCGGAATGAGGCAATAGCCTCTTAGCCGTATTAAATGATCTGCCAGGCAGTGTGGCTCTGTATTAATGGCGCATCCCACCACCCGTACCATTTTTTTAGCCACATCAGACTAGTGGGCGCCTCGAGTGTACCACCTTATCCTACGTAGCGGGAGGCAGTGCCACCTGGAATAGTACACAAGCTGGAGAAGACTTAAAGGTCCTCAAGTAAAGACAAATGCCCTTCTCGTACAACAAGGAGCATCATAAACATACCAACCATGTGGAGAAGGCTATAAATATCCCATTGACAACCTTCCCAAGGTGTGCACATTACCATCTTAAGCCCTCACTCTACTGCTCTATCTTCTAGTCGATTTACTGACTTGAGCATTAAAGTGCCTTAGCCGAGGACTCCTTGTCTAGCCTGATATTTGCTATTGGTTGCAGGACTCAACCCCAAACACTGCACAAACTCGACCTGCTCTCAGGTCGATCAAATTGGACTTCAACCCAATACTCCCACAAAATAGTTTATACCCTCATCAAATATGAATCCTAATTAATTACATAATAACAAATAATTATACTTTTGTAAATCCGATGTGGACTAGAATTATCTCTCCAACCTCACAACTTATTCTTCGCCAACATATATAGCATGTGCACGTTCACAGTGTGCACAATTCTTTATATTTTACTCCTTTTTTCGTGGGAGAGCAGAAATGTGTTGTCCCACAAATTTCTTGGTTTTGAAAGACAACATTTGAAAAATACTTTACATTAATGACATTATATATATATGTATATATGTATGTATATATAATTTTATCTTATAAATATTTATTTTAATTAAGGAAAAAAAATTATTTTCTTTTAATGAAAAACCAATAGATTGATCACCTAATTACATGGTGATTATGTGATTACAATACTCATTTTCCTTTATATTATTATATATAGCACAATAGTAGTTGACCATAACTATTCAATTTTAAAAAAATTCTAAATTTTTAAAATTTTGAGATTTTTAATTAAATTAAAAAAAATTATTGATGGTTCATTATTCATCATTTCATCTTTATGCAAAACATTTAAAATTTATGTATATAAGTAACGACTTAATTTATTCATTGGCGTTTGTTTGGTTTGTTGTTCATTTTTTAAACCTCATTCTATTTATTTTATTTAGTTATTCCACAAAACGGGAGGAAATTTTTTCTGATTTAGGGCTATACTAGTTTCCTTATCCATTGTAATTTAGCTTCTTCTTAGTTCAACGTTTTGTTCAAGTTATCTTTGTTTTGTTTTATATTTAAATATTATTTTTATGCATCTAATTTTATAACTTATGGGAGGAGAATTACATTGACTTTTAATATCTTTTAATTTATTTCAATTTTTAATAGCTTGTTTTTCTTTTCAACAATTGATAATGTCCATCATTTAATTTTTATTTTTGTTTAAATTGTTAAGTATTTTATTTCTTTTTACTCATTCTTTCTTTTAAGTTATCAATTCATTTATTTAATTTAATTTTTTTATTTTTTATTTAATTTATTTATTTAATTTTGTAAGACGAGATATATTCACTAGTTTTAATATTTTTATAATATATTTTAATTTTTGAATATTAATGATTTAAAAGTCCACCATTTAATTTTTTTTTTTCCTTTTTTGGTTCTTGCATATGTGTAATTATATATGTATAGATATTTTTAATTCAAACTCTTTTAGAAAAACAAAATTATATACTATTTCATTAGTATATATGCTATTGGAATTTTTCATGTATAGAATAAGGTGTTAGTGAACAAGATTGGTTATGAGTGTCAGAAGTTGGAAGAAATCTAAAGTGAGAATATAAATAGGCGTATTTATAGTCCCACATTAGAATATATGTGTAAAAAAATATATCTTTATTTATTGATTGGTTTTAACACTCTGTGTTCTAAGAAGTCCAAGAGTGGAGGGGACTCGCAGTGCACCGCACAGGCTCAGGCCGATGCCGGAGCCGGAGCAAAGGCGCTTTGGTGCTTTATGCACACTTTGCACATCGAAAGGAGCTCTTGTTCCCGCGTCAACGATTAATTCTGGGTCAAATTTAATTAGTTTTGACTTTTGTCAACTAATTTATGCAAATTTAACTTATTGTTCAATTGATTAATTTAATCAACTGATGTGTCTTTTAATTAGTCGAGTGTGTTAAGTCATAATTTTTGTCAAAAGATATGACTGTGTTTAACAATTATAATTTATGGGACTAATAGACACAACTAATTAAATAGAGAAGTCTTACTACTCTTCAAGAACATAAGAAAATTGCTCAATACTCCTCTCTCTCACAAATAATTTGTCGAATTAATATTCCACAATACTAGTTCAAGATGCTTGTTTTATCGTGGGAGACAAATTTACTATAACTCAATGCGGTAATATGAGGCAAAATTTGTCTTAAGAATAGAACGTTATCGTTCGACTCAAGCTATTGTTTCTTGTCATATTTCCTATTTTTCTAACATATTCATTACCTTTCTTAATTTAATTAGAAAAATTATGAAGATGGTTACTTCATTAGTAATTATACCTATTAACTTTTTAGTTTATAAACCTGGACATAGTTTAATACAACAAAATATATATATATATATATATTACTATATTATATAATCGTTGAAGCACGTGTGAACAGTGCTACAGCACATGAGCAGTGTTTTCTATTTTTTTTAATTTCTACAGTGTGTCAAAATGACCCCTCTTTAGGACTTGATGATTCATGAATTTGTTCGTTAGGCTATTTTTGTTGTATATTGTTTTGGCATTTTCTTCTAACCGAAGAAAAGGGCTTTTTTCCTTCTTTTTTCGGTTGTTTTTCTTTGGGCATCAAAAGGCAAATAGGTTTTGTGCGATCATATCAAAATCCTAAAAAACTATTTTTTTGTCACTCTCAAATTAATCTTTGATGGCGAATTTCTCATATTATGGAGAAGACCATAAGAATGCGTCGCCTTTGGTGGCGTCACTGAGAAAGCCATTTAACTCCACCGAATCTATTGGGTTTTTGGAAGCGAAGAGAGTGATTCGCTGAAGAATCAATGGAGAGTTTGTTGGTGCGCATGTACATCGAGACAGCGACTGAGAGTGTCGCCGCCGTCGAGAAGTGGCGGAGGCAGCGGCAGACTCTTGAGTGCATGTCGTCTTATCTGACCGAGGCTCTCCTCCGCCACCTCTTTCTCCACTACATCTTTTTTTCTTTCTCTGCTCGAGTTTGTGTTCACAATTAAGTTAGGAATTTTGGCTTTGTTGTTTTTAATACTATGTATTAGTTGAGCTGTGAGTGTCACTATAAACTATGTGCTAATTTTCTGAGTTTCAAGAACTTCGAAACTAATTGCTAGTTTCTCACAATTAGTTTTGCTTTACAGGAATTTGTTTACGTTTTATGCGACCTCTGACTATTGAAATGGAATGATGTTGAATTCTTTAAATTTATAAATCAGATTGCCTGGTAAGAGTTACATATAACTGATAATCAAGTCAAAAGTAATGGATTTGTTAGGCTGAAATCAGTTTTCGGCTTGAGAAAATATTTTATTTTGTCGCTATATATTTTCTTATATGAGGATCATTGATTTGTGCGTTAGATGCAGAGTTAGCTGATCTATTTGTAGGTTTGTCCAAATGGGTGACTATACTCGACTCTAATGGAGGCCATTGGTTCAGAGGTAGATTTATTTATTTTTGAATTGATTGATCAATGATTTCCTCCTGCCTACATCTAATTTACTGTGGTACAGAAACCAATTTAAGCTTTTGAAAATGAAATGTTCATAATGTGCTACAATAAACAATGAATGATTGGATTTTCCTTTTCAATGTCTAGCAATCATGAATAATAGTATGGTAAGAATATATATTACAGAAAAGATAACAGATTGGTTGCATTGCTTCTTGAGTGCAGTTGTACAGTTTATTTGATGTCTTCATTTATATGCCATCCTTCAGAGTTTTCAAGTACAGTGTAGAGGAAATTGATTTGAGAGCTGAGAATTATGTAGATGCAGAATGGATGGCATACTTTGGGGCATTTCGATACTTGCATTCTATGATTCTATGGCAGTTTGCCAAAATCAATAATTCTGCTCTTTGGAGTATAATAGGTGTACTAATGATGCCTTTCGGCTTTATTCACATTCATAGTTAGCGATATAATAACACTCTTGGTCTTCACTCAAAATAAGGAATGTATTTCCTTACTCTCTTTTGAGTGTAGCCAAGTGTCACTTTCGAATTTCCTCTTTCAGCATAATTATCCTCCTAATTCACTTTTTCCTTCAAATTTTTCAGTTGGAGTTTGAAATTGTTAACCTAACTAATACTCTATGACATAAAGATAATATGTTTCTTATTGCAGTTTAAGAAGTCCAAACGTCGCCTCAGACACGTTGATATAGTCCCTTTGGCTTGTGCAAAAGTAATGAAGAAGCTAAGCTTTTGTGGTTGAAGCAAATTTTCTGCTGCAACTGACATGTTCAATTGGTTGGAGTTTTTCTAACTGCATGACATATTTTCATGCAGATATTTGATAGAGGGACAAGTTTTTGCATGTTAAATGATGCTTTTTTACTATAATGGTTTAGTACATTTTTGTCATTTGATGATTCAAGTTGTGAGAATGCAATTTCCTCAACATGAATGCAGTTTTGAGTGCCGAATTTACTTAGATATTTCTTTGAGACTTTGCTGCAGTTTATTTTATGCTTGCAAAATAGCAACATGCAACAAGACATCCCCATACAGTTATGGTGTTTGTGCTGGTAAGAAGTTGCATTTTCTCTGCATCTAATGTCATGATTTGCTATAGGGTATGTGCCAGGAGAAGATAAAGTAAAGGGACCGTAGAGTATACAAGCTATAGAAATAAAATGGTTTTTATTTTGATACAAAGATGTCCTATTGCGTAAAATAATCCCGCTTCATTGATGCACATTGTCATAAAAGATGAAAAGAAAACCCCAGCAAGACTTCCTGCTGCATGAGAATATCTGAAGATTGAGACAACATTAGTTATGGGAAAATAGTTCAATTCTGAAAATTCCTGTGGTTGCACCAGCTATAAGCTGTGGAGAGTGGAAAGGGCTCAAATCCCTGTGATTACATCAGCTGTAAGCTATAAACTGCTCTCATAGAATTTGTAAGTCTTTCAAATTATGAACTGCATTACCAATTATTATCATTCAACACTTGCATCTTATTGATAGCATCCCCCTTATTTTTGTTTGATCAAGCTACATAATAGAGGTATGCTTCCCAATTTTTAGAATCACATATCAGGTAAGACTAGGACACCATGTGGTAATTTCTTTTTTACTTTATAAATAGTGGAAGCTGCTTCTACTGCACAACATATCTTAAACAGAATTTGCTGTGCAAAAATTGAATTCTGAAAGTTCATTTGGTGCATAGGGACCAATGTGATTAGAAGATTTCACACAAAGTTTGGAACACTCAAAAATTATGCAAAACATCATTAAGGTAGAATTTTGGCTATTTCTAGTTCAGTATTAACTTTTGCCGAAATGCTAGAAATGGCTTCTAAATTTGAGTTCTGTGGGAGTTGTAATATGAACATATACATGGGAGTGGAGGGGGTATATGTTCATGCATTTTGGGATGGATTTACCTTGCAAATTAAGGATGTACATGCTTGTAAGAATTTTTCTTAAAAGTGCAATTTCATAGTTTATTTTCCAACAAAATTGTAATTGTCTGTTAGGAAATTATCTTTTTCCAAGACCATTCTCCTGAGCTTGGACAAAGGCTTTACTTGACCCAAGGGTTCCTCTTTTCCTCTTCTCTAAAAAAAATGAGATCTTCTCCATAATAAATTATTAAAAATTGTTCTGCGGTTTCAATATACAATCTGTTCACACATCCATCATGTGGTATGTGGCTCATTAGTGAATATGTACATATATATATATATATATATATGTAGAGAGAGAGAGAGAGAGAGAGCTCGAAAGACTAGGAAGTTGTTTAGGTGAAGACACTGAAGAACAGTTAACAATTCAGGAATCTCACTAGGGAATTGCTTGTAGTTGATGCATCATCATGATCCCACAGGCTCGTCCATCCCACACACCTCCGTATTAGAGCATGAAAGAGATGTCGGGCAGTAAAAATGAAGTAATGAGCAACACGTCGGGACAAACCCACCAACCCACTCGCGACTAGATGTTACATATTGTCAGCTTTTAAGTGCTTGTAATATTGCTGTTGCTTTTCATTTTTCTACATTGCTTTGCATTTATGCATTGGAGTTTTTTCTTCTATACGTATTTTTGCTTGTAATGAGACAAGGGAATGGGGAACTCTTTTTAAGATGTATTTAATCAATTAGAATTTCACTTCATTTCTGACACATTTTTTAAACAATTTATGGCAAGTATTTTGTAGAAATTACTGTATAACTAAATTACTTTAAGTTTATAGACATTATATTATGTAAATATTATATCTTGTAATATATATGTGACCAAAATTACCTACTTAATTAATGGAGCACAGATTATATTTTATATATTAATTATAACAATTTAACTAATTTTTTTAATTTAATATTAAATAATACTTGCAATCTTTATTATATGAAAATAAAATATATTACTTTGTTTATAGATTTTTAATAGTCAAAATGTGTATTTTTAGAAATTATTTAAAACAAATTGCCCTATACGCATATTACACAATTTTAAATACATTCACAGTTCTGAATTGCATTTCTAAATACATTAATTCAATTAATATTTATGTAGCCAAAAACTAAAACATTTATCATATCAACATTTCTATATAGATATATGAAAATATTATTAATTTTAATGATAAAATACTTACAAACTATAAAATTACTTAAAACAAATATATATGTGTGTGTGTGCGCGCGCGCGCGTGTACGCTCACACAATTATTTATTTTAACACATTTAGAAAGATTAAACATGAAGAATATAACATTGACTAAAAATTTTATCTAAATAATTGATATAAATTTTGTAACACAATAAAGTCAAATTAAGTTATAAAAATAAATACATATTTATTTGAAAGTGGATATATAAGTCAAATGAATTCGTCATATATTTAATTATTTAAATTAAACTATTCAATTATCCAAATGAAACAATAATGAGATTGAAATTGAAAATTCATATTATTTATTTAAATCAATTTCTTATTTTTTTAAATATTAACTAATTCTTATAAAAGTTACAACACAAGTCCCAGTGTCCCACAAACAAACAACTTCTAATAAAATATCTTACAACCGCACATCATATCAATAATCATCATTACATTATTTCTCACATTTAATGACACATCTAAAATTCATTCTCAATTCTCTCGAAAACTACATCTCAACCCTTATTGTAGAAAAATGAAAAATGAAAAAAATAAGAAACAAAAAAAATCTTACAAGTAATTACTCCCTACACTCCCTTAATCAAGAATTTCTGCTGCTTTTGACCGTTTGTTGGAATTGTTGGGATGATTGAATTTTGAAAGGCAGATTGGTGGGATGGTGCAAGACCTCTTGTGCCAAAATGCCACAAAGCCATGGATTGTAAAATAGCTTTTATTATTGGAAATTGCAGAATTTAGATTATGGACAAAATTATGTTGCGGGACAATCCCTCTATCTAAATGAAGTTGATACTATACAGATTTGAAAAAAATAATAAGGTAATTAGAACGAGAGCAAGAAATTGGTACTTTACATGGCTAGCTGTTATGAGTCATGCTCTCAATGTCACAACCATTTATAAATCAAAGTCTTAATATAGTCTCCATAAAACAGCTTCAAGGCAAGACAAAAATGACCAATACTCATTCAAAAAATAAAATAATTTGACAAAACTGCATATTCAAAAAAAAAAAAAAAAAAAAAACTTTGCATAAAAATTATTATGCTATAATATTTGTTGCATGTGTAAACACAAATTTCTTTGTCTGCAAAATAAAATTACAAGACAAAAAAATTCGTACAAATAAGAATGAAATTAAAATCTATCAATTATGGATCTAATCTCTAATCTAATCCTCCAATTCTTCCCTTCTAAATATGATCTTGAATTTAATGAGATCTGCAAAGAGCGCTTTAAACGCCATAGATCTCTTTAAATTTTATTTGAAGAAATAACGTCAATTCGAGGGCTTTGCACCTTAATATCAAATCAAATTCCAAAATATATGAGTTCCGCAAAGAATGCTTTGAACGCCATGAATCTCTTTGAATTTAATTTGAATAAAATAACAGCAATTCAAGGGTTCTGCACCTTAATCCCGAATCAAATGCCAGAATACGATGAGTTCTGCAAAGAATACTTTGAATGCCGTGGATCACCTTAAATTTGACTTTAAGAAATAACGTCAATTCGAAGGCTTTGCATCTTAATCTCGAATCAAACACCAAAATATATGGGCTCCGCAAAGAAAGCCTTGAACATCATGGATCTCCTTAAATTTAACTGAGAGAATGGTTGGACTCCTTCAAAGCTCATTTCACTTGCTGAAATTTGTGTTCTGTGTTGAATGAGCTTTGATCACCCTCTTTATATAGATGTTTGATGGAAGACTTCTAAATTGACTTGAACTTTTTTGAGGTTTATCTCTTTGATAAGATAATATCAAATATCAAGAGATAATATCAAGTGTGAAGAGATTATATCAAATATCAAGATATAGTATCAAATATCTTTGATTTGATTGGTATATAGGCATAGAGATTTTATCTTTGATACTTATCAATATTTGATTTAAGCATAAAATAAATACTAGAGTATTAATTAAAATTAACTATTTATCTTTTGAAATTAAATTTAATAAATTCCAATATAAATAGAAAATTTTGAATTAATAACTAACAATTATTTTATACGTGTCACTCTCCAATTGGCAAAAAATGATATGTCTACAAATGCCCCCACTTCAAGACTTGGCAAAAGATGTACCAATCATCCACGAAAGAAGCAACACTTGAAGTATTTGAGAAGTTTTCTTTTTCTCCGAATTCACATATGTTTGTGACAAGAGCATCTTTCAAGCATTTGTCAAGCTATGATGCCCAATAAAAGGCCGTATACAATTTATACTCATGCAGGTTATGAGTAACATATAATTTAGGCTCATGCGTCAAAGAATATATTTAACTTGAATAGATATTTCATACTCGTGTCAAGGAGTTCACTTGAATTTGATTGACAATTTATACTCATGTTAAAGAGTTTACTTGAGTTTGACTTAATAGACAATTTATACTCTTATCAAGGAGTACATGGGGAAAATTTGAATATTTAGATAGTTTATGCTTGTACCTAGGAGCCTTATTAAAAGTTTAAGCTCTTATCAAGGAGCGCATAGGTAGACTTTGAATATTTAAATAGTTTATGCTCATATCTAGGAGCTTTATTGATAGTTTAAATTTTTATCAAGGAGCACATGGAAAAACTTTAATTTAAAATTTTCAGATAGTTTATGCTCGTATTTAGGAGCATTTGGAATTTGAAGACTTGAGCTTTGGACTTAAAGATTTGAGTCTTTGATTTGGAAACTTGAAGAGTTGAGTCTTGAATTTGGACATCTAGAGCTTGAGTCTTGAATTTGAAGACTTTGAAACTTGAGCCTTGACTTGAATACTTGAAGACTGGAGATATGATTTTAAATTTGAAGATTGGGAGACTTGAGTCTTTGATTTGGAGACTTAAAAATTTGAATCTTGGACTTGGAGACTTAGAGACTTAAGCCTTGACTTGTCTTGGAGACTTTAGAATTTGCATTTGAAGACTTTCAGATTTGAGTCTTTAATTTGGAAACTTAAAGATTTGAGTCTTAAATTTGAAGACTTGGAGACTTGAGTCATGGATTTGGAGATTTGCATACTTGAGTTTTGAATTTGAAGACTTCAAAACTTGAGCTTTGACTTGAATACTTGGAGACTTGTATTTGAAGACTTGAGTTTGAATTTGGAGACTTGAAGTTTTGAGTCTTAAATTCGAAGATTTAGAGACTTGAGTCATGGATTTGGAGACATGAAAACTTGAGAATTTTAGATAGTTTATGCTCTTATTTGGGAGCATTATTGACAGTTTAGCCTCACATCGATGAGCATTTGGAATTTGGAGAAGAAAATTAATTGCCCCCAATACCTTCATCATCATTGGCACCACTTGAGTCTACTTGTTCATCAAAATTCATGCTCATTTCAACATTATGTGCACTCGTTGCTAAATCTTCAAAAGTTTTTGATTTAATTCCTTGAAGTATGTAGCAAAGACGCCAATGCATTCCTTGGATACACATTTCAATAGCTGAAGTCTTCGAGAATTGATCTTTTTAGTTAAGACACAAATTTTTCCGACGATTGATGTAGTCAATGATAGGTTCTTCTTTCCACTGGCTGAGAATTAGTGAGTTCAATCATGCTGACTGCCCTTCGAGTGCTGTCAAAACAATTAAGGAACTCTTGTTCCAGTTTCCCCCAACTATCAATGAAGCCTACCTCCAAGTCAATATACCAATCAAAAGCATCATCCTTTAATGATCAAACAAATTGCTTGACTAGATGATCTCCATATGTCCCAGTATTATTACAAATCTCAATGAAATGAGTCACATGCAGTTTTGGGTTGCCTTTGTCATCAAATTGCTAAAATTTTGGGGGTTGGTAACCAATCGACATCTTCAAGTTATCAATCCTTTGAGTACCTAGCTTGGAGTAAGTCATAGATGACTTAGGACTTCGATCAAGTTTATCTTTGATAGTCTCCATGATAAACTCCTTTAGTGGGTCGATGGGAATTAGTCCAGTGGAAACTTCTAGTTCTTTTGTTGCAATCTCTTCATTTTTGGCTGATTATCTCCTTGTAAATGTTCCGCCTTCATCCTGAACCTTAATTTGCTTCTCTACCATACAGATGGCATCAAGATTGTCCATTTTTTTCATCAATTTGGAGATTTGAAAGTTTCGCTCTTGGACATGCTTCGTGAGTCCTTCAATAGTCTTCATCAAATTTGCAATTTGTTCCTCCAAAGTTGTAGCACTTGTCGCCATCACCGTCACTGTGTTTGAGGAATTTGATCTTGAGCAAGGAATGGATGATGCAAATTCTTCTTTTAAGTCTCTACCATCTTCATTTATATTAATAAAATGCGGCAACATCTTTTCCATAGCAAACGAAAGAGCCACCTCAGAAGATGATTGCAGTTTCTTGGACATACTTCTTGTGATAACGCCAACACTATTTGCTCCAGTACTTGAGGAATTTGATGTAGTAATTTTTAGTACTGTAGTCTTGTTGGCGGCCATGATACTTCAATCTTGATGAAGGAAAGAGATGAGAGGTAGAGATCGTCTCATTGGGCGTGCCAAAAATTTGTAAGCGCAAATTTCTTTGGATGCAAAATAAAATTACAAGACAAAAAAATTCATAAAAATAAGAATGAAATTAAAATCTATCAATTATGGATCTAATCTCTAATCTAATCCCTTGATTCTTCCCTTCCAAATATGACTTTGAATTTAATGAGTTTCGCAAAGAATGCTTTGAACGCCATGGATCTCCTTAAATTTGATTTTAAGAAATAACGCCAATTCGAGGGCTTCTCATCTTAATCTCGAATCAAACACCAAAATATATGAGCTCCGCGAAGAACGCCTTGAACGTCGTGGATCTCCTTAAATTTAATTGAAAGAATTGCTGGATTCCTTCAAAGCTCCTCTCACTTGTTAGAATTTGTATTATGTGTTGAATGAGTCTTGATCACCCTCTTTATATAGATGTTTGATGGGAGACTTTCAGGTTTACTTGAACTTCTTTGGATTTTATCTCTTTGATAAGATAATACCAAATATCAAGAGATACTATCAAGTATGAAGAAATAATATCAAATATCAAGATATAATATCAAATATCTTTGATTTGATTGGTCCATGGACATAGACACTTTATCTTTAATACTTATCAATATTTGATTAAGTATAAAAAAAATACTAGAGCATTAATTAAAATTAACTATTTATCTTTTGAAATTAAATTTAATAAATCCCAAGATAAATAGAAAATTTTGAATTAATAACTAATATATTATTTTATACATGTCACTCTCCAATTGGGCAAAAAATGATATGCCTACAGTATATTTAGTATTTTCAAAAATATTATAAATAAAAATAAATTTATTCATTTAATGTGACGGGCATGACACCGCGCTTTGTACAATGCGCTTCATTCTAGTATAAATATATATTATTTTATTTTTTCTATTCTTCTAAACTTCAATTATGCTTAAAATGTTAACAATTGTTGCACTTTTCTTTTATTATTTATTTTTTCATTTTTTCCATTTGTGTTTTAGAACATAAAGATCCAACTATATTTATAAAAACACTAAGAGGAAACATAATAACTCATTGTCCCCCTGTTTTTCATTTTGCTTATTAGATTATAGTAATACTATAATATTAATGTTATTGTAAATTATATATAAATAAAGAAAAATTAAAATATCAAGACAAAATAAAACTGTGGTCAAGTGAATGAAAAAATATTAAATGTTACTCTAATAAATGAAAAGTTAGTATTTAAAAACACGAAATATGTGAAGACACTAAGGAATATGAAATTTTAGTTATATAAAATAAATTTGAAGATTATTTTGTAATTAGTTTAAAAAAACTCAAAATTTTTATAAATAAAAGTATGTGAGTAAGAATATACATCTTATCAAAAAAAAAAAAAAAAGAAAGCATTATACAAAGAAGAATTAAAGGACACTTATATTGAAAAATAAAAATAGATGAAAATGATACAACACAAGATTAATAAAATAAAAACAGCTAGAAAGCTTAAATTTCAAATTTTATATTCGATTTTAATATGTGTTTTGGCGGGGAATGAATGTTGTAAGTGAAATTGAAAAATGTAAAAGTTGTGTAAAGAATGTAATGAATTTTTGGTTATGTTTTGAGAAATAGTTAAAAATTTATTTTGCAAAATTTTGGTATGCTTGTTTATGTTTCTTTCTTTTTTTTTTTTTTGGTTAGGTTGGGGGGGATATTTTTTACTGCAACAATCAAATCAATACTTTTCGTTGCCTTTTGGGGATGAAAATAGAATTGAATAATTTTTTTATTGTAAGAATAATGATAACATACATATGACATATATATATATGTATGTATATATTGAAAAATGAAAAAGTTCTAGGAATAATGGAGGATAGAAGAAGGTATTTTGAAAAAATCTAATTTAGTATTTTGCAGGAAAAATGAGTGCATGTTTAGTTATGTTCCCCCCCCCCCCCCCCCAAAACAAAATTGTTTTAGGAAAACATAACCAAACACTTCCTATGTTACTCTAGATTTTTGCAATCTTGCAAAATCAAGATAAAAATGTCTTATTTAAATATTTATTATTTAATGTTCATGCCTAGCATGAGATTTATGATAGTACATTATCATCCCCTAAGTTTTGGCATGGACGCGAGCCATTTCATTCCTTGGTATACTAACATATGCAAATTAATTCCCACATAGTATAATAAGAAAAACTGGCAATCAGAAACTAAACTTTAATCAAAAATTAAACATATCATTATATGTAAAAAAGATTAATATCCATATTTTTTGTGCAATAAAAACCTTAAAATCTCCAAATCTTAAGTTTATCATTACTCACTAGACCAAAGCTTACCTGTGTGGCCAATCAGACATCATTGATACTCGAAATGCTGCTATGGGCAATGAGTTTTTCACAAATACTGACATAAAATGAAATAAAAAAACAAAGTGAAACAAAAAAATTATTGGAAATAAATAAATAATACTAGGAACGCGGGCAAGTATTCCTCCATAGGTTTGCAACTTCGTCAGGGAATTTGAGACCATAGATTTCAAATTATCTACATCTAAAAATAAGATTTTTTTTTTTTTTGTTGGTTGTTGTTGGGGGGGGGGGGGGTTACATTAAAAAATTTAGGAATAATTACAGAAACTACCCCTGAGATTTGGGGTAATAACAGAAACTACTCCTTAGGTTTGAAAAATTACAAAAACCCCCCTCCCAAAAACTGTTGTTCAAAAATCATGATGAAAATCGTTAAAAGACTATTTTATCCTTTAATTATTTCTTTTTTTTTAAAAAAAAAAGGAACTAAATATACGTAAAATGAAAAAGACAAGAATACCCTCTATGGAAAGATAAAACAAGGTAGAGGAATGAGTTTTCGCACGAAAACCCATTTGCCTTCTCCATTTTTCTTCAGCCCAAGCGTGTTGCATAAAGGTTTACCACAATCGATTGCCTACTGGAATCCTTGTTCGCTGGTAGTGTGAGGAAAGCTAAGCACCTTGGTTGTTGAATTTTGTTCTTATCAGGCAGTAGTGTGATGGGTTTGAGTGAAATGGGTGGTAAAGGTAACTATTCATCCGATTTTTCACTTTTTTTTATTTATTTTGTTTAGAATGTTCATTTAATGTATAAAAATCAGTTCTTTTTGTGTTATTGTTGTGATTTATATTCCTAGGGTTTTGTAAGAATGCATTATGGTAGGATTTTGTTTTATATTTGATTTTGGTATAATGATTTGATGAATTTGGGTAGTTATTTTGTTTGATTTGGCTATAGTTACAAAAACCCAATTTTTTGGTGTGGTGGAGACAGAAAACAAGGACTCTTGGGGGTTCTTTTCAAATGCTTGGAGGAATTCATTGGAGGTTTCACTCCAGATACACCCTAAACTTTCATGACAACCAAAAGATATTGTTGCTACTTTAAACTATGTTATTTCTAAAAATATTTAAGGTTCTATTAGTTATAATTTTTAGGATATAGGGTGCTTTTTGTTATATTCTATATTTACATGCTTGTTGAACTTGAGTGCAATGCAATATCTGAGGATATTAAGAGATGTTTATATAATGATTCTAAGTTCATAAACGGATAATTGTAATATTTTACTGTAATTGTGATTTTGTGTTTTGTGTAACAATGTATAAAATACTTTAAGACTCTTTTTGTAACATGTTTTATTACACAGAGAGTCAATTGTAGTGTTTTAAAGTGTGATGTTAGTTGAATATGATATTTCAATCAATTAAGTAATGCTTAGGGTAAATTCTGTGGAATTAGGTAATTTAATTTAAAAAACAAATTCTTTGTTATTCTCTGTAACAAGTCTTTGCAGTCTTATCTTTTGATAAGTTTTATCTTTTCTTGCCATTGATATCTATGCTTTCTTTTGTTTTATGTTGCAATGAAAACAGCCAAGAATAAATCGTGTTTCCTTTATTGTTTTTTTTAGTTTTGGCGTCTTTGTTTAAGTT
This sequence comes from Jacaranda mimosifolia, assembly GCA_018894105.1. NCBI lineage: Eukaryota > Viridiplantae > Streptophyta > Magnoliopsida > Lamiales > Bignoniaceae > Jacaranda > Jacaranda mimosifolia. The sequence goes on from CM032126.1 coordinate 31,168,471, forward strand.
GAACGACGTTGCTTGGGGTAAAAGTCTGGTCAACTTATTTGAAAAAGGTTAGACACGTGTCATTTCTAGGCAGTGACCTTTTCATGCATGTTAGTAAGTCATTAGGATTAATGCAAATTAGTTGTAAGAATTCTTCTATAAATACGAAAGGAAAAACAAAAAATGCTCAGTTTTTTGGTGAGCACTAAATTATGTTCTATTCTCCCTCTTTGTTCTCTGATTCCCTCTGTTTTCTCTTCTCTCCTCGACAACCAAATTCTCTCTCGTTTCTGTTAAAGCACCATTCATTCACATCAGATTTCCCTTGAATCCGGCAACTCTCCTGAAGACCATGGTTAATTGCAACAAGTGGCATCGGAGCTGCCGACAGACGGCTGTGCAACCCAGATGGCAAAGACCAACAACAATCACACAGAAATGCTGGAACAATAGGTCGCGGAGCTGAAGGAAGCCAATCAAACCTTGTTGTTAAGTCAGCAGGAGCTCAAACAACAACTTGAGTTGATCACCAAGTACATGGAGGAACTAATGGTAAACAAAGGAAAGGAACCCACACCCGTACCAACCCCAATCTCCCAAAACTCGACAAACGGCCTACTTCTTACTCCCACCCAAAAGAACAATGAAAACCCCAATCCAAATCTAAAAACACCCAAAGTTGAATTCCCCAAGTTCACTGGAGACAATCCTAGGAAGTGGCTTAGGAAATGTCACAAGTTCTTCCTCTGCAACCCCATGAGTGACTATGAGATAATCTTGTTGGCAGCGATGCATATGGAGGATTTAGCTGATAGTTGGTACTTAGACTATGTGGAGGGCAAGGAGGGTATGGGATGGGATAGGTTCGCTGAGATGGTTCTCCAGAGGTTTTCTTTTGAGAAGGGGGAAAATCTTGTAGGTCAATTCAATAAGTTAAAACAAACCTCTACTGTAAGTGAGTATGCCATTAGATTTGAAGAGTTGAGAGCCTTTATGATTAGCATGAATAGGACATTATTTGAAGAATATTTCATTAATAGTTTTGTTAGTGGCCTTAAGGAAGAAATCAGCCAGATGGTGGAGATGTTTAATCCCACATCGCTGGCTGGAGCCATCCATCAGGGGAAAAAACAAGAGACCCTTAGTTGATTTGCTGGGTAAAGGGTCCAAATGAGCTAAGAATTTTTCACCTGGCAACTTAAAAAATTGAAAAACTAACCCAGGCCCTAGCAAACCTGAGAAGGTACCTCCTATTAAAAGATTATCCCCAGAGGAGATGGAAAATAGAAAAAACAAAAGGCCTATGCTTTAATTGTGATAAACCTTACCACATAGGTCGTAAGTGTAAGAGGTTATTTTTTATTTTAGGAGAGGAGAAAGAGAGTTCAGAACCTGAGGATGAGGGAACCAAACCAATCCATGTATCAGTTAGCACCCTAGCTGGCCAAGTGCACCCCGACACTATCAAACTCATAGGCCATGTAAGAAATAGAGCTATAACCGCTCTTGTAGATACAGGAAGTACCCATAGTTTCTTGGATCCAAACATCGCTAGAGAGCTAGGCTGTGAGGTTGAGTACTCCCAAACACTCTTAGTTACTGTAGCGGATAGTGAAAAAATTCAATGCAATGCTAGATGTCCAAACTTCACATGGAAAATAAGGGGCCATCAATCCACTGCTGGGGTAAGTTTGTTGGGTTTAGGGGGCTGTGATGTGATTATAGGAGTAGACTCCTTCAGAAACTGGGGCCTGTTACCTTTGATGTTAATAAGCAAACGGTTAAGATTAAAAGGGGCCATAGAAAGATAATCTTGCAAGGAATACAACCGGAGATCAAGCTAAGTATGATCACGGGGAAGAACTTGCTCAAAATGATTAAGAAGAAAAAGAACCCTGTGATCAGCTGCTTATGTATGGTCTCAGCAAGTCAACAGGATGGAAAACCCCAGCACCCTATAGAGTTGCAAAACATACTAGATAAATACCAACATATATTCCTGGAGCCCACAACCTTACCTCCTGCCAGATTTTGTGACCATAGAATCCTACTGAAAGAAGGAGTAAAACCTTTTAAACAATCTCCTTATAGGTACCCCTACATCCAGAAAGAGGAAATTGAGAAATTAATCACTGAAATGTTGAAAAATGGCTCAATTTAGCAACAGCCCTTTTTCTTCCCCAGTTCTATTGGCTAAAAAGAGGGATAGCTCTTAAAGGTTTTGTGTGGATTACAGAAAACTAAATTCTCTCACCATTAGGGACAGCTTTCCTATACCCTTGATAGAGGATCTTCTAGATGAACTAGGCAAGTTAGTCATCTTTTCAAAAATAGATCTACGAGCTGGATATCATCAGATTAGAATGAATCCTCAAGATATATCTAAGACTGCTTTTGTGACATCCTCAGAGCTCTATGAGTTCAAAGTGATGCCCTTTGGGCTTACCAATGCCCCAGCCACCTTCCAAAGTCTCATGAACCAAGTCTATAAGGAGTACCTAGGAAGTTTGTAGTAGTGTTCTTCGATGACACATTAGTTTACAGCCAATCTCTAGAGGAACATAAGCAACACTTAGAATTAGTTTTTGACAAACTCAATCAAAACCAGCTTTTTGCTAAGCTATCTAAGTGTAGTTTTGGTCAAGAGAAAGTTGAATATCTGGGGCATGTCATAAGCAAGAACGGAGTGGAAACAGATCCAGCAAGGTACGGTCTATGTTAGAGTGGCCATCTCCGAAATCTCTAAAAGGCCTGAGGGGGTACTATAGGAAGTTTGTGAGGCACTATGGGATATTAGCTAAGCCACTCACTGAGCTCACAAAGAAGGGGAAGTTCCAGTAGATGGAGGAGGCTCAACAAGCTTTCCAAACCCTAAAAACAGCCATATCTACAACTCATGTACTTAAATTACCTGATTTCTCTAAAACCTTCATACTGGAAACTGATGCTTGCTATATAGGTCTCGGAGCTATTCTAATGCAAGAAAGGCACCCTATTGCATATTTCAACAAGGCGCTAGGCCCCAGAGCACTTGGTTTATCTGTCTATGAAAAAGAACTCCTAGCTTTGATCTCAGCAGTGGAAAAGTGGCGACCCTATCTACTACAACACCCTTTCACAATCAGAACTGACCAACAGAACCTAAAATATCTCTTAGAACAAAAGATATCAACCCCACTGCAACACAAATACCTAACCAAGCTTTTAGGGTTCCAGTTCACCATTGAGTATAAAAAAGGGAAAGAGAATAGAGTGGTTGATGCCCTTTCCAGACAAGCACAAGAGGAGGGCCAATGTAAAGCCATAACCACTCTCCACCCACTGTGGCTTGAAGAAATTAAAGAAAGCTACAAAACTGACAAGGTAGCCCAGGAAGTCCTTGCTGAACAAATGATGTTTCCATACAACTTATCACTATATCATTTTCAGAATAGAATTCTGAGGTGCAAAGGAAGAATGTACGTGGGAGAATCAACTGACCTTAGGACCAAAGTTGTCCAGTTTATGCATGGTTCCAGCATAGGAGGTCATTGTGGCATACAAGGAACTATTCAAATAGTTAAAAACATTTTCTTATGGCCTGGGTTATCAAAATCAGTTCAAAGGATAGTGTCATAGTACCACATATGCCAATTAACAAACATCAAGGAGCCAAGCCCCCTGGGTTGTTGCAGCCACTACCGGTATCTGATCAGGCTTGGAAACACTTAACCATGGACTTTATAGAGCAGTTGCCAGCTTCAGGGGGAAGAAGTGTGATATGGGTGGTGGTTGACAGATTTACTAAATATGCTCATTTCTTTGCCCTTTCCCACCCCTTCACAACATCACACATTGCACATTTGTTCGTAGAAAATATATATAAGTTGCACGGTTTGCCTTGTAGCATTGTTTCTGACAGGGATAAAATCTTCACAAGCGTATTCTAAAAGGAGCTCTTTAACACCCTAGGAATCCAACAACTTATGAGTACAGCATACCACCCCTAAACAAATGGCCAAACTGAGCGTGTCAACCAGTGCCTGGAAATATATCTGAGATGTATGTGTGGATCCTCCCCTAAGAAGTGGGTTAGCTGGTTGTATATGGCTGAATGGTGGTATAATACCAACTACCATTCTTCCATAGCCATGACTCCGTTCAAAGCTCTATACGGCTACAAACCTACACACTTAGCATTAGATCCATACCTACAAACTACTACCGCAGGAGTGGAGGAACTTCTAGCCCATAGACAACAGATTTCCCAACATCTCAAGCAATATCTCACTAAAGCCCAGGAAAGGATCAAACACCTAGCCAACAAGAATCGCAGGGAGTTGGAGCTGTCTGTAGGAGACTTCGCCTACCTGAAACTTCGTCCTTATAGACAGTTGTCCATACAAAAGAGCAAATTGTGGAAGCTGAGCCCAAAGTATGCTGGCCCTTTCCAAATAATCGAAAGAATTAGGAAGGTGGCTTACAAACTGAAACTACTAGCTGAAGCAAAAATACACCCAGTCTTCCATATTTCACTGCTAAAGAGAAGGATTGGTCCCTCAGACATGGTCATTAGTTTGCTCCCACCATTCGATAAAGATGGGAAGGTTATACTGCAACCAATAGCTATTTTAGCCCGACAATTAGCAAAGAAGAACAATGCTCCAGTCCCCCAAATCTTGGTACAATGGGCGCACCTGCCTGAAGAAGAAGCCACCTGGGAGGACTACCACATCATCACCAAGCAATTCCCTAACATCGAAGCTTGCGGACAAGCTTGAAGAGAAGGAGGATGTGATGTTGCAATGAAAACAACCAAGAATAAATCATGTTTCCTTTATTGTTTTTTTCAATTTTTGCATCTTTGTTTAAGTTGAACGATGTCGCTTGGGGTAAAAGTCTGGTCAGCTTATTAGAAAAAGGTTAGACACGTGTCATTTCTAGGTAGTGACCTTTTCATGCATGTTAGTGAGTCATTAGGATTAATGCAAATTAGTTGTAAGAATTCTTCTATAAATACGAAAGGAAAAACAAAAAATGCTCAGTTTTTTGGTGAGCACTAAATTATGTTCTCTTCTCTCTCTTCGTTCTCTGATTCCCTCTGTTTTCTCTTCTCTCCTCAACAACCAAATTCTCTTTCCTTTCTGTTAAAGCACCATTCATTCACATCGGATTTCCCTTGAATCCGGCAACTCTCCTGAAGACCGTGGTTAATTGCAACATTTTATCCCTTTCATCCATCAAAAGCCTTCTTATATTACCTATAGACCGACTAACAGATTAGTATGGCAGAATTTCCATTAAGGAAAAAGAAGAGATTAGGGTAATTCTCGAAGATCAAGATGAAGAAGATAGCGCCTTTCCCCAATTCTCTCTAGTTGGCCGACTCCTCACAAGTAAGCATATCAATGTTGTTGCTTTTAAAAAACACCATGGCGGCGATTTGGCAACCTGTCAAAGGAGTTAGTATCAAAGAACTGAATACTGCAACCTATCTATTCCAGTTCTTCCATGCCCTGGATATGAATCGAGTTTTATTAGGAGGTCATGGACATTCGATCAACATCGCTTCATCTTGAAACAAGTCTTACCAGGAGAACAACCTCATAACAGTCCCCTGACCCATGTTAGTACCTGGGTTCAAGTCTATGATCTAACAGTTGGTTTCACATATGAGAAAATTTGCAGAAGTATTGGTGATTTCGTTGGGACTTATCTTGAGTCTGATTCTAATAATTTTAGCGGGATTTGGAGATTATTTATGAGAATTCAAGTTTCTTTGGATGTCAAAATTCTGTTAACGAGACGCATGAAATTAAAGAAGCAAGGTGGTGATTGATTCTGGATTCAATTCAAACATAAGCGTCTTCCCACATTTTGTTATTTTTTTGGTATATTGGGACATTCAGAATGCTTTTGTTCAAAACTATATGATTGCGAGGGAAACCCTGCTAAGTTTGCATACGATAGTTGGATAAGGGCACCAAATCGCAAACAACAAATAGGCATTGGTGAACAATGGCTTCAGTATACAGCCCAGGAAGTAAACCAGGAAGACGAAGAAAGGAATAGGGATGAATCAGTTTTTGAAGAAAGAAATCAATTTTCCATGGATTTTCAGGAGTATTCCAAGAATAAGGGGATTTGCTTCAATCAGTTAGAAAATAATCAAGGAAACATGATCCAGTTTGAAAAAGGAAAGGATTTAGAGACCAAGGTGGGACAACAAAATTTGAAGGCACTAATCATAAATGATTCAACACGACACCGTATGGAAAATGGGCTGAAAAATTGCTCAATGTTTGAATTATATTATAACGGCCAACATTTGAAGATGCAATCGAGCCAAAAAAACTTGTTAATTGTGGGTCTAGTCACCAGGCCCGCCAATCACAATGATTACTATCAGTTGGAATTGTCGTAGGCTTGGGAACTCACGAACAATTGAAGTCCTAAAGGATTTATCAAAGCAAAGCAGCCCAAATTCATATTCCTCATGGAAACTATGATCAATCGAAGTCAAGTAGAGTGTATTCCGTCCCAGATTTCATATGAAGGCTGTCTGGCAGTTGAGAAAGCAAAGGAAACAGCGGGGGTATTGCTATGTTTTGGCAAAAAAATTGATATGGACAGGCTTATTGGTTTCTCCCGAAATTTTATTCATATTGAGGTTAGTATTGAGGGTATGCAGAAATGAAGATTGACATGTTTTATGGATATCCTGAACGATCAAGACATAGAGATTCATGGGAATCATTCTTTTGTCTGAAGGATAAATCAAATCTTCCATGGTGCTGCATAGGTGACTTTAATGACCTACTCTCTCCTTAGGAAAAAAAAAAAAAAAACGAAAGATGTCCTCACCCTCGCAGTCTCTATACGAGTTTAGAGAGAGTAAACCGCTGTGGTCTTTGCGATTTAGGCATATCGGGTCATCCGTTCACCTGGGAAAGAGAAAGCAGTACGGATCATTTTGTTGAGGAGAAATTAGACTGAGCTCTAGCTAATTCCATTTGGTTCAATTTATTTAAAGATGCAAAAGTTTTCAACCTTCAAGCCGCGACCTCAGATCATTCTCCTCTATTTTTTTGCAACTGGTGGTCGGATTTTACATGATTAAAAGACAACAGTTCCGTTTTGAAAATGCATGGCTTCGTGAGGATCAGTGCAAATCTATTGTGACTAATAGTTGGGCAAGGAATGTGGAATGTAATATTCAAGAAAGGGTTGCAGAATGTAACAAAGATCTTTGCACCTGGGATAAAAACCTGACTCTCAAATTTAGAGAGAGACTAGATGAGTACAAGAGCAGAATGAGACGTCTCAGAGCTAGCCGAGATACTATGTCAGCGCCAGAGTATCAAAAAGCCCAGAAACATTATCTGATTACTCACCAACAACATGAAAACTTTTGGAAGTAGCATGCTAAACAATTTTGGCTTCAAGATGGTGATTCAAATACCCGATTCTTTCATGCAAAGGCTTCTTCACGTCAAAAAAAAGAATTACATCTCCCAAATCAAAGATGATGAAGGTAGTTGGAGAACTTGGCAGAATGGGCTAAAAGAAGTTGTTGCATGTTATTTTACTAAACTGTTCAATTCAAATGGTTGTGTTTGTGAACCAATTTTGGATAATATCATAAGTATAGTCACTCATGAACAAAAGGAAATGTTGTGTGCCGAATTTACTCCTTTGGAGATCAAGGAAGCCTCATTTTCCATGCATCCAGACAAATCGCCCCGACCGGATGGGATGAATCCTGCCTTTTACCAAAACTTCTTGTCAGTTGTTGGAAATGATATTAGTGCTGCTTGCCTAAATTTTCTTAACACTGATTTTCTCCCTGAAGGTTTAAATAACACTAATATTGTTTTGATCCCAAAAAAGAAAACCCCAGAAGTGATGTCCGATCATCGTCTGATTGCTTGTGTAATATCTTGTACAAGATAGTTGCTCAAACTCTGGAAAATCAACTAAAAAGGGTGCTTCCTTTAATCATATCAGAGTCCCAAAGTGCGTTTGTGCCAGGAAGACTTATTTTGGACAACATTATGATTGCTTTTGAGACTATGCATACAATGAAAAGGGAGACTCAACAAGGCAATAGAGGAATGGTAGCTCTTAAAATTGACATGAGCAAAGCATACGACTGGATCAAATGGGAATAATTGAAAGTTATTATAGAGAAGATGGGCTTTCAGCAGAAATTTATTGAGTTAATTGTGATGTGTGTACAATCAGTAAATTACAGGATCGTGCATAATGGAGTAGAAGTTGGGCTTATTATCCCTTCTAGAGGTTTGCGTCAAGGAGATCTCCTCTCTCCTTATCTGTTTATTCTCTGTGCAGAGGGTGTATCTTCTACGTTATTGAAAATGGAGGGCCAAGGAAGGATTCATGGATGCCAAGTTATGAGAAGAGCCTCATCTATCTCTCATCTGCTTTTTGCATACGATAGTCCTCTGTTCTTTAGGGCAAAAATTGAGGAGTGTATTGCCATAAAAGAATGCCATCACATATATGTACGAGCATCCGGTCAAGTTGTAAACTTTCAGAAGTCTGCTATGTTTATCAATCCGAACACAAATGATGAGATAAAGAACAGCATTTGTGAGCTGTTAAATGTCCCTATGGATAGAAACCAAAGCAAGTATTTGGGATTACCTGCGGATTTTCCAATTTGTAAAAGATAAGATCTGGCAAAGAATGTGGGGATGGAACAAAAAGCTACTGTCTAAAGCGGGTAAGGAGATTCTTCTAAAAACTGTTGCACAGTCAATCCCAAATTATGTAATGTGTTCTTACTCCCCAGTGAGTTGTGCATAGAAATTGAGCGACTAATGAACTCTTATTACTAGGGAAATAATAGGACTGATTCAGCTGGTATAAGGTGGATGAAGTGGGACAGGCTGTGCATTAGTAAAAGCAAAGGAGGTTTAGGTTTCAGAAATCTCTATGGCATTGCTTGGAAAACAAGCTTGGAGATTGGTATCTCACCCCAACTCTTTGATTGCAAAGATTCTTAAAGCTCGGTACTATCCTAAGACTTCTTTCTTTGAAGCAAAACTGGGATCTAATCCCAGTTACATTTGGCTTAGCATCATAGCAACTCAATCCTTTATAAAGGAAGGTAACGGTCTTAGAATGGACAGCAGAGATAATATCACTGTTGGCGCTGATCCGTGGTTGATGGATTACCAAAACCCTTTCATCACTTCATCTTTGAGTCTTGAGGATAAGCAAAAAAAGGTGATATATTTAATGAACGCAGGCATGAGAAGCTGGACTATTGGACTAATTTTTGCTATGTTTAATGAAAGAGACGCTAGAAACATTCTGAGCATTCCGTTGAGTAATGGTAGGGGATCTGATGTTTGGATTTGGCGACTAGATAGTAAAAGCAGCTATACTATGCGAAGCAGATATAAAATGCTGGCAGATAAGCATGATAGCACTGATCAGGGCTCCTTCTCATCTGTGTGGAATCGTATATGGAATGCAAAAGTCTCTCCAAAAGTGCACAATGTAGCATGGAGAGCTTGCAATGAGTGTTTACCTGCAAAGGATAGACTTCTGTCAAAAAGAGTAAACATTAGCCCCCTTATGCCAAGTCTGCCAAACAGAGCCAGAAACTATTCATCATATCCTGCGGACTTGTCTTGTAGCTGCTGCATGCTGGAAAAACTTTGCCTTAGGTAATTTTCTTGTCCAAACAAACACTAGCCAGGAATGGATGCATGCTCTTCTATCAAAAGTTAATGAGGAAGATATAAGCAGAATTCTTATGCTGATCTGGAGCTTATGGTGCAACAGAAACCAAGCTATTTGGAATAAAAAAGCTAACTCTCCCTTCAGTATAACTTTTTTGGCAGATTCCTTCATGCATCAATGGAGTCAGGTACAACCAAGGAAATTAAGGCCCATACAAGCTCAATCTGTTTTAGGAGATACAAAGTGGACTCGACCTACTCAAGGGTGATTAAAATGTAATGTTGACGCTACCATCTTTCAACAAGAGCAAAAGTTTGGTTATGATTGGGTTATCCGAGATGAAAATGGAAATTGCCTTGCAGCAAGAGCGACTCCTCGTAGTGGCAAAGTCTCCCCAGCGCTGGCAAAGGTGATAAGTTTTTGCGATGCTTTAAACTGGACAAAATCTACATTTTCCTCTGCGGTTTTGTTTGAATTAGATGCCCAAGTAGTGGTCAATGCAGTGAAAAATAATTCTTGTGATGAATCTTATTTTGGTTTAGTTGTTGAGGATTGTAAAGCTCTTTTGTATGATCTAAATACTGATGTTTCTTTTATTAGGCGCTCAGCGAACCAAGTTGCCCATTGCATTGCTAGAGCAGTTGGTTCTTTGTCTGAGTCGATTTTGTGCGACAATCGTAAGCCCTCCTTCCTTGTGGACGTCCTTCAAAAAGATTTGGAATAAGAGTTCTTTATTTAGTATCAAAAAAGAGGGAGTTCTTTAGTTATAGTTTTTAGGATATAGAGTGCTATTTGTTATATTTTATAGTTACATACTTGTTGAACTTAAAGGCAGTGCAATGTCTAGGGATGTTAAGGGATGTTTATATAATAATTCTAAGTTCATATGGGGTAATTGTAATATTTTACTGTAATAATGATTTTGTTGGGTGGGTCAACTTCTGCAGTTCCATGTTCACAAGGTTCAGTCGCTGGGATTGCTGAAGTTGGAACAGCTTCTACTACTATTGCCATTGAAGATGACATTGCTTTTGATGATGGATTTTATGCAATAATTGACGAACTTGTAGAGTCAATTGTTGGGAGTGCTAGTGGAGTTGGAGGTTTTGATGATGTTGGATGCCATGATGGAGCTGCTACTACAGGTGGTGGTGCTAATAGAGTTGCTGCTGCTGGTGATGGAGTTTCTGGTGCTCGTGATGGAGTTGCAGTGCTACAGATGGAGGGGCTACTATAGGTTGAAAAATGTTATGATTTATGTATTGAAACTAACTAATATTATTGTCACTTCCATGAGAAGAACCAATTCAATATTTTTTGTGCACCTTGTAAACAATTATTTAGTTGCAATGATTCTAACCTATGTATTTTGAAAAACTGAATGTTCTACTTATTTGTTGTAGGTGTAAATGCAAGTTTATTGCAATGTTAGTTTTGTTTGATTTGTGGTGCATTACTTAGTGCTTTTGAAATGTTTATGTTGCTCCATATGGGATGTGCTTGCAGGTTTTTAAAATACTAATGGTTTTATATATCACATAACTAAATATACAGGGGGTTATATGAAAAGTTCAAGCAATCTAAAAGAGTTGATTGTAATCTTTTAATCTCATAAATTTCTAATATACAAAATTTAATAATTTTTTAATTAATTAATCTTAGTTAATTAAATAATTCTAAAAAATATGATTAGTTAATTAAAAATTAATTAATTGGGTTAATTACATTAATTAATTACTAAATTATATTTCCAACGACAAGATTAAGCATCATTTTAGTTTGTTACTTTAATCCCCCTTGTATGTTTATTATGTTACAATTACATCCCTTTATGTGCACATTGCCAAAATAACGCAAGGGTATTTTGATCCCAAAAAATAGTCAACAGGTTGAAGCAATCAACTAAAGGGTAAAATCTAACTTTTGAAAAAATTCAACAATGACACCAACATTTTCCGTTAGTTTGACCAACGACAGGATCTCGTTAATAGACGACAACAAACCTTAAAGGATGTGTCTGTAATTTCTCAAACCTGAGTGATAATTTATGTTATTGCGCCAAACCTCAATGGTAGTTTCTGTAATTATCCCAATAACTTATTACTAAAATTCCAACATACAAGCTCTTCCCCAGGAACTCCGGTAAGCAGCCTATATCAAGATATCAAGACTTCCTTTACTGAAAACAAGCACAAATAACTTCCCTGAAAAATCAAATTGCTTAACTAAGCTTGTGTAGGTGAAGTCATTCCTATCATATGCCCATATTTTCAGTGGTTATATCTTAGTTGGCAGAAGCAATAAATATCCAGTACAGACACAAAATCAGAGAATACAAAATAGCTTCAAATTTCTACGCGTTCGGCCAAAAGAGATTACAAATTAAGTTTCTTTAGCTCATCTTTCACAGATAACATCAAAGCCTAAAGGAGGTTCTACTAATTATCCTTTTACGATGAAAAGAGATACTAGAATGAAATGGACAAGACAATTTTATAAGATATTGCTAACTGGAATTTGACAACATATTTTTAGCATATCTTCACAATGTATAAAACCCAGTCATTTCTGTTCAGTGTTCACTGTAGTCAAGGCCCAATGATCCTCTCCAACTTCATATTTCAATTATATCTTATATATATCAATAGAACCAAGAAGAGTCCATGGCAAATCCCTCATTATGACAAGGCGGGTTCTCAAAAAAAAATAAGTAAACAAAATGAAATGAAATAAAAAATAATAATTATATCAGTAACAATAAAAGATGAAAGGGAGAAAACCAAAGGATGGGTGCAAAACCAAGATGTCGATCCCCTATCATCTGGAACAAGGCAATAAAAATTAAAAATGTGCATTGAAGATTTAACTTCAAGATCAAGAGCAAAGAGAACCGGAGAGGAAAAATTGATATCTATAATTAAAAAATTTATCTTCAAGAGACAACAACAATGAAAGTAAACAAAGGTATAAGATATAGAAATGAGAAGTATTAGCTAGACATACTATCTTGGTAAAACTATCTGTCCACAGACAACATCCAAATGGAATCTGAACACAAGCCATACCAGTAATATTCAGAATTTTCTTGATCAGCATTGACAACAGTATCTCATTCTTGTACAAAAATTTAGGCACCTCCAGATTTAAGAGTATTACTCAACCTAGTGAATTGGCAAGAGACACAGAATTAAGACAACAGAACAATCATATAACAGAATTATTGAGCATTGATATCAGGATGCAAGACTGATATGCATAGAAGACATATTTTAGTAACATTGATCCACAAAACTGAGAAGTCTGTAATAGTTGGTCTTATAAAAAGAGTGAAAGATGACTTATAATCACATCTATGGATTCATGTTCGTATCTAAAGATAACCTGCAGTTGTATTCACTGCACATGTGTACCAGAGATGATATACGGTTCAGTTCTGTGAAACAAACCATATCTTCCTTCACTTCCTTTACTTTTTACCATTTTGCCAGAGGGGAAATGAATTCTTAGATGGTGGAAGCAGGGCATCAGACATTAAATCAGAAGTTACACAGACTAGGAGTGATTTTTAATGGGATAAAGGGCAGCTTTGCCATTTGGCAAAAGGAATGAGAAAAAGATACACTACCAACTAATACAGTGTGCTTCAGCAGATCTGGCTAGAGAATGCAAGTGAAAGACTCACATTAAAGCTTTTCTTACCACCCCAGATATCAAGTGATACAGATTGCGCAAACAACACATGAAAATACTGCATAGAGCTTACCAGTCCAACCCCTCAAAGAGGCCTTCGCCTTTTATAGCAGAAGTTTTAAAAATAGCCCATTGGCGGTTCTTAATCTTGTGCAATTCTAAGGCCTCAGTTATTGAAGCATCATCAAGTGCCCCAGGGAGATCCTGTAAACCAGGCAACAAAAAAACATGGGTTTGTCCTAGTTTCTTGGTTCCGAATGCACATGTGTGTATGTGTGTATTCTGGTGGTACTGTGTTAAAGCAGCCAGTCTACAGCATAAGAATAAACCAATGCATACTCCAACAGCACAAGGGACAACGAAGCAAACCTGTTTGTTTGCAAATAAAAGGACAATAGCACCTTTAAGCTCTTCCTCCTGAAAATTGGCCATAATATCGGAAACAAATGTTAAAATACATAATAATTGAGGTGAAATAGTTATGCATCCAAAGCTTGTAACCATAATAATAAAGACCTCAATTGAAGTGGACCCATGAAAAGAGAAAATAAAGTCATTATCTCCTCTAACCACAAAATAACAAATAAATAAAATATAAATTTGAAAAGGACCAACTCCTAAGTCTGATTTCTGCTGCCAAGCACAATCTATAGGGTTCACCGGAACATGGAAAGACCCCCCTCAGCACCTTGTCCTTCTGGCCCAGCTGACTAAAAATGATCGACCAAATATGCATAAATTGTGGTCAGCCAATGCATTTTACCTTCAATGAAGCAACATTTAATATGTTCGGTATATTAATGTTATCAAAGAAGTTCCAGCCAACATTTGGGGATTCAGTATTTCTATCTTCTAAACTAGTCAAGCTTATATATTTTCAATTCCTACTACAAACTACAGGAAACAGTATACAGATTCCAATTTTCTTCACCAAGCATATTAAAACTAATATTCCAGTCTAAGTAGGATGGTGAGAATACCACTTGACGGCTCTTGCAATGTGGGATCAGCTTCTAAGTTGCAGAATAGGATGTTTTGTTTATTTCGGACAGGGATCAAGGCAGACATGGAAACTTGCATAATTGCTGGTGAGAAGATCATACTGAAGATTCTTGAGCGAGTTATCCTAGATGGATTTTAAATATTGCTTTGTTCAGTTTTCCTGTTTTCCAGGAGTAAACAATCCATCCGTACTTGTAAAGATTGCTGACATTGAGCTGAAGTACAGTAGAAGGAAGAAATATACACGTCTTATAAGTAAGCTACAGTAATAGATGGCCCTATGATATCATCAAGTTTGTTTTCCTGTTTGCTTAGGTGACATAGTTGAAATGGAGTAACTCAAAAACCATTACGACATTTGGGAAATTAAAGAGAATTTAACAGTGATTGAATTGCTATAAAATGAGAATGGGAAGAAAAAAGGGAAAAGAGAATGAACAGAGATTGAATGACAAAGTTTCAGCAATGGTCAGATAAAGAAGAGCATGTTTTGCATTAGCCTCATGCTTGTTTCTCAAGGAATCTTGTGTCAAGAGTCACCAAGTCCAACAAGTACTGAGTACCCAACTGTTCAAACATTCTTGTCAAAGGTAGAGGCTACCTGTAAATATCTATTTACCAATTTTAACTTTGTCAATATTCCATGTTGCTGATTGTGTGGCTTTGTCAGTCCTTGTGATGGTAAACCACTACCTTATCAAACTTCCTCCTTTTGCTGTCTAGTTCAGGTTATCTTCATAAAATTCTTAAACAGCCTACTAAGGTCCTAAAAACAGCATTCATATAATCACCTCACTAAAGCTCAACCTTCATAAATCTAGAGCAAATGATACCATAATTCAACAATAATGAGTCAGTCCATAATGACCCACAAACCATATTCTTTCTTCCACAACAATGTTCAAGAAATCTTTAAACAACTTTTTAATAATCTGGCTGTAGGTCAATACTTCAATAGTTATGCTTTCGAACTATTTGTCTCAAGTTTTCCAAGTATTCCAATTTGTTTTACTTTTCCATTCATAAACAAACAAATGTAAGTTCATTTAACTTGGCAAAGGGAAACTACCATAAGACAAGATGACAATGTCAGTGGATTATCATTATCCTCAAATTACTGTATTAAGCCCGTTCTATATTTGATTTATTAGTAATGCCCATGCTATTGTGGGTGAATAAAAAGGTTTGACACTTAGATGAGAGAATATGTGGATATGAAACACTTTTGCACTCCTCATAGACTCAAAACTCAATCCACTTCTCCTGCTATTTTAAAGTAAGCCTTTGACTATGGCAACTTGGCAGATTTTTTTAAAGCTTCATCTTTTCTTCCATGTCTTTCTAGTTATTTTACCAAGCCTTTTGTTGTCCCTTGTTGAAAACCAAACTGGACATCCAAGTTATGGGCCCCATAGTCATAAAGATGCATGGAACTACTACTGCATGTCCTAGCTTATCTTCCTGGCAATTTATCACACCCAACCAATCATCCTAAAATGCATAAAAGAACAGGAATATCATACTTCAGTTTGCTTCAGCATATTATCTTAACCACCAATGGCTTAATGTTCAATGTCTTAAGCTAGACCATCAAGCATATCTCGTAAAAAAATATTCAACATCATTTCAATGGAGGAATGATAAAAAGGAAAAAAGGAAAAGCACCTCCAATATTGCATGAAATTCTTCTTTGGCAACCACCAATCTATCCGTATCACTTGAATCAACAACATATATTATGGCTTGAGTATTCGGGAAGTAGCATCTCCAATATGGCCTAAATAGAAAAATGAATAAGTCAAGCACACAGTAAGTGTCAGCTATGAACAGCTACTACGCAAGATATCCATCAAACTCATCTCAAGTTAAGGTCCAACCAATGAAAAATTTATCGAAGCAAGGTTGAAAAAAGTTTCAGAATAAGCATAACTCCTGATGCCAGAATCTTTGGGGACAAGTGAAAGAATTCCTATGGAAGGCATGACCAGATACCTGCAGAAAACCTATTCTCTAACTAGAACCATGTCAAAAGAGTCTAAGTAGCAAAAAATAATTTTCAGAATTTCTGCCTTCATATAAATATGGCAAAAGCATATTGCTAAATGTTTTTTTTTTTTTTCTTGACACTATGTCTCTCTAGATGGTTAACCGAAAACTTATTTCACAATAACATAGGTTGTGCAGATAAGGTAAAACTTAGTTGAAGTTCTGCTTTTGAGTAAGAGAAATAAATCAGAACTAGGAAATCAAGAGGAGCAGTAAGGTTTGACAAAAAGCTCAGTTTGTGATGTAAGAAATTAAAGTAAGAATTGGGAGAAAACTATGGGCAGATATAAAAGATTTTGCCAATGTTGCCCCCCATTTTTTCCCCATGTTTGATGCAAGCAGATAGGCCTAAGGCTGCAAGAAGAAATTCAAGATAAACCAGGATTGGCATGCAATCAATTATCTCGATATGGTGAAAGAAAATCTATTATCCCATTTGCCATCAAAACCTAGCTTTGGGACCTCCAAATGGACTGATTTCCAATACTAAGTTCCTAAATTTATGCTATATAGATTCAGATAATTCAGCAGCTATTTATTTTTGAATGACTGATTTAAACAGATGATAATGAGAATTTGAGTAATTGGAGTTCGAGCCAAGTGTGAATTTCCACAAACCTTGCCTTGCAAGGGTCAAGAGCTTGTTCCTTTGTTCTTCTAGAGCACCGTCAGCAATCACTCCTTAACACCCAAAAACCTCCCAAACACTCACTAAAACTGCTTTAGTTATTTGGAGGATTTTTTTTTAATAGATGACTAAGTTCATTGACCATGTATCTTAACTAAACACATAAATGAAAGCCAATACTAGTATGCTTAACAAGAGATTTCTAAACCTACATAAACTTATCAAGTGAACTTATCTTCTTCATATTTTGTATCATAAGGTTCAGAAATGAAATTCAATCCTCAATAAATCTTTGGTGCAGCGTAACCAACAACTCAATGCAAATGAGACCCAGACAAGTGATGCCAAATAGAAAAAGTGTATCAAATTATTACAAGTATTTTTCCTTGAATTCCCTCTTTACGCTGTATCACCCTGGTTTCCATAAACCTTCTCTATCTTAGTCAACAATGTAGAATTCCATATCAAAAAGTTATACAGGCAAATCATTAGCTTGTGAAAGAAAAAACTTAAACTAGTAGGCAAACAATCAAGATAACTGGCAAAAGGAGAAAGCGAATGTAAGTTACCTGATACTAGTCTGCCCACCTGCCATGAGCAAAGAAAACCTCAGTGTTAGATATGAACTTCAGACTGACTGCTTCCATCACATTACAAATCCATGTCAAATAACACAAATTCCTCATTCTTAAGAAATTAAAAAACATGATTCAGTTAAGTGCAGATAAATTTACCTAGATCCCAGACTTGAAACTTTATGTTATTGTACTGCACTGTTTCCACATTGAACCCAATTGCTGCAGTTAAAAGAAAAAATAATATGTAAATTGTCAATCAAGAGAAATACAAATTTCATTTTCTCTTTCGGAGATCTATACAAATTTATTGATACCATCTACACTAATCCATCAACCTCACATAGATACAGCAAAATACCAAGCCAAGAAATCGCCTTAATTATCAAATGAGTTTGAGATCAGAAAACAATTTCAATAATAACATTAACAATCCAGAAGCTGTAATCTGATTCATTTCTTCAATAGTGACAGCGAATGATAAAGCCACAGGATCAAATATACAAGCTGCAATTTTCCCATTACGATAGATGCATCATATTTAAAAACGAAAAAAGAGCGAAAACAGAAAATACTTACTTGGGATAGTGGAAACTACTTCACCCATTTGAAGTCGATCTGCAACAACAATAAAGGAAAATAAATGCGAAACAATTAAAAGAATCAGACAGAGGAGGAATCGACGGAAAATGGAATGAAAGGGATAATTCGTACAAAGAATGGTGGTTTTTCCGGCATTGTCAAGCCCCAGAACTAGGATCCGAGCTTCTTTGTTTCCGAAGAGCGACGAAAACAGCCGCGTAAAGACAATACCCATTTCCCCCTCTTTCTACGTCAAAAATCACGAATCTGACACTCTAACAACAAAATGAAAAAGCTCAGATCCGATATAAGTAAAAGAGCAGCACCCTCTTATCCTTCCTGCGGATGATTGAAACCAAAGTTACCAACAATCCTATCCCAAATATGACTATAAAGCAGAAAAACTAAGCAAATTAGGAGTGTTATAATTGATTACCGCGGAAAAAGGGAGGGTCTGCCTTAGCTGAAGGAGTTGATTTGGGAATATGAGAAGTAATGGTGCTGAATTCCTGATTTTGAGAGAGAATCTTGATGGCTGTGAGAGTCGTTATCGTAGAAGAAAGCCAATTCCTTCCATATTGATTTGTTCTGGAAAGTCGGAAAGTTCTATGGAACACTATATACAGTCAGTATTGAGCAGAGGATGAGCAGAAAAATAGAGAGGAAGAGCTGGGTGACGGGTCGCCCATGAGATTAGCTTAACCCGACCCGAATAGTTTATGGGCAAAAAGGGGCAAAATTTGACATTGGAGTTTCCGCAAGAACAAAATTATCCTATTTTATTTTAGACTTGAGATGAGATGCATTGTACAATTAATCATATAACCAGTCATCCTCCCAAATGATGTGAGTCAGAAAAAATTATTGATCAATATTTGATTTAATTTCTTTTTTATGAGTTTTAATGTATATTGAAATTTAACATATTTATTTTAACAAACAAATTTCAAATGTTTCCATAAATTGTTGTTGCGTTGTAGAATTTAAGTCGAGATTTAATTAATTCTTTTCTCTTCAATTTTATTGTACTTTTAAAGTCTCAATATTTTTTTAGGTGAAATGATATTAAAAATGATATTGTCAAAACTGAAGAGTGTAAATATATATGTGTGTGTGTGTGTGTTTTGTTCCTTCTTCCTTGAAAAATGAATTCTAACATTCATATTCCACATTTTTCTATAATCCCACCTTGCAAATAGAGGAACAACAACTAGAAATGAGAAAGTGATGTTTATAAGATATTCTAATAAGTTTTGAACAAGCTAATTATATTTGAAGAATTTATACAATATCCTAAAACTTTTTATGAAGAAAACTTTATAAATTCTAAAGTTAAAATATTAAGGTACAACGAAATGTCTTTTCTAAATATAATTTTATAAGAAGATTAGAAAATTATATAAAAACAAGGAAAAAATTTAGACATATGTCTGGATGAATTAGTTTTTAAAATGGTAACTACGAATACAATTTTTCTTTAAATTGTATTTACATGAGTAATTAGTTTTAAAAATATTGAGGAAAAGCTCCCTTTTTTCTTCCTTTTCTCCAAAAAGTAAGTAAGAAATAGATGGAAAGATATTTATTTATTTTTTTAAGAAAAACCAAACAAGAAAGGAATTGTGTGCTACATATTTTTGCCAGAATAGAACAATATTTTCCCATGAAAAAATAAAATAAAATTCATTTAACATCTTAATAAATTTATCTATTCGCATCAAATTATAATATCTAATTTCTTATAAGATGCATAATCATATTTCATCCAAACAATAAAAAATATATTTTTATAACAATATCTATAAGCTCCATATGCATAATAAATTTAGCCAAACCCAACTTATTTTTAAGTTTGAATCTAAAAGTTAGGAGTAGGAGCTCACAGACCTAGTCACAAAAATTAGCAAAGGAATTCCAGCTTTTATTATATGCTCTTCATCAAATAAACAGGGTGCAACCCTGATATCTTATTTCAACCCCTGGAAAGTTAAAAAAACATAAGATTTAAGAGTCAGAGAAGTTGTGTAACTTCAGTTCATCGTAAAAGCTGTCTTCCTTAACTAATAATCTAAGCTAAACTGTATATGGGCAACCTAAACATAGTGCATCCCAAAGATCCCTACTTAAACAAAGTTGTGTTCTGCTAAACAGCACAATGTCTTATTCTCAAAGGAGTCCAGAAAAGTAAAGAGCAAAAGAAAAAGAAACGCCACATGGACATTGGCCTCCTCTCGTCTATAGTGCAGATTGGAAAATCATCTCAGCCA
The DNA here is from genome assembly GCA_018894105.1 of Jacaranda mimosifolia. NCBI lineage: Eukaryota > Viridiplantae > Streptophyta > Magnoliopsida > Lamiales > Bignoniaceae > Jacaranda > Jacaranda mimosifolia. The sequence goes on from CM032126.1 coordinate 31,188,933, forward strand.
ACTCCTGCAACATTTGAAAGAAAATATAGTGTATAAGATACTCAAATATCTTACAAGATATTATAAAGCATATTATAAAGCGTTTTATAAGCTCATCAAAATATGTTATAAGATGTTTGAAGCGTTCAATAAAACTTTTGAAAAATGAACTTATAAGCTCCTATTAGTAGGATAATTAGAAGTTCGACAAGATTTTTTTACTAACATCTTATAACTGTCAAAATCTTATTTTATTTAAATACTTGAAGAGCTTATTTGTAAAATAAATTTACATCATATAAACTCCAAAACAACTTAGGAGGTTATAAGACATTAAAAAATCCAGGACATCTAACTTCATGATGGCTTCAAGAAATAGAAGCATGTAGAAGTCTTGATCAAGAATTCGACCGTCTTATATGCATAAACTGAAACTTATGGTACTATTCTTGTTACCTGCTTAGCAGAAGCAACTTTAGGTTCTCCCCATTCTATTGCCTTCTTCTCGAGCAATTCAAAATCAGCCTTTCCAGCCTGTTGCATGTTAGTTACAGGTCAAGCACTGGAGTAGAAGGAAACACAAATTATGCAAGAAGAGAACTTGGTAAAAAAAAAAAATTTACCTCTATTTGGGCTCCCAGTTCCAAGTCAAAACTTTGATATCTCTTGCGGACAAGCTCACCCAACGAACCATCCTGTTTGAACACAAGGACACCCCTTTTAGTACCAAAAAGAAGTCTCGTTCACAGTTTTATTCTCTCATTCAGCAGGAGGAAGAGGTTTGAACGGAAAATATATGGAAGGAAGGGAAATATCACCTCAATCAGCTTGGCAGCACTTCGGAGTCCACGGGCTAGAGTATCCATACCGGCAATATGAGCTATGACCAGATCCTCAACATCTGTGCTCTCCCTTCGCCTGTGACATGCCAACAAAGATCAACACATTGTACTAAATAAGTTCTCATTTAATTCTTGTAAGAGATCAGATTAGTGCTTTAAGATTTTTCCAAGTCTGACTCTTCAAGGAATTTTTGGAATATTACCAATATCTAGGAAAGCAAAGAAGGGAAGATGGAAAAAGAAGAAAAAACCTACAGTTTTGCATCAAAATTGAAACCTCCAGGCGCCAATCCTCCCTGCAAATGCAATGAACAGTGGAAACAATTAGACACAGCCTATTTTAACTCATTTTGACATTTCCAATAATTCATGCAGAGTTAAAAATTCTATATACATTTTTAATAACGGAGAGCATGACTAATGTTGCTTCGCCTACATCCATCATAAACTGGTCTGTATCCCAACCTGCAAACATGGAACAGTTTCATGTTACAAATTGTTGGTCGTCACACCCCTTAGGTTTACAGCTCTAATAGAACAAGCAGTCAGAATTTATAGCTAAATACCAATCTGAGGGTCGCCAGAGTTTGCGTCAATGTTCCCCAGCAAACCATTAATTCTTGCAGTCTCAAGCTCGTGATGGCAGCTGAAGTGCAAAGAACGGAACCATGTGGAATGAGGTCAGTAGACTATTTCATGGAATTATACATGAGTTTTTGGAAAACTAGAGCGAACCTGTGTCCGGACAGAGTTGCATGGTTGCACTCAATGTTCAGCTTGAATTCATCTGCATGAGATAAGGGGAAAAGGATAATGTAAAATTAAAGTCTAACTACCTATAAACATGGTCAAGTGCATTATTTTTTTTTTTTTTCTGCCAGCTAGGAAATCTTTTAGCCTCAGAGAGAATTGCAATGTAAATATCATTTGGGGAATTCAAGATATTTAGTAGAAACATTTGATTACTTTTCCGAAATTTACATAGTATTATTACCACATACCTATCAGTCCATATTTACGAAGGAAGTTGGCTGCTGTTGCAGCATCCCAGTCATACCTGGCATGACAAATATATGTCATCGGCTGAATATTTATGGGAAAAATCCATTCCAAAGTAATAATGAAAAAACTTACTGGTGCTTTGTAGGCTCCTGGGGCTTAGGTTCAATGAGCAGTGTGCCTGAAATAAATATCAATATCAATACAATATAAAAAATAAAAATAAATAAAAAAGGGCGAAACATTTTTTATTAAAGTCAAATGAGAATAAAAAGCTAACAGTTAAAGGAATAGAAATGTATAAAATATTCTTATAAAGAGTTAGAAAAGCATTAGATCAATCATATACTATTATAGTAAACCCTCTGAGAAAAAAATTATCATGGCCTAAACAAAGTAAACAAAAGTACCATTGAATCCAATTTTCTTCTTATAGGCAACAGCAGCTTCGAAAAACCTTGCCTGCAAACAGATAAACCATATCTCTCAAAAGATTTTGACAAGCAAAAAGGTTGGAAAAATAATCGAGGACAACAACCCATACATCCAAGCGTATCACTCCTTAAAATAAAGTCACTAGTTTTAATTATTGCACTACTAAATCACGAGAAGAAAGGAAGAATGTTATTCATCTTGGACAACATTACAGGCCATAACCATATTTAAAGAAAAAAGCATGCTTTACTTCATAATGAAATATTTCTTTAGAATCTTGTCATCAAGACTAAGAATCATGAATATCAAAGAAGAAACATTTTACCATGTGATTGAGCTCCCTTTCCATATCAGTGTTCAAAAGAGACTGATAACCCTCACGACCACCCCAGAAAACATAATTTTCTCCACCTAGATAATGTGTAACCTGTAGGCATGCACAAAGTAGAATGTAAAATGTATCACAGAGGCAGGAATATGAGCCATCACAGATTCATTTATTATTTCTAGAAAGAGAATATGCACAGATAAGCCATTGACCAACCTCAATAGCTTTCTTGACCTGTGCTGCAGAATAAGCATATACTCCCAGTTCAGGGCTGTTGCAACAAGGTCAGACAATCAGTCCAGTGCCACAGAGATTCACGAAACATCAAAGTTAACCGAAAATACAATATCAGTTACCTAGTTGCAGCACCATGCATGAAACGAGGGTGGTGGAACAACTGAGCTGTACCCCACAAAGGACGAATCTTTGTCCCCTGATGATTCACATAAAGAAGGTCAGGAAAATAGCAGCCCAAGTAGACAGAATCGAAATCTGCTTTATGTTATGAATTATCTACCCTTTTACATGCATATGCATGTATATAGCAAAAACGGGACAGAAATAGACTTCCTTTCCCCTTTTCATGAAAAAAACAATATATATATATATATATATATAATCCTCTTCATCATAATAAAGTTACCTGAAGCTCTTTGGCCAGAGCCACCACTTCGTCCAAGTTAGCATTAGATTCCTACCACAAAAATATAGACAACATCAACCACTTGTAAAAGTCGCAGGCTTACGAAAATTTAGAGCTAATAAAATGCTGCCAACATAGTGGGTCTCCAGCTTCGAAAAACTACACACAGTGCAAGATGGTTGTACAATTTTGGGAAGCCTGTAAGTAGTACATAGGACACTTGCCCTACTTGCTTGCAAAACTATATTTACTAACCTCAATTGTTTCGCCATCTGGAGCAATATCCCTGTCATGGAAGCACCATCTATCAACTCCAAGCTTTTCTATAAACTCGAAGTTCGCCCTCACTGAATCATCAAACCAGAAAATTTAAATAAGCAGCTAAATTCCTGATGATAATAGCCAGAATTGCAAAAGTGTAAAGGGCAAACATACTTCTTCGCTTGGCCATTGCCAAGGAATTGGTGCCATCTTCCCAAGGCCAAACCTTTGTAGGTGCACCAAATGGATCCCCACCTGTCCCACGGAATGTGTGCCAAAACGCAACACTAAACCTCATCCAATCCTGCAGTGAATTAAGGGTACATAAGCAACCATCAATATAGTTTCTATCAATTACTAAATAAATACAATACAAAGGGATAAAGCTCTCACCTTCATCTTTTTCCCAAGAATCTCCTCCTCAGCATTGTACCATTTAAAAGAGAGAGGATTCTTACTAGAAGGACCCTGCATTAGCAATAAAATCCCACTCAGGACAACATCAAACAGTAACCATCACAGCATAATATCTTAGGAATTTAACATTAATATCCCATTCTAACCATTCATGAGAAAAGGAAAGGTGAAAAGCAAGCCAAAGTCCTACCTCATACTTAATCTTTGGAATACCTGGGAAGAACTCCCCTTCCCATTCACCAGAACTAGTTGCACATTCACTCCCAATATCGGCAGGACATGTTGGAGGTCCAGCAGCAGTCTGTATTCATTTTCATTCAGTTCAGAATCACACACATATACATTCTACAGGACACAGTGCTTGACCCGCATGGAGGTCATATGCCACAAAAATTTCTTTTTTGCATGATTATGTAAACACTAAATTTCGTAGATTTCTCCACAGGTCCACATTAGTAGTGGGCTACATTATATTGATATGATGCGATCCACGTCATTCGTGCTCTGATGGCAAGATCCACATCGTTTGGTATTATTTCGTAAGGTGCATATAAGAATTTTCCACTATATCTAGCGCACAAATTCTCACACCAACATGTATTACAGAGTACACAAGATTTCACAATCATATGAGTCAAAGATAGCATATTTACCACTATATTAGAGATCACATTTAGAGAAAGAAGCAAAAGCACGAATTTGGCACTCTTCATCTTTACCATCGCACGCAAACAGAATCTCTGCAACAAAAATTTTGAAATTGATTAATTATTCATCAATCTCAAGAAAAAAAAATTCATATTTATGTAATTCTTTCGCGGGCCTTCATCAGACAGACAGTTTGATATAAAAATCAGCAATTGATTTTTCCAAAATAATAAAAGAAAGAAAAATTAAAACTTGGGCCATCCCATTAACATAAAACAGTTAAAGACTATCATCAAGAGCCATCTTTTGGGCGTCCATCAAACATAATTCAAAATACAATAATTCCCTATTAAACCTCAAATCATTGCCCAAAAGAGACAAGGAACAGTGACACCTCAATCACAGACCAGCAATAACAAAAAAAACATTATGCATACACATGTAGCTGATGATGCATACATAGGTTATTACAAGCTTGAATCAACAGAACATTGAGAGAGAACTTACAGCCAAAGATGAATTTTTCAGAAGTCAGCCACGAGAACAATCACACTTCTTATGGAACCCGCAACAGAGTGTTTAATAGGAGGATTCTTGGGGGTAATTCTGTAATTCCGCTTAGATAGAGTCCTGGAAGAAGTGCATGAATGAGTTTGAATAAGCTTGTACCTCTTTTTTATTTCTTTTCTTTTTGGGGTTTGGAGGATTTTGGATTTGGCTTATGGTTATACCTTCTCTATCGCTTCCACATACCCAGTGACTCAGTCCTTATCTCCATCCGTTACAAAATTATTGTTTTATTTTATCCTACAAAATTAAATTACTTAATCTTCGTGCTTATTTATTATTTTTTCAAAAATTTAACATTAGTACAACTTTAATACATGTTGTATCGCTTTAGTATCATTTAATTAGATAGAAAATTTTTAATTAAATTATTCAGATCACTATTTGGCCAGATGTTCTATTTTTATTTTTGTGCTTTAAACATAGAAGCGCATCAATGTTTGTTGGTCCTCAAATGTGGACTATGTGAGAGGGCAATGTTATCGAGCTAATTGATCACTCAATCAAAATATTGTAGAATTGAAATATAAATTTTGAGTTTATTAAAACATACTTATTACTGATTTCTCTTTTATAGAGAATAATTATGAGTAAAGATAATTATACAAAATTGTTCATACCCAATACTCATTTGGAAAGAAAAAAAAATTTGTTTGAGTATTCACTTAAATAATTATCCCAAAGTCACCTCCAAAAATGATCATGATATAATTAAATACTTTCTAGTTCATCTCCAAAATAACTGGAAGTGCATTATTTTATATTTTAACCTTTTCACCCAATAAACATAGCATCACTCTTGATCCATGACCATCAATAATGAGTGTTCATGAGATGCAAGAGTTGAAACCAAGGAGAATTAAGTGATTTTCGCCTTTGAGACTCTTAATCCTCAACACAATGTTCAAGAATAGCATGAAATCACCCAGCTTTAAGAGTGTAAGATGGTGTTTGAGTGAGTTTATAAGTTTCTCAAAACATCTTATAATATATTTGAAAATTTATAAGATGTTAAAAATATTTGGTAATTTTTTTTTTTTTTTTGAAAAAGAGTTTATGAGCTTCTAATAAGATATTAGGAGCTTGTAGCTCTTTTCAAAAAAATAATGAGTTCCTAATTTTTTTTTTTTTAAATTTTAACAAGCTCCCTTAATTTTAGTCATATTAATTACAATTACTAACATCTTATAAGTTTAAAGATCTTATTTTATCCAAACACTTTAAGAACTTATCTTATAAACTCCAAAAACATCTTATAAGGTGTATGAACTTATAAAATCTATTAAATAAATTTAGCCAAACATTCTCTAAAAAATGTAACTCTTCGTGAGGTTTGTTGAGAGGTAATAAAAATGCAGAAAATTTCGTGGCACTTGAGATATTAAATGCTATCATGGAATCTTGATTGAGTTCGCATTTACATTAGATACAATAGATACCCACATTCAAAGTTGGTGTGAATTGGGATGTGATTGAACAAAAAGCCCAACAATTTAATGGCCCAATTCTAGCAAAAGGTAATTCCTGGGAAGGTTATTTCAGCTTTGGACTGAAATCAATGGGCTGTCACTCTACTCTAATTATTCTTATCTTATGGTAAGGCCCAAGACCAAAAATATCCAATCAAGAGGAGCTTGGGTTGCACTTCAACAATAGTTCAGCCAAGTAGGACTCATATAGGATATGCTCATCTCAAATTAAGATGAAGTACTTCATGTGGGGCTCTAAACTGAAGTCCTATAGGACACTTGAGTCTCATGGAACAATAAGATTGTTTTATCTTATTCTTTTCATTCTTTATACACTATAAAAATTTAGGATATCATTATGGTTAACACATAATTAATGCTATCAATTTGTAATTTTAGTTACAAAATTAACTATAATTGAATTTCAAACAGATGCCCTTGTAGCTAATCTTGTCACAACCAATCCACAGCTGATGATTATTCTTTTTATATATTAATTTTTTTATGGATAATATGTAGTTAATTTATTACGCCTGTTGGTAGTTGGATTTGAATGTAGGTGGACTGGGCTCTGGCCCACTGTAGTTGAGTTGACTACTTGGATGTGAGCAGGTTGAGTCCTGCAATTAATCAACGCACGTCAAACTAGTCGAGGAGGCCCTTAGCTAAGGCATTCCGACATTCAAATTAATACAATTCGATTGAAATATGGAGCATAGAGTGAAGCCAAAGTTATAATGAGCATACCTCTGTGAGAGATTGCAATGTGGTATTTGTAGCCTCTTGTGAAAGGTTAAAATGTATATGATGCTCTTGCTCATGTAGTGAGGGCTTTTGTCTTTGTTTGGGGATCTTTAGGTCTTCTTCTGCTTGAAAACCTTCTCTAGGTGGCGCATCCTCTTTCTTTATGGGATCTGGAGGAGATCTCCACATTTAATGCGAAGGCAGGCTCACGGTACAGTGAAGGCATACTTCATAAATGCGGAGACACGCCGTCTATCAATACATTTAATGCAGCAGAGTGGTGGTTGAGTTGCATTTGATATGACAATGACTGGTGGAGGGGGAAAACTTCATGTTCCTCTAGTCGAGATGTTTCTCTAGCTGTGAGTCTCTTAGCCATGCTCTTGTCGAATTTGGGCCTCCTAAGGTCCAAGGGTCCTTCTGGTCGAAGACCTGTTGATTATATTGTCTCAATCGTACTACAGACAATTGAAGGGATGCTGATGGCTTGCGGCCCACTGCATTTTTGGGTCTGATCGACTGTTATTGGGCCTATTAAGCTCAATTCACTTCCTCATATCAATGCCTATAATGAACATAACTATGGATCAATAATTAATAATTTTTGTTGCTTGTTATTGTAGCAATAATAGTTGTAAAAAATTTGTTGTTATTGTTTATAATTATAGCTGCAAAATTAATTTTATATCAATTTTTTCGTAGCGGATGTCTAATTGTTTTATAGCAATATTTGAGAGTGTGTATTATTTTTTTCGTACTTTTTATGAGTGATTTAAGGATGTACGCACTAGAGGGTTATTGTTGGAAAGAAAAACTCAACATGTCAAACCAATTCAAATTATGACAGGGGACAAAATATTCTTACGCATAGAGTTTGAAATGCATTCTGAAAAAAAATAAATTGTATTTTGAATTTTCTAATTAATTATCTAAATAAATTGACATATATTCCAAATTTAGAATACATATATAATCTCATAATTCAGTATTTGTGTCTTGTAACATATGTATGTAAGTAGATTACTGACAAAGTAAATGATAGAGAAAAAAACAATAAAAAAAAATCAAGCGACTTTAGGTTAAATCAATCTCACTAAAAAAATTTAACTAAAATATTAAAAATTAATAAATTTCAATATTTATTTTTATTAAAAGGATATAAAGGGCCTCCAAACCAATAATCAATGCTACTATTTAAATAAAAGAGCAAAGGTAGAGGCAAAATGAAAATTACTTTAGGCTATAAAATGTTCTGCTACAACTTTTTTATAATTTATAATGTGCAATTACCAATATAAAAACCATACCAATAAAATATAGATATATGTATGTATTTATATATGTACCTATTAAAAAATTTACTTCTACAAAAGGCATTTGAATATTTTTTTTACTCTGGCATTATCACCAGCCTTCCTTCAATCCACCATTTTTTTTAAATAATAAAAAAAATCAAGGTTAAGACTTAAGAGTAAGAAAAGTTAGTTGCATGTATTGGCCCCATTGTAACTTAAAACCATAGAGCAAGCATGGTGGGAAACTTTAACTACAAGTGTTCTAAAGTTACTTAAGAAAATTTCTTATCCAAGTTAAGCATAATCATAGCTAATCAGTCTATATAATAAGTGTTAATTGTACTTATTATGCCATTGGTTGCTCTCTTTTATTGTAATAAATAATTACATGGCAAGTATAATTTATTCATTTTTTATTGAACTGAATTTGAGCTAAAATTTACCAGCTATTTATAAGTTAATTTGCTAATAAAAAAATTTTTACCAGCTAAAATTGTAAGTTTTTAGAGACTATGATTTGGATTAGGTTAAATTAAATTTACTTTAAAATTATTTTTCTTAAATATAAATCAATCACATAACAAATATAATTTATAATTTATCTAAATTACTCAAACTACCTAAAATTACTCAAACTACCTAAAATTACTCAAACCGACTGGACTAAAAGATTTTCAATATGATTTGTGATTGATTTGAGTTCAACTAAATAAACTTGAAAAGAAATTTCTAGAGTTTTTGAAGATTGTGAGACAGAAAAGGTAAGCAGGTGATGACTAATGACTAATGACTAATGGCAATATGTATAATCACTGATAATCATGTTCCGCTAATTTAGGCGATAGTTTGAGAGAGCTGAGGGGATTATTTTTCTCGGGTCAAACTTGATTTTTAAGGATGCCGCCGAGGATTTCGGCTGCCTTAAAGTAGTACAAAACTGCCATGTGCGCATCATACGTAAATAATTCGGAATATACTAATATTAATACTATACTATAATAAGTACATGCCCATGTGTAGATATACATGCTGATATACGTATATACTGATGGATAGATACTAATATACTATTATTCATCCAAGTGATCATTGATTCTCACGTGCCCAAGTTGCTTAGTGGAATTAAACTAACACAGAATATTTGTATATCAATCATAAGATTTTTCTTTAGAGTAAAGTTTTTATTGACGCAAAATTCACATAATACTTAATTTAATTATGTGTCAAAGTCAAACATAATACTCGATGAATCTACATAGTTTCATAAAATAAGTGAGAATAATTTTTATATATATGCCCATCAATTGGTGGATTTTTACTTAATTTTCTTATTTTTGTATAATAAAAATATATACTCAAGTGATTAATGTGCTTGCATCGGTCTCAACAAATCATTTAAGTGCAACTGAATCCAATAATTAATATTCTAAGTTTATTTTGAATTAAAAGGGGGTTTGACTAACTTTTTTTAGAATATTTTATAATTAAACTCTTACATAGTTTAAATTTTTTTAAAGTTTTTCATAAGAAATTAGGTTTTATTTTAAAAGTACTCTGCTCTTGAAATATTTAGAAAAAAATGAATTTTGTAATTTATAAGACGTCGGTAATGATAATTTTGTAATTAGCATGATTAATTATAAAAAATTGTTAAATTTTTTAAAATACGTTAAAAATTACTCCTTACTTTCTATAATAATAACAATTTAAATTATATACAACTTTTACTACTTCCCAGTTCAAAGTTTGTAAAAAACTTCAGTGATGGACAACACAAACCATTATATATTTACAATTTATTCATCTTTTACTTCATCTCAAGATTAGTTCAATATTTTGAGGAAGAAATAATGATAAATGTTGTTAATGTTGTCCTATTTTCAAATGAATGATGATAATAAACGCATAAACTAATTTGCATATGCATGATTCGGTAGATCATCTTCACTCCCATGTGATGTGGTCTGAGACTGAGAGAGACTTGAGTGGAGCACCTTTTTTAAGTCCAGTGGACCTCTCCGGCCATATCGGTCAGCTTAAAGTGGCACACATTTTTATTTTAATTTTTTAATTTTATTTTCTTGTGCATTACATTGTACACGCAATAACTATAAAATATTTTTAATATTTATAAAATACTTGATTTTTATTTTAAAATAAATTTTTAAATGAAATATAAGTATTGAGCTTATAAAATATTGTTGGTATCGGTTTTATAATTTATATACTTACATAATTAATTTTAAAACTTATTTCTTTGAACTATATACCTGCCCACTTTAGACTTGAATGTACCAATTAAGATAATCTTCTAAAATATGTTTCCAAAAGTATAACTATGACAGAGCATATATTTATTTATATAATACTCTCATATTCTATGTTGGTTATCAAGATTCTATTATATAGTATGTAATGGTACTAAAATTTATTATATGTCAGAAGACTTGGGCTTTATTTGGTATTATTTTTTTGGGCGAATGTATTTTTATAAAGTAGAGTTGGGAAATATGATTTATATTTATTACATTTTAGTATTTTAGGGGTGGTTGGACATTATTTTAGCATATTTGGTTGCTATGTTTAGTGTACTGTGAGATGGGCTATTTTGTACTTTAAATCTCAAATTAATACTTTTTTTTTATCTAATTAATAAAGTGAAAATATAATTTTATGTTCATATTTTTATATATGTATAATTATAATGTAAAATAATATATACATACATAATAATAATTATATATACTTGTTTCGGGAAAAGAGAAAAAGAATGTTTTATAAATACTTTATGTGTGTTTTTAAAATTGTCCTAGGAGAATGAACCAATGCTTGGTTTCATTTTCCAATTGAATTTTTTTTTTGAGAAAATAAAATAAAATAAACCTTTAAAATTGTAAAATATTTTATAAACTATTTTTGTCCTTTCAATTATTATGCACATTGTTATAAAAGCAAAATTTTATTGCATAGAAATTTTAAAAAAACTTATTTTTTAATTAGTATAATATATTTTTATAAGAACAAAATTTTGAGTTGAGTGGTTTGTGGAGGAGCTGCAAAAATTTCTCACATAAAATGGGAGAACTATGTATATATTAAAAAAAAATCCTGGCGTATGCCAATAAACAATACTTCACAAAATAACAATAATCATAAGTCCAATTATGAATTATGATAGATAAGAAAATACCAAAAAGTTTGCTCAGGCTGAGTATCATGACCTCCACAAGATGTGGCAATCATTATCGAACATGGCTGCCACCCCACCCCCACCCCCACCCCCACCCCCACCCCATTTTATAAACAAAACTCCTTAAAATTCAACTACTCTAATGCCCCTTATAAATACCCCATCATGTAAATTGTAAACATAAACCAGACTGAACAACTACTAATCTCCATGGCAGTATAACTACTTATAAACTCATATGACAAAAAATTTCCCAATTCTTCCGCAAATTATGAATCCCTACTATGGTAACTTAATCCTCATTCTTCTCTTCCTAACCCTAACGCGCAATGCCGCCGCCATACCCAAGAGCGAGATTCAACAATTTCTGAGCATGCAGAACGCCGCCCGATCCGCCCTCCGACTGCCGCCGCTGGTGTGGGACCGGAAAATCGCGCGGTACGCACAATGGTACGCGAATCGCAGGGGCGGTGACTGCGCGCTGCAGCACTCGAACGGGCCGTACGGTGAGAACATTTTCTGGGGCAGCGGCGATGGGTGGACGCCGGGTCAGGCCGCCGCGGCGTGGGTGGCGGAGCGGCGGGAGTACAACTACTGGTCCAATTCGTGCGCCTATGGGCAGGAATGTGGGCATTATACTCAGATTGTTTGGAGGGACAGTAGAAGGATTGGTTGTGCCAGAGTGGTTTGTGCTGGTGCAAAAGGTGTTTTCATGACTTGCAATTATGATCCACCAGGGAATTATATTGGAGAGCGACCCTATTGAATAACAAGATTTAAGGTTATATTATTTGATATACATACATATATGTTTTTTTCTTCTTTTCATTTTTCTTTCTATTTGATTTTTGCATACAAAAAGTATGATGGCTGCATTATTGTTTGTGGCATGTAAAGATTTGCCCATATATAGGGCCGATTATTACTCATATCATTGAGTAATTTTTGAATTGAGCTTTTGTTGGGCTTCAAAGTTTTGTAACAGAATATTGTTAATAACAGTATTTTTGGTATGAACCAAAAATGTATGATGACTATTTTTGATATGGTTGATATGCGGTGATCATGACATTATACTAAAGTCAGATTAAATTAAGTAACAATAATCATTTGATGTTCAGATGTCTTTGACTTATATGTATATAGGATAGAGATTTTGGTGATTGGTCTTTTAAAATTATGGTATTTATTTATTTTTAAGTGGTGTTATAATTTTTAATATATTTATTTCAATCTTAGAGTAAGTAAAAGAAAAAAAATTAAGGTGAAGTAAAACTACTAAGAAATAGATAAATCATTAGAGAGAAAAAGACAAGGGAAAGAAGAAAAGAAAAAATAATTTACTATTATCTTTTAATAAATTATTTTAATTTACTATTATCTTTTAAAATATAGTTAATTGTATTAATTTATTAAAATCATATTAAGTTAGTTATTCAAAAGTCTGGTGCTTTATAAATAACCAATAATTTTGGTACATATGCATGCTTAAAATTTTTTATAGAATAAAATAGATAAAATTATTTATTATATAATATTAATTTTTAATAATATAAATATATTTATTTGAAATTTTACATAAATAAAAATACAAAATTATAATAAAATTATAATAGTAGAGTATGAGTAAGGTGAATTACAGAGTAGTAATTGTAAGCCCCTGTTTGGATTCATTTTTAGTTTTAGTTTCCAGCATTTTCAAATTGATAAAAATTAGTTATGTGATGTGATGTGAAAATGAAAATGTATTTGGATGAAGTGTGTTTGGAAATGTAATTATTATGTTAGTTTTAATAAATTGTAGGTGGAGAAAGATATAAATAATAGAATAGAGAGAGAATATATATATATATAGGTTATTGGAAGAATATATTTTGAAAATGAAAATGAAAATGAAAATAATATTAGGTAAAAATGTGTAAAAAGTAATATGTTTTATTTTTGAAAAGTAGAATTGATGAAAATAGGGTTTGGAAATGTATCCAACCTATCAGAATTAAAAGAATAAGAGCATTTTAAACTAATCATTTAAGAATAATTCAAAAGAGAGCTCATACTTTATTATTAATAGTATAATTGAGTAAATAACAATATAGATATGTGCTTGTGTGTATATTGTATTTTCTCAATACATGGGCTTTTCTAAAGTTGGCCTATGGTAAAGTTTTAACAAATATGCTGCTTTAATTTTGGGCTATTTAAGTTGGGCTAAATGTAAATTTTAACAAATACGCTACTTCTTTAAGGATCCACTTAAAGCTAGGCTAGGTTGGTAGTACTGTCAATTAGTTGGATTTTAATTTAAATTCGATGCAAATTTAATATGAATTTTATAATTTTTAATTAATTAGAATATTCAGTAATTCATATTCAATTATAAATATATGTAATTCAAAATAAGTAAATCAAATATAAAATTAAGCAATTCAATTTACTAAAAATCTAAAATTCAAAATTTAATATTTTTTTATTAAATTAATACTCTTATATATATTATTAATGAAAATTTTAAAATAAAATCTTTATATAATCTTGGCTCAATGTGTGTGTGTGTGTATTTTACATTGGGTCTTGTCCAAAAATAAGAGAAATATTGGGAAAAAAAAAGGAGAAAAAAAGGAAGAACATGAATATAATAATGTATAATAGTCTACCTATGAACCAATATATAATATAAAATATAATGTGAAGGAATTATTACCCAACTATTTAACTTTTGGTTCAATATATAATAAAAAAGTTATCGAAAACTCAATTTGATGCAAATTACTTTTTAAATATTATATTTTACATATAATATAAAAGTAAATTGAAAAAGAAAAAATGTAAGAATTGGACTTTTTTTATTAGTTTTGAAATATTCCATCAAACTCCAATGTTATATTAATTGCCATATATGCTGTAGGGTTTCAGATAGGATTCCTACATAAATATTAGTAATTAAATTTGTATTCACATACATTAATTTGATCTAAATTCGAACATTTGACAACTTAATTATGGGAATCAAATTTCATTTTAATTGACAATTATGTATTAAAACTTTTATTTTTGCTGCTTCAACTTCGCAACCACTTTCTTAATTTTGTAGTTAAGTCATTATCATCATGGAGTAATAAAGTTCGTAACTTTGGTATTTTTTTGAAACATATTATAATTTTAAATTTTAGTTATATATATTCATACAAAAATTCTATTGAGCTATACGGTATGCCTAATTCATAACAAAGTCATTTAAAGTATTTTAAATCCAAATATAAATATTTGGGTCTTCTTTTTTTGCTGATTTTATTGTTTATAAAATCGTTTTATTTCATCTTTTACAATACCATACGCTAAATCTTGTCATCGTCCCACTACCAACAAATTGATAGGGTTAATATATTGTGGCATGGAGTTCCTATCAATTAAATTATTTATTAATCCTCTAAATTCTAATGTAAAATTTTGAATTAATCCACTTCTTTTACGACCATTTAAATTCATAATATCTGAAAAAGTAGCTAAGAGCAAGAAAAGTTTGATAAGCATAACAAATTTAGAGGGAACGTTTATGTAATAATCAAAGATAAAAAGAAAAAAAAATTGATAATTTAATTATCTTAAAAGATGAGGTAAATACAATTAATCCATTTTTATTATGCTATTGGTTGTCGTGACATGATGATTTTGCTTGTATAAATTTTGATTGGATTAGTATAAATGATAAAATACTCAAAACAAACTTATCAACTATCATTTGAAAAAAATATAAAACTATACATAAGACAAAAATTTTTTATCAACATGAGATAATTATTTTTCCATTTCAATTCATATCATTGATCTTCTTTTACCTTATTCATGCCAACTGAATTGAGACAGATAACAATTAAAAGGAATTGATGAGATGATTTTGTAAATAAATGCGAACATAGTGTCATGTGGTACCATATTTAGTTCTTGCATATTTATATAGGACAACATTAAATTTTTAAATAAAAATATCTTTTATATAATAATATAAATATAAATTTCAACTACAACAATTTATACTTGACCCAATTTAAATTCATTACTTTACATACTAAATTCAAATGATAAATCTTATAACGATAACATATTTTCAAATAATTCACAAATATGAGTGAATTTTGATAATGTCTATTAGATAAATATTAAACAAACTAACGATATCACCGTATATTAAATTTGAAAACAGGATCCGAAATAAATTGAATTAACTCACTAAGTTGACTCATAAACTCATTGAGCTTCATTTGAACTCAAATTTGAGTTTAATTTACAAGATTTATCTAAACTTTAATTTGAATTGAAGTTTGAGCCAATTTTGCTTATTGTAAACATATACTGAGGTGGTAACGTAGTTAAATATGGCTCGTTACTTCCCACAAGAAGGTTATGGGTTTGAATTCACTCACGATAATAATTCGTGAATCAATCACTTATAATGGGCCTCGATTGATTAGTACTTTTATTATTTTTTGAATTTGAGTAACGAATTTGTCTTTTAGATAATAATTATGACTCAAATTGAATATTCGACCACAACATAACTCCAATGATTAATGCCCATTTATACTCTTATTTGGGAATAAGTCATTGTCGGTCAGGCGGTGCCATAGGAAAATGAAAAGAGTTCACGGGCTGGGGCCTGGTTTGTCACGGGACTTCTAAATTAATTTTGTTTTGTCCCTTACAAAATGCTACGTCCTCACACATAATCTATGCTGTCTATCCATCACCATCCATTTCCTATAACAATACAACCAACAATAACTAATGATGGGCTTCTATGGCCCCACCTAACATGCAAAATGGATGGTCCATTTCTCCCCCAAATCATATCTTCCGATGTGAGCATTCCATACATAATCGCTGGAAATTTAATTGTTTGGTTTAAATTCAATTTTGTCCATATCTAACAAATCATATTATAAACTAATGCAATGACAATCGTCATGTAATTGTAAATTTAATTATTACAATTGAGCAAAGGATTAATGTGGACTAGAAAAAATTTTCACACACTATAAGAAAAGATAATGTTAATGATAAAATATTAAGTATCAAAATAATGATCTTCACAAATTTCACAATAACAACAATTTAGGTGTTAGTTATCATTGTTGTCTTGTGTGTAGTGGCAAATAAATGACAATACTAATATGGTTGTAAACTTTTAGCAATTTTATCGTTACTTAATTGCTACTAAATAGTTTTTTTGAATTTTAATTATAACAACTTATACCACAATTCTCTAGTCCTTAGTTTTTATTGTGATAACTTACACCTAATTCTCATCACTATTATTATAATAAAATAAAATTTTTGTCACTAAATTTATATAATTAATTAACTTTAATGTTCCACATGATATTTTGTCACTAATTTTATTTTTCTATCTTTTTAATCCAAAATGATTGGAGAGAGAAAATGTTATTTTTTTAAGATATTCCTCGGAACAAATTTAGTGAAAACAAGGTAGGACTTATAGCTCAAAAGATTAGAGCATGCAACTTCAAACTACATCGTTATATATGCATTCAAATTCATTTTCACCTACAACCTGCTTAAAAATACCTTTCCCTCTAAAAATTAAGAAAAAATAAAAATCATGACTGAGATAATTGATCAAATGCTATATATGTAACTAGGTGTGGATGGTCTTATAATTAATACATTCAAGCAATCATTAATCTTCAATCAATAATTCATAAAACTAAATACCAACAAAAAGGATTGGTGTCCCACCATTTCCATCGCCTCCACAATCTTCCTACAATTGCTCAAATTTTGTCTACAAATTCTCAAATGCATACATGATCACACATATATACTAGCTAGTCCAACTCACATGTACTCATTGCCACCATCCACAAAGATATAGCCAACCAAAAAATGCAGCCCACCATACTTCTTCTCCTCTTAATCCTCACAACCATCCATACCAACCAGAGCTCAGTCCTCCCGGAGCCACCACTAGCCGCCACCGCGTCAGCCCAGCCGGACAACGAAACCATATACAAAATCTCACAACAGCTCTGCTGGCATTGCGTGGGAGAATCCATAGAGTTCTTATACGGCCACAACTTGGTCAGGGCAAGAAAACTGGAGCTGCCCCTCATGTGGGATTTTCAACTGGCTAACTATGCAAGATTGTGGGCCGGGCAGAGACAGGAAGACTGCCAGCTGATCCATTCTTTCCCAGAAGGAAATTTCAAGCTTGGGGAGAATATATACTGGGGCAGTGGCTCGACGTGGACTCCTTTGGATGCAGTGGGCGCGTGGGCAGATGAGGAGAAATACTATACTTATAATACTAATAGCTGTGAAGAAGGGCAGCAGTGTGGGCATTACACGCAGATTGTCTGGAAAACTACGATGAAAATCGGGTGTGCCCGTGTTGTTTGTCATAGTGGAGATGTTTTCATGACTTGTAATTATTATCCTCCGGGGAATTATGTGGGCGAAAGACCATATTGATGTTGGGAAAATGGGGATTATATGTCTGAGTAATAGTTATTGGAATAGTGTGACATTTTGGGCCTAATGTGACCAAATATTTGTATGGCATATCAGTTTCATAAAGTTAAAGATTATTCAGGTCTTGATAGTTATGGCTGCGCTAACTTCCCCTGTTTTGATTACTGCATATTTAAGGACAAAGTTAGCTTGTGCCAAGAAGAATTTGTTACACTAAGGTGAATGGTTGTTGCTCCTCAAGTTGTCATTTGGTTGATCAGGCCAGTTCACATATAGTGTAATCATAGGAAAGTGAAAGACTCTGACTTAATCAGGTTATAGAAAGAATTTTTGGTCAATTGTTCTTGTGTGTTGTGGTCTAGATCATTTATTTTATTTCATATTTCATTTGATGTTTATATGCCAAGTGTTGCTTGATTATTGGATGCCTTAAACATTGTCTTTTATGAAAATCTATGTGTTGGACCTGCTTGTATTCACTTTATTAATGTCTCAACTCAAAGATGAAATTTGTTTAATATCTAAATAGGTAGCTAAATCGAATAGAATCATTTGTCATGTTATTGTCCCTCAAAATTACATGTATAGTAACTACATGAATTTTTTAATAAGATTGGTGTGTTTGAGAGCACAATTTTATTTTTTTTTAAAAAAATATTAAATGAAGTGTTATATCAACTTAATCGAAAAGCGTATATAAACGAGATGTTCTATCAACTTAACTAAAATTAATATCACACGACTGTTATTTCACTTGTTATCATGTGATTTTTCACCTTTTCTTGTTCCCCCAGTCCATATTTATTTATAGAATTCCCCATTCTATATTTCCCTGTCTAAAATATGTTGCCAAGCTCCTAGGTAAAGGTTCCCATTTTGGATCTTCTAGTCTCCTTCTCAAAATCAACCATTAATAATCTCCTTATTCGTTCCCTTCCCCTCTCCATAAATAGCAAAGAAAGCTGACCATTCACCCTAGCATTAATCCCAAACCGCAGGTACAATACCAACACCATTTCACAAACATGGCTGCCGGCAAGAAGGCCCACGTGGCCGCCTTCGCATTCCCATTTGGCTCCCATCCCCGGCCTCTCCTCCACCTCGTGCAGCGCCTAGCCGCCGCCGAGCCCAACGTCCGTTTCTCGTACTTTAACACGACAGGATCTAACCAGAATGTTTTTTCCGAGGTAAATCTAGAGGGATACGACAACATAAGAGCATACAACGTAGAAGATGGCGCGCCCGAGGGGCACGTTTTCTCAGGCAACCCCCTGGAGAAGATTGGGTTCTTCATCAAAGCCTCGCCCGGGAATTTCAGAAGACGTTTGGTGCATGTTGTGGAAGAAACAGGATTGGAGGCCACCTGCCTGTTGACGGATGCTTTTTTGTGGTTTTCGTCTGAGATGGCGGAGGAAATGGGGATCCCTTGGGTGGCGTTTTGGACTGCAGGGCCGATTCCCATTTCTGTTCATTTGTACACCGATGTGATCCACAGCAGATTAGTCCAAAATGGTGAGAGATTTTCATAATTAATCTCTTCTAACTCAATTCAATTATGCAACTATAAGTCTTGACGAATTGTCACTAGTTGTAATCTATATATATGTATGTTAGTATATATGCATATAGGGCGTATGATTTGCACAGTTATACACATGCATATTAGAAGTTCATTAAATTTTGAATTTATGACATCTTACATTATGTGAGAGATTTATATTATCATGCTACAGATCATTTGATCATAATACAATGTTTGATACATCAGAATGACGTTGTGGGCCCAAACACTTGGTTATAATACAATGTTTGATACATAAGATTTACGTTGTGGGTCCAACCAATATTAATGGTTGATGTGTTACTGTACACACTATTAGTTGTTATATGAATCTTTATATGAACATTGCAGTCTCTAATGGTACCCCCAAACTATTTTTTTGACCTGCATAAAATTATTTTAGTATCCTTACAACTTGAAAGAGTGAATTAAAAGTTTAGGTAATTAAATCATTTTCATGGTTAGTGTGACGCATCAAACGATAACTTAAAAATTGGTGGAGCTTATATGGCAGGGAATATAACACTGCAACTTTCAACCTTAAATAAAGATATGAATTATCATTCTTAAATTAAACTTCCCATTTTCTAACCACCGCTGCAAATTAGCATCAAGAATCAAATGCCATCATAATAATATTAATACTTATACACAAAAGTATTTATATATATATATATATATTAAACAGTTGTATTGAAATCGTGTTTGTCCTAAAATTTTAAACATGTTGGATTACTTGACACAATGGTATTGAATTTGCGATTATGTTCATGCCCGTGCATAATTAATCGCAGAAAATATCATTTATATATAGTTACTTAAGTTTCTACGTGTCATAATGGCGCAGGCAACGAACAAAATCAGGACCAAGCACTTGATTTTCTTCCCGGAATGTCAGCTATACATGCCAGTGATTTACCCCATGAATTCCTGCAATTAGACATGCCATTTTCTCGCCTACTCTACAACATGTCACTCGCGCTGCCACGCGCCGCCGCTGTTGTTCTCAACTCTTTTGAGGGAATCGATCCCGTCGTAGAAAGCGATCTCAAATCAAAGCTGCAAAAACTCCTCAACATCGGGCCATTTCCCCTGCTATCACCAATCCCGCCTACTGAGGACCAAAGCGGCTGCATCCCGTGGCTGAGCAACCAGGCTGCCGCCTCCGTGGCCTACATCAGCTTCGGCACAATTCTGACGCCGCCGCCGCCGGAGCTGGTGGCTCTAGCGGAGGCCCTGGAAGAGAAACAGATCCCTTATCTTTGGTCATTCAGGGATAAGTCGTCTAGGCATTTATTAGAAGGATTTTTCGAAAGAACCAGCTCTATCGGAAAACTCGTCAAATGGGCTCCACAGTTGCAAGTCTTGGCACATTCTTCAGTCGGGGTTTTCGTGACCCACGGCGGGTGGAACTCGGTCGTGGAGAGCATCGCCGGCGGCGTGCCCTTGATTTGCCGGCCTTTTTTTGGTGATCAGATGACAAACCGGCGGTGCGCGGAGGACGTGTGGCGGATTGGGGTGGGAGTGGAGGGCGGCGTTTTCTCAAAGTCCGGTATGATGACTGCTTTGGATCTTATTCTGTTGGAAGAAGAAGGGAAGAAAATGAGGGAGAATATTGGAAGACTCAGAGAATGTGCTCTGAGGGCTGTTGCTGAGAATGGAAGCTCGGCTCAAAATTTTAAGTCCTTGTTAGAAATAGCTACTTCTTCTCGTCAAGATTAGATGTAATTAGTTAGTTTAGGATCATAATTTCTTGCAATTTGGTAGGATGTAGTACGAAGTTCGTACTTTGATGTTTTGATTTACTAATTTTGTTTTTTTTATTTTTTATTTTCATGTACAATAGAGTAGCATAGGATTTGGTTTTACGAAGAAATTCTTGCAAAGCCTCTGTCTATTGCTCTAGTTAATGTCGTCTTGTCAGATTAAATATGTATTTAAGTGATCTAAAACTTGAGATAAAGGATGTAAACCAGAAAACGTAGAGAAATCTTCCCAAAAGTTCTTCAGAAAACGCTTCTTTAAATATTAAGGAAAATGACTCCAATTCTTTGCATAAAAAATCTCTTTTGTGGATCTTTTAGATGGACCATTCCCATTTACAATAGAAACCCAATCTGGTAACTTATGGGCTCCTTGATGTCCCCAGTGAGGCTGACTCGCTACTTTGGATCATTAACGGACCGCTGTAGCTTGTAGCATTATTTTACCTCCATCGCAATGGTTAGGGCTGTCAATAGATTGGATTTTAATCCGAATTCGATCTGAATCCATTTTGAATTTTAAAATTTTTATTCGATTAAAATATTCAATGGATCAGATCCGATAATAATATTCGAAATTCGAAATAGGTGGATCGAATATGAAATTAAGTAATTTGATCTGTTAAAGATTCGAATTCGAACATTAATATGTTTTATTAAATTAACACTTTTATATATAATATTAATAAAGATTTTAAAATAAAATTTATGTATTATATTGATCTAATATCAATATTAATGTCTATATTATATTATTAATATTAAGTTTTTAACCTAAAAAATAAGAAGTATATTGATAAAATATCAAATATAATAACATATAATAGTTCATATATACATTAATATAATGTGAAAAATGAGTTTAGTATTCAAATATTTAACTTTTGGACTAATATATAATAAAAAGTTGTTAAAAATTCAAACATAACATATATTTACTGTATAAATACAATATTTTTTATAAAATTTGAAAGGAAAAAAAAAAGAAATAAAAAAATAAATCGGGTCGGATTTTTTAATCTAATTTTGAATATCTATCGAATTTGGATATGGTACTATTTAACAAAGATCATATAGGATTTCGGGTTGAATTCGAATATGAATTTTGTTAATCAAATTCGGATCCGAATATGACATATCCAATCTAAATTCGACCCATTGACAGCCCTAGCAATGGTATATTAGATGCTAGGCCTCTCAATTGATAGGTAATAGTTTACACAGGCCCATAAAATTTTAAAAATACGTAGGCCCAACCCAATTAATATTTGTTATACACATATTCATGCCCAAACCCATTAAAAAATATAAAATGAGTCCCGGAAATTACCCATACACCCATATCTAAAAATTACTCATTATCTAAATACCCAAATTTAACCAATTAACTCAAATCAACTATACCAAAATTAAATTTATATTATTGAACATGACATACATGATGTATATGCTTAAATTTTTAATATACATAAAACTAAAATATATTTACTAATTTTATATAGATGTGTAATTTTTCATCTATTACATATATCTAGATCAATATATACATTTTTTGAAGGAAAAAAATTTATAAATAAGATGTTATATTTTGTTCTAAATAAAATATTAAAGAAATTATGCTCTACTAAATAAAAAGATTTAATATTTGTAATCAAGTTAAAATATTACGATATATTCGATGTAATATTGTTTATCTATTTGCAATAAATAGAGAAATATTTTTTTTTGTTGACTAATCATAAATGACAAATTTTATATATAACTGTTTAGATACAAAATTTGTAAAAGATGCCTATTATTTGATCTATAATTCAAAATTCTAAATGAATATATCTCAAAAAGTTATTCCAAGAAAACTTACATTATTTGCAATTATATAATTTTTTTTAATCAATGCAATTACATAGGATGTACTTTACTGATGGTGTTGATATTGATGATTCCAAGAGCAAAATTGCAAGACATGGTTCAATATTAAAGCATGTTGTTTCAATAGTATTAAACAAATCTGAACTTTTTTAGAATGACTCCTGCAGAAAGAACAAAGAAAGAAAAAAAATAGGTTGGATCAAAATTCAAGTAAAAAAAATTTAATATAATAATCTAAACCCAATGGGTCTTGGATTGTGTAGAGTAGGGTGGAGTATAGGGTCTCTTGTATGGGTATTTTATGGTATGGGTCTAATTGGGTCTATGGATTGGTTAGAATAGGGTAAATTTAGGGTCTTATTGATTGAGTAATTTAAGATATAGACTTGGGTAGGGTATTATTTATAGGTTTATTACATGCAAAGGAATAACTTTCTTGGGCTTAAGCTAACTGGTGTTTGGCTAAGTTTATATTGAAAAATCAAAAATTTTACAAGCTTCTATATTTTATAAGATATTTTTAAAATTTATCAGATATTAAATTTTATTTTAAAATAATTTAACTATTTAGATAAAATAAGATCTTGAAATTTACAAAATGTTAGTAACAATAATTTTATAATTAAAATAATAAAATTAAAAGAGGTTATTAAGATCTTAAAAATATTTAAGATCTCCTTACTTTTTTAAAAATAGCTTATAAGATTTTAACATCTTGTTTCAGGATCTAATAGGCTTTTTTTTCAAAAAATCTATCAAACACTTTTAACATCAATAATTTCCTAAACATTTTATAAGATGTTTTAAGGAATTTACAAGATCATCCAAACACCCTCTTAATATCTTAACCAACAACTAGTTGATTGTTTGAATAGCATCATCCCCACGTACATTTATATGTATAAAGTTGTTAATTGGTCGGTTAACCTAATAGCATCACCCTTATACCTTTATGTGTGAGTCTAGAGTTTGAATTCTAACCAATTCTCGATGCGTGTGTATATGTGAGTGATTATATGCCTAAGAGGAGGTGAATTAGGCTAAAGTCATTTTAATGCAACAGAAGTTTATCATTCACAATATTTTTTAGCCTTTCAAAAGCGTATAAGCCTTTTATAGAAAAACAATTTTAGTTACTGACTTGAATTTGTAAGTACTAGTTAAAATACCAGTTAGACCAGTGATAAGTAAAGCAGTAAAAACAGAAGTAAATAGACACTGGTATTAATAGAGGTTCGGCAAGCCTACATTCTCTACTTAAGCTTTCACTTAGGATTCTAAACTTGTCAAATTAATAAATGTATAAGAATATTTTTACATATGATAATAGTAATTTGACAGTAATAAATAGTAAGGGATTAGAAACACCTTAGCAGGTGAAAAACCAGCTCTTCGCAAAGAGCTATACTGAAATCCCAAATGGGATAGGAAAGATTCCAGAGTACTGTGAAACCAGCCGCTTGTGAACAGGCCTGGGGGGGGTGGTGGTGCACAACCTTTGTGGACTAATGCACGAGTTGCTGCCACTCGATATGGCAAGCTTTAGTCTCTTCTTCCAGACTGGAACCAAGAACACTATAGAAGATTCCAGATAGTACGACCCTACTGGTTTCTTCACCTAGAGGTCTTTAGAGCAACAAGCTCTGATTTGTTCTCTTCACGAGGTCGTTCGAGAGTAGGTACGACTGATGTCTCTCTTCACCACTAGGTCATTTGAGACACAAATCGCCTTGTCCTTGTCTCCTCAAGGTTTGTTGAAGGCAAGTTCTACTCGACCTTCTTCACCACAAGGTCTCTCGAAAACACATGTAAAGCAAGGAATTAGCAACAACTAAGCACGAAGTATGTATGAGAGTATTGCACAATTTCTCAAGATACTTAACAAAGTTCTCACCCGACTTAGTGATTCACACCTTTTGATTGCTGCATAATTTCACTTTTATATGCTTATGCCCAACGTCTATAAGTTCTCATTAAGGCAAGAATCGATTGGAATTAAATAAGGGAACAAGATAACTTTGGTAATCATGCATTTACTCCTTAAATAGTGGATGATTCAGTGATTTCAGCATGATATGATTTCTTTCCTAATTTATAAAGATGCAAATCAAACTAGAATTTTCAAGAGATCTTATATTTATGGAAAGTAAGTTCCAGCGTGTGACAGATTCCAGCAGATAACATGTAAATAGATTCCATCAGATAATATGGAAAGTCATTCATGCTTTCAGCACATAATCATAGGAGAGTAATTTTGTCATAATCAAAATATCAAAAATCATCAAAGGGTTAACAATCTCCCATATTTCTGATGATGACAAAATTTAAATGGAGTGGAAGGATATCACCTAACTCCTCATGTGTATATGCCTGGTTTTGCTAGCTTATGCTCCCCATGTTTAGAGTAATTTGTGCGTCTCCGATCTATATACTTAAGCTACCAGGCAAACAACAAATACCAGCAGATATAATATATTAGGTCTTATTAATCACAGGCCCAAACATCAAAAGATTCATGAATAGCATGTCCAATCATCAAACAAGTGATCACCCAGAATAATAAGTTTTTACAAGCCCATAAATAATTTTTTTCAATAAATAGAGTTTAGTTCCAAATAACAAAAGTTCTAGCAGGTAGTTAGAATAACAGAAGTTCCACCAGCAATAGAAGTTCCAACAGATAAGAGTTTCAAGTTTTTCAAATTTCAATCTTTCTCTCCCCCTTCATCATCAAAAAGAGCTTAAGAGGTATTTAGAAATGCTCTAACGTTTTCTTTTAGTCGTATCACACTTGCACAAGTGGGACTGGACTTTTGAAGAAGATGCTCGAGCTTGTAGTCCACTGAATCAACAATCCAAACGACCTGCAGGAGTGTCCACAGCTTTGCTAAGATCTTCTATCTTAGCTTCAAGTCCAGTATCTACTTTACTGACTTTTCCTTGAGCCCTTCTTAGTGTTTTAATCGAAGTGGGACAAACATGGCTGGATTCTTCAGACTCGGAGCTAAGGGAAACTGAAAGTGTAGATTTGCGGGGGTGAAGCTTGATACTTCTAGGAGTTCTATCAACCTTTCTAAACCACCCATAATTCTCAGTGTACTGAATCTTTATTTTCCTAAGGATAGCAAGATCCAAAACTTTATGGTCACGCTTCCTCTCAATCTAGGCTTTCGGTAAGAAAATGCCCTCATGTTTAAAGATGTAAGTAAGCGTGATGGAGCATGGAAGATTTTTGGCTTGATGGAAGAAGGAATAGACCATGTATTTTCGGATTATGAAGCCAAGATTAATTCATCCCTATCTAGCAGCCTTAGCCATCACATAAAGACTCATGGAATTAAGATCAGTGGAATGACCACCACTTGATATTGGAGAGGAAAAGAAAATAAAACTAAGAATTTTGTGAAGCGGAATGTATTCAATCTTCAATTTCTTTAAAGAAGCCCTAGTAGATAAAGAAAATTGCTTACCACCCCAAAATATTTTGGTGATTTCATCATAGGAAATATCAGCTTCAAACAATTTTCCAAAATTAAAGAACTTAGTTCTATCATCAAGAAGATCAAGTTTAAAATTCACTTCTGACAAATAAAGCACGATTCTTTTTCCAAACACATAAGACTCAAGAGAAACGTCATTTTCAGTTTCAATGAAAGTAAAGTTTGAATAAAGTAGCTTCACCACATAGGGCTAGGATCTTCATCTAATTTCATAAAATTATCCCATTTCATTTTGCACATAAGATCAATGGCAAGAGAATTGGGTAATGAATCAAAATCGATTGCTCTCCCCCTATTTAAATTTCGCCCAAATTTTTTTTAATGAAAACAATTTTTGGCCTTAGCAAAATGGAATTTGAGAGAAGAATGGACCTTACCAAAGTTCAAGTTAGTAATTTCTTCAAGGTTGACTAGAATAAATGATTTAAGGCTTGACATACCCTCGTTTGAATAGGGATGGCAATGGGGCGGGGAAAAATCCAAACCCGAGCTTAACTCGTCTCGAATGGGATGAATTTGGGGCGACTTAATAGGGTGTGGGGTGGGGTATGGAGCGAGATTTTCCTAACCCGAATTATTTAGTGTGGGGTATGGGGTTTACCGACCCTGCCCCAAACCCACCCTGCCACCCTCCCATATAAATATTATATATAATAATAAATATATTATATATAATTTATTTTATTTTTTAATCAAAAATAATATCCAACTATGCTCGATGAAGAGGAAAATGTTGAAGAATGTGAGATGATTTAATTTAGATGTGGATTAGAACTATATGGTGGAAGCTTGTTGGACTTAAAAATTTTGAGTTTTTTTGTTTCAGTTTACTATCAAACTCACAATGTATAAAAATTTAAATATTGTGCTGGTTATTACTTTAATTCTATTTTTATCTCCTATTTTGCTTATGGAATATTATCTTGTTTGCATGGATTTTTTTTATTTTTTTTTGTGTTTTGGTACCTAAAATTTGAATTTGAATTGCTGTCAAGTGGTTTTGATTTGATGCTTTCATGGACTGATTTCAAATTTTCTAATTCTTTCTGGGTTGGCGGCCCAACAGGACGAGGTGGGGCGGGACCTTTTTGGCGCGGGACGGGGTATGGGGCGAGCCTAACCCGCCTCAAACCTATCCTACTACCATCCCTACATTTGAACCATTTGGTTTTTCAGGAGAACCCATGGAGGTGTCCTTAATATGAGGTTCCTCAGACCCTAAGAACTCAGGTTTATCAAAAGAAGATGATTTTTCATCATCAGAGCTTGAATTATTGTACCATTTGAGCATAAGAGGGGCTTCGAATACTTCGAGAGGAACGAGTTCAAAGGAGAAATAGAGAAGTTTCTTTTTCTTTGAAGTTGAAGGTCCAGTTGACTGGGTATTTCCTCTCTTCAGCATTTTTATGAAAGATTAAAGATTAAAGATGAGAAGAAAATTTTCTACTGCAGAAGTTTGCGAAGAAGAAGAAAACACAAGTGAAGAATTTTTTATGCATGAGAGAAGATAATAAATCAGCTTAGAAATAAGGAAAGCTTTGAAAATTGTAATTTTGGAAACCTGATTAGTTATTAATCATAATGGCCGATAATTTTGGCAATCAAAATTGGTAATGAGGGATGGAAGATTGATCACAGTGTCATGCGGTTTTCAAGAAGGAATAACTGCCAAGTTTAAATAAGTTAACCAATCCTGCCAAAATCAGATTTTGATTTAATTTCTAATTTTTCTCTAATGCACACAAATTTCTTTTCTTCCAAAGCTTTAGTAAAAATATTTGCAAATTGATTTTCAGTGGAAACAAAATCAATTGATATATCACCTTTATTCAAATGATCACGCAAGAAATGATGTTTAATCTCAATATGTTTTGTGCGTGAATAAAGAATTGGGTTTTTGGAAATGCTAATAGCACTGGAATTATCACATAAAATGGGCATAAAAGTCACATTAATACCAAAATCATGCAAAATACATTTCATTAATAGTTCTTTTCTTTTTATTAAAAATACAATAGACTTTACTATGCATTGAGTAACCGACAAAGATAGCCTCATCAATTTTGGAATCAAACTTTGTCAAATAACCTCTATCATTAAGAATGTAACATTTGTAACCAAAGACACAAAAATAGGAAATATTTATTATACTGTACCATAATTCATATGGGGTTTTTCTCAAATGTAGTATCAGAAAAACACGATTTGACACATAAGAAGTCGTGTTCAAAGCTTCACCCCCAAAATAATTTTGGAAGATCATATTTATTAAGTATAGTTCTAGCAGCTTCTTGTAAAATTCAAATTTTCCTTTCAACTACCCTATTTTGTTGGGGAGTTTTAGGAGCTGAAAGATCATGAATGTAACCATGTTTTTCTCAAAATAAGGTAAAGTTTATTTTATCAAACTCAGTTCCGTGGTCATTTTGAATTTTCTTAATAAAATAACCATTTTCAGTTTAAAACCTTTTAGTGAGTGAAATGAAAGCATTTATAGCATTATTTTTATGAGCAAGGAACAGAACCTTCGTAAAGCGAGTATAACCATCTACTATGACAAACATATATCTTTTACCTCCAAGAGAAGCTGTTTTCATGGGTCCGAATAGGTCAATGTGTAGAAGTTCTAGTGGCCTGGAAGTTGTGACCTCATTCTTTGGTTTGAAAGATGTTCAAATTTGTTTTCCCTTTTAACATGCATCACACATCCTGTCTTTCGGGAAATTTAACTTGGGTACCCCTTTGACAATATCTTTCTTTGTGAGATGAGATATAAATTCCATATTTACGTGGCCTATTCTCCTATGCCATTTCCAACTTTCTTCATCTAAAACAGCTAAACACTCCACATTTTGACAGGTTAAATCATTCAGGGTTTAATAACACATTTCCACCCTCGATAGCAGTAAAACTCAATTTCTCATTTTGCATAACAACACAGTGAGAATGATGGAATTTAACCTCATAACCTTCATAGCACAGTTGACTGATAATAAGCAAGTTATGCTTATGGCCGTCAACAAGACATACATTATCAATAGAAGTACTAATCTACTTACCAATGGTACATTTACCTATTATGTATCCTTTTGTGTTGTTTGCATAGAGAACATTTCCTGCAGAACAATTATTAAGCTTAAGGAACTTGGATGCATCCCATCATATGCCTGGAACATCCGCTATCCAAGTACCACTTTTGTTTCCAAGAATGTTCCTTGGCATGAACCTACAAGAAATCAGTGTACTTTAAGTTCATAAACTATGTTGAGTCCTTCATGGTTAGTAGCAGATAATTTTCTTACCCAAACAAACTTGGTATCAATGAATTTCTCAATTGGACATCTAAAATTGACATGACTGGATCTACCACAAATAAAGCAAGTTTTTCGAAGTGGTCTAAAATTCATTGTGAAAGTTGTTGAAACTGGCTTGGTATATTTCTGATTTTTGTGGTTTCTAAATCTTCAACCCTTTTCAACATTACGTCTAGATGGAACATGCATATGTGTATGTTTAATACTTATGAAACATTCACCTAGATCATCCTCAACATGCAAGCATTCTTCAACAATAATTTTTTCTTTGATTTCATGACTCATATTTTCAATTTGCTTCTTCAAGGAATTATTCTCTTTAGCGAGCCAATCATTCATTTTGTTTTTGCATTCAGCATCAAGTGTCTATCTATTTTTAGCCATTTACATATCAAATTTATCTTTATGAGCCCTATCCAGTTCTTCCCACAATTAATCCACTTTTTCTTGCAAAGCTTTATTTTTATCAACAAGTATTTTGACATGAATTTCATAAAACTTAAGCAATTTTTGCACATCCTCATCAATTTCAATTTCATCACTGGAATCATAATCAAAACATAAAGAGGTACTTACTTGATTTACTATGAAGCAATTCTCTTCATTGTCAAATTGGTCGCCATCAAATTCGTCCTATGTGGTTGCCATTGTCTTAGCTTTGGCTTGTTTTGCATTTTTCCTCAATTGGGGATAATCTAGTTTTCCATGTCTGATTTTATTACATCCATAGCAGCGAGGTGGCTCGAAATTTGGAGTTTTTGGACCGGTTCTTTTCAATTTTAATCTGTTGTTCTAGAATTTTCCTTTGAGGTTTGTCAGTTGCTTTAATCCTTTGGAGATTAGAATAATTTCATCCTCAACCTGGTCCTCATCAAGATCTTCTTGAATTTTTTAGTTGGAATCATGACCGATATTAAAAGCAATATTTTTTTTGACTTTTGTTTCTGAACCTTCATCTTTATTTAGCAGTGTTATCTCATGGGATGTGAGAGATCCAATCAGTTCACCCATGGTCATCTTGCTAAGATCACGAGCTTCCTGAATAGCAATAACTTTTAGTGTCCATTCCTTTGGAAACGATCTAAGAATCTTCCGGACTTGTTCATCCTCGTTTATAGTTCTACCGAGTGCGAACATAGGATTTATAATTTTCATGAAACGCACTTACATCTGACTTATGGTCTCATCAGGTTTCATTGGGAACATTTCATTCTTGTGAATAAGAAGACGAGCAATCCTCTTTTATTGAACCTGATTGGTACCTTCGGGGGTTACTTTCAATATTTTCCACATTCTTTTTGCTGTAGCACATGTACTGACTCGATTGTAATCCTCTTTAGTGAGAGCGCATAACAGAATATTTTTGGCCTTCGCATTCATTGAGATGACTTTTTTTATCATCATTGGTGAATTCATGTTACTCTTTGGAACCATCTGTCCTTTAACTAATTTTGTGGAATTGTCGGCCTTTCATTGACCACGTCCCATAAATCAAAATTCAAGGCAATTATGTATTCTTACATCCTGTTTTTCCACGTAGCATAGTTGGAACCGTCAAACAGTGGAGGCCGATTGTGCAATTGCCCTTCTTCAAAGACATCAAGAGTGTTAGTGACCATAGGATCTTTTACTCTGGTAGTTATACCACAATATAGAGAATTAATACTCCGATGCCAATTGTGAGTGATTATATGCCTAAGAGGGGGGTGGATTAGGCTAAAGAGATTTTAATACATTGGAAGTTTATCACTCACAATGTTTTTTAGCCTATCAAAAATGTTTAAATTTTTTGCAGAAAAATAGTTTTAGCTACTAACTGGAATTTGTAAGTACCAGTTAAGATATCAATCAGACAAGTGATAAGTAAAGCAGTAAAAATAAAAGTAAATAGACATTGGTATTTATAGAGGTTCGGCAAGCCTACATCCTCTACTTAAACTTTCACTTAGGATTTTAAACATGTCAAATTAATAAATATACAAGAATGTTTTTAAAGATGATAATAGTAATTTTATAGTAATAAACAGTAAAGGATTAGAAACACCCTAGCAAGGTGAGAAACTAGTTCTTTGCAAAGAGATACATTGAAATCCCAGACGGGATAAAGCAGATTCCACAGTACTGTGAAAACTAGCTACTTATGAACAGGCCCGGGGGAACTTCTGCTAGATTCACTTGCACAAGCTTTGTGGACTAATACACGAGTTGCTGCCACTCCATACGGCAAGCTCTAGTCTCTTCTTCCAGACCAAAATTAAGAACACTACAAAAGATTCCAAATAGTACGGTCCTACTGGTTTCTTCTCCTAGAAGTCCTTAGAGCAACTAAGTGCCAATTATTCTCTTCACGGGGTCCCTTGAGGGCAGGTACGACTCCTATTCCTCTTCACTAGGGGTGTAAATGAGATGAGACTATTCGCGAACGGTTCGAGCTCGGCTCGATGAAAGCTCGAATTCGGCTCGAACTTAAACGAGCCGAGCCAAGCTCAATAGTATTCGGCTCGACAGGCTCGCGAGCCTAAACGAGCTTTTTATTATATATATTTTTTATATAATAATAATAATAATATGGAGTTTATTATTTTAAATTTTGTTTCAAGCCTAAACGGACTCGATTTTTATATAATAATAATAATAATAATAATAATAATAATAATAATATGGAGTTTATTATTTTGAATTTTGTTTCAAGCCTAAACGGGCTCGAACTTATCCGAGCTTATACGAATCGAGCCTTATCGAGTTAGAGCAATCTCATTTAAGTTTATACGAATCGAGCCTTAACGAGTCGAGCCGAGCCCGAGCCTATTTTGATGAGCCGAGCTCGAGCTCACGAATCAATAAATGAGCCGAGCCCAAACCTAGCAAGCTCGGACTCGGCTCGGCTCGTTTACACCCCTACTCTTCACCACTAGGTCATTCAAGACACAAACCGCCTTGTCCCCGTCTTCCCAAGGTCTGTCAAAGGCAAGTTCCACGTGACCTGCTTCACCACAAGGTCTCTCGAAAACACACATAGAGCAAGGAATTACCAACAACTAAGCAAAAAGAGTGTATGAGAGTATTGCACAACTTCTCAAGACACTTAACAAAGTTCTCTACCAACTTAGCAATTCACACCTTTTGATTACCACATAATTTAACTTTTATATGCTCATGTCCAAAGTCTATAAGTTCTCATTAAGGCAAGAATCAATTAGAATTAAATAAGGGAACAAGATACTTTGGTAATCATGCATTTACTCTTTAAATTTTAATCATATAATTCAATGATTTCAGCATTATGTGATTTTTTTCCTAAGTTATAAAGATGCAAATTAAGCTAAAATCTTCAAGAGATCTTTTATTT
This sequence comes from Jacaranda mimosifolia, assembly GCA_018894105.1. Classification (NCBI taxonomy): domain Eukaryota; kingdom Viridiplantae; phylum Streptophyta; class Magnoliopsida; order Lamiales; family Bignoniaceae; genus Jacaranda; species Jacaranda mimosifolia. The sequence continues at coordinate 31,222,592 of CM032126.1, forward strand.
ATGGAAAGTAAATTCCAACGCGTGACAAATTCCAGCAGATAACGTGTAAACAGATTCCAACAGATAATATGGAAAGTCATTCATGCTTTCAGCACATAATCATAGGAGAATAATTTTGTCATAATCAAAATATCGAAAATCATCAAATGGTTAATAGTATATAATATATATATATATATATATCAAATGTGTTTCTATGTAAATAGATTATAGAAAAGGTCCCGACCTCTAACAAAAAATAAAATATATATATATATATATATAATAATGCATGATTTTCTTGTCCACTATCTATTTAACAAATTTGGCTCCTGACGCCAATTGGTGTGCTGTTTGAGCCATTCTTGTGATTTAGAGGATGTTTGGGTGAGCTTATAAGCTACTTAAAATATCTTATAAAATGTTTAAGAGCTTATAAGATGATAAAAAGTATTTGGTAATTTTTTTTGAAAAAAGAGCTTATAAGATTTTAAAATAAAATGTTAGGATCTTGTAAACTCTTTTAAAAAAAGTAAGAACTTTAGCTTATTTTTAAGTTATTAACAAGCTCCTTTATCTTTAACCATTTTAATTAAAAAATTATCATTATTAACATATTATATTAAGATTTGATTTTATCCAAACGATTCATTAATTTAAGAAGAAAAAGAGAGAGGAAAAGAAGGATACAAGCCAACTCAGAAGAAAAATGGAACGAAAATTAGGGGAAAAAAGAACGAATATATTTAAGTTTACGTAAAATGTACATCACATCAAATTTGTAATAGTGTAATAGTGTGAAGGTAGTTATGGTATTGTTTCTTTTTTTAAACATACATTCACATCAAGAATTTATTAAGATTCGAATCATCGACCTTATACTTATATATGAGGATGATGTCATTAAACAAATTGGTGGTTTTAGAATTCTAGGTTTAAAATAAACAGCATAAATTTTCGACCATATGCCTATCATGCATAATTATTATTTTCAAACAAAATATCCAAATATAATTTTATTTTATTTCAACTTTTCACAAACATTGAAAATGAAGAATAAAAATGAAAGTAAAACCAAACGGTCTGTTACAAGTTTCTCATGACAAACCTTGTTTTTGCTATTGATTTTACGTACTTCATTAAAACCTACATGAAGGAAATATATGTGGCTGAAATTCATCAAGAATTTTAAGATTAATCCTAAACTGGTGTGTCGTGAATTTCATATTTATAAATACATAACTAAAGTAAATTTATAAATGCATAACTAAAGACCTCATGTGGATACATATTTTGGGAAGATGATCAAAGAACATAACATTATTCACATATACAATTTACAAGACAGGTAGTAATTCATCTTTCCTCCACCAATTTCCCCCTCTTTTATGAAGTAAACAAATAGAAACTCCTACTGATCCTCATGTACAACTCATAAATTTCTCACTCCATACCATACCCTAGATCATAGTCTTGATAAATAATTTCTTCCGATTGGTGAAGCATAGTTGCTGAATCCCACGACTTTGGGGAAGCTGAATTCACGTTGAATTCATTAGGCCACCATCCAAGATTATTGTCCTTCGATCCATCCATCTCCTTAAAAGAATCAAATCCGGTTATCTGGTTCCCTGTCAGAAAGAAATTGGAAGATTTGTTGTGTAGTAAATCATCGAGTTCAGTTTGAGAAAAACCTGAACCGAGCTGGTCAATCCCCATAACATTGGATTCTGAAATATTGGTCTTAGTGTTCAAGGGGAACGAGCTTTCTGATGATGAGAAACAATTAATAGAGTCCAAAAACTCGTCTGATTTCAAAGTTCCATAATCTTGTGCAACAGCAGGAGGAGGACCAGGTCGAGGGCTGGAGGGATTTTGATACATCAGATTAATGTTTTGATTATCATTCAGAGAACGGAGGGTCTCGATCATCTTCTGCTGGAGGGGATTCAACTTGGGCCAAAGGGCAGGATTATTGTAAAAGGAGAAAGGATTTTGAAGCTGCATGTGGAGCTGAAGCCTTTCCAGGGCAGAACTGCTCAGATTTTCCAAATTATGGGAGCTTTCCTCTTTTGGCTCCTCGCCTGAAATTGAGAGTCGATTTGAGTTATTCTGTTTGCGCCTGCCCAGAAGTTTTTTCTTCAGCCTGGTGTTCCAGTAATTCTTGATGTCATTATCTGTTCGTCCCGGCAGCTGGGCCGCGATTATAGACCACCTATAAAGTGACATAAATTTGATTGAAATGATCAGAACCTAATGTTATCACAAAGAAACAAGAAGAAATGAGTAGTGAATATTAAGACAAACAAGAACCCTCCATAATTTTTTGATTTTCGAAAATGAGATAGAAGAAAAAATAAGAATAACAAAAACCCTCAAAGAGAAAACTTGATTCCTGACTACAAACATGTGAATTTTTCGAAACAAAGTATCATAGACAACTGCATAAGGACAAGAAGTCTTAGCTGATACCAATTAAGAAGAGAGAAAAACCTGCTGCCTATACTGATATAGAGGTTGCAAATAATGTTATCTTCTTCTTCAGTAAATCCACCATGCTTGATATTAGGCCTAAGATAATTCAGCCATCTCAGTCTGCAACTCTTCCCACATCTCTTAAGCCCTGTTTGTTAAATATCAATAATTCAATCATATGATCAACAGAAAATCGAAATATAATACACACACACATATTTTTTTGTGTGTGTATATAAGATGAATATATATATATATATGTACCAATTTTCTGAGGAAGAGCTATCCAATTGCCACCAGTTCCATATTTTTCAATGTATGCCTTGAGTTTTTCATCTTCTTCAGGAGACCATGGTCCTTTCTTCACGTTGGCTTTATCGCAGCATGGGGCTCTACCCATCTTTTCTTTTCTTTCTTTTCTCAGCTTGAAATTCTCCGACCAAACTGAAACAGATTGAAACTGTTGTTCTTGCTTAGGAAAAATGTCAGAACGGAAGACCTAAATTTATAGGTAGGAAGATGATGATGTGATACTTAAAAAAAGAACCAGAAAAAAGTCTTGGCATCACCTTTAGGGTTTCTGCATTAATTCCCTCTCTCTCTCTTTCACACATACACACACATTTGGATTAGTTCAGTGGTAATATTTTATTTCAGTGTGATTATTTTATATATAAGCTGACAAAGAAGTTAACAAAATCTCTGTCAAATGGAGTATTTTAGTCATTTTGCTTTTTGGGTTTGCAATAATTTGTAACTCTACTGTGGAGGAAATTATGTGCCACAGCAAAAATCAAGAAAGAAGCATCCATATATCCTTTGGATTTGTCTCCAGCTTCTCTGAAAATGTTCAATTTCTGGGGCATTTAAGTCTTTATAAATCAGTACTATATTAAATTGAAAAGGTTTATCAGAGGAAGAAATGCTAACAATCAGATGTATATGTTCAGAATTCATCGATTTTAATTTGTATGAGTTATCATCAAGCCGTTCTATATTGGCCTGTAAGATTTTAACTGATAAATAGGTTTATGAATTATTACAATATGAACAAGAGTTATTCATGATTTTATTTTCATTTTCCCGTTTGTTCCATGCAGATGCAGTTGGAGAACAAAACTTAGCGATAAAATAGTAAATGCCAATAGAAAAATTAATTATTACTAAGTGTGTGTGTGTATATATATATTATGTGACAAACTTTTGGTCACAATAAAATATTTTTACAAACTTAATAGTGAAAAGAATTATTTATGTTATTATTGATAATTAGTGACAATCTAACGGCAGCGAAAGTCTCATAAGAAATTATAACAATAATTTATATTATCCTGAGATTTTTAATATACATGTGTCACTACTAACTATCAATAGCGACAATTTAAAAAACTAATTTTGTAACTATTTAGCCATGCATGTTGTGAAAAAAATAAAAAATTATTGTCACATAATAAGTTTCATTGATGATAATATATATAAAAGTCACTGTTACTTAACATATGTCATAATGATTATTTTCACGTTGTCATTTATTTATTTATTTATGTCATTAACATTATATATTTTTATAGTGTCTCCAGTACAAAAATAAAACGCCATCTTATAGTCGAAACATTCATATTATATTTTGCAAGTTATAACTTCTTTGAAAAAAAATAAAATGCCATCATAATATATATATATATATAGTTTAATTTACATTCGTATGATATGCTGCCAGTTATTTAAGCTAAAGCCAGAAATTAATTTTCTAAGAAAACACGCTTTCTGATGTCAGGATAATTTGATCAAGAAGCTGCGTTCGACATTTGGATGGCTGAAAACAGGCAAAATACATTAAATTACTCGAAAAAGTAAATGCAAAAGCCAAACTGTTAACTTCTACTATTCATCTTCTAGTAAATCAGACTAATATATCTCTTTTCCTCCCTGCTGTCCTAAGCTATCTTGTTTGAATCCTTCAAAAAAGTATATCACGAAATTTCGATGCAAAAGAGGAATTATTTGTTTTCATGCTTAGATATACTATTTTGATATATGTTTCTATCTCAAAATATTATAAGTTGAAATTTAATTCAATTGAACCCGACTAATACACGAGAAATACTAGTGAAGTACTGCAGGTCTTATCGTGTGAACTATGATAATTAATATAAAATTTGATATGTTTTACTAATTAACAAGTTTAGCTATTCTAGTCATTCTCAAAGAGTTCATAAAAATTTATTCTATTTTTTTCTATTAATCGGGTTGAGGTAGAGACCAAAAATCTTGATAATTTGACGAACTCAAATTTAAATTCACTACAAAAAATTATAATGTTAGTGACAAAATAATAAGTGACAAAATAAATGTTGTCATTAATACTATGTATTAAGTGGCAATAGCTTTTGTCTTGTCATTAATGATGATTTTTAAGTTACAATTAATGTTTATGTTGTCACAATGTGACTCAATAGTAATAAAAATAATGGTTTAAGTTGTTACTATTAAAAATTAGTGACTGACACCCCTATGGTGACAACCTAATTGCAATAAAAATTGTCACTATAATTTGTGACAAATTTTTTATTATCACCATAAGTATGTCACTAATTGTCTATAATAACAACTTAAATATTATTTTTTCACTATTTAGTTTGTAAAAATCATTAAAGTGACAAAATTAAAACTTTTGTTACCTAATATACATAATTAGTGACAACTTTTGTATTGCCACTTATTTTTTTGTTATCAATTTATCTTTTTCTTGTAGTGAGTAGAATTTCACTTATTGGAAGAACCCAAAGGATAAAAATAGAATTAAATATCTAGTGTCGTGTGAATTATATCATAGATACAAGTTGAAATTTCGTTTAATCTCAAAAATAATATTTCTCACCAACTTGTTTGAGTCGTTGATTACGGCATAAACATTAGTCTTGTTGGCATAATTTGTGCTGTTGCTTTAAGACACCCTAAAAGTTAACAAAATTTTCTGGGGCTTATAATGTTTTATATCAAGAAATTGAACAAGACTACAAATTAAATACATGGAAAAATTAAAGTTGAGGATTAAACAATTCATAATACCCTTAAAAATTCAAAAGCTTTTAGAGGGGAGGAACCCCATTGATTGACTTGGTTCCCTACTACATTATTTTACTAAAAAGAATAAGAAAAACAAGCTGGTCATGAAGGAACCGCACTTTGATAGAATACATTACAAGAAGAAAACTGTCAAAATTTCAAAAAGGTGGTAATAAATTAATAATCAAATTGACTCAGATCTTTAGGAGGAAGATATTAAACATATTTCTGGTTGTCTTTTCTCTCAAGGTTAGAATCTCTCTCTCCATTGACACTGCCATTTTTCATACATCAGCAAAGAAGACCAATTTCATGACTTTTTTATTTTAAGCAGAGCTGTTGTAAGAATTATTTGTTGATGAAAAGATAAGGATGGGTCACCGTTGGCTTAATTAATAACATAAAGAATATTTTGTAGATTATGATTGTTGCTAAACTATAATGAATTGATTGATGGACAAATTAAAGACTTGTTATTATATATTCTTTATGCCAACCCTATAATATTTCTTCATATTCAAGTCAAGGTTCAAGTTATTCTTGCTAGACTTGTTATAAATCCGCAGCCCTAGAAAGATTAATTTGCTTGCAGGTTACAAGTTTCAACTAGCTTTTGACAAAATTGAAACCGAACATAGTCCAATTATTAATTTACACTACAAAATATTAGGGTATCTTCAATTTGTAATTTATGCTAAAATTTCATAACTGTCGATATGAAATTAACCTAATGAAATTAAAGTAGATCTTAATTGTTACATTACAAAATATAAAAGAAGTAGATCTAAAATAATATTTTCAACAAAATATAAAAGAAGTTCAAATTTTAATTGTTATATATATCACAAATATCGAGTTATTGCAAAAGAACATTTTATTAATTCAAATATATTAATATATTCAAATATATCACATAAAATGAACATATGCTTGTCGATGAATTTACACCCCATTACTAAGCTAACTTTTCAGTAAACAAATCAGATTTGGGTCGGGTAGAAAAAAATAATGAATTCAAATATGGTTTGCCTCTTTCTGCTCAATGGCTTGTAGCCCGAGTGGCATTAGTCTCCTCTTATTATGTGGGAGGTCTTGTGTTTGACCCCACGTGAGCGCGTTGTGTACACTTTATGTGCATTATTGGTAGTTTATACTTTGATTGTTTGGTTTGAGAATAAGGAAAATATTTGATTTGTTGAGAGAATGATAAATTCATCATTTATAATACTCTCTCTCTCAAAAAAAAATATATGGTTTGCCTCTTTCTCAAATCAATCATCAAACTAGCTAGGGAGTAGTTTGGTTGAATTTTTAAGTTATCTTATGATTATTTATCATGTGATAATTTGTGTGCATTTTTATCATTAATGTAATATAGTTTGGTTGGTATGATAAATAAACCCATGGAGGTGACAGATTTAATTTATCATGGGAATTACACATGTAAACACGAACTTTTATTATTCATACGAATTTGAGTGTTTATTGTTATTACTCCAACCAAACGAATAATAAGACAGGATAAAAATACTATATCACACCTTATCATTCCAACCAAACTAGTCCTAGGAATTATGAATTAGCCAGCTTCCATGCATCTTGTTAATTTGCAACAAGCTTCTTGCATTTGGGCGCAAAATAGAGGACTTTGAGCCAACTAGAGGAGATAGTATGAGTAACTTTATTTAGGGGGGAAATAAGTGAATAATTAATGTGAAGGCGAAGGTACAATGGTGAATAACTTTAATAAAAATTGAAGGCAAAAAGGTGATCAGAAAATTGCACTGCAAACTCGGTTTATCAAACTCAGCCAATCATACAGTAACTATTAAATAGTAAGGTAATGAGCGGTGAAAAGTACACAAATTATATCACAAGTGTATATTATATTTGCATACTTATGTGAAGTCCCTTTGACTTGTCATCATCCATAAATAATTCTTGACATGAAAACACAAAACCTAAGGTTAATTTTTGAATAGGAAAAAGAGAGGATCTACAGGGTTTCAAGTGAATTGGCTTATTTAAAAGGCTTTGTTCTTTGAAAGATTTATTTCGTGTTTGATACTGCATGGTTTCCACTCTCATTCAAGAATGTTGAATCTTGATCAAGAAAGCCATTCTCTTCAACATATTACAAGTGCATATATATATATATATATCCGCATATCTTATCTAACTAGAATGAGTCGTACTTAAACTCGATTTTGAATCAAAATCTCTTAATTTTTTGCGCGACATCACTTTTACAACCATAAAAATTATAAACAAATAGAGGTATGTTAGTAGTGCAACTTGCTAAAGTAAAAGCCTTTATTTCCACATGTGCTTATATATATAGAAAGATCCAAGCGAGTAATAGGCAAAAAAATTCGACTTACTCTCGAACAATGGCACTCCACACACACACACACACACAGAGATATATATATATATATATATTCCCATTCTCAGTGACCTTACTTCATTTTTGAATGTATCTCTCAACTGGGCTAAGTGTAGTAGAGCAACAAATCTGATGGGAATAATTTCAACAAATTTAGTGCCTTTAAAGGTAATAATGAGTCCAGATCAGTAGTTAAAGGTTGCCGGAAATCAAGTTGATTGTTATGGTAGATTGACAAAAATCATCCATATTATAATGTCTAAAAATCTTAAGTGATATTTATGTCCTATTCAAGGTTGAAGTAGTGCACTAGACTTCCACATTGACTTAGAATGAAACAACAATTTCTTGCATATGTAGAAATAGGGTACTTTAGCAGTTATATGAATTTAGAAGATTTGAATAGTGTCGTAATTATTAGTTGTAGGGTTGAAAAAAACACATTAACTAATCAATTAATATTTAACTTGAAATTGATTATCAACAGCATTTGATGCATTACATATAATAAATTGAATGTGAACATGTTTTTGTGTTCAGTAAAACTTAAAATTCAGCTCAATCTCAATTTAATGAATTTAAAAAATTATAAAATACATGTAAAAGATTAGTTGTCTAATTGCTCGACTATAACTCGTCCAAACTTGATTCAATTAACATTCAAACCAAATTCGAATATAATACTTTCAAATTCGATAAAAATTCAAAAATGTTAATGCTATGTTTGGATGTATTTAGGATGTTTTGGGAGAATATGTCTTGGGAGCCTGGGATTGAACAATATGTTGAAAATAAAATTATGTTTGATTGTATTTTGAGAAAAAAAGATAAATTGTACTATGTGTGTCTCATCACCTAAGTTTTTGTCTAATTGGTGTTGTCGCATCAAGCTTTTACATTACTCTTGCTATCCTTATAATGATATAATAAATAATATATATATATATTTATACTAAATAATGGTTGAAATATACAAATATATATTTTATTGATGTAATGGTTTGAAATGTTTAGAATTTCTTAATAATATTTTGGGAGAAAAAAAATTGAATTTTGTGAGAAATATTTATTTGTGTTCTGAAAAAACATTTTCGAAGAATGAAAACACTTTGTAAAAATAAAAAACAAACATAGCCTAATATTTTCAACTCGATTCGATTTATTTACACACTGAATAAAAATTAACTTTTCAATACCAGAATCATGATCACATACTAGGCTATATGAAAATTTGCTTAATTTATTATAAACTCCATGTATAGTCAATGATTTGCTTCACTTTTCTATCACTTGTACTTGATCATCCTTTTGGAAGTTCAAAGTGGAGGAGTTAGTATGTTTAAGAAAATCTTAAGTTGGTTATATATTCATCATGCATGTATCTTTTTTCATGGCCATGCATGCATAAACTAATCATATACAGATCATGTAAGATCTTAGGCATTAGTTTCGTTTGTACTTTGAGAACTAAACAATGATAATCATATTTTTATCAGAAGGTATGATCCACTTCTTGTATGCCACGTACCAAACCCTAATAGGACCTCCAACACATATGGCCGGAGCAAAATAAATTTTCAAAATCCCCTAATTGGCTGATCAATCCTAATAACCATATGAAAATTGTCACATTATAGGTGCATGTGGCTAGCGAGACCTGGCTACTGCAACCCCTTTGTAAGGAGGCATTCCTCCTAGAATTACAGAGCTATTTTGACAGGTTCCTTATAAAAATGGAGTGTTTGGTTATGTTTTGTTAAAATAATTTTAAATTATTTTGACTAAATATAACCAATATGTATTTATTTTTTCCCTGAAATGTTAAAATGGTTTTTTTTTTTTTTTTAAAAAAAATACTTTCTTCTATCCTTCAATTTCCCGAAAAACTCCCTATCTCTCTCTCTCTCTCTATATATATATATATATATTATTCTTACAATAAAAGATATTACTCAATTCTATTTTCATCTCAAATACCTAACCAAAAAGTATTAATTTGACTGTTACAGTAAAAAAATGTACCCTATCAAATCATAAACAAACATACTAAGGGCCCCTTTGTTTTATTTCCAGAGTTATTTTCAATTTCCATGCATATATTTTGAAAAGTTGGAAAATTAGTTATGAATTGAAAATGAAAATGAAAAATATTTTGGGACGATATGTTGGAAAATGTTGATTAAAATAGATATAGGATCAAAAAGTAGGTTCATTCATATTTTTTATGTTTAAAAAGATTTATTTTTTAAAATGTATGCATATTTTATTATAGGGTAAATTTAGAAAGAGTTTGAAAATGAGGAGGAAAAAAAAGAAAGAAAGAATATTTTGAATGAAAATAGATAGAAAATGATGGTTTCCAATTTCCATTTTGTAATAGAAATGAAGAAGGGAGTTGGAAATAAAAACAAACAGCCCTAAACTCTCCGAAACATTTTATACTTATTTCTCCAAAATATAAACAAACATCCATCATATTTTCCAACACCACTTTTTCATTCCTCAATCCGACTCTCAAGATTCATTTCCCTAGAGCATATATTATAACCACCCCCAAAACATAACCAAATATCGACATACTTACCCTGTAATTACCCAATTTTCTTCTTGAAGTTCACGTCAATCAGATAATAAGTGTACATAACTCATTCAATGATTAATGTGGGTTCAACCAAATTGAATTTAGGCTATAATTTCTTGTGGGCATGTCTAAATTGACTAATCAAGGCATTTATAAACCAAAAAGTCTCAAAAGGGTCACTCTTTGAAACAGGAGTTGGCGAAGATACAGAACACAATTATTTACCTGTAGAAAATGTTAGAATATTATTCCTTGAAGAAGACCCCTAATGACTTCTGTATTGCATTGATCACTTTAAGGCTGCTGTTATTATCTGAAATGCACTTTTTGTAAAGTAACCCACTAAAGGACGCTACAAAGAGACGCAGTTGCTGAGCTCAATTGCTGTCCTCCTAATCCCTCAAAGTACAAAAGCTATTTTAACAATTAATGTCAAACCTTTTTCTAACAAACCCATCTCTTTACCGGCATCCAAGAAAATTGACTTGGGCCTTATCACCATAGCTTGCAACAATTATTTGCACTTCTTCCGGGAGAATTCATAATCAAATAATATTTGGCCGTACCAATTAATTGCGTGACAAGTACGGTTCATTCAGTACTTGACTAACTTCAAATTCCACAAAACTCAAATTAGCAACTAAAATTGGACGTACTTTGTACTAATTAACAAAATTTTAAGTGACAATATCACGATTAATCACCAATAATGTATACTTGGTGACAACAATATTTATTGCCGAAAATAGTAGTTATCATACTTTATTATCACTATTAATGATTAATGTTCAAAAAATGATAGGATTCAACAACTCCTCTTTTGTAATTCAAAGAACTCTCATTCGATTTTCTCGTTGTGTCTTTAATTTCAAGAGGAAGAAGAAAGGACTAACTTTTCTATATGGTGTTATAATAATCTCATATTTGCTTAAGCGATAGTCAAAATCACTGACTTTATCTGAGAAGCCTGCCCATTCAAGAGGCCAGAATGGCATAATTAAGATACAATTACTCATGCATCATATTTTCTTGAGTGTCCCATCTTATCCTGGGGAATGGTGATCAACATTTTTGACATTCATATAGCATAACCTATCCAATAGCAGTGCACAAATTCCACCTGGGACATACCAACAAAGTCCAATGGCAAGTAAGAAGTTGACTTTTAGAGAAAGAATTAATGTCTCATGTATTAGGTACAACGTTTGTTGAGATAATACAGATGATGGTGTCATGGTATTTGACCTCAAAGATTAATTAACCCAGTTGGTGATGCCTTTGCAGTTGCATCACTTCAATTATTAAGAACGATGCTTACTAAATATCAACCACTATCCTTGTAGGTTTGCAGAATCAAAACTCTAGTGAGCCTCAAAGCAAGTACCACAACATTCTAGGATTCTCATAACACAAAGGAAAAACTCAATCCACAAATAAAAGGACTAAGGATTCAAGTAAAAACATTGGTACACAAGCAGGTCACTAGTTAAAAAAGATCTCCTTCAATCGTCGAGTATTCAGAGATTATTTGATCAAAAAAATATAACACTTTAGCCTTCATATCACATTTCACAACCTATTAAAAAAAGAGTGAAACGAATACGTTAAAGCAAAAGACCATAGTGGATCTTCTCAGCCACCAGAAATCTTCCTACAAAGCTTATTAACAAAAGAAAACACATACTCCCCCTCATCGTGCCCACACATACCCCTTTCTACATCCCAAAATTCGAAAAGACTTAGCGCTCGAGATAAAAATCGAGTCAAGTATGCATATTCGTATTAGAATGTACAATATAGAGGAATGATATATAAGGTTTTAACTGCATATGGCACCATTACCCTATCATTGCTTAAATATATATATATATATATATATATATATGTACATGTCCCTCTGGTAGCCACCAAATTCAGACATAAAAGTGACCTGAAATGGGAGAAGCATCCACAGCAAGAACTGCATGGCCATCTTCTGACATTTTAATTATGGCCAATAGCCTGCACAATTCAATATGAATATAAGCATATCATGGAAGATTAACAAAGGGGATGGATGAAAGTGACTGATAAATCTTAGAACTTACAATCCGGCAATGCAAATTGTTGGTCTCCTCATATTGTTTATAGCAAGTTTGTCCTAGTAATAGGATGTCTGAAGGCATATTATTTGTACTCCATGTAACAAGAAAGCAATATTATTAGAGTTAATGGATGAAGATAATCATATAATATGTGATTATTATCAGGAGGCATATGCTTCTCTCTACGGCCTGGTAATCTCACGAAAGTGAAAACTCTTTAGGAAAAGCATCGTCATTTCAGATTCATTGCTGCGGCCATATTTCTCAACCTCTGCGAAATTTCTGAGAATGATGGCCTCTCTGCTGGGTTGGAGGCCCAACAACTTTCCATCAATGATTTCCATTCGGGGTCACACCATGTTGGAATTTGTGGGCGCAATGTGTTGTTGACAATCCCACCTACATATAATGAAGGGAATATTTATAAATGAAGTAGTAGTTCGTCATTGGAAAACTTTACTTCAAATTTTAGGAGGTTTTCACTTTGTAGAAGATCAGCAAAGAACAAGATTCAATTGTCAAAAATCCATTGCAGTCAACAAACACAGGACAATGCACTCCAAAAACTGAAAAGGTCTTCTCATACAATTCAGACCAAGCGCGAACAGGATCCTTATATTTAGAATTTTTATTTATTTTTTTTTGTGGGGAGGGGGGGGGGTGTAAATAAAGCACATGTTGATTTTTAACTTTTCCGGAACCAGGAACCAAAGAGTGCAAAAATAAAAGAAAAAGAGGAAAAAATATTCAAAAGAGAAAGAAAAAAGTAAAAGAAAAAGAACATCAGCAGGAGCCTGATGATGAGATTGAACAAATTAAAGTCCATAACCGCAAAAAGAAACTGCATTTATCAACAACCATGCGAAAAAGGACAAAAACAAAAATGAAAACAGAGCAACTAAAACCTTACAAGCAAGGAAAAAAAAAAATGAAGGGAAAAATAAAAAAAGAAGATCGCTGCAAATATACAGCAATTAAAACTAAACGAGAAAAGGTTACTTTTTAAAGCAAATATAATGATATCAAAGTCAAGCAGTCGCCGATAATATGAAAGCACAACCATCAGATTTCAATTAATGAATATAAGTATAAACAATATAAAGAATAAGCATTAATCCCAAGAAAATAATAGCATGCCAGTTAAAGTCCATTACCCAATTTGGTTTCCTTAAAAAACTGACAACTTGATCCTTTGGATCTGTTTGGATTCACTTTCGTTTAATTTTTTGGAAATTTTTTTATCAGGGTATCTATAAAAGTCAAAGTATGTTACGATATGAGAGGGGGACAAAGAAGGAAGGAAAATACAATGGTTGAAAAAATTGGAAGGTGATAATAGAAAGAGACAGGGAAGGGGAGAGAGGAGGGGACGAGTGATGAAAGGAAGATGAGAAACGAAAGAGACGGTGATAATGGCAAGATCAAAGAGCAAGATATTGACTTATTGAGTAAGGGGGGAGGAGAGAGAGATGGAGGAGGAGGGATGGACGACAGTAGAGGAATGGAGAGAAGAGAGAATTGATTAGTGTGTCATATAATTTTGATTCTTTAAATTAGTTAAAACAACAAAAACTGATTTTGATTCTTTAAATTAGTTAAAACAACAAAAACTGATATTGATTCTATTCTAATAACTCAATTACAAGATCCAGAAACTCGTTTTATAATTAAGAGGGAAAAAAAATGGGTATAAATCTTTTTGAAACATTAATTTTCATAACAATTATTATACAAATCAATAGGCAACCCCTATTTTGCAAGTTGAGAATCGAAATATTCATCTTAAAATTTTAAGATAAGCTAGAGAAACTTTGTTATTTAATTGAACATATCCTATTCATGATGGTCGACATGATTGCAAAAACAAAATCATACCTTAAACTATCATTTTTTGTTTTGGAAGATATTTGACCCAAACTGAACACTAATCAAACATGAGAATTCCCAACAGTAAAATCCCAAATTAAGCAAAACTCTTATGTAAATCCTACTTAATAGACTTGTGTCTCGTAATACATTAACACAAACCCAAGAAGATACTCAAGTAAATCATCCATGTTATCAGCCAAAAGCAGTTCTTGTTAAGAATAGTGCTCCTCATACTCCTTTCCTCATCAATTTAATAGAAAGTATTACTTTCTTATACATGGTCATTTCTTTGTATGTAAATGGGAACATTCTTAAGCATTCAAAACGCGCCACCTACCCCTTATCACTCAATGTGTGGCTCCAAGAAAGTCTCCAGAAAAACAATCAAATTAACAAGCTAACCAATTAAAAGTCTTCTATCACTGTGTAAACACATTTTTAACTTGTTGCGGGAAGCATATTTCTTTGAATTTTCCCTCTACTAGAGAAGCATAATGTGATGCACTTGTAAGCATCATAAAACCATTATTATCAGCGAATCTCTTAAACCATCAATATTTACTCAAATCTACTAATAATTTTAAGATAAACTGCATTATCATATTTGCACCATATATATTGATGGATAATTTCTTCTGTAATTCAAATATCACATAAAGATACTAGATAGCAAGATCATTGGTACCTTTAACTTTTATGTCTTATATCTCTAATTTATTATCTCAACATACTTTATTCTGTATTATTATGTTATAAATAATGAGAGATTCACTCGTCGCTTGAATTCTTTTTTTTTTTTTTTTTTGACGACGACTACCTAGTAATTTTTACATTAAATTAGCATGTTGTACATTGCAGCTTAATGTTCATGCTCAAAACATTTTCATGATATCCTAAATAATCATATCATGTTTTCTATTTACCCATGTACCAGTCATGTTAACCTTTTTTCTATGCCACCGTCTTTCATCTTGAATTAATTCATCACTTTAGTTTTGTAATAATAAAAAACTATAAACACTCACCTTAAAACTTAACCAAATGGGTGTTTAGCCAAACATTTTTCATACATCTTACAAGATGTTTTACAAGACATCTTTGGAGTTTATAAGATGTAAGGTCTTGTTTAAAAATAAACTGTTGATTGTTTGGATGAATTAAAGTCAAGCAGCTTATAATATGTTTTAAATAAGATTTGTGATAAACACAAATCATTTGCTATTCAAAACACCAGGAGAATAAAAGTTGGATTACATATATTAAACAGAGGCACTCTAAGTATTTAATAGGCTAATATAGAACAATTTATGAGTTGTTTAGAAAATAAAGTGTAGATGCCCTGTTTAAACAACTTATAAGCTCCAAGCGTTTATCAGTTTATTTTTTGAGCTAATAATCTCATTTTATAAAAAATTTACAATACAAAATTAAAAGCTTATATGCTTAGCTGAATACTCTCTTGTTATAACAATCCACTTTCCAAATATATAGGATTTCATTCATCGCACAATAAGCACTTTACTAAAAGGTTACAAGCCTACACTGAAATGAGAATTGTAATTAATATTATGCAGTATTATAACTTTATTGTATTTTATGGAACCTACGAATAAAAGAAAAGCTAGTAATGCATTTGGCTTAATTTTCTAAAAGTAGAGAACCGAATGCATGCCTACCTACAAATACAAAATTTGATTCATTAGAGAATTGTTGCCCAAGCCCAAGAAATATTAAAATAATTAAGAGACCTTCAACTTAAGCTTTTTTATGTATATGTTTCCAGAAACAGCTATAATAACATCCGTTACTTGACTTAATTTTCTAAAAGCGAAAAGTTCAATGCAGCCATAGCATACTTAACACAAAATTTAATTTATTAGAGAAGTCTTGTCCAAGCCCAAGGGATATTAAAAAAAAAATATAGTTAGAAAGTAAGAGACCTTTCTAAAAGATTATATTTTCTTGCAATGCGGCTAATATGTTGACATTCCTTGATGTTATGTTTTATAAAATCTTATTTTTTGTCTCTCTCAACAAAATCAATTTTTTTTTTTTAAATAATTTGACCATTCTACTTACATTCATAATACAACTTAAATGAACATATAATAATCCACATAAACAATGAAAGATTCATAAAAAACTCAAACTCTTCATCCTTTTACGTATAGTAACTTAATAAATATGATACAACAATTTGTCCAACTTCAGGATCCCCATACTTTGCTCAAAATATAGCTACATCAAACAATTAAGTACAAATAGAAAGAAATATAATGAAATCAAATATTTATTTATGGCATGGAGCTTTGATACTAACCATCATTATTGGAAGAGTATGTGACAACTGGAAATTGAGTCAAGAAAGTTGCTTATGGCACCAATGGCAATATTAAAGTTTAGCATAGGAAATATGCAGAGAATATAAAGCTAGTTGATTATGAAAATCTTATTCTGGTTTTAGAGTTCAATTCATTAATTATTTATTAAAGATGTGCTTTGGACCAGCAAATATTTGAAATAAATAATAATTTTAAGGTTAAAATAGAAGACTGAAAATGAGGTGGATATTTTGAGAGGGTAACACCTGAACACCATACTGGCACTCTAACATGCTTCCACTTATAGATGGAGCATCAAATGAATAGTTTAAGATTAGGTGTGAAAAGCAAATTACTGAACTTGGATTAGATAGCTTAATAGGAATGGGTCTCACATCATCTAAGGTAGCATTCCAATTGATATCTTTGTTCGTAAACATATTCATCAAAGCCCAACAAAAAGAGCCAACAGCAAATAAAGTTTGAAGTAATAACCTATTCCCTCGACAATGCTCACTACATGGAAGTGTGAGGTATAAAACTCGGGCTTTTTTGGCTTTCCACTAAAATCTTAACGCAGTCTCCAATAAATCTGAAATGCAAGCCCTACGTTTGACATAAAGAACCAATTAATGCATGAAGTGTAATGATCATTATAGACTGCTTCCAAACTGTAAGCAGCTCTAGTGCATTATTGCAACTAAGCTCATTGATTTCTTTATTCCTATTGATTGAATACAGAATTATCCACTCATAGAATTTATGAGGATCACAAAACAAATGTTTCTAAAACAAACAAGAAGTTACTCAATCATAGGGCACGTACCAATTATAGAAGCACAGTGCATATCAGTATAAGGTTCGTCTCCGGTAAGCACCTCCCACATGACAATCCCAAATGAATAAACATCAATCTGGCATGCGAAAAAAAAATAAAACATCCCTCTGAGTGAATGAGTGGGACATTGAGACTAGACAGACTAGCTGAAATCAAACCATTATTACCTTTTCTGTGACCATGTTACTCTTTCCACTCAGGAGTTCGGGTGCCATCCACGGTAATGTCCCACGAACACCTCCTGACACTAAAGTATGTTGTTTTACCTTTGATAATCCCAGATCACCAATCTAAATTGAAATTCAATCAGAGCAAAAAAATTTAGTCTCTCATAAAAGACCATTCACTCGAGAACAACTGCTCCCACACACACACACCCCAACATAAAAATAGGAGGAAGAGGAGGAGGAAGAAAGACTTCAGATACTTAAACTAAGTAACACCAGCAAAGTTGCGGTGAACAATATCGGATTAAACATATAATGACTAAAATATCCTCAAAATATATATACACACACATATACATATATATAAATTTAAAAAAAAAACACAAAAACTGTGTGCATAAGCTGACAACAGAACTGAAAACTTCAAAGGGTTTTCAACAATTCTTCTAGATGAAGCATAAAGTACATGCAGTAGAGGTTTCAAAATGAAACTCACTTTTGGTCAGCCACTCAACATACCTTGCACACTGGACGATGTGGGTCTCTCATGTTTACCAGGAGATTTTCACATTTTAGGTCAAAATGAACAATATTTTTTCCATGCAAGTATTCCATACCAAACGCAGTATCCATCGCAATAATGAGTCTTTTACGTCTGTCAATTGTCCTGTTCACAAAATAATAGTCACATAAATATCAGTATCAAGAATATGCGGGTGAATGGCACAGAAAATACCTGTCCTTTTTCTGCAAAAATTGTTTCAAAGATCCATTAACCATGAACTCTGTCACGGTTGCTAAAGATCCATCAGGGCCATCACGGACTACTCCATAAAAAGAAACAACATTTGGATGGTGCAATGAGCTTAGTATCAGAGCTTCCTTCCAGAAATCAGCAATCTATAAATCAAGTAAGATGAAGTCAGAATCCAATGTCACTGCAGAAACCAAAACAATCCTGGCAACCATAAAAACATATTCTATCTCAGCCAGAGTACACAAAACATATGATAAATGAGAAGGGAATGTACTGAAATTCTGTGTGCTCAAAAATGGTAGCTAAAATTTTTTTGTCAAGAAACACTCATGGGGAAATGTTAAAAATGGTTCCATCCTTGAAGGAAATTTTTATTAAGCAACCAGAAATGTATGACAGATGTTATTATACAAATTGAGAAGGAAGATATCCAGTTTTGACGACTGGAACTATGCAA
This sequence comes from Jacaranda mimosifolia, assembly GCA_018894105.1. NCBI lineage: Eukaryota > Viridiplantae > Streptophyta > Magnoliopsida > Lamiales > Bignoniaceae > Jacaranda > Jacaranda mimosifolia. Next base: position 31,241,575 of record CM032126.1, read on the forward strand.
GGTTGCATTCAACTCCATCCCTCACACACATGTATGCACCCAATTCTTTTTCTTGACACGCTCATTTAAGTAATTTTCCTCCAAAATAGCTTTGGATACCTTCTCTTTCCAGTAAGGGAAAGAGGAGAGAGAGGGGGGGGAGGTGAAGCAGCAACATAGATGGACAGCTGTATGATTAATCCATAAAATAACTTGTCCAAATATCCTCTGGAATCACAGCATAGCCTAAAACCTATTGCCATGAGTGAACAATAACACATTGAAAATTTATTTCCCACCATCTCCGACTCTCAAGCATCAACTCCAGCTTTTGAAAGGTTAGCTCCTTTATGCAAATACAGCTTAAATATTGCTTACCTACTCCATGAGTTCAAAGTAAACTGCCACTTATGAATGCCAACTGTATTGATAAGAGGGGAAAAAACACTAATGAGATAACAATACCAATCTTGTAATAATAGGCTTCTGTTCTCTAGATGGAAATCCTTCATCCTTCATATTCTTGAGTGGTGAACAACAAAGGAAAATAATTTTTCTCAATTAGAATAACTTATAACAGGACACTATTATCAATAGGATGCATTTTGTCCTCCCACTATAAACTTCAAAGAGTTCATTCATGAGTTTCAGTTTTCATTTGAGATGCCTAAGCCTGAATTTAGATGACCAGTTCCATAGAGAAGAGTATCCTATCACTACCACCAGCAGAATGAGCGACCACAAGCATAAGATATCCATTGGCAAGCACTCTGAAAATGTTTCAAGTTGGACGAGAATTCAAGAGCTGCATGTTGCAGAATCAAAAACATCATGGAGCATTGCATATTGGCCACAGATAGACTGTTTAAGTAGTGAATCCATTATCACATGTCCATGGTATGAGGAAAAAGTACTTCCACATACATTACAGTAATCTTCTTTACCTAAATTACTCTGCTGACAGTATTTTGCTATGATTTTTTACAAAGCAGAAAGATCCTAGAAGATAGGAATATCTAAACCTCACAATTGCTATTAATAGCACCTAAATTATGTAAAGCATCATATATGAATGCATCAACTAGCAAATCCATCTTCATATAAAGAAAGATGACAAGAATGACTTCGTCCCATTTGCATAAATTGACTAGACCAAACACATTGGTCTCCATCTTCATAAGTATCAGGTCTTTATATCATGGATGATGCCTTGCAGGGTCACCAGAACATCACAAAAGTACTCCCTATTATTGCAGAGAAGTACCAGAAACCAGAATAATAAAAGCCCATCCTAGCTAGAAACAGGACTATTCTAAAGCTAAGCAGAATATTCTGTTAACAGAAGTTAAATAAACTAATCATAAGTACTCTCCATAGTAGCTCACAAAAGAAACAGTATCTTATCAGTCTAAAACTTTCCATTCAAGTAGTTATGTAAAAAGTCCTATATGCATTGACAACTAGCTAAAATCTAATGAATTCAGAGCACAGAAACTTGCATCACAAGTTCACTTAGCCTGGATTAAAGGAAGAATTTTCATTGATATAAGCTTCTGGTAAAACAAAAAACTCTATAGTTTCTGAACTACGGTTTCTGTTTGCAAACACCGAGAAGCAACAACTTGCAATTATCTTCATCAGACAGAGTACAATCGTTAAAATATTGATTCATTTACAAGCAATAGGAAAGGCAACATTTTTCTATATAAGCCATATAGTACTAAATATAAATTATATAAACATAGCTAGATAAAAATAATTGTGATCAGAGATAAAGTTACGATGTAAAGTTGCATTGTTGTTGAGAACACAATGCAACTGAATATTAAACAAAGCATACCAGACGTTCCCTTTCAGATGGCCTTCCAGCAAAGCAGCTGGCTTTTATTCGTTTTATTGCTACATCTGATCCCTTCCACTTGCCATGGAATACAGCACCATATGTCCCAGAGCCTAACTCCCGAATCTCCTCCAGATCTTCATTTTTTATTGTCTACAAGGATAAAGAATAAATAATAAAATTAATATATGATAATACAGGCACCAAGAATATAAAGTACTCTTTGCTGAAAAACAGTCCCCAATCTCATGAAGATCATTAACAGATTTAATTGGCTGGCCAAAGCATGCACACAGCAACTCAGAATACGGATGAGAACCTGCAATCCCCGATCAATTGCCTCTGCCTCAGCTTTTGTCAGCTCTATCTTGGAGTGATTAACATTGTCATTATCAGAATCTACCTCGAAGTCCACATTGCCATCCTATAAAACAAGGAGGTGCTTTAAGAATGACAAAAAAGCACAGGAATTTGTACACTTGATTCTTACCGCTCCATCTTTGTGATTTTGAGCATCCTCTTTTGCAGCAGCATCATGCTCCATGCCCAAATCAGTATCTTCTTGAACTTTAGCTTTCACCTCCTTCAAACTCTGCAAAGCTGCTTCTTTCACAGACGCAATTAACTCAGGCAAGAATTCCAATCGATCATCTGGTAGTTCCTTGGGACCGTTAGCATTACATTCGCCTACAATTACAGCACCACCATTCTCAACAGCAGGTTCAGAAGCATTTGAATTGGTAGAAGGTGCTAAAGCATCTGAATTCTTTTCAATGGCAACGCAAACACCAGAATCTTTGGCCTCTCCTCCATTATTTATGTCTTTGCTTTCTTCATGCACACTGTTTTCATTCACCCTAACTGATTTAATAGTTTCAGCCTCATTCCGGATGTCTACCCCAGAAGCAGCAATAGTCACTGATATATCATCAACTACTAATGCAGGATCAGACCTATGAAAAAGATCTTTAGAAGTGGTGGGCTTAGCCAAGACTGCTGCTGATTGGATGGGTTCCTGAGCACATGGATGGTGATTCTCCAAAGTGTAACTGTTAGGTGTAAATTTTACAGCCTGGATATGGGAATAGTCTGGCATGACAGGCTGTGACGCCTCAGCCCAAGGATTCGGATTCTCTAAACCAGCTCTCACCCTGGGACTACCCTCCACTGTACCTCGGATGAAGCCCATAGGAACAGAGCCATTAACTAGCTGAGTTGAAACAGATGCTTCATAAGTTGGACCCCCTGGCAATGGGCTATGAACATTTCTCCATGGAGTTTGTGAAGGAATATGACCATGAGGCACCTGGTATAGATTTTCAGTTGCATATGTATAAGGAGGATTTCCATAGCGAACGCCACGCTCTTCCACAGGTGGCGGATGAACCTGTGATCCAATTGCTACAGCTTGGTCTTGAAACATTTGACTACCATAGTCAACCCCACAACGAGCATAACGTTGATCTTCATGATGGATATAATGTGATTGCACATGATGTCCATCACACACATTACCATGCCCAATAGGAATACTAATACCATTTTCCACAATGTAACTATCAGCCAACCTTCCAGATACAGATAGGTGTGATCTCGGTTCCTCAGCCCAAGGATTTGGCTGATGTGGTGAAACCCATCCTCTTTCATGACCACATGTCTCAGAATACATGGATCGAGGATCATTTTGATCCCTGCAGTAGTATGGAGAGTGTATGTTTGAATCTGAATTCAACATGTATGCTTCCCGGTTTGGGGGGCACTCAGCACAAGAAATAGGGACATGAAGATATCCATTCCCCATGTTTGGTGGCTCTAGATGCGGTTCACCAGGCTTCCAAGAAGATTCAGGATAAACTTGATTTCTTTGAAATGTCATCCGGCAGTGTTCACAGATACTGTTTCCTTCATAAACACTGGAATTTTGGAGAATGTTACCAGGAAAACCAGCCTTTTCATTGACTGCGGGTCCTGCTGGAACCAATACCACATTGTCTGTGTACTGTGGCTGTTGCTCATACATGGAGTGAGTATTGATTGGAGGTCGACTGTAATCCTCAGTCACTCTATCAAAACTTCTGTCTGAAAATTCCCCGTATGGTGTTCGATAGCGAGAAGACGAAGGTGAAGTTGGAAATTCAGCAACCGGCCTCTGATCAATACTTCCAGGTTGTCTTGGCGAATAGTAAGCTGGACTCCATGGAGCCTCCATCTCATTATACCTCTGAGTGACTGCTTGCTGGAGTTGTCCTGAACCCAGATGAGGAATTGTTAGGTGCCTTAAATTCATCTGAGCCAATGGCAATTCCATGTTTCTCTGGCCATGGAGGCCACCCTCTAGATTCATCTGGTTAAAGTATTGCTCAGCAACATGGACATCATCTAACGACCCCATGACAAGAGACTCACCAGGCTGCTTCCTGAAGTCAGGCGACTCATTAAGGCTGTTCAAAGCATCCACATACCTCCTCTCATTATCCCTTTCATCTCCATCTCCAAAATGTAAAGAACTATCTTGATCAGGATGCGCAAACAAAAATATCCTCAACCTAGTAAACCCATCTCCTGAGCCCAACTTATCGTACTCCTCCATCATATTAGTGACATCATCATCATTCACAACAGATACAAGAGCATCAAGATCCTCATCGGGCTGCTGGTATTTCAGCACAGTTGCCCCTTCAAAGAGCTCCCTCATCTTCCCCATGAGCTCTTCATAAGTTATATCACGCGGCACACTCACAATACGTGTCTCACCTCCAACATATCTAAGTTTCCCATCTTGGGGGCGTGGCAGTATACTACCTGAAAAACTACACAAGAATTTAACTCGCAGGCTTTCATCATTAGAGCTCGGGACAGATCCTGGGGTCACTGTAGGGCTATCCATCAACAGCAATGGTTCCTGTTGCTGATCAACGTTTTGATTCTCAAGTTCTACTTCGCTCCAAGTTTGCACCCCCTGAATATTACACATTGGATGTTCCCATTGGTTTCTCAATAACCCGTTTGCTCCCAATCGCAATCCCCAACTCCTCGAGCACACAACTCAAAGTACACCGACTTTCACACTGAAAATGTCAAAATTTTCGATCAAAAAATTTATCCAAAAAAAAAAAAAATGATCTTTACAATAAAGATTATGAAATATTCCAAAAAGATTTAAACCATTATAAACAAATAGCTCAATTGCGACACCAAAATCCAAAAAATTTCGAAACCAGATTCATCCGAACAACGCCAAATATTCAATCTTTACAAGAAAACTGATCAAATTCAACAGATCAAACAAGCACGCAAGAAAGAGAAAATTAACTGTCTGATTACCTGAGAAATGGGGATTCTGACAACACAGAGCCCTGAATTTTTCTCAAAACTCAAAATTCAAGAAAACCCCAGAAAATCCCCCAAACCTTATAGATCTCTAATAACCCTTTTTCTATCAGAAACTAATAATATCGATATGAAAAAAGGGCTATATAGTAGAATCCAATTTACTCTAAAAGTAAAAGGGAAAAAAAACAAATAGAAAGATATAAGGATTTTCGCATAATATATATAATCGTAATAATTTATATAAAATAATAAAATTATGACGAGTTTTCAATATTTTGTGTCTGAGAAAAGGAAGAGTTGTGGAGGAGAGAGGCTGCGGCTGGGAAGAACGCTTTGGTGTTTGGAGATGGTGGAGTTGCCAGGTAGAGAAACACGTGGCACCTTTCGAGTTCTTGGTATAGAGGCATCAATTTATCTTCTCTAACGGCATATTCTCTCTCCACGCATCAAAAGTTGAGCGTGTAAAGAATTAATGCTAATTCGGTCCCTTGTTTCTAGGAAAATGGAAAATAATAATAATAATAATAATAATAATAATAATAATAATAATAATAATAATAATAAATACCTTGCAAATTGGATTCGAACATCACTATTTTCCATTTTTATCAAAAAGAAAAAGGGAAAAGGAGAAGGACATTTTTCAACAAGGTAATATGCCTTGTTAAGAATATACGTATTTAATTATAAATTCAAAATTTTATTAAATGTTAGTGATTTGAGCATATTCTATGTGTTAAAGTTCATATAATATTTATGATATATTGTTTTTTAATAATTTAAATATATTTATTTCAATTAGTAGAAAATAAAAATAAAAAAATTATAATAAAATAATAATAGTATGGCACAGTGTGAGTAAGTTGCAAATATAGTTATTGCATAACAGTATGATTATTGTTATAATGATTAAAAATAAAAGTATTTTAGGCACATTAATAAAAAATACATAAAAAAATAGTTGATATTTTATGATTTATTTTAGAGTAGTTTGAAGAATTATTATTATTATTATTATTATTATTATTATTATTATTATTATTATTATTATTGTTAAAAGGAAAAAAATTAAAACCTTTATTAGGTGTTTGGCAAGGGGTGGCAGGACCAAGAAAAGTGTTGCACTGTTGACGGTATGATTAGTTCCTTGTTGATGGAAGCATATGTACACATTTATGTCAATTATATACCATAATTATGAACAATAAATGTAGTTAAGTTTCCAAGACTCAACTAAATTTATACCTAACATATGATTAAGCCCCATCGTATTAGCCTTAAACTTTTGTCATTTATTAGTATCCTAAGCTTCACTCACTACTATTAATAGTGTATATCTTAATTTTATACATACTAATTGTTGTTGAGTGATCAATTGGTTGAATGATATCACCGCAGTATTTGCGTTTTATAAAATTAGTTGAAATTCAAATTCTAACGAGTTTTTAGTACACGCGTGAATGTGTAATGTGTATGTATATGTACATACCAATTGTTTGACAAGATGCATCCACCAGTAGCAATATTTGAGTTTGTTGGGAGAATATATTTTGACAGTATAATTGAAAATGTGTTAAGAATAAAGTTATATTTAATTTTATTTTATGAGAAAGATAAATTTTATTACAAATGTGTTTTGAAGTAAAGTAAATTTTTGTTTGATCACTATGTCGCATTAATTTTTTATATTATTATATATTATTTTATAATAATATAATAATTAAAATATATATTTATGCTAAAATAATAATTAGAATATATACAATTTTAATTAATGTAATGATTTGAAATGATTATAATTTTTTTAACAATATCTTGAGAAAAAATTAGGTTTTCAAAAAAGTATTTAATTTTATTTTAAGAGATTAAAATCATTCTGCAAAGAGAATTTCAATTGCAACGAATAAAAAATGCAATTCATATTCTATTATGTTGTAAAATTGGACAATATTTGGAAACACTCGAGATAATTGATAACTATAGTAACTGATTCTTTTTCTCTACAAATAACAACTTGAATCGATTCATAGTCATGCAAAACCAAGGAATTTAGGGCTTAATTTATTGATAGAACCTCTCTCGTCACATAGCATTTAGGCTTGCGAATTCCCATTTTTGGCAATTGAGAGGAATAACAATAGTTAATCCTTATTAACCAAGGTTTAGTCTTAAGCATGGCATCAATAGCATCTAGTTCTGAATCTAGTAAGATTCAAATACTATTTATAAAGGAAATTTTCAATGGGATGAAAAAGATTTTGATAAATGGAAACCGCCAAAAATTCCAAATAAAGAAATATGGCATACTAAGTTTTTAGATTTTAAATCAACTTTTAATATAAAATTGGTTGAAAAGACAATCCCTCTTATTAGCGACAGTCAAACCATACAATTATTTAATACCAAGGAAACTAGACAACATCTAAAGAATAGATACAAATTTTTACATATAGGAATGGTACAAAGAGCAATTAAACCACTAACTAGGAATGGATTAAATACAAGTATATTCCTAGCATTAAGAGATTGTAGACATTTAAAACATGAAGATTCATTATTAGGAGTTGCGGAAACCAGTCTGACAAATGGACCAATATATTTTAATTGTTTTCCAAACTTTACAGTTGCCTTACAAGATCCTTATATACTAGGGGCTAGTTTGCTTGGAATGATGTGATTATGAATGATATACAAACAAATGGATATGTTTTAAATCTATCAAAATAAAGTAATATAATTTTACATTTGGTCAGTAAGATTAACTAAAAAGTAAATTAAAAAAAATATGATTTTACGATTATAACATTTTACCATTTATTTTAATATATTATTTTATATACTAATCAAGAGTAATTTGATCTTTTTGAATCTTATCCAACCCAAGAAAAATGTATCAAGCATCTCACATCTTGATCCATATTTTAACTTAATACAGGGTCAATGACTTATCATGGACCCTATATCAAGGCAAACAAACAATAAATTAGGAATAATTATGAATCTATCAAGCATAATCAATTGAAGCAAACAAGCCCTAGAAGTATTAACATTAAATATTAAAGCCCATAATTATAGCTTGAGAAATGAAGCTATGGCATATGAAATTATTTGTAGAATAAATTACAAAGTTATGAATTTTGGATTTAATACCAAAGCTATAAATAGAAGAATTACAGAAAATCAAACTACCTTTTGGGAAATTAGTAATCCAAAATCTAATGTTTTCATACCAAAAATGATAAAGTAGAAGATGTCACTTTTTCGAAAACCTGGGGAATGTCTGAAGGAACAACAAACAAACCAATCATTGAAATTAAAGAATTAGAATATATTATACAAAACCCAGATGGATTAGTAGAAATAAAATTCATGAGATCTCAATATGAGAATAGGTCTAGACAAGGAGGAATTAGAATTAATCCACCAGAATTAGAATCATTAACAAGATATTCCACAAGATCCTCACAAATTGAACCACCTGAAGCACTTAGAAAAGACAAAGGTATTGTTGAACCAATTTATTATCAATTCACCAGTAATGGGACTGAAGACTTTGATCCTACACCATCGCAAGTAGCTACTTTAACCAAATTTGAAATTAATAAGAATTTCTTAAAATAAGATTTTCTTTCAAAAGAAAATTTACATAAGAGGAAAGCATATATGAAAATTTTCACACTAAAACAAAGGGAAGAAATTAAACAAAATTGGTACAATTACATAGAAGAAGTTGAACATAATATACCCTTGTTTGAATACTTAAATCCAAACAAATAAATGTACTAATTAAACAACAGAGAAATTGGAAAAAAGAGCATAACAGTATAACTATCTTAGGAAAACCACCACTGGAAAATATAGGTATAAAGATAGGAGAAAAAACTATTTTAGCGGATCCTTTAGTTGAACTAATAAAAGACCCTAATACTACCAAATTACAACCAAATTCAATAATTAAACAATCAAATTATACAAACCTTATGCCATATACTATAGGAGAACAGTTGGATAGGATTGAAGACAGAATTGAAGATGATGGAAAACATCAAAATTACAATAATATTTACACAGAAAAACCTATGTATAATAAATCAAAGAATATCACAAAAATACCATTTAAAATGCCTGATATAAACCATCTTTAGGATAAGACGCAAAAGAAGTTATTGAAGAAATTAAAAGACAATTAAAAGAACTAAGTAAAGGAAAGGCAAAAATAGAAAATGTCAATGTTTTACAAGAACATGAATATGAAATTGAAGAAGAACAAAAAAGTCATAATATTAATCCTATTATCAATAGAACTTCTGATAATCTTGCAAAACCATAAACTCAATACAAAAACTAATATTACGAACCAACCCATCCAGATTTACAAATAGAAAAGGTTTAAAATTGTAGATCTTTCTCAAGAAACTCTATGTATGAATAGACAATTGATGGATTATCAGAATATCAAATAATTACACTTACAAAGCAAATGACTATTATAGCAAATATATAAAGAAAAAACTAATACTTCAGAAGAAAATGCAGCCAAAAATCTAATACTAGGATTTAATGGAATATTAAAAAACTGGTGGGATAGTATTAAGGATGAAAACAAAAACAACATATTAAAAAGTTATAAGAGAGACCCTAATGGAAATATGATTTTACACCCAGCTGATAGAATACCAATTCCTAATGTTGTAGAAGTCTTAGTATATACAATACTCCTAAATTTCATTGGAGATCCACAAATGTATAAACAAAGAAACTCCCAAGTACTATAAAACTTAGCCTGTAAATCACTTCAACATTTTAGATGGTATAACGATACATTCTTAGCAAGAGTTTACCAATTAGATGATGCAAATTCTTATTATTGGAAAGAAAGATTTATAGCAGGATTACCAAAGTTATTTGTTGAAAAGGTTAGAGACCAAATTAAAAATATTGAAAGTCAAGATTTAACTAACTTATCTTATGGAGAAATTATAGCACAAATAAATATTGTTGGACTACAACTTTGTAATGATTTAAGACTAAAATCACAAATGAAAAAATAACAAATTAATTCTAGAAGAGAGTTAGGACAATTCTGTGAACAATTTGGATTCGAAAAAGTTAGATTACCAAGTACACATAAAAAACAATATGATAAAAATGAAAATAGAAAAAGAATATATAAAAGACATAATGATAGAAACTTTGAAGACTTATAAGAAAAAAAAAACTAAGGAAAATTATAAAAATAGAAAAGATAAATCACAAATAAAATGTTGGAATTGTGAAAAAATGGGACATTATGCCAACACGTGTTGGGCAAGAAAGAAAATCAATGAATTAGAACTAGAAGAACAACAAAAAATTGAAATAATAAAGATTTTAGACCACATAGATTTAGAAGAATATGAAAAAAAATACAGAATAAGAAGAAGATATAAATCAAATACAATCTCATAATCAATATTACTCATCAGAATCCGAAGAAGAAGAAGAAGAAGAAAATAATTGTATCTGCCCCCCTAAAGCAAAATTATGTTTCCGTAACAAGAATATTAATGTTTTAAGCAAATATGGAGAACTCTTAGAATTATCTCAACAAATTACTAATGATGATGTTAGGGAAGAATATTTAAAACAAATAAAAAATTTAATCAAAACAGATGAAGAAAAACCAAAATGCCTGACTTTAAAGAAATAATGAATATGTTTAAAGCAAAACCACAAAAAATCACTATTTGTGAATTACAAGAAGAAGTTAAAATTCTTAAAAAAGAATTTTCACAAATAAAGAAAGAAAATCATGAAATAAAACAAGATATATTATTCTTTAAAATTAAAAGACAAGATTGAAGAAGAAGATTTAGAAAATTATTCAAGTAAAAAAGAATAAGGACAAATAACTCCTAAAGAAGAAACATATATAAATGCTATATCAATAATAAGTTATCAAAAATGGTATGTAAAAGTTGCAATTAAAATACAAGACTATATATTAGAAACAATTGCACTTATGGATTCAGGTGCAGATATGAATTGTATACAAGAAGGGTTAATAGCAACAAAATATTTTGAAAAAACAAAAGAAAAATTATCTACTGCTAATTCATGAAAACTGCAAATAGATTACAAATTATCTAATGCTCATATTTGCAATAACAATCTTTGTTTTAAAACCAATTTTGTATTAATTAAAAATTTAGATATACATGTTATATTAGGAAATCTTTTTTAACAAATGTTATGTCCAATTAAAGTTGATAACCAAGGGATACATAATCAAATATTACGACAAAACATGATATTTAAATTCCAATTCCTTGTCAAAGAAAGAGAAATTAAAATATTACAAAATAGTTCAATTTTAAAAAGTAAAGAAAACAAAACAATTTTTTAAAGGAAGAAATTAGTTACAAAAAAATAGGAGAAAATATATCAACAAAATAATTTAAAGAGAAAATTATTAAATTCCAAAAAGAATTGGAAAAACAAATATGTTCATAAATACCAAATGTTTTCTGGGATAAGAAAAAACATTCTATAGCCTTGACATACGAAGAAAATTTTAAGTAAATAAAAATTCCTACTAAAGCCAGACCAATACAAATGAACCAAGAACTATTAAAATATTGTAAGAAAGAAATTGATGATTTACTAAGAAAAAAGTTAATTAGGCCAAGTAAGTCTCCTTGCTCATGTTCAGCTTTTTATGTACAAAAACAAGCCGAAAAGAGGAGCACCCAAATTGGTTATAAATTATAAACCTTTAAACAAAGCTTTGAAATGGATTAGATATCCTATACCAAATAAACAAGATTTAATTGAAAGAATTTCTCAAGCTAAAATATTCTCTAAATTCTATATGAAGTCAAGATTTTGGCAATTACAAATCGAAGAAAAAGACAAGACTACCTTTACCCCCCCCCCCCCCCCATTTGGTCAATATGAATGGAATGGTATGCCATTTGGCTTAAAAAATACACCATCTGAATTTCAAAAAATTATGAATGATATTTTTAACCCTTATACCAGTTTTACCATAGTATATATTGATGATACCTTAGTTTTTAGTAAATCTATCGACCAACATTGGAAACACCTTCATAAGTTTGTTAAACAAATGGACTTGTAGTCTCAGCATAAAAGATTAAACTTCTCCAAACCAACATTAGATTTTTAATTTTTTAGGACACCAAATTGACAAAGGAACTATCACTCCTATACAAAGGTCAATAACTTTTGGAGAAATTTTTTTAGATAAAATTATGTTAGTGATTTTTTCCTAAACCTTAGAAAAACATGTAAACCAAAAAGACAAGTATAAGACTGCCTTTACCTCCCCATTTGGTCAATATGAATGGAATGTCATGCCATTTGGCTTAAAAAATATACCATAAGAATTTCAAAAAATTATGAATGATATTTTTAACCCTTATACCAGTTTTACTATCGTATATATTGACGATACCTTAGTTTTTAGTAAATCTATCGACCAACATTGGAAACACCTTCATAAGTTTGTCAAAATTATTAAACAAAATGGACTTGTAGTCGCAGCATAAAAGATTAAACTTCTCCAAACCAACATTAGATTTTTAATTTTTTAGTACACCAAATTGACAAAGGAACTATCACTCCTATACAAAGGTCAATAACTTTTGGAGAAAAAATTTTCAGATGAAATTATGTTTGTGATTTTTTCCCAAACCTTAGTCAAACATGTAAACCATTATTTGAAAGGCTTAAGAAAAATCCCAAACCTTGGATGGAAGAACATACCAAAATAATTCAAGAAATAAAAAGAAAAGTTAGAAACTGTTTTAGTATCTTATAACAAGATACACCAAAAATTGTACAAACACATGCTTCAAAATTAGGAAAATTTTAATACAAATTATAGATGGCAAGGAATATATTGTTAGGTATTACTCAGGAGTTTGGAAAGAAACTCAGCAAAAAATTCTACAATTAAGAAAGAGATTCTATCTATTGTATTATGTATTACAAAATTCCAATATAATCTTTTAAACCAAAAGTTTTTATTAATAATTGATTGCAAAGCTGCAAAAGAAGTTTTGACAAAGGACGTCAAAAACATAGCTTCTAAACAAATATTTGCCAGATGGCAAGCAATTTTATTGATTTTTTATTTTGATATTGAATTTATTAAAGGATCAAAGAATTCTATTCCAGACTTCCTTACAAGAGAAATTTTATTGGGCAATGGTTAATAAAAACCCTACATCCTCAGAGAAAAAAAGAACTAAAGATTCTTATGCCATAGTCACCAAACCAATAACACCAACAACGCCAAACAAATCTAATCCCAGACCAACCCTTGCTAATCTAAGTCAATTTTCCACTAATTCTCCTTATCATAACGAATTTTCTCCTCTTGCCAGTCCTAGTTCTTCCTTTCCTCCCCTACAAACTTCACCATAAACTTACAAATAGAAATTACAAAAATGATGAATCATCCAAATCAACTCCATCACATTCATCATTTGACAAAATAGATGATTATGTACCAACAAAATGGATCTCAGTTGAATGTTTGCTTGAACCATAATGGGTTGCAAAAGAAACAAATCCCAGAAAGAATGCTGACAAAATGCTTAACAAAGAGCATTTTTGTATTTTTGAAGATCCAAGAAAAAAACAAAAGTTTTATAAATTTATCTTAGTGGATTCTGAATCCATTGAGATTACAGAAAAATTTGACAAAGACAATTTATGAAAAATTATCTTCAAGAAAATTCAAATTTTGAAAATCATTACTCCTTCAGAATAGGGTAATCCTCACAAAACAAAACAAAATTCAATTCAATATAATCCCTTAGGATATTCCTATTGGAATTATATTGATGCATGGCAAAAAAATTTATTTTTCCAAAACGACCAACATTCTTTATCTTATTTCTTGTTTTACAAAAGAAATCCACAAATCCAAGTTTCCTATTGGTTCTTATCATGGTGGGAACATTTTAGTTCAAATACTTCAATATTTCCTCAAGAAATATTGAAATGTTCTAAATACTTCGAGACAAATGCCAAGGGCCTATTCTTCTATGTTTTGGCTATTTTCTAGAAAAAAGTTTGGGGGAATGGGTTTTTGAGAGAAAAATTGGTGAATGTGACAAGTGTTTCTTTTTGTTTTGGGGAAATATGTACATGAAAAATGATTTGAGAATGAGTTGTTTGTTTTTTTACGCTTTGTGGAGAGAGAAATTTTACTATAAATGTTACATCAGTTGCTTTTTTGTTGGATTTATAGGGTGAAAGTGATTTTTTTATGTATTATATGTATGTATATTTATAATTGGATGATGTGTGTGTATGTGTGTATATATATATTTAATGATTGAAATATGAGTGTAATTAATTTAATTGATTATTTATTTTGAAATTTATATCTTTTATAAATTTAACATTAGTAAATGATGTATTATTTGGAATAAAATATTTATTAATGAATATTAATTATTCACGAAATCATAATTATATCTTAATTATAAAAAAATAAGCTTATATTATAATTATATCATAATTGTTAATATCAACTTATATAAAAATTTAATTACTATACATTAATTATGAACTAATTACTGTTTATTAATTAAAATATAATTATTTAACTATTTATTACTTACAATTTTTGTATAAATCAAACTTAGTTATTTATTTAAATAAAATAACTTTTTAATAGTTATATATAAGACTTAATAATGATTCATCAAATTAAAAAAATAAATAATATTATATTATATAAAATTACATCACCTTAAATTATTTATTAAATAAATAAATGTGATATTTAATTATACGTAAAATATGAAATATAATTAATATATAAATAATAAGTTATTTAAATAAATTAATTTAATTGATTTAATAAGTTATTTAATTACTTTAACTCATTATTTAATTAGTATATTATATAGTAAGTAAATTACTTAGTAATAATCAAATAATTTTACTTAAATTTAATTAATTCTCTCAACAATTACTTTAAGTATATCAATAGTAATTTATTGAACTTAATAATTATTAAATAAATATCACCCTATAATCAAATTTTTTATTATAATTTTAAATTAATATGAAGATTAATATTTAATGAAGAATATTTTTTGAAGAAGATTAATTTATTTATTATATCAAATTAAAACATATTTATTTATTAAATGGATAAATGTAATATTTCATTAATACATTAAATATTAAATATCACTAATATATTATTTAATTAATTTAATATGTTATTCAATAAATGAATTATTTAATAATAACATAAATAATATTTAATTAAACTTAATTTATTTTTTTGATAATTAGTTTAATTAAATTTGTAAATGTAATTTTTATAATTTTTTAACTAGTAAAATTTTAATATTTTCATATGTATGTGTGTGTCTATTATATATATATGGATGAGTGAAGTGAAAAAGTGATAAATAAATAAGTAATGTGATAGGTAGAGTGAGGAAATGAGATGGTAGGTGTGGTTTTTAGAGTATAAGAGCACGTTTGTTTTCATTTTCAAACCTCATTTTTATTTTCTCCTCAAAATGAAAATAGAAAACTATCAACTTCTACACCATTTTCTCATACATTTTCATTTTCAAAACATTACTTCTTATATTATCTCTCCATTTTTATACCTATTTCCCCCCCTATTATTACTTATATCTATTTTTTTATCTTCCCAATACTTCATAAACAATATTCACCACAAAAATATTATAAATTCAAATTATAATATTATTTTTTCAAACAATTACACATCACATCATCAATTCAAATTAAAAAAACTACACAACTTTTAATACAAAAACATCCAACATCCAAATACATCTCATTTTCACAACTATATAAACCTACAATTTTAAACAAGACATCCAAATACAACTCATTTTCAAAAACACTTTTTCTAACTAGTTTTTCACTAGAAAATGAAAATGACTCCAGAAAATGAAACCAAATGGGCCCTAAGATTTTTTGGTTGAATTGTGAGGGGTTTTTTGGGGATAAATTTTGGCTGTGCTTGGTTGTGAAATTTTTTCCCAAAATTTGTTTCTTTGAGTTGAAAAAATGGAGGAGTGGTGCTTGCTTGTGGGATAAATTTTCACTCTCCAAAAAATATTCCTCTCCTCCTTATTCCATATTTGAAATTTCCTTCCAAAAATAAATTCCTCTCCTCTTAGAAAATTTCTTTGTTTTCTCTCAAAAAATGGATTTTCCTTCCCAAGCAAACTTTTGAAAATTTTCTCTTGCTTTTTCATCCACCTATATACATAAGGTTTAGTTCTACATAATATATAATTATATTTACACGTAATATTTTTATATTTAAATATTTTTTTCATAATATAATTATTTACATGCATATATTAACATTTAAATTAAATCATATCCTAATATGTAGTTATTATTACACATAATATTTTTATATTAAAATATTATTATTTTCTTAATAAAGTTATTTTAATGTATATTTAAACATTTTAAATAAAATTATTTTCATAGAACGTATATATCCATACGTAATATTTTAATATTTAAATAGAATTATTTTTGTAATAAATAATTATATTTACACATAATGTACAAAAATAATTATATTTACACATAATATTTTTATATTTGAATATAATTGTTTTGATAATATAATTATTCACATGTATATTTTAATATTTTATAATATTATTATTTTCCTAATACATAATTATATTTGCACATAATGTTTTATTATTTAAACAAAATTATTTATAATATAATTATTTTCATAATATATAATTATATGTACACATTATATTGTATTATTTAAACAAAATTACCTCATAATATGTATTTATATTTACATGTCAAATTTTTTTATTTAAATAAAATTATTTTTTAGTAATATAATTATTAGCACGTATATTTTAATATTTCATAATATTATTTTCTGCATATATAAGTATATACACATTTATTTCAGTATAAAATTAAATTTTTTTAAATTTCAATTAATTAAATCATTGCATAAATTCATTATTATATTTTAGTATGTGTATTATAAGATATTCTAAAAGATATTTTATTTATTTTATTTTATTCTAATAAAAACCTATATATAAATATTATATAAAAAATATTACATACACAACATTTTAACTCATAACTCACAACCAATCACTATCTCACAAGTTTTCTTAAAAAAAAAAAAAAAAAAAAAAACTCACAGCCAAACACTATCTCACAACTTTTTGTCACAGAAAATCTCACAATCACATCAACTATAATAATTACACTTTCACCTATTACATCAATCGTAATCATTACACTTTTACCTCACAAACAATCACTCTCTCATAAAAAAAAGTTCAATGTCATAAACAAAAAAATCTCACTATTTCCTCTAAAAAATGAGAAATGAGAAACAAGAGCACAAGCAATTACAACCTGAATGTTTTGAAAAAAAAAATCTGGAGAATGTGCCTTCAATTTAAAAAAATTTTGGGGTTGGAAAATATTTTTGGAAAACGTAAAAGAACAGAGCCCAAGATTCCCAGCCATATGACAAACACTTCATTGTCATATCTCTTTATTGCTCAGTTCCATTGTCCATGGATACTAATGATTGAGCCATTTATTACAAAACTCAATGGATTTCCGTGCTTAGCCAAGAGGGCAAAAATTAAATAGTGGAAAAATACAAATCAGGATAACTGTAAAATTTCAGTAATTGAAAATTAGTTAAAACAGTATCCTGATTTTAGAATCAAAGCTGCCACTATCAACAACCAATAGAAGTTTCAAATGACAAAACAACAGTTACAAGTAACAATTGCACAAGCCCCTACGCCCCCAAGAAATGATGTCACTCATGGCAAAGTTACAAAAAAGAATTTGCCAAAAGGATGAAGGGACATCAAGAGATAAAGAAATACCAAAATTTAACGTTGAAGAAAATGATAATGATTTCTTCATATTATGACCAATTTACTATTTGGATTCCAAAATGAAGATTTGAAGCTTGAAGTATTGAAGTTATGATAAAACAGATTCCCAGGACAATTATTCAGTATCAGCTGTGAAGTGACAAAATTTTCAGAAAAAGCAGATTCCCAAGGACAATCATTCAACACTAGTTGTAAAGTTGCGAAGACAAATTTATCAAGACCAAATCAAATTCGAATTTGAAGTCCGTCAATCCCTCTATATGAGTAAAGACAAATGAAAGAAGGGGGCAACAGGAAATTCCATCCTTCAGCAATTTTCTAGCCTACTTTAAAACTTCCTTGTAATTCTCCTTTCCAAATTTCTTGCTTTGTACCAGATATCAGACAAAGTTCGTTGCAAAAATCTCTTGTACACATTTTATTTATAAAAGTAAGTCTCTTTTACATATTTAAATTAGTATCCACTTATTGCAAATTATAACTGTTTATTTAATTTACAAATTCAAATTCTATATTCAAAATTTATCTATTGCAAATTATAGTTGTTTATTCTATTGCAAGTTATTTTATAACGGAATTTGTATTTTTCCTGCTCCTAGGTTATGATTATATTTTTTTTTAACAATATCTTGAGAAAAACTTAGGTTTTCGAAAAAGTATTTAATTTCATTTTAAGAGATTAAAATCATTCTCCAAAGAGAATTTCAATTGCAATGAATAAAAAATGCAATTCGTATTTTATTATGCTGAAAAATTGGACAAAATTTGGAAACACTTGAGATAATTGATAACTATAGTAAGTAATTCTTTTTCTTTACAAATAACAACTTGAACCGGTTCTTAGTCATGCAATGAAAAAATAAATAATTTTAAAAAGTCAAAATAATATGTTTGATTTTTATTTTTCATATATAATTGATTGCTTTTGCAAATATGAGTATAGTTAATTTGCATATGAACTGCATTTCTTGTTTTTCTTAGAACTTCAAATAATCCTTTTCTTTTATTTGTAATTATTTATTCTTTTAGCAAATGGTTTGTTGAGTAATTTTTTGTACCTGTTGAACCAATATTTTATTTCACAAAATTTTCAAACATGATTACAAAATTTATGTCTTCAAATCAACTTTTTAGTAAATTGAAGGAAAATTAAAGTTTATGCAAGTATTGTATATGATGGAATAAAAGAGATATTGTATTTTTTATGCAATGTAATGAGTATATTAATAAAATAAACTTTAATTCTCGTTAACAGATAAATAATGAATGAAAATTTCATATTTTTCAAAAAAAGAAATTGTAGTGTGAGGATGGTGTGTTGAAATTGGATTTTAGTAACTCATAAACTTTTGTAATCCATTCTACTAATTAATTAAAAGTTATTATTCTTTACAATTTAGAAACTTCATACTTCACTAATTATATTTCCTTAATTCAAACCACACACCTAATTATGGGGAACAACAACAACAACAACAACAACAACAACAACAACAAAACACCTGCAAATTCAATATAGGCCAGGGAGAGGTCCAAGTAGCCTTTTAAAGGTTGGGCCAAATTTTAGAAATGGCCCCAGCATTTATATTCGATATAAAGTCCTTTTCAAATCGTCAATTAGGAAATCCTCAATTAGGGTTAGGGTTCCTGCTTTTCCCTTTCGCTCTGAGCCAACGGGACTGAGACAAGCTCATGATATAGAGAAGTAAGTTGCCCTATGTTTGTAAAAGAAAATTTACTTGTATTGATGCATAGCAATATACGTGAAATGTTATTACTCATTGTTGCTTTTGTTGTTGTCTTAATATATATACCATTTGCAATTAAGCTTATTTTGGGTGTTCAAAATGATGGGTTATGTCATTTGTGGATATTGATGGAAAATGTTTAAGTTCATTGTTTTTCCGTGTTTCGTATGATTGTCGTTATTTTGTCGTAAATGTTAGATATCGAAATAAAAGCAGATCATGTTTTTATTGCTGTGTTATGAGATAAACTTACCTTGCTACAATAATTTAGTGTTGCTGAAATGCAAAGTCTAGAAATATTTTGATGATTTGATTTTTGAATTTATAATTTTAGGCTTTTTACCTAAATTTACATGTAATATTGTATTGCAACATATGAATATTAATTAGGAAAAGTGTTTGGATAAGAAAAAAGATACACTCGTGTTTTTTTGGGTCAACTAGATGGCAAAACTATTACCAAGCTCACGGAGAATATTTTGTTGTGTTTATTGACTTTGACTTCTACAAGAATCACACTAAAATTAAGGAATAACAAATCGACCTCGTAGTCGAAAATAAACACGGGACAACAATATACATATCACAACGCTAATGTTGCAACTTAAGTGAACCACATAGTCGACAACAAAGATTGACTCTTATACAAGTTGACTCAAGTAAAATGCCTTCGATTTCTAAATCGACCATGAACGTGTTTGTCACAGCGCCCATTTTAAAAATAGCTTAGCCTGATACAAATATCTTAGGTTAATCCCATTATTTTTTTGCCCATCGATTCCCAAATCGACTGCAGACTTGCCTAAACTCATTCATTAACGAGTTGCTTAAATTATTTCATATCGACTTAAAGAGTTGCTTGAATTTCTTCGGATCAAGTTATTTATGTTATCAATTACAAAAGCATTTTAAATCAAGACTGACTACACGTCGATTAAAAGAAAATGCCATCCATTATATTCCAATATTTGATTACAAAAGTTGGGAAAAAATTAACAACAAGCGCCTCGTAGAGCGACCAAAAAGATAAAAGAAAAAAGGAAAATACAGTTGACTAATAGCTCAACTCGATCCAGTGCCTTTGGCACATGCAACATACACCCTCATTAATCGTCTGATCGAGCTCATCACTAAACAAGATGGGAACAATCGCATGACCCTTAACTTTCTGCTCGGGCACAGCGACAGGGGATGTCTGAACTGTAAGGGGTGGTTGGGAAGGCCCCGCTTCATCGACAAGAAATGTGTTCCTAGGTAGATGGAGGAAATCACCTACGTTGACCTTGCTGTTTTTAATGTCGAACGCAAAGTCATTGACGAAAGCAAACTCATTCGTTACCTCGGTAAGCCTCTTTTGGTGGTTAGTGACAGGATCGACCGCATGCACATCAGCAGTCCCCTTTTTGGGAGCGTCCTCTTTAGGATCGGGATACATCTCAAGTCGTTCATTCAACATTGGGTTGAGACGCTCCTTGTCCTGGGGATGGATCTGATAGTCTAGGTATTCCAGCTGCCAGATCGCCTTGTCAAATGCATCTCTTGCGTTGTTGATAGAAAGGACAACGCTGGCATCTTGGAACGCCGAACACAACATAAAATGATGCACAACCTCTCATCGCATCAACGACAACTTCTTAAAAAACTCATCTTGAGCATACTACATTGCCGCATTGTACTCCTGCATTCGACCAGAATAGTAATCGTGCTGCTCGTCTAGTCTGGCCTTCAGCAATAGCTCGTCCATTCTGTTATTCTCCAATACCGCAACCATAAGTTGTGCATCCTTGAGCCCGAGCTGCTCGTCCTTTTCCTTGAGTAAAGCATTTAGCTGCTCAATCATTGATTGCGCAGATTCCAATTGAGCCCTCAATGTCTCAACATCACATTGCCTTTCTTGGAGTTGGTTGCGGTCTCTGAGGGCCAGCTTCGACCTCCAATAGAAATGGTAGCCTAACTGGCTAACTTGTGAGAGAAATAACCCTAGTCGATCAGAATGAAGAAAGACGAAAGGAGAATAAAGCATTCGACAAGCAACTTTCAATCGACTAAACATATACCATGTTAGAGTGAAACATTAGGGCCCTCAGCGTTCCATCTTGGCTCAGATCTATAAACGTTTTTTGGTTGGACGCGAATAGTTCATCCATCGACACCTTGAGGGCGCAGCCCTAGTCAACATCGCCGTCAGCATCAACAAAAAATTGTGGATGGCCATAGCACCGTCGATGCCTAACCAAGGTGAGGGCAGTTTGGGCAGATGGAACAACTAGTCCTTCTCTCGCTACCTGAAGAGATCATAGCCAGTCGACTAACTGGGACCTCCATCTTTCCCCTTGTCCTTATGGGCGACTACTTTCTTTTGAGCAGGTCCTGCTTGCTTAGTAGACGGTCTTTTTTGTCGAGCAATAAGACTCTTGTCACAATTAGAGTTGGTTGAGCGAGTGGAGCAGTAGGAGCGGCAGCTCAGCCAGTAGAAGTTGTGGGACAACCTACGTAGCAACCCCTTAACGAGCCACCTCTTGGCGGCGCTCTTGATTTCTTTGAACTCGAGCTAAGGCTTGTGCTCGAGTGTGGTTCATGATCTTGGGTCGGTTTGCACAAACAAGAAGAGCAAGATGCATTAAAATCGACTAGAAAGTTGAAGGGAAACATTGTAAATTCAGTACAGGCATCTACCTAGTCGCACGCCTGCTAGTAAGTCTAGCTTGGCACGCAACAAGTCCTCCAACAACAAATTTCTCTCCTCGAGATACCCCAAGGCCTCTATCTAACCAAATTGAACTAAATCCCAAACGAAGGTATTTGGCGAAGTCGGGGTCTCATTACCTGGTATCTCAACATGCTCTCTCCACCACCCCCTATGAATATTAAAGCCCTTAGGTTCCCGAACATAAAGGTATCATTTTTTCCATTCTTGACCGTGGGATGATAAAGGGGTTACTAAGAATTTTCATTGGGGATGAGCAGTAAGATAATAAAAACATGACTCATCGATGCTGCCCAACTTTCGGGACATGGGAAGGTGGAAGAGGTTCGAAAAATTGGTGAACGTAGTGGGCTGGTCGCGTATATGCATCAAGATAACAAAGTTGTATAAAGTTGAGAAACAATTAGGAAGTAGTTGGGTGATACCGACTTGGAGACCTATAAGTAGGTTAACTATTGGTTGAGCAAGAGGAAACCTGAGCCCACACTTCAAGGCTTCCTTGAATACAGTTATACACCCTGTGGGTGGTCGATGCATCTTATCAGACAGATCGGGGATGATTAGCTCCAGGGTAATATAATAAAGTTGCCTAACAAGGATGAGGTTGGGGTGAATAGCCGACCACAGGAAATGGGTGATCGATTAGGCCCAGCCTCACCTCCAAGGGCAGTGCGACTATCACTTGAGCTGCTAGTGCTCGAGCTACCACTGGAGGAACTACTAGACTCACTAGTCGAGATGCCCTCCCCCTTTGGTCGGACTCCAATCCGACCTAGTTGTCTCACTATCGCTCTCATAACTACCGGTATCACCGAATACACTCAACATGATTGTTACAATGGTATGATCAAAATAAGGGTTTCGAAGGACTTATGCGGTTGGAAGTCTGAAGCAGGATGCAATTGACATGGAGCGTAGTCAAATGGTTGATTTGACCTCACGTAATACTGTAAAAGTGAAAATGAGGATTTTCACCATGCCTATCGCTTAGGCATCAACACGCGATAACACATACAACTGCAATTATTGTGCAGCTATCGCTTGACGCTTCACATGACCCAATGTAACAAACACATTAAATGCGCCAAACCCTGGTTGATAGAGAAAATCCTTAGTTGGCAACTTGAAGCCCTCATCGATTATACCCAATTTGCATGGCTTAGTTGCTCCACATTTCTTCTCGTCGATAATCTCAATCAAGACTTGGAAGTGCGGGGGACTCATGATATGGGATAGCCCAACGGGCCTATCCCAATAACATTCGACCAGGTCAGAGATGACCCAATTACTTGATTAAGCACAACCTGTTTGGGCCAACCACATTGTCGACTAGATCCTGACCTCACTGGGCAATATTCGCCTTATCGACCAAGCTATAGTTGAGCGCCATTGAGGGTGCCTCATTTGGCCTTCAGCCAAAGAGACTCGAATATAATGGAGTTGCACTTTGTCTACCAAAGCCCGTAGTTATGTTTCGCAGAAACCTTTGGTTGACCAGAGAGGTCGAATTTGGGTAATAGTTCCTCAACTGCATTGAATCTTTTGCCAGGTGACGTGCCTCCGCATTAATGGTGCATGCCTCCACAATACCACCTTTTTCAGCCTCTCCAAGCTAGTGCTTGCCACCAGCGTACCACATTGTCTTAGGTAGTTGGAGGCAGCGCCACCTAGAATAGTACACAAGCTGGAGAAGACTTAAGGGTCCCCAGGCAAGGATAAAGCCCTTTTTTGTGCAACAAGGGTATTATAGACATGTCAATCACACCAAGAAGGCTATAAATACTCCATTGCCAACCTTCAACAAGGTATGCCGTTGATCACTTAAAAGTCTTTACTCTGTTGCTTTATTTTCTAAACATTACACTGACTTGAGCGTCGGAGTGCCTTGCCCTCGGCTAGCTTGATGTTTGTTGTTGGTTGAAGGACTTGACCTCGTCACTTCACCAAGCACATTTATCAACCTATTATCTGGTCGATTGGATTGGGCCTTAGCCCAACACACCCCTAAACAGTTTACACCCTTATTAATTATAGATTGATCTAAAAGCATTTTTATCACATTATATTTGATGAACAGTAAATCAACGACAACTTTGGTTCTCTAATATTATTTTGGGACAATGTCAGCAAAATCAGTAAATCAACTAACATACTTTAATGATTTTTCTCACTCTTCAATCAACTCCTATTTTAAATTAAATAGAAGCAATGTTACAGATATTGACCTATAATGCCCCATCCCACATGGATTAAATATTAAAAGAGACTTTAGTCAAATAACTCATGTACATCTATTGGATATTCCTTTTGAGCAAGTTTATCATAGTACAATTTTAGAATGCACTCATGGGTTTGGAAGCAACTCTTACATTCAATGGACTCGTGGGCTTGGTGTGTGACAAATGGAATATAGCTATCACTAGCGGGAATATTGGGAGTTAAGTGCTATACGGCGGGGGCAAAGTGGTACGTGTGTGAGAGTCACCTTTTGAACTTGTGGGGATACACAAGCGGAAGTCACCTTTTGATCTTGTAGGAGACACCTCTAGAGTTCCAATACTTGGTAATTGATCTTAGATATGTGTCACTCTGTGATGAGAACGTCGCATTTTGAAGTGATTGTAATGCCCCATCTAGACTAAGTACTGAAAGAGACTATAGCCAAATAACTCATGTGCATTTGTTGGATATCCCTTTTGGGCAAGTTATTCAGAATGCAGTTTTAGAATGCATTCGATGGATTTAGAGGTAAATATTGTGTCCAACGACTCGCAGGCCTGGGGTTGACATGACCTAACCAAGCTAGTTTGAAAAATCTCAGCTCTGATCATGGTGGGGTGACTGTAGAGGATTAGAAAAAAACTACTGCCTTGAGAGTAGCCCATGATAAAGAAGATTACGCTAACGTCTGCAAATTATAAGAAATTAACAAAATTTAAAGGGATTTTTGATATTTTTTTGGATTGTGTAAATAGGCCAAATCTCTTGGGGTATGTGTGTGTATTAATCCTTGACATTATGGTAAGTATTTGTAGAGAATTGTGAAATATTAAAAGAATACTATTTCAATGTTTACTCTATCGCATGCTTATTTTAAGTATGATAGGAGTAAATATCAAATATATCCAACTTTATGTATTTAACATTATTATTGAACACAAAAATTGAAATTAATTTCATAACTTGATATTATCTTAAGAACAATAAACAAACCCCCACCATTGCACTCCGCCATCTTATTGTAACTTTTAAGTGGCTCAAACTCATTCTATAGTACTTTCGTTGACCAAATTTAAGTTTTGAGGTTAAGTTGGACATGAACTTTTTGTTTGCTCATAGAGTTATGTTACAACACTGTGAACATTTTTTGTTTTTTAAATATCATTATAATTAATTAATTATTAATAATTATACAGAATCTATTATTAATATCTTGAAACAACAATATAATTGATCATTTTGTTAATAAAAAAATAACAATTCTCATATTTGTTTGATTTTATTTTTCTCATTATATTTTTCAATTTCAAAAATATTATTATATTGCTACAATAATAATGTAATAGTTTAATATGACACCATTGATCAAATAAAAATTTACATAAAAATTATTAAAAAATATTTACCAAAGGCTTGAACATATGCATGTAAATATAAAGATGATAAAACATATAAGTGGATTGTAGGAATTTATATTAGATCAGGTGCAATAAAACTGTCCGTTTATAATTATTGAATCACATGGGAATAGGTTATATTCACCACTTATAATATGCGATTCAATAATTGATAATGAACTGAATGTGCTGCACTCGATACATCGTAAAATTAGTCTTGGAATGTGAATCTTGGTAGATATTACGTAGAAAAATATTGCCACAAATAAATGGAGAAGAAGGGCGCGCAGCAGGCAATTTTCATTATCTGGTATGCAAATGACGCTAACATTGTACTAGGGTCACACATACGTATCCTCCTGTATTTATTTCAACTGACGTGATTGAGCTTGACACATCGGCCGTCACATTTTGCAAATCCAACGGTTCATATTCCTCTATCCTCTCCTACGATTCCACCCACCAAACTCAACCCCCACACGCCAACTCGATGCTCAGAATTTAGAGTTCGAGATACCGTATATAAACAAATTCAGCAGAAAGATCACTTCTATTCAATACTTTCATCAGTAGCAAAAGCAAAAAGCAAAAGAGCAAAAAGATCTGGAATTCTTCTTCTTCTTTAATCTGCAGTACCCCATCCTAGTTCTTTACTACTGGCGCTTTATAGTTGCCATCGTCAAACAAAGTCTCACAAACTAGTGCAACAGCACGACCTCTCTCTCTCTCTCTGTGACCCGAAAGTAACCCCTTAATTGAATCTCAAAATAACCGCAAGCCACTTTCTGATTACTTAACTCAGCTGCCCATCAGGTAATTTTTCTTTTCTTTTTTCTTTTTTAATTATATGCGTGTATTAGGTATTTTGGTATAGGGGAGGTGGGTTTTTCATGTCGATTGATATATTTGGGGATCTGGGTTTTTGAGTAGAGAATCGATATGGGCTTTTGATGTTTGGGCGAACTGAGATCTATTTGACTTAATTTAGAAATTTATCGATTTTGTTTGTGCTTTTTGGGTTGAGTGATTTATTGATTTATTTTTCTTTTTCCTTTTTTGGGTGTTTTCAAGTGTAAATGCAGACAAGGTTGAAAAGAAGCTTGGAAGGTGGTGGTGATGAAGAGCAGGAGTCAGAAAGAAAAAGACCTGCTTTAGCTAGGTAAGGAGATTGTTTCTATTCATTCTTTTTTCTTTCTCTGTGGTCCGATTTGAACTATTCAGTTTGTGTATCTTTGGGAAAGAAATAATCTGGATTTGGTAATTTGGAAATGATAAGACACAAGGAAATGCCTTTCTTGTTAATGTGTTCTGAATTATTGCTATTGTTTCTTTAGTGCTTTCTTAGAAAAACTGATTCTTTACTTCATTTAATCGCAAAATGTATGAAAACTGATGCAGAAGAAATTGATGGTCCTTTGTTAATTTCTACATTGGAAGTACAAAGTTTGTGTTGCATCACTACATTAAGATGCTCTATAATTAGCGTGGAAAAGATGTCTTTGTTATTTTTAGCATGGAAAAATTTATATAGATGTAAGTCGTGATTTACTACATGGATGAATGTCCTGCATAATTGGCAATCCATTTGCCAGGCAGAGTCACATATATATATATATATCATGAATGTACTTGTGTGAATCACATCACATATTAACCTGTAAACTATAGTTTGAACACCCCTCATAGGTTGTCCGTGGATTCCATTTTCAAGAAGTATAAAGACCGTTGCTTGTTCTAATTTCTCTTGATATATTATTCTCCTTGTGAGAATCTACTTTTTGTCTACTAGCTAGGTAAGACTGTGACAGTACTGGTCATAGATAGCTTTTCTATGGAATTTGGTAACATTCGAGAGTGTTGTGTTTAGATGGAGTGGGGGTGCAGATCTAGATTTTTTTAATAACTTGACGTTTGCTAATTTTTCCTTAAATATGAATTTGAATGCTCGCATCCAAATTTATAGATTCTTCTTTTTCCCGAGAAGAATATTGCTTACACCTGAACAAAATGGATTAAAAACTGATGCGGACTGATATTTTTGCTATGCATTCACATGATGTGAATCTACGTGATTGCATAAATGAGTTTGTGTTCCCATGTGTAGGGTATGAAATGAAAATATATTTGGTTGTGTTCCCATGTGTGAAAAGATGTATGCTTTTCTATTTTAATTGCTGAATGTAATCATGGTTATTTACTTCACAGGTTGGTTGGGGAAATCCTTATGGTATAGAAATCTTGCCAGGAATTCTCATAATTACTTTAGACTGCATGGACGAAGGATAGTCTTGGGAAATTCTGAGAGTTTGTTTGGTTCTAATATTTTTGAAGGAATATTTTAAAGGTGGTAATGATATTTTAAAATAGTTGATAACCAACACATGGGCCCATAGTTGTCAAAAGCGCTAATAGTGCTCGCTTTGCTGCGCTACTTGCGCTACAGTGAACCCAGTCTCCTTTCTGAGAAAGAAAAAAAGAAAAAGAAATTGCTACTCAGCTTTTAGGAAAAAGAAAGGGTTTACCGTCGCAGGGCTTTAAGCTTCTGTCCAAAACTCTAGAACCCAGAAAACCACCCCATTTTCATGACTTCTGCCCTTCCCATCAGCAAGAAACAAGTAGCAACAGCCTTCTTCTTCATGCGATGGGCAACAACAGCCCTCTTCTTGCCTTCTCCACGGAACTAGCAGCCCTCTTCGTCTTTTTTTTATTCTTTCATTTCTTGTTTCTGTCATCTACTTCTTCCAGCTCTTTTTGTCATTTTTTCCCCTTTTTGAGTCCTTTCATCTTATTGTACTTAAATGCTAATTTTGGTTTCCAAGGGTGGGCAAAAACTGAATATTAATTACTGGATAATTAAATGCTAATTTTGGTTTCCAATGGTGGGCAAAAACTAAATACTAATTACTGGGTAAAAAAGGTTTCAGGGCTTTAAAGTAAATTCTTGATTTACTAAATTTATGTAATTGTTCAAGTGTTAAAAATTTTAATTTCTTAATTATTATGCTCAAATGCTGAATTTAATTTATGAATCTTTTTTTATTCATGTTGAATTGTTGGTTTGGTGTTCAAAAGTATCTTCATTGTTTTTGTGATTATTTAGTTGTTTATTCTTTATAAATTATAATAGGTAAAATATATTGATGTTTAGGTATATATTAGAAATATATACATATATAATTTATGCGCTTCATTTCAATAAAGCGCGCTATGCGCTATAACGCCAGTGTCCCTTTGCGCGTCGCTGTGCTTCGCGCTACTGACAACTATGTATGGGCCCCATATTCAACTTTATGTGCCATAGGTAATTAATGTAGTGGTGAAACATTATTTTTAAGACAATTGGTGGATTTTATTTATGACATTTTAATTGTCATATCTCATTAATACTTGTGGGGGCAAAATCAAAGAGAATTTCACAATAGGAGTTGTTACTTGTTGGACGAAGAAGGAAATGGTGGTGAGGAATTTGTGCATTTTGTATGCTGACTTTAATCTACGTTCTGTGAGGCAGTTCTATTGTCTTAGAAGCATGACATTGGTGAACGATTTGGCAAGTGAAAATACTGCTTATGCCTTATGGAATATGCTATTTCTGGATCAACTACCAGTCTAAAAGTGCACAATACGCATTGAAAATTCAAAAATTGTGGCACATAACGAACACATTCTATTTATCAACATATGTCTGAGTGGTCATTTTGCTGGCAAATCAGCCATAAATTTTCTGGACATATGGGCATGAATGCCTCTGAAACGGCTTGAAAAGCCAAAGTTAGCCAACATTATTCCAACCTAATTGGGTTTACCACCTACTATTTGAGGCTTGGTGAAACAAAATTTCCCACAAATACTCTCTACATAGTTGCGTAAGATTGATCACAAGTCATGCCCTCCACATTCTAGTTGCATATTAATGTATATCCATTCACAAGGCGCATGAAGTGTACAAATATAACAACACGAATAGAAGTTTCGTGACTCCAAGGCACTGACCAAGGAGAAATAACCCAGCGCCTACCAACCTCGGTCAATCCTAGCTGGCCACAACTCTTGTGGGATGAGTGGTGCTCTGGAAAGGTTATGAAGTCCTCTTTTGTCCAACAACTAATGATTGGGCCGTCATATTGATTGTTAAATATTAAAAACACATTACCACATTCAGATTATTCCTTGTGAATATCAACGAAAACATGTTTTCATAATTTTCTGCCTTTTCATGTCTGGAAACATGTAAAACCAAATGCATTTTCATTTCCGGCTATAAAATCAATGGTTCTACCCAACTAAGCCAGCACATTTTCATTTTCACACAAAAACCTTGACAATTAACCCCTCAAAACTCTGGATATTAAACAAAATGATCTCAATATTTTCTATATCTGTCTTCAATATATAGAATTGCCATTTAAGTGAACTGAGGGAATTAAGAGATTGTGATTTTCTAATGAATTAGTGTGTTGTCTGCAGTGTTATCGTGGAAGCTCTAAAGGTTGATAGCCTCCAGAAGCTTTGCTCATCTTTGGAACCGATTCTCCGAAGAGTGGTAATGATCTTGTCAATTTTGTTATGAAATTTGTCTGTTTCAGATATGGCCTTTCCTTTAAAAGTTGAATGCAGATTCTCATTGGGGCAATCAGGCAATCTGAACCTTTATACACATCTTTCCTCTTCCTCTTCCTCTTCTTTATCTCTTCCTGCTATTCCCCTCCCCCTGACCCCCCAAAAAAACCTTCTTGCTAACATGAAACTAAAATTTGTATTAGTTGAATCCTTTTCGTGCCCAATGAGTGAAGCACGTCCTTATCTTTTTGGTTAGGCAAACAATGTTCTCATTTTTTTTTTTTTGGCATCCTGTATGTATGTTGACAACATTGTTAATTTTCATGGAATGTATAGATTAACACTCACCTTGCTCATTGACATATTAATCAAGGACTTATCAGAAAGCTTTGCCATATTCACAAACTTTTTCTTGAATAGGTAAGTGAAGAAGTTGAACGAGCTTTGGCTAAGCTGGGCCCTGCCAGACTCAATGGAAGGTTTGAGATTTTATTTCATAAGTTACACATAAAATGGACTGACTTAGTAATATTAAAAGCTCATTTTATAATACAGCTGGCTCTAGTTTTGATGTATGCATTTAAATATCTGATGGAATTAGTGAAGAAGAAATTCTATTGGAGTTGAAATGTTGCCGCTTTTGGAAAATATAATGGTGGCGCCTCTTTTAAATTAAAGCTCATTAAATTTATGTTGTTATAAGGGCTGTGTCTCAGTTACACTTTCAATGGATGCGTGACTTGCTATGAGCTTTGTCTTATGGGAAATTAGAGAGAAGCAGCATGAGAAGGAGTGTAAATTAAGCATGCTTATGGAAAGTTAGAAGAACCATGAGAGGGAGAACAAACTAAGCATGAGAAGAAGAACCTTTTGGAGTTTCTGCAGTAACGATCTTAATTAAACAGAAGAAATTATATGAGGATATGTAGAGTTTATTTGCTTCTTTAACAAGAATAAGGAATATCTGTTGTGTAAAATTTCTTTGATATTTGAGAATATTGTTGTACTTGGTAGCACAGTACATTAGTACTGGGTCTGACTCTAGAAGTTGGTAAGACTAAAGAATAACGTGGTGCAATTCCAAATTCCTATTACCTAATAAGTTACTTTGTTTTGTTTTTATTTTTATTTTATACAGTTTCTATTTGTGTCTCTTAAGGTTAAAAATATTGTAAATTCAATGCAAGACATCTAATGCACCATTTTTTACCCCCCGAATTGGTCATCTTCTCTTGCTATTGGGATTTGACCACCCGGTAATGTTTTCTGTGCAACTTTTTGTTATTAAAAAATGCTAATGTTTTAGATTTTAAACTATATGATTGATCATTTCATTTCTCAATCCTTTCAGAAAATAAGATCATACCTCAAAGACTTTGTAGAAATGCATCTAATAGAAGATCCATGTCAAATAATTGGTAGACCAGTTTTGTCTGCCATATATTCATCAGTTTCTTTCTCTGTTTCCTAGTTAACAGAAGTTACCAAAAGATGATGATAGCATCATAGCAGAATGCTTACTAATTTTTGCTATTTATTTATTGTGCATGCCTTGTGAAAACCTTCATGTCTTGCTTTGTCAGTACACTTTGGGTGCCATATGTCAAGATGGAATACATTTCATAAAATCACAAATTAACAAACAATAACTGTATAATGCTAACCGCTGTGGTGCCATTCTTTTGTAAGTTATCTTTTGTTAATCTATGGTTTTTCTCCATTATGTAATATTATTTAGCTGCCTTTGTTCTTGGAGGTTTTCCCTAAGACTTTGAGAGTTCAGGTCATCGCCTAAACGGATTGAAGGACCAGATGGGAGAAACTTGCAGCTTCACTTTAAGTCCAGGCTTTCACTTCCGCTGTTCACTGGAGGGAAAGTAGAGGGAGAGCAGGGCGCTGCAATCCATGTTGTTCTAATAGATGCTAACACAGGTCTTGTTGTCACATCTGGACCTGAATCTTCTGTGAAGCTGGATGTCTTTGTTCTAGAAGGTGACTTCAACAACGAAGACGAGGAAGGCTGGAGTCAGGAAGAGTTTGAAAGCCATGTTGTCAAAGAACGTGAGGGAAAAAGACCTCTTTTAACTGGCGATTTACAAATCACACTCAAGGAAGGTGTTGGAACTCTAGGAGATCTGACATTTACAGACAATTCAAGCTGGATAAGGAGCAGGAAGTTCAGACTTGGTCTGAAAGTTGCGTCAGGACATTGTGATGGAGTACGCATCCGGGAAGCAAAGACGGAAGCTTTTACTGTGAAAGATCACAGAGGGGAATGTACGTAACTTTATGAATTTTTATTTTTCAGTGTCATCTATAATGCATGAATATAGACATGGTGTTACTGATACAACGGACTACAGAGGTGGCATCAGAAACCTTTAGATGAAGGGATAATTAGACCACCATCCCCTATTACTATTGATATCAAAACTATAACTATCCACTCTGATGATCTGATCCTTGGAATAAAGTTAATGGAATTTGTTAAATGACAAACTTACCTTGCAATAAAATTTAAAAAACATAAAGTCATTTAAAACATATCTTTTTAAGATGACAAAATGCCCTTCCACCTATGCCGTGCAATTCCTATTGAATACTCGTCTTCACTGTGTTTCTCTCCGTCTCTCTCACAACTCTCTTGATTTGAAGGCTCTGAGGCTCCCCGTCTCTGTATCTTGGTCATTTTCTCTCGATTGCCTCTCGGTCAAGTGTTCTCTCTCAATCGTCTCTCTCTCTCTGCACTGCCTTCTCTCTCGATCATCCTTTATCACCAATATATGTGAGGATAATTTGTAAAGTTATTAAAATTTTAGTGACGATATCATAAAATTAGGGTAGGGCAGTTGCCAGAGTGGGGTTAACTGTAAGATTAAGATAAATTATAAGGGAAGCATATGCAATTTTAAAATTAGGAGGGAAGGTTTGTGTAATTACATACAGTTATACAGGAGGATGCTGTAATTATCGCTTTAGATGAATTAGGAGATACAAGTTTTGAACATGGCAGTTCGAAAGCTGGTATGCTACAAGGAGATAGAGGAGCAGACCCATGTAGAAGAGTTATTATGTGGAATAAATAGGATAAATTACACTAAGCACCCAATAATGGTTTCAAAATGTGAAGTTTTGAAAACTTTTGGACGCTTCTTCATAAGCGCAAGATGATTTAAGTTGGCTTGAGTAAGGTACGCTTTAAACTAGAGTGTTGTTGTTGTTCTTTTTTTTTTTTTTTTTTTAAATAAATATTAGATATTATTATTTATAATAGTAACAAGAAAGCAAGATTTGTCAATAATTTTATATAAATTAATAACAAATTGAAAAAAATATTAAAATAAAATAACAGCAGTATTATTTTGCTTACAATAATGATTATGTATAAAAAAATAATTTAAAATTATATGTTAATATACATTACATGATTACAACAATGATGATAAGGATAATGAAAGAATAATAATATTATTTAAATAATAACAAATAATTCCAATTAATTCAAATATCATATCATTATCATTTAGAGAGAGCTTGAGCTCAAAAATTTTCAAAAGTTGACTGGAGCTCAACTCATCTATACCTGTATTCATTCAACCCTGTTGACATGTCTTCATGCGTATCTTGCCTGTACTGATGTCTTTTGCGCGTTAAACACTGCATGATTATAGTTTCAACCATCATGAAATATTTACTGAACTGTCTTTGCTTCTGACAGTGTACAAGAAACATTATCCACCTGCTTTAAATGATGACGTATGGAGATTGGAGAAGATTGGGAAGGATGGATCATTCCACAAGAGGCTTAATAATGCAGGGATATATACTGTGGAAGACTTTCTTAGGCTTGTGGTCAGGGACGCTCAGAAGTTGAGGAGTGTAAGTATTTATGAACTGTTTCTGTATTTGAAATGCTTTTAATAATCTGACTTCGACACCTGGTGTTGGCAGATCCTTGGGAGTGGTATGTCGAATAAAATGTGGGACGCCCTAATTGAGCATGCCAAGACTTGTGTCTTGAGTGGGAAGCTTTATGTGTATTATGCTGATGATACTAGAAATGTAGGTGTCGCTTTTAACAATATCTATGAGCTGAGTGGCCTCATAGCTAGTGATCAATATTATCCAGCAGATTCACTTTCTGACAGCCAGAAGGTAGGCAATACTCTTCTAAAGTGAGTTCTAGTTGGTTTACCAAATATTCATGCCTGATGTTTTTCTTTTATTTCATGTGGTTAAAATGGTGTAATGTAAGATGAAGTTCTGAAATGTAAAATCTATAGATTTTTCTGTAATTAAACAACTGAAATAGGTGCCATTTGAGTTCTAGATTAGTCTAAATATTTGAGACATCATGTTTTGTTGTCAGATGTGGGTTCTCTATTACAATATATGCTTGTGTGTATTTTAGTAGTACGTATGCCTAAAATGAACTCTTGGGATATTATTTGACATTTTTTAAGAAGATTATTTGTTTTATCAAGAATCTTGTTTAATTTGGTAAGTTTTTCTGGTTGTCTTGCTAGGGAAAGTACTTTTTACTCCTTGAAGATGTATCTTTTCCTTCTTTGTTTCTGCTGCAAAAGGAGGCTGATTATACTCATCACATAAATGATGTCTTGTTTGACTTTCTTAAGGAAGTGAAAAGTTCAGCTTTATGCTGCTTTCCTCTAATGCTACCATTTTGGTAAATAAAAAGATTATGGAAATTATTGTTCAATCAAAAGCAGAACCGAAAAAAAGAAGATTCCTTTTCGAAATGCATGGCAGGATTTTAGTTGATTATAGGTATTTTGATTATCCATATATAGAACATCTTTCTTTCAATTAGGTGATTGTGTTATGTTGATATAATTAAATATTTTTAATAAAGAAGTGTGGTATTGACATACTATAAGAAATCTCTACTTTTATAGTAAAGCACGAACATATCAGGACAAATAAGTATAGAAAGCAAGGTATGCTTTGTGGGAGGATTGGACTATTATTCTTTGTTACCTTCAAAATTTCATTCTGTAGTGATAATTTTTAATCGCCCACCAAATGTTTATAAGACAAAATTGGAAGATTTTGTTTGTAAGCACGGATTATATGCATCTTCTGAATGTTCTAAATAAACTTTTAGCCCTTGAGCTGGAAATTGCTCTGTTTCCAATTGTATCTAATGTGCTCGTGTAATCAGTTAATGATTTTACTTAAGGCTGTTAACTGGAAACTGCAATCGCATTTTCCTTGGATGAAGTTCTAACTTGCTAGTGAAGGCTGCACGTTATGGAATCTTAAAATCTATTATATGTGTAGGTATATGTTGATACCTGGGTGAAGAAAGCATATGATAACTGGAGTCAAGTTGTGGAGTACGATGGGAAATCACTGATGAATTTGAAGCAAATTAAGAAGTCAAGCACATCACGTAGCGATCTTCCTTTGGGCCCAGCCAATTATTCTCATTCCTTGGACAATCAGCTTCCACCACAGAGGTTGCCAGTATCGGTTCCCTCTGAGCCTTCATCAATGGATCAGAGCATGCTAATTGGAGGTGAGCATCATCTTATTGAATGCAATTTTCTTTTGGCATTATGTACTTTTGTTTTTGAAGCGGAATTGGATTAAGATCAAACCTTGTTCTAAGGTATTTAAATGAGGCCTCTTCAAGAAAGTCCTCAGAGGGCTTAGTTGATCTGTGATTTATGTAACTAGCAACTCCCCTAAGATTCAAACTTTGCGCTTCTGGATAATTGGATGTGTAACAATCTTTGCAATGAGAATCAACTGCTGGTTATTTTAAATTAATCTGACAAGAAACAGAGGGCCTAAGATCTCATTTCCATGTTTTAGGCTCTTTTCCTTAATACAAGATTGCACCATGTATTGTTCTAATCATTTGATTTCTCTACCTGTCATTAATAAAATTGTGGAAAATGGGAATAAAAGACCTGTTTTATCATCAAAACGGTATCCTCTGAGAAAATGTCTGGTTATTTAGTGGATGCCTTTGTCGGATGATACATTACATGGGACAGATTAGTCAAATAAATTCAAGTTGTTCAAGATCTCATAGTTTTTATACCTTGTTTTTCTGATCATTACCTCATCATTGTTACTTTTCATATTATATGCCTCCACCTTGGCTGAATTGGCAGTGTGTTATCTGTGGAAATTGACCGGCGTTGTTCTTTAATTGTGCATCTCTTACCTGTATGTTCTGTGTTCAATTCAATTTTTATCTGTTAGTCTCTTTGTCGCTTGCTATTTTTAGTTTCACGGAAATTGGTATATTATGAAACAGCCAATACTTTCTGAACCTTGTACCATATGTGGGGCTTTTGTTTACCTAAAAGCATGAAAACTATGTGAAGCTGATGGTTCATGTTTTGACTTTTGCTGTCAATCTTGCAAAAGACATCTTTATTTGTGCTTGATACGAGCTACCATACTTTCTGTCTTCTTCCTCTTTATCCTTATTTTGGTTTTTTATATTTTTACATATTTGTCTCTTCAACTTCTCCTTCGTCTCTTCGCTAATTATATGTACATCAAGCTGTTATGTTTGTAGCCCTTGCTAACCTCTTAGTTTTTGTGGCTGTGGATATTTTTTTGATCCAGGCTTTTCAGTAACTCTTTGCTGATTGCTGTTTGATGTTTCATGTAAAGAGTAAGAAATTAGTGAGCCTAGAAATTGTACAATAGGTTCTCAATCTTCTGAGGAATGTCACAGACTAGCTTATTCTCCATATTCTCTTTTCCCTCTGTCTATTCTTTTAAGTTGCTGTGTCTTCTTGACTGGTAACTTGAATTTGTTCTTGGGCATTTCATGCTTAATTAGGCCAACCAACATTTAAACTATGGTTGGTGGAGCAATAAAGTGATTAATATTTTATTTCTACTAAACCAGGGTCCGGTTATAATGAAAACATGACCGCGAGATATTCCACCCAGTTTGAATCAGCCTCTTTTACTCACCATGACCAGCAGCTCAACCATCCGAACCAAATCCAAGATGCTATATATGATAATAGGGTTGGCCTTGCCCTTGGTCCTCCTCAATCATCATCATCATCATCGTCATTCCAAGCTGGAAACTCTTCGCTTCAGCAAGCTAGTCTTAATCCTTTTGAGGACTGGTCCAGTAACCGGGATAAGGGTGTTGATGACTTCTTGTCAGAGGAGGAAATTCGTATGAGAAGTCATGAAATGCTTGAGAATGAAGATATGCAGCACTTGCTTCGCCTTTTCAGCATGGGAGGGCATGCACCCGTTAATGCGCCTGAAGATGGCTATAGCTTCCCTTCTTACATGCCAACACCTTCTCCCAGCTTCAGTTATGGTGAGGATCGAACCCGTTCTGGGAAGGCTGTTGCAGGTTGGCTGAAGATTAAGGCTGCAATGAGGTGGGGCATCTTTATCAGGAAGAAAGCAGCTGAAAGGAGGGCACGTATTGTGGAGTTGGAAGATGAATAACTTTTGTTCTAAGAATCAAGTTCAAAGCATTGTTAACCACCCACCATTTGACAATGGCTGAGACTTCTTCAATGCCGGTAGGATTGTTGGAATTCACAACTGAGCGAAATAATATGTATTCTCAGCAGTCTTGGAAGACTTTTATTGCCAGTGCCTGAACTCAATGTTTTTATGTACAGTCACCTGTACAGTAAATTGTTTGCTTATACCACCTAATTATCAACTTCGTTGTTGCTTTCTTGCCGTGTATTTATGACGAACATGTATGATTTTAATGACTTTTGAAGTGCTTTTCAGTTGTTTAGGATTTCAATGTCAAATTAGGAAAAAATTCTGATGAAGTTCTTGTATTCTGAATTTGATTAGGACTTGATTCCTATTGTATTGCTGTTTTCTTAATTGTCCTTTCACTTTTTGCTGGAATTTGCTGTGTGGCTGATATGTTATCCCCATGACGCTCAAGTTTACTCTCATGACTTGTTGAAAAGATAAAATTCACACCAAGAATGATTTGTGCTTCACCTGAGTGGTTTTGACCTGTGTATTACATCTACCTACGACTTTTGAACTTGAATATCTCTTAGTTGATCAACTGCCCGACCTTTATAATTTGGTAAGATTAAGAATTTGCTGAAAGTTTTGAGATTTTTCTGAAGGTCTAGGTATAGTGTCGTAAAAACAGAGGAAGTATGTCGATATACTTAAGCCATTGTGTTAAATATCATATGGAAATAGGGATGCATCCTTTTTGTAGACATAATTGAGGTGCCCTTTTCTCACTCTAGATTGATGGCTCATGTCCAATTCCCTTTGCATCAGGAGTTTTATCCAAGAGTGACTAAGAAGGAACATAGAAGGTGGAGTAATCTATATATTGCCCTCTTGAAAGATTCAGCTTAGAAATTTCAGAATTTTCCAGACATTTTGTGGAAAAATTTCCACGGTCATTTTCTTCTAGAGAATGTAGAGTCAATGCATGCAATGCTACTACTACAACAAAAGACAGGCACATTGCATTTGCCAAAAGTATCCGAACTAGATCTTTTGATATTTTCATTTATTAATACTCGTCTTTTGCAACATACATATGGTGAAGAAATACACGCGAAAAAGAGGGGGGGGGGGGGGGGGAAAGAAAATAAATCAAAGAATTGTATAGACTATAGAGTTGAAGAGAAAGGTGAGTTGTACGCCTATGCATTATATGCTACAAAAGTAACAAAAAATATATATCATCTGTCCATGTTTATCATGATGTGGTGTTAATGGTGCATTCTGGAGGGAAGCCTTGTGAGAATCTCTTCGAGTCAGTGCAGTAATTGTATATCATGTAATTCTGCTGTGCCCATTTCAATCTTTCTTGGCCTGTGGCATCCAGTTCTTCATTTAGCCATGCATTACCGCCGTTTGGAGGATTAGAGTTGCAAGAGGATGAGCCGGAGGACCAAACGCATGCGTTGGCATTGAAATTCCTGTAGGAGGCTGTAAAAGGAGCCAGGCTCCAGTCCGTCTTGACGAGGCCACCTCTTGTTGCCCAGTCGTCAGCGTTCCACAGGCTGGAGTAGATCCTCATCGGCTGGTTTTTCGGGTATGGAACTCCTACCGACTCTGAATTCTTGAATTCTCTTATGGGAGTCCCGTCAACTGAAAATCTGAAAATGAAGCAATAATATGGTGAGAATTTGTATCAGAAGTTATCCGTGGGGCGGAAGATAAGGAAATGGGATGCTTACAGGATTCTCTGGGGATTCCAGAGGATGGAATAGGTGTGGAAATCTGCAGTTGGATCAAACCAAAGGTAAAATTGCTGTTCTCGACCGCCCTTTCCCTGGCTGAACACATTAGTGTGTAGAATATAAGGGTCACCACTCAGGTTCCCCAAGAACTCAAAATCTATCTCATCATGTGTTGCCCCTTGTGAAGACAACTGCAACCAAAAACAGGCTCAGAATTCATTCTCTTATTGTTCTAATGGTTATAAAAAGGAGATGGAGAAAAATAAAGGCGAAAAAACTCACATAGTAGGCGGTGACTGTGCCGGCCGAGTTTCCAGGGACAAGTTTGAGCTGCATATCTATCTTTCCGAACAGGTATTCATTCCTGGACTGGAACCCTGAGCCGGAGGCTTTGTCGAGGGAGAGAGTGAGGAGTTCTCCATTGTTGAGGATTTTTGCGCGGCCGTCTCCCCATGTTATGTCCACGTCTTGATAGAAATTACCAGCAGAAGCTGCCCTCATGAAACTGATAATTAGAATAGGTATCATTAGAGCTAACAGGGAAGAATTTGAAGTCATTTTGATTGAAATTTTGGATTTTTTTTGAGCGAGGGTGTGAAGAGTTTTGTATGTGATGCTGAGAATTGGAAGTCCTGGTGGGGGCTTTTATAGGTGGGAAAAGTGTACAGATTTTGTCGGGTGAAGAAAGGGCAGAGGAAGGTGTAATATGTAAAAGAGTTAGATTATTGTGTGGTTGGTGACTGTTTTAAGTGTATAAATCGTTATCTGGAGACAGATGGCTTATAAAAATACGCTGGCTACCAGATTGTATAAATGTTGATTCTTTAAGACTTATAACGTATACGCGGTTTTGAAAGGTTCTAAAGGACTAAAGGAGAGCCGGTGGGTTTGGGTATGGGTATGGGTATGGAAAATTCTTGCTATGAGTAACCATAGTTTTCATAAATGATGGGCATGGCATCCTGTTACCGTCAATGGAGAAATTCTAGGCTGTCAATGGTAATAGTATTTTTGTTTTTATCGTTTTTTGGAATATGAGTTAATTGATGACCGCATCAATGATGTGATGCTTAAGAAGGTTGGGGAAGAATTTTGAGTTTGGGTTCAATTTTAATAAGTATAGTTTTTTAATTCAAGTTCGACTCGATGATAATTTATATCCAACCCAATTAAACTCAAAATTCCACTTGAGCTTTGAATGGCTGTGAGGTCGAGCTCAAATTCGAAATAAAATACTAGTAATATAATATATATTTATTTCTTAATAAAATAAAAATAATATCACTTAAGCCGAATTAGATTTAATTTAATTCGAGCGAGACTTGTGAGTCGATTCAACTCATTTTTACTCTTAGTTAATACTTTTGAGAATTCTTAATTGACTAATTATAAATAACTCAGAAGCATGGAACAAAAGATTATTTAGGATATATATTGAGTTGCTGAGTCATTTTTAAATTGCATGGAATAAAACAAGAGGATGATGCATGAAAAGAAAGACGAAGAACAAATTCTCTACTTCTATAGCCCAAGTAAGCCCCTTTTTTTATGGATTTATTAGTAAATTACTCAAGGTGGATATGGTTTCTTTCAAAGTTTAGTATTGAGTTTTAAGGGTTCTTTCCCCTAAGAAAATAATTAAATATGTGTTGGTTGAGATTGAATAATATTCCATTTGAACATTGATTTCCCATATTTGAAATAACATTCCATTTGTTCTACTTTGGATGTCCATATTTGAACTTTCTCCATAGTTTTAGAGAAAAAAGTTAAAGCAAAGATTTTAAGTGTGTTGATTATATTTATATAAAAAGTAGTATTTAATAGTTTGATATATTATATTATTAATTTAAATAAAAGACTATTTTTATAAAAGTAATATTTCATAAGATGGAATACTTTTTATGGACGCAACAAAATGAAAATAATAGTATTTATTGATGGAGTGGAAAATAAGTATAGCTCTATCTATTTCATAATTTACTAATTCAAAGAGTTGAAATTTCAAGCTAAATTTCACCCATTGGTTGGCCTTTTACACATTGAAGTACAAACCACCACCACCATAACAACAACCACTACAACAACGGTAAAAAATTAATTAAGAATATACATATTATAATGACTTGTATTTTTCACATTGAAGCTTATCGAATTTTCAAACACAATAAATTTTAAAATCTTCGTGAATGAAAATCACCAATTACTAAATAAAATCTTACCAAAGATACGTTATGAAACCAAAATCAATATACTTACATTAAAACCAAAATCAGAATTATTAAAGAATAACATTGAAAATAAAATATGGTTATTACATTTTTTCTTGAACTTGGTCTTGGTTCACCTATTTATATAGTGCTAGACGGTAGTAGATATACAGACTTGCATTTGTATATCATGGCTCACATTTTCATAGGAAATAGGATCATGAAGAGGTGGATTACAAGTTAGCTTTTATGCCTTTTTAATTGTGTCTTTTATTGGTCAGTAAACACTGAGGGTGGGCGTTCAGATCAAGTAGCAATTTTGACTACCCGATATTAATTTAAATTTTTCGAGTACCTGACATGATATATTTTTAAAAAAAATATAAATTTATTAAAATTAAAAAATCTAAAAAAATAAAATTAAATTTGGTCATGGTATAACTAGTTTGTCTGGAAATATACGGACCCATATTTTTCCACCACGGCGTGCATTTCGTGTCATTGCTTGTCTACCTGCTTCGATATGTCTAGATATGATCCAAGTAGGTTCAAGTGGAAATCCCATATGACCCAATATATCTGACAAGTTGCACTATACGTCAATTCAAGTTGCATCTTCCTCTCCAAGAATTCGGAAAGGTA
The DNA here is from genome assembly GCA_018894105.1 of Jacaranda mimosifolia. Taxonomy (NCBI): domain Eukaryota; kingdom Viridiplantae; phylum Streptophyta; class Magnoliopsida; order Lamiales; family Bignoniaceae; genus Jacaranda; species Jacaranda mimosifolia. Next base: position 31,284,340 of record CM032126.1, read on the forward strand.
CTTTTGGAACACCAATAGGCATGAATTTATTTTTTTCTGTATTTCCGGAATATGAGTGTGTGACTTGTTATAATTGATTCTATTGATAGTACAGAGAATAGGTTTGTCACCTTGATAGAGATGGTTCTACTTAGTCGGATATTTATTCGAGTATCTGGAACACGAACTAGATTAAGATTAAGAAATATTTGAACTATTACTCAATCTATTTTTAGAGAATATATTCTATTACCTTCATTTATAATTGCGAAAAATATTGGATGTATATTCCTATTGCAACGTGCTGAATGGTCTGAGGATTTCGAGGAATGGAATAGAGAGATGCATATTAAATGTACCGTTAAGAGGCCAAAGTTTGGCTTTTGTTGTGTAATAGAGTTCTTACCCGATATTCGGCCCAAACATTTTTTTCGAGTATTGTGTACCTAGCCTTATTTGTTTTAAAATAAAAAAACCCCCAATCCGATCAAGCAATATCTGATTGGATCGGATTGGATCGATATCCGAATTACCTGATTCGAATGCCCACTCCAAATAGACACCATCTAAATATTGCTGTTTGGGCTGAGTCTTGCTAGTTTGGGCCACATAGATTTCTCAACGTAGGTTAGTTATTCAGGCCAATAGGCCTTGTTATTTCACGGCCTAATTTTTTTTATATTATCACTCAGTACTAATATTATATTAAATGGCAATTACTAGCTTATGGGAGTATTTAGTCAGATAATTTATATAATATCTTGGAATAAATATTCAAAAACGTGTGATTGTTCGATCTGTTTCAGCAACAAGGACAGAGTGAATAGTTTGGGGGAATATTTAGTCAGACAGAATGTTTTCATTTGTTAGGTTGATTTTTTTTCTTTTATAATTGTTATATACTTAACTATATACTGGAAAAAACTAGAAAAAGAAGTATCTGTAATTTATTTTTATTTTTTTTCGATATAGTTTAGCTCCGTTCAAATGAGAATAAAATTAGTTGTTGGGGAATATTTATTGTTTAGTACTAGTTGTTGAAGAATTGGTTTAATTAGCTTATGCATGTAATACAATCTTTAATTTCATGTGTTGAATGATTTTAGTATGCAATTAGCATAATTTTCGTCTGCTATATATGAATCGTATATCGAAACATAAATTTGTATTAAATTTATTATAGTAGAAATATATATATATATATATATAGTGATTGGAAGGAAAATTAACTTTCCATATATAACTAATATTATATTTAGTTAATATTATATAATGACCTAGTATTTTCTTATATTCTTTAATCTCTAAAGAAAATATTAGCAATCAAGTTGAGGTACTTGTGGCAAAAAAAAAAAAAAAAATCAAAATTTCAAATTAATTAGCCCATACATCAATCAAATCCACGAGAAAGTCCTAGAACACTCTAATGATTTAGATGAGTAAAGAATATAATAATTTAAAAATATGCAAAGTTATAGATAGAAGCTTTTAGGAAACTATCTTAGAAAAATACCATTAAGAATATAATTAGGATAATTTTGGAAAGTTCTAAATAACATCTATTCAATATATATTTTGAATCTCCACTGTTTATTTGATATAGGAAAAAACATAAGTAGTAGGATAAAGCTTTTAGGAAACTATCATGAAAAAGTACCTTTAAGAATATAATTAAGATAATTTTGTAAAGTTCTAAATAACATCTATTCAATAAATATTTTGAATCTCCACTATTTATTTGATATAGGAAAAAGTATAAGTAGCAGGATGTCCTCGTTTAAATAATTAAATTGAGAACCAAGTTTTGGGTGAAAAGGTTTCTTTGAAAAGCATTTTTTGTCTAAGATCATATTGAGAATCAAGTCATTACTAACATTTTATAAACTCTAAGATCTTATTATCCAAACACTTTAAAAATTTATTTTTAAAATTTTTTTAGCATCTTATAAACTCAAAAAACATCTTATAAACTGTATGAACTTACAAAACATTTTAAATAAGTTTAGTCAAACACCCTATGAAAATCTCTCAAGAAAAATGTCAAAACACACATACACACAGAGACACAAATATATATATATATATATGTATGTATCCAAACAGAAAAGGAGAAGTAGAAAAGAAACCAACATGCACACAACAAGAAACTTAAATTTTCAATAGAAAATTAATGGTTCTGATAATTCCTATAGAAACTTAAACAGACAGACAAATCTCAAACAGAAATCTAATGAAGGGGGAAAAACTGTATTATTAACAAACACTAGTAAACATAATTTTGTATCATATATACTCTATTCCAACTGTCTACCTGGCCTGAAGTTTCCATTAATTTCCTGGTGTTGCCTCCTAGAAAACTGCATTGGCGTATGATTCATCCGAGGCTGAGGGTAACCTCCAACAGCAAAGTTGTTCATAAGAATATGATTTTGGGGTTGGAAGTACATAGAAGGGGCCATTTTGATGGAGACTTCAAAGTTGTTAGTGGGACTCATTCCAGCTCGAATGTGATTGAGGCCTTGAATTCCACCATAAAAAGAACTCACACCAGAATCGAAATATCTCATGGAGGGTGCAATATTCAAGGCCTCAGCCTCGTGGGGTTCTTCTAATGGAAGATTTGGATTTTGAGATATTTCTTCTTCATCCACAACTCCATCTTGGTTGTCATTTTCTTCTACATTTTTGTTTCTGTTTTTGGAACTATTGTTTTTCTTCAGCCTACATATGACCCAATCCAACTGCAGAAATGAAAATATTTAATTATAAATACTTAATTCACTAAAAAAAATACTATATTAGACTATTAGTAACAAAATAATAAGATATAAAAATTATTACTAATGATATGTATTAAGTAATAATATATTACTTTTATTTTATCACTAGTGATATCTTTCAAGTAATAATAATTTTTTTTTGTCAACATATGAGTCATTAGTAACAAAACTAATGTTTTTAAGTTGTTATAATTGACAATTAGTGCCATCCTTATGATGACAACTTAGTAACAATAAAGTTTATCTCTATAGTTTTTTCATTATAGATGTGTCACTAATTATCAATGGTAACAATTTAAACATTGTTATCATCACTATTCAATTTGTGAAAATCATTGAATTGACAAAATAAAATCTTACGTTACTTAATATATATATACATAATTATAATTAGTGACCACTTTTGTTAACGGATCCTTTTCTTGTAGTGATTAACTAAATCCCAAACTATATATTTGAAAAATATATTATCATACATAAACGGAAGAGGTATATATAGTTGGAAAAAAAGAAAATAGAACTTGTATATATATACCATCATACTATCTGCTGTGGTTTGGAATGGAATTGAGAGATTTTTCACTCTAAATTCATGCATAAGCCAATTGGTCTTGGTGCCCCTGGGTGATTTCCCCTTGTAGTACGCCAATAACTTTCGACATCCAACTACTTCACCATTGTGTTCGATTTCTATGTCACGACCTGTGGCCTTCCAATACCCATGCCCTGCGGTTCTATTTGGCCTGCTGCCTCCTCTATACTTCTTGGTTCTCCAAGTAAAGAAGTACCATTTATTTTCATTAATTGGTCTATACCTATCTGTAGGGAGAACAGAAAAGAAATATATGTAAGATAATCATTTGTCACTAATTCACTATCAAATAATGAAAGATTCAACAATAAAACAAAATAAAATATGGCCAAACACAAAAACAAAAGAAACCCACATACACACGGAAAAAGAAAAAAAAAAAGAAAAGATAATCAGTATTGAAAGAACTGTATAATAAGAAGCAAAGTCTAAGAATAGTATAAGTGTTGAATAATCTTACCTGCAAGATTTTCAGGATCGAAGTCATACAACTTAACTATATTAATTCTGTTGCGGGGCAGCCGTTCGTCCTTAATCTTCTTCATGAGATAGTCAATGATAAGCTGTTCATCAGTGGGTTGAAAGCTGTAACCGGGAGGGATTCTGCTGAAGTATTCATCATCCGTCAGATTATCCTCTTCGAAAATAATATTTGGAAGTAGTGGCGGACCTATGGGCTGATTTGCGGTGGAAATTTGGATGCGGAAGGGATTCGTGCAGCAAATTTTTTTTAATCCTATGAGAGAGAAGAGCTGAGAGGGAGGGGGAAGGAGATGAAGAAAATTTATAGTTTGTGAAATGGTAGACAAACCAGCAAAATTAGGAGACTGATACTCAATAGGATTCTGACATAAAGAGATTGTAATAGGACAGAAAATTGAGTACCGCCAGATTCTGCAAATTGTTGGATTTTGGCCCAAATTAATACTAATTGTGTACAGTTTGCTGTCGTAAAAGGATTTGGCCCAAATTAAAGTGATCTAATTATTAGGTGGACCTAAATTATCTTACAAATAATGGGCTTATATGTGTAGATATTCTAAATTGTAATTTCTAATTTTATGACAGGTCAAATTAGAAATAAAGAAAAGATATATAATTATATTAGAGTTATGGTCTCTGAATTATGCATATGATTCTTTTTTGATATACCATCATTAGAAAAGACAGAGTAAATTCTCCCAAACTTCATACGCATTAATTTGGAAGATTAATAATCGCAAGACTCAAAATTTTTTTATCGGTATTTATGGATCCAAGTACGCTTCCGCATCTAGATTTATTTTTTGGAGATTTAACATAATGGTCTAGGGTTTTATGTGATGTGTTTCACAGATTTGATTTAATTCTAACAATTGGCATTGGAGCTATTCATGTTGAATCATTGAGAAATCTATGATTTTAGATTAGATCTATTTGCATTTAAAGAGTTATAGATTCGATAAAGTTTTATTCGAATTTTTGATTATGAATTTAATCTTTTGAAACACTCAATTAATTTGATTATTGTCGCAATCGGTGTCTAAAATTTTGTAACTGAAATCAAAAGAGCAGATTAATTTTTTCCACAGTGAATCGTGCTTTTGTAGTAGAAAGTTGTTTAATTGGTGGTCGGCGGAAATTTGTTTATATTTGTTTCCACTGAAAATTTGAATTGGAAGTCTTGAAATCATTAGGATTCTGTGGCCATAAATCATGTTATGAATTAGCCCACCTTTTGCCGCAACAAATCGTTTTGAATTTATTAAAAAAAAAAAAAAAAACCTAAAGGCCAGTGGGTTGATTAATTGAATTTGAAAGATATAGCACATGTAATACAGTGTGGCAGTTTTGTGTGCTATTATTGATCTTTTGTTTTGGTGGAATTGTTTCATGGATAAAACTTTTTGTCAAGATTTGTTGAAAACAATAAATTTCCGTCATGTTTTTAATTTTTTCTTTCTGCCCAATAAAGACGATATTAATTCACGTGAGTATTGGTATATTTTTGTTTTGAATATATATAGTTGTTTATTTTGATAAATATTTTGGGGAATTTTAATTCAAATATTGGTATGTTTATATATATTTTGATATAAATTAATTGAAGCAAAATGCCACCAAAGTGACCTCTCTTGTGGAAATTAATTTATATTGAAATATAAATGGTTATGTGCATGTGACTTATGCAAATATTGATCGGCCCAAAGGAAGATTTATATTTAACAGAATTACATGTACACTTGTGGTAATAAACACGTGATAATTATTTGGTTTTTACATGTGACCAATAAATTGGCCTAAAGGAAGATTTATTGTTTGACATGTTATTTTATTATTAGTGTTTGATTACTACACCGAGATATCACTTACAAGTTAATACTTTTTCCAAAGATGAAATATTAATGGAGTGTTCGAAATCTTGAGATGAGATTTACCTTTATTTGAATTTATTATTCTATTATGGTTTTCTACTTTGGTACTTATGTGAGTTTGTTTGTTTGGTTTGTTTTGATCTCTATTCAGTTTTGCTTCTGCTGCTAATATCACTGCTAGTATCAATTCTATTCCTATGCTGAATGGCACAAATTTTAAGGTATGACAAGAAAGTATCTTAATTACTTTGGGAGTCAAGGACCTAGACCTTGCATTAAGAGTTGCTAAACCCACTGATCTCACTGATATGAGTACCTTAGATAAAAAGAGGGAGATGGAAAAGTGGGCAAAGTCTAATCGCATAAGTCTTATGGTTATCAAACGTGCCATTCCAGAAGCTTTTAGGGGCACTATGTCTGATAAGGTGGATACGGCTAAGGCTTTTTTTGAGGACCTTGAGAAGAGGTTTGCTAAGAATGAAAAGGCTGAAACTAGTCAACTTTAGCAAAACTCATCTCAATAAGGTACATGGGTAAAGGAAACATAAGGGAGTACATTATGGAAATGTCTCATCTTGCTTCAAAACTAAAGGCACTTAAGTTGGATTTGTCTGAAGACTTGTTCGTGCATCTAGTTTTGATATCCCTTCTAGCACAGTTTAGTCAGTTCAAGGTGAGCTATAATTGCCAAAAGGATTCATGGTTCCTTAATGAGCTCATCTCACACTGTGTTCAGGAAGAGGAGAGCTTGAAGCAAAAAAAAGACAAATAGTGCTCACTTGGCTTCCACCTCAAAGGACAAGAAGAAAGATAATAAGAGAAAGAAAAATAAGGAAGCTGCGGATACAGAACCACAGAAGAAACAACATAAGGAACCAACTCAAGATGCTATTTACTTCTGTGGAGCTACAGGTCATAAGAAGAAGCAGTGTTCCAATTATCACGCATGGCGTGCTAAGAAAGGTCTGCTTCTTAACTTTGTTTGTTCTGAGGTTAATTTGACTTCGGTACCTAGACACACGTGGTGGATAGTTCTGGTGCAACAACTCACTTCAGTGTGTCTGTGGAGGGTTGCCGGCATTGCTGAAAGCCTAATAATGGTGAAAGATACATCTATGTTGGCGACGGCAAGACAGTGGAGGTTGAAGCAATGGGAACATTTAGATTATTATTAAGAATTGGATTTTATTTGGATTTGACTGAGACTTTCATTGTATCGTCTTTTAGACGGAATTTGATTTCTATTTTAGCATTGGACAAGTTTGGTTATTGTTGTTCATTTGGAAATGGAAAATTTAGTCTTTTTCAAAATTCAAATTTGGTTGGTTCTGGTTCTTTATAAAGTTACAGTAATCTATATTTGCTTAACATGAGTGCTTCATTCCATGAATCCTTGCTTGTTAATATAATAGGTAAAAAGCACAAATTAATCGGTGACAATTCGGCTTCAATATGGCACAAGAGATTAGGTCATATCTCTAAAAAGAGAATTGAAAAACTTGTGTCAGACAGTATTCCCAATCCCCTTGATTTTTCATATTTTGAAATGTGTGTGAATTACATTAAGGACAAAACAAACAAATGTCAGGAGATCTGTTGCCAACAAGAAATTAGACGCCTTAGAACTAATACACACATATTTTTGGACCATTTCCTACGGCCTCTTGGAACGGTCAACAATATTTTATAATGTTCATAGGTGATTTTTCACGATATGACTACCTTTATCTCATTCATGAGAAATTGCAATCGTTGGATGTGTTCAAAAACTATAAAGCTGAAGTTGAGAATCAACTTAACAAAAGAATCAAAAGTGTTAGATCTGATCGTGGTGGTGAATACTATAGTAGATATAACGGATCAGGTGAACAACGTCCAGGACCATTTGCGAAATTCCTAGAGGAATGTGGTATCGTCCCACATCACACTATTCGGGTTCGCCCACCATGAATGGTGCTGCTGAAAGACGAAATAGGACGCTTAAGGGAATGGTAAGGAGTATGATTAGTCATTCTACCTTGCCTGAATCACTCTGGGGAGAGGCATTAAAGACCGCAGTATATATACTCAATGGAGTTTCGACTAAGGTAACTAGAAAGACCCCTTATGAGCTTTGGATGGGGCCAAGAAGCCTAGTTTAAATCATTTACATATTTGGAGATGTCCAGTCGAGGCAAGGCCTTATAGGCCAAACGAAAAGAAACTGGATTCTAAAACTATTAGTTGCTATTTCGTTGGATACTTTGAAAGATCCAGGGGTTACAAATTTTATGATCCCACAACTAAGTCTATTTTTGAGATGGGTAATGCCCGGTTCTTTGAAGATGTTGAGTTTGCGGGGGGGGGGGGGGGGAGAAAGAGTTAGAGACTTTGTCTTCAAAGAGGAATATGTTAATATTCCTCTAGCTGCTATTAACAATGATCAGGAACAACTTTCTATACCTGACATTGTTCAAGAAGCAACTCCAAATCAAGACAATGTCATTGAACCTCCCATTCAGGTTCAAGAAGTTATTCCAGAAGAACAAACTCTACAACCTCAAGAACCAATGCCATTAAGAAGATCCACTAGAGAAAGGAGAAGTGCAATTTCGGATGATTATATTGCATTTCTCCAAGAGCATGATGTTGACATTGGAGTGACGGAAGATGATTCAATCAACTTCTGTCAAGCCATGGAAAGTTCTAACTCTCAAAAGTGGATTGATGCCATGAATGAAGAGACTAAGTCCATGAAGGACAATGATGTGTGGGATCTTATTGTTTGTACGACCTCTTCACTAACGTTCAGTCACCAAAGGAAATTTGGAATGCACTAGAATCCAAGTACATGGCTGAAAAATAAGGAGCAGATAAGTTCTTAATTATGAAATTCTTTAAATTCAAGATGGTTGATAACGTGTCTATTATGGATCAAGTGCATGATTTTTCTATCTTAATATCAAAATTGAAAGTTGAGATTTTTGAATCATTACAAGTGGGGGCCATAATAGCAAAGTTACCCTTTAGTTGGAATGATTACAGAAAGAAAATGCTTCATACAACCGAAAATTTTATTTTGGATCAGTTTGAAAAGCATTTAAGGATCGAGGAGGACACTCAAAATTTGCAGAAAAGGCATGCAGAAACTTTCTCCAAGGTGAACTATGTGGCTGAAAAGAAACCTAGTTCGGGAGGAAAGAAATCTGGAGAAGTTGTGCCTAGAGAAAAGAAAAGGAACTTCTGGGAGACTGTTGGGACTGAAACAAAGAAATACAAGACCAATAAGTCGTGCTATAATTGTGGGAAGAAATGCCATCTTAAACGTGATTGTTGCTACAGAAAGAAGCAGAGGACAGAAAATGCTAATAGTGTAAATATGGTTGATACAGAAAATTTCATTGTTGCCATGATTTCTGATTTGCACATTGGTATAATCACTGAATTGGACATGGCTGCTGTGACAAAGTCTCCTAATTGATGGTACGATTCTGGTGCTATTGTCCATGTGTGCAATGACCAAGCACTATTCAAAACCTTGGAGAAGGTTGATGATGGGAAACGGAAACACCGCTAAGGTCCTTGGCAGGGGCACTATTGAACTATCTTTTCACTTCTGGAAAGATTCAATGTTCTTTTTGTTCCCCAGATTAGGAAGAACCTTGTATCTGCAAATTTGTTATGTAAGAAAGGAATTAAGGCTGATCTAGAGTCTGATAAGGTTGTATTTTCTAAGAGTGATGCCTTTGTTGGCAAAGGCTCCTCTTGTGATGGCATGTTCGAATTGAGTATTGCTAATAAAATGAATGATTCGGCTTACTTTGTTGACTCTTCTTCTTTTAATTTATGGCATGGTAGATTGACACATGTTAATTTTGGTTATATTAAGTATATGTCAAAGCATGGTTTAATTTCTTGCAATCATACTAGCAGTGAAAAGTGTGAAATAAGTATACAAGCAAAAAATGACTAAGAAACCATTTCCTTATGTTCAAAGATCTTATGAATTATTAGAACCTATTCATTCAGATATATATGAATTAAATGGAATTTTAACTAGATGAGGAAATAGATATTTTATCACTTTCATTGATGACTATTCTAGATATACTTATGTCTATTTAATGAAGAAAATAAAAAAGAAAAGAAAATTAAAATTTTAAGAAGTGATAGGGGAGGTGAATATTTTCCTTCCGAATTTAGTTCTTTTTGTGAAAATAATGGCATAGTGCACCATATACCCCTCAACAGAATGGTTTGGCAAAAAATAAAATAAAATAGGACCCTAGTTGATATGGTGAATGCAAAGCTACCTAATCATTTATGGGGTGAAACCTTACTGACTACATGTCATGTACATAATAGAATACCTTCTAAGAAACTTAAAGTATCTCCATATGAATTATGGAGGAAACCAAACTTAAGTTACCTTAGAGTTTGGGGTTGTCTAGCCTTTCATAGAGTGACAGATCCTAAACAGAAAAAGTTAGGACCAAGGGCTATAAAAAATGTGTTTGTAGGATATGCTCAACATTCTAAGGCATATAGGTTATTGGACTTAGAGTCTAATGCGATAGTAGTATCAAGGGATGTTGAATTTATTGAAAATAAATTTGGCAATGATTCTAATGTAACCATACAAACACATCAGCGAACTGATCAAAGCACATTACCTAATGGTAAAAGGAACATAACTGAATCTCCTAGTGAACCTAGAAGAAGTCAAAGGGCCAGAAAAGAAAAGAGCCTAGGACTAGACTTTGTTGATCCCTAGTCTATTATTTTCTTAGTTGAGGGTAATAAGGAATCAGTGCTCAATAAATTGCCTATTACATTGAATGTAGAATGAGATCCTAAAACCTATAGAGAAGCTATTACATCCAGAGATGTAGCATTATGGAAGGAGACAATCAACAATGAAGTGGACTCAATATTATCTAATAATACTTGGATATTAGTAGATTTGCCCCCTGGTTCAAAACCTATAGGTTGCAAATGGGTCTTCAATAGAAAATATAATACAGATGGGTTTATTCAAACTTTTAAGGTTAGGTTAGTGGCAAAAGGTTTTAGACAAAAAGAAGGTATTGACTATTTTGATACATATGCACCAGTAGCTAGAATAACATCTATTAGAGTATTGTTTGCTCTAATATCTATTCACAATTTATGTGTGCATCAAATGGATATTAAAACAGCTTTCCTTAATGGTGATTTGGATGAGGAGGTATATATGGAACAACTTGAGGGATTTACTCTTCCTGGAAATGAAAAGAAAGTATGCAGGTTGGTAAAGTCATTATATGGCTTGAAACAAGCACCAAAATTATGTTATTTTGTCTAATGGGATCAAGCATAATAATGTGGATAAGTGTATTTATTCTAAATTCACAAACGATTATGGTGTCATTGTGTGCTTGTATATTGATGATATACTGATATTTGGGACAAATATGAATGGCATAAATGAAACAAAAAAGTATTTATCCTCGCAGTTTAAAATGAAAGATCTAAGTGAGGTAGATACTATCTTGGGGATTAAAGTTAAGAAAAATAATGGGGGTTATGCTTTGTGCCAATCCCACTACATTGAGAAAATTGTAAAGAAATATCATCATTTGAGAATCAAAGAGGTAAGCACCCCATATGATAGTTCACACAAATAAGCACCCCAGTGTCTACCTCATCCGACGCGCCCACGGAAGTCGAATACGCAGTCTGGCGCGCTGTCGCAAGTGCCTCCGTCCAAATCCGCAAGTTCAGTCCTGTGTATATTTCTTCCCTCAAGGCCACCTTGAACACTCCCCCTCCTCCTCCTCCGCCGTCTCCGAAGGAAATTACAGTATTAATGTCAGAAGTCCGTTTCTTCTCTGCAAAGTCATCTCGGTTCGTTTGCTCTCTCACCATTCATCCGACCAAGCTTTCGTTAAAATCCTTCCCCAGCCACTCAACGCTTCGGAGCGACGACCTGAGAAGATTAATATAGGTGATGACGGTGAAAGCGATGTGGTTTCTTTCGCGAAGGTTCTAACTCCTTCTGATGCGAGCAATGGCGGAAGTTTTTCAGTACCGACATTCTGCGCAGACTCAATTTTCCCGCCGCTGGACTTCGCGGCTAACCCGCCTGTTCAAATTTTGAGAATGACAGACACTCGTCAAATTCCATGGGATTTTCGCCACATCTAGCGAGGCACGCCGCTCCGCCATTTGCTCACCACCGGGTGGAGCAAGTTCGTTAACGCTAAGCGCCTCGTCGCTGGAGATTCCGTTGTTTTTATGAGGAAAAAAAAATCTACGAATGAGCTTTTTATTGGGATAAGGAGAGCCGGGCGATATGGCGGCAACAATATCTGGGATTCTGGAGAAGCCTCTGCCAACAGTAGTACCACTGGCAGGGCTTTGGAGGCAATCGACAATGCGGCTAAAGGATTGGCGTTCGAGGTGGTGTATTATCCTAGGGTTGGATCGCTGGATTTTGTGGTTAGTGCGGAGAAGGTGGAGAGTGCGTTGCGGATATGCTGGAGCGTGGGCATGCGAGTGAAAATTGCGGTAGAGACTGAGGATTCATCCCGGGTGACGTGGTTTCAGGGAACAATTTCAGCATTGCCGGATAGCGGTCCGTGGCGCGGCTCTCCATGGCGCATGCTTCAGGTATAGAACGAAACCTACATGTGCATGCACGTTGATATTTTGTGATATTATTGAGTGATCATTTGTGTCCTCGTATATAATAGAATTTGTAGAATAGTAGGTTGGATAGTACATTTTTATCTCGTTTGAACGAGTACACAAAAGTTTCATGATGGGATTGAAGCATGCTGCCATAAAACAAAAAGACCTTTTTTATTTGATTTTGAAATCTTATATATCCAAGATTGAATAGTGTTTAATTGAATTCAAAATTTTCTCGAGTTGCTTTGATGATTTTTATCAACCCTTTGATAATGTCTGTTTTAAGTTGATGTTTACTGGTTGAAAATCAAGTTCTTGAATTTTGCTGATGATGGGGTAAATTACAATAGTGGCAGATTAGATATTGCATTGTTATCTTTCTCATAGAATTGCCACAATGATTCATGTCATTTTAATCTAGTAGTAACAATCATCACACAAATGGGGAGTTTCTGTCATTGCAGAACTATTATAACCGCATTGCCTATACTTCGTTTTGCTATACGTTCAATTCCTCATCCTGCATGCTTGATTACGCGAGATGCTCTATTTATTACAGAAAGCGACGTCATTTTCGTTATAGTGGTAAAGCCAAATGCTTGTTTTTGGTTGCTGGATTATGTCAACACATATGGATAAGGTCATATGCTTGATTTGGGTTGTATTTTGTATTATGGCAAAGTTGAACGATCACTTGATAGGGAATTTGCTAAATCAGTAATAAAAAATGTCAAATCTCTGAACTCTTCCCTTGCAGAGGATAAATTGGTGAAATAATTTGACATGAATAACTTTTTTCCGTCTAAATTTCTCATCATTTTGTGCTGCAGGTAAGTTGGGATGAACCCGAAATTTTGCTGAACATGAACAGAGTGAGCCCTTGGCAAGTCGAGCATGTTCTGACAGCATCAGAACTTCATCCTGCAATTCCTGCTCCTTACAAGAAGTTCAAAGCTTTGCAACAGCCAGAGATGCCAACTGTTGGAGAGCCACAATTTTGCTTCCCTATGACAGAATTAATTCGCTCAACGGTAGGTTATATGAATTCTCAGTGCTGAATAGTTCCCCTTTTCCTGCCAGCATACAGGGGGCCAGGCAAGATCCTATTGGTATATCCCATTTATCCAACTCCCACATTGATAATTCTCACCAGACTTTCACGGAACTCCTCAAGAATAACATGGAACAAGAACTCTCAACAGTACTAAATATTGGGATTCCATATTCAGACAAATTATCACCTGGTGGTCCGAGCGGTGTCCATTTTTTTTTTTTTTTTGATAATTTAGCGGTGTCCATTTAGCTCGCCAGCATGGACTTAGTTCTCCAACGAAAGTTGGTGCTAATTCGTTTCAGTTGTTTGGAAAGACGATTTAGACTCCTGAGCCTGTTGAAGCTGGTTTGAATAATAAGATGGTGAAAGAAAGGGCATGCACATAGAGGGCAATGTTTCTAACAATCCACCTCATCATTCTCCTAAAGAGCCTTAGCTATAGAATGATCTGTACAGGTAACTGAAGAAAAATGTCTCATTCTATCTAATTATTTGTATTCTACACTATTATTCCCCCCGCTTTTGCATTAATCTGATGTGCTCTTGTCTGGCTGGGGATGTGTTATAAAATCACGCGAACTCTTTCTTGGAATATTCATGGTTGCTCCTTAAGTTGTTCATTCAACATTCTTATCTAAATTAACATTGATTTTATTCACTATTCCTGTAGGTACCTCAGGTAGCTACAAAGTTGACTAGCAAGCTGACTTGTCTAGTAGCACAAGGAATTTTTTGTTAAGCTTTCTTCTGCTTTAGACTTTAGAGTTGTAAATGTTTTGACTTGGTAAAGAACTTGAAATCCCCATTTTTTATATTTCAAAATTTTCCACCTAAAAGCTCGCTTGAATTAGTTGCTAGTCAAATAGTTTTTCGCTTGCTCAACTTTATGGGCCAGTTTTAATTTTGAACTCAAGGTTATTAGATCCTTAAAACTCTAAAATATTATTGTAGTTCAGAATTTTTATTGATGAAGGCATGGCAAACTATATTACTATCTACTGACAGTTGATATGATCAATTATGGACCAAGTGATGAATTGCTATTTGAAATCCATTTGTGTCTAAACACAGTCAAATTGCTCGACTAGAAAGGCCAAATTATGAGTGGTGTTTTTTCATGGGCTTTCCTTGAAAACATGAAAATTAAAAATCAAGAAAGCCCATCTTTTAATATTATAATTAGATTAGATATCACCTATATGATCCACCAGTCATATACTAGTCAAATTCAATTCATCAAAGTATATTTATAATATTCATCAATATACTGCAACTTGTGATAATGATAAAAGATTCACTTATCATTTCCAAATGCACATAAGTTTGTGTTATATTTTAAGTACCTTAAATGTTTTTTTTTTTTTTTTACCTTAAATGCGATGTAGGGACGTTTTGTGTAAAAAATGGAATGAAGCTGGGATATTTTGAACAAGAATAGAAGCTCAATAACAATGCATATTTTTCTGCTTTCTTCAACTATATACTAGATTTATAGACTAAAGATACAACACTCATAACCTAATCAAGCCGGCTTATTCTTTTTCACAGAAGCCATGCAAGAATACTTTTGTTGTTATTAATAACTATTACCTCCAGTAGTGGAAATTACATTTATTTAACGCCTTTTGGTCTCTGCTAAAACTTTGGCTTTGATCATCTGGAGAGTAGCTACCGCTTCTATCATGTTAATTCTTTTCTCAGGTGAAAAGGCTAAGCATTCCATTGCCAACTGAAAAAGAGATGAGATGCATTGCTCATTTGCATTGAAATGTTGATCTTCCCTTTGCAGCAAATCAGGGGCCACAACTTCAGTTATTACCTTTTCTTGTAATGCTTCACTCACCCAGTCTTTCAAGCTCATTTCTTCACTAAATATATCATCTGTTGGCTTCTTCCTCGTAAACATTTCTAGCAACATTATGCCATAACTGTAAACATCCCCATTTGTCGATACTTTCCCTTCCGATCCATACTCTAATTCATATAATTATAGATATTCATCATCAGATGATTCAATTCTTGAGAACTAGATAAAATAAAGGAAACATATATAGAAAAGAAATTAACATATTGAGAGAAACAATTATCCATCACTTGGTGCTGTGTAACCAATTGTTGCCAAGGTTTTAGTTTGAATCACAACCTCCCCTTCATCAAAGAGCTTGGAAATACCAAAATCACCAACGTGAGCAGTCATGTTTTCATCGAGCAACACATTGCTTGGCTTTATATCACAATGGACAACAGGGAATGTATGGCCATGATGAAGATATTCCAAGGCCAATGCAACATCTATTGCTATTTTTAGTCTTTGCATCTCATTTAGACAATAGTTGTCAGAGTACAACCATTTCTCCAGGCTCCCATTTGGCATGTACGCAAGAATTAGGGCTTTGAATTCTGTGTTGCTAGAGCATCCAATTATTCGGACTAAGTTCCTATGTCGAATGGTGCTTAGTATTTGACTTTCAGTGTCAAAGCTTTTGGCAGCTCCTTCCAACTGCAAGTTAAAAACTTTTACTGCAACATTTAACCCATCTGAAAGTGTCCCTTTGAATACTGAACCAAAGCTTCCTCTTCCAAGTAGGTTGGTTTCACTAAAGGCATTTGTTCCTTGTTCGAGTTCTCTATGTGAAATTCTTCTCCAACCAATATTTAGTGACATATTAGCTGGGGCTGGGGGTTGTACTTTGTTCTGTTTTAGCCTCCTAATGAGCATAAGTATGACGATCACCAAAATGAAAGCTAAAATGATAGGGAGTGCAATATACTTCACATTCTTTGATCTTGATCTTCTAAAATTTTCAATGCAAGGATGAACTTGGAATCTTGTTGCACCACACAGAGCAAAGTTGTGAAAAAATGATTGAGCAGTGAAGTTAACAAAAGGTCCCCCCGTAGGAATCTCTCCTTCCAATTTGTTGTAAGACACATTAAATAATTGAAGGTAGTGGAGATTCTCCAAAGACTTTGGGACCACTCCAGAAAGATTATTATTAGATAGATCCAATGATTTCAAGTTTATGACATATCCCAAGGATTGAGGGATATGACCTTCAAATTTATTATCTGCCAAAGATAGAAACTCTATTGATTGGCAGCTACCAATTAAGCTTGGAATATCACCTGAAAACTGATTAAAGGATAAGTCCACTTGGTTGATTACCTTCAAACTTGAAATCTCAGGTGAAAGTTGACCACTCAAATCATTTGAGGATAAGTTTAGAGCCACGAGGTCTCTAAGATTCCAGAAGTTGGAAGGTATGGAGAAATTCAGCTTGTTTGTATCTAGATAGACATTTCTTAGGGATTTAAGTTCACTAAAGCATTGAGGTATTGAACCTGTGAGCAAATTCTGACTCAGGTATAAGTCCCCTAAATTGCTCATTTGACAAAGATCTGGGGGAATATATCCTTGCAGTTGATTCCCACTTATAGCTAGTCTTTGGAGGTGCTTTAATGTCCCAAGTGTCGTTGGGATGAACCCTGTTAACTCATTTTCATGAAGATATAAGCGTAGCAAACTGCTCAAGTTTCCAATTTCAGAAGGAATTGCTCCCTTTATGTTGCATTGAGCTGCCCCAAACATATAAAGATAGGTGGATAAATTCTTAATTGAAGTTGAGAGAATACCGCTTAGTGGATTTCTTGATATCTCCAATTCTTGCAAATATTGACAATTAGACAACGAAGAGATCAGAAATGCCAAATCTCCTGTCAGATTATTTCCCCAAAATGCAAGCAGTTTTAAGAGTCTTAAATTACCGAAGTTGGGTACAGGGCCACTGAATGAGTTGTTGTTCAAGGGCAGCATAATAAGCTTAGAAGCATTGGTGATAGAGCTTGGAATTGGCCCGCTGAATCTATTACCACCCAAATACAGCATTTCCAAATTGAAAAGTGAATTAATTCCCCATAATTGAAGGAAGACTGCCTGAAAAGTCATTGAAGGAAAGTGCAAGCATCTTCAAGGTTGATATGTTGAAAATGGAAGATGGGATGATGCCAGATAAGCAATTGAGATGCACATTGAAATCCTTGAGGTAAGCTAGATTGCCAAGCTCATGTGGTAATTCACCTATAGCAAACATATATATAGTGTGAATTAATTTTCGATTTTGTTCTGCAAAATATTTTCTAACTATGATATAAAGTATCGATTTGAAAATATTATAATCTAATTAAAGCAATATATATTAATGAGAGAACACCAACGGTCAAGCGATGTAATGTAAGTTTCAAACAATACATATCTATCTTTTCATTAATAGAGAATTAACTACTTAATAGTTATCATTAATTATCATGCATAAATAATAAATGATTAAACTTTAATGAAACATGAAAAATAATATTATGAGATCTCAACCGCAATTTTCGATAGGGATTAAACTAAAATTAAACATTAGTAATAATTAATCTATTCTGATTAAAGATTATCGTATGAAGGAGCTAAGCAAGCATCTTATATTTTTCAAGCTAGAGGTATTTATATTATATCTTCAAGCTCTTGTGATGCCTAAATTTGAAGGGAAAAATTGGTTGAGAGCACAAAAATCAAAGAATATATAACGGCATTGTCATGTTACAAACAAATGATGCACAAGTTGTTAAGAATACATACCTGCCAAGTTATTATCTTCAAGATATAGATATTTCAAGGAAGTCAGGTTTCCAATTTGTTTTGGTATGCCTCCTGTGTAAGTTAATTTATTTTCAGAATAGGATAATCGTTTGGAAACATAGAAATCAAAAAGTGGTTTTTCAAGATTTTAAATTAATGTACGATACTTGTCAAGCTATTTTCATAAAGGTACAGATATTCCAAGTAAATGAGGTTTCCAACTTTCTTTGGTACGCAACCTGTAAGTTTGTGAAGCTTTCATACAAATTATTTTTCCATAGCAATTATTGAACTTGAATGAAGCACAAAAAATATTATTATTATGAGATCAATCAAAATTTTCTTCTTGAATTAATAAATTAATATTAAGTATAATTAGTATTGATTGATGAATTGCTGATTAGAGATTACAATGGAGCTAAGCAAGCATATTATATTTTTTAATCTAGCTAGATATCTCAAATTTTAGAATATATTTATTTTCTAATTAATGTGTATTTTGCATTTAGATAGATTTCTTTATGAATAAAGTGACTTTGAAGAAATTACTTTAAATTGAAAGTAAAATCTTCACAAAAAATTAAGTCAAGCAAATAAGAGTTTCGATGATAAGAAGAAAGATTTCGCTTATCCTTAAATTATAATTAACACCTTCAATTAGTATTTGAAAATATGTTATACAAGTTCTCAAATACACGTCAAGTTGTTATAATCCAAGGTATAAAAGTACTTTCCGGCACTATGATTTTTAGCCTCAATCAATAATGATGATGATCAAAGGCGTAAATTTATTTTTTTTCTTTTTCTTTTTTATTTTGCATATGTTGCGTTTGTCTCATCATGTGGTGTTATAATTCTATTAGATAGTGAATAAAATAATATAAAAAAGACATGGAACATATATAATATAAGTTTAATGATTAAATTAGTTCACGGATAAATATTTTATAATTAAGTAATTAATTAACTTTAATAGAAAATATGTTTTTGTAGGTTTCCTTGTGTATTTCTTTAGCAAGTTAATTAAGTGGTGACTGTCGTAAATACATCTGTAATTAGAAAATTAATTTAGAACTATGGAGTGTTTTATTAAACTTATTTAAAAGACTTTATAAACTCTTATATCTTGTAAAATATTTTTAAAACTTATAAAATATTAGAGGGTATTTGATTAAATTTATTTAAATTTTTTTATAAGCTAATATATTTTATCAAATTACGTATAAAGGAGCTAAGGGCGGATCTTACAATTTTCAAGCTAGAGATATTTATATCATATCTTCAAGCTCTTGTGATGCCAAAATTTGAAGAGAAAAATTGTTTGAGAGCACAAAAATGAAAGAACATATAACGACCTTCTCGTGTTACAGACAAATGATGCACAAGTTGTTAAGAATATATACCTATCAAGTTATTATCTTCAAGATATAGATATTTCAAGGAAGTGAGATTTCCAATTTGTTTTGGTATACCACATGTAAGTTTGTTAGCATAAGAGAATAATTATTTGAGAACATAGAAATCAAAATGTGATTCTTCAAGGTGTTAAATTAATGTATGTGCCTGTCAAGTTGTTTTTACTAAGATCTAGATCTTCCAAGTGAATGAGGTTTCCAACTTTCATAATTAGTATGCCACCTGTAAGTTTCTGAATATTAATTCCTTATAAGTTATTTTTTCAAAATAGTTACTGAACTTGAATGAAACATGAAAAATATTATTAAGAGATTAATCATAATTTTCTACTTGAATTAATAAATCAATATTAAGTCTAATTAAAGCAATGTATATTAATGAGAGAATACCAATAGTCAAGCACTGTAATTTTTTCAAACAATACTTTTCAGATATATTAATTTTGAGTCAATATTCATTAATTAATAGAGAATCAACTACTTAGTACTTATTATCATATTTATATAGCAAATGATTAAACTTGAACGGAAACTTGAACGGAACTTGAAATATATTATTATGACATCGATTGCAATTTTATACTCAAATTAATTTAATATTAAACATCAGTGCTAATTGATCAATTTTTGGTTACAGAATATGCCCAATGGAGCTTAGCGTCATATATTTTCCAAACCAGCTAGAGATCCCAAATTCTGGAATATTTATTTCCTAATTGCTATTTCACATTTTCTAACATTAAAGGAATTTACTAAGATTTCAAAAATAAGTACTTTATTAAGATTTCAAAACCAAATAAAGAGTTGCTTATTTTTTCTGAAAGGGTTTATAAAATTCTAAACATCTTATTTTGAAATCTTACAAGCTTATTTTTAAAAAGTTCAATAAATATTTTACACATCTTATAAGTCCGTAAACATATTATAAAATATTTTGAAGAACTTATAATTAGCTCACCTAGACAAGCTAACACTCTGTTATGTTATAATAAAAGAGTGATTCTTCATGTTATAGTACTGCAAGTTTGTTATAAAAGAGTGATAATAAAAGAGTAACTATGTTATAATACCTACAAGTTTGTTATCATCAATAAGATGCCTAAAAAAGAATAATTGTTTGCATACCTAGAAATTAAAGATTGATTTTTCAAGCAGTTAAACATACCTATGAAGTTGTTCCTATAAAGACATAAGTATTTCAATTAAGTGAGCTTTCCAACTTGCTTTGGTATGACACCTGCTGGTAATTTGTTGCATACTATGTGATAATGCAATGATAAAAGAGGACAATTGTTTGAGGATATGAAAAATATGTGTATATCATGATCGGTTTATGCCCATTTTAAGGAAGTAATCTCAGAAGCATTGATGATAGAGCTTGGAAAAGCCTTGCTGAGTTTGTTATCACCATAAGAAACATGAAAGCCCCATATATAGTTGAAGAAACAGTACCAAAAAACTGATTTCATGAAAGATCTATAAATTGCAAGGCTGATATGTTGAAGATGGAAGACGGGATGGAGCTAGATAAGTCATTGTTGGATACAGACAAGTGCTCAAGGTAAGCCAGATTACCAAGCTCTTGTGTCAATTCACCAGTAGACATAATGTGAATTTCGAATTTTATTGTGCAACTATAGTTCTCTAAATATGGTACAAAAGTATCGAGTATTTCAGAATATTAAATGAAACTTTCCTACATGAGGGTTTTTTTTTCAAACAAATGATGCACAAGTTGTTAAGAATATATACCAGTCAAGTTATTATGTCTAAGATATAGATATTTCAAGGAAGCGAGGCTTTCGATTTGTTTCAATATGGCACATGTAAGTTAATTTGTTATCATAAGAGAATAATTGTTTGAAAACATGAAAATTAAAAAGCAAATTTTCAAGGCGTTGACTGTCAAATTAATGTAGGTACCTGTCAAGCTGTTATCATCGAGGTAGAGAGTTTCCAAGTCAATGAGGTTTCCAACTTCCTTTGGTATATAACCTATAAGTTTGTGAAGCTTCCTTACAAATTATTTTTCCAAAGTAGTTATCCAACTTGAACGAAACATAAAAACATTATTGCAAGATCAATCAATAATTTTCTACTAAAATTAATAAATTAATATCAAACATAATTAGTACTGATTGATAAATTTTCATTAGATATATCAATGAAACTAAGTAGGCATCTTATATTTTTTAAGATAGCTAGATATCTCAAATTCTAAAATAAATTAATTTCCTAATTAATGTATATTTTACATTTAGGACATAGATTTCTTTCAGAATAAAGTGATTCCGAAGAAATGACGTTTGAAAAAATAAAATCTTCACAAAAGATTAAGTCAAGCAAATGAAAGTTTAGATGATGAAAAGAAAGATCTCACTTATCCTTAGACAACAGTTAACACCTAAGTTCAGTTATCTAATGAAAAAAAGACATAAGAGTTTCCAAATACATGTTAAGTTGTTATTATATAATGTATAAAGTAACTTTTTTTGGTGGCCCTTTGGAAGAGTGGCATAAGTCTCGTACATACAATGTGAGGTCAGGGATTCAAACCTAATGAACTTCTGGCTAAGCAAGCATACATGATGTATATTACATTTGTCAAGCTAGAGTTATATTTTATATCATAACTTCAAACTCTTGGGGTGCCGAAATTTGAAGAGAATAATTGTTTGAGAGCCCAAAAATCAAAGAATATATAATGACCTTGTCATCTCACAAACAAATGATGTACAAGTTGTTAATAATATATATCTGTCAAGTAATCATGGTTAAGGTATAGATATTTCAAGGAAGTGAGGGTTCCAATTTGTTTTGGTGAAGCACATGTAAATTTGTTATCATAATAGAATAATTATTTGAGAATATAGAAATCAAGGAGTGATTTTTCGAGGTGTTAAATTAATGTATGTACTTGTTAAGTTGTTTTTGTAAAGGTCTAGGCCTTCCAAGTAAATAAGGAATCCAACTAGCTTCGGTATTTGACCTATAAGTTTGTTAAGCTTCTTGACAAACAAATGATGCACAAGTTGTTAAGAGTATATACCTGCAAAGTTATTACGCTCAAGAGATAGATATTTCATAGAAGCGAGGTATCCAAGTTGTTTTGGTATGACACCTATAAGTTAATTTGTTATCGTAAGAGAATAATTGTTTGACAACATGGAAATCAAAAAGTAATTTTTCTAGGTGTTAACTGTTAAATTAATGTAAGTACCTGTCAAGCTGTTTTGACCGAGGTAGAGTGTTTCCAAGTAAACAAGGTTTCCAACTTCCTTCGGTATATAACCTGTGAGTTTGTGAAACTTCCTTACAAATTGTTTTTCCAAAGTAGTCATCCAACTTGAATGAAACATGAAAAATATTGTTGCGAGATCAATTGCAATTTTCTACTGAAATTAATAAATTAATAGCAAACATAATTAGTACTAATCGATCAATTTTCAGTAGATATTTCAATGGAACTAAGCAAGCATCTTATATTTTTCAAGTTAGCTTGATATCTCAAATTCTGAAATATATTTATTTCCTAATTAATGTGTATTTTAAATGTAGGTCATAGATTTCTTTCAGAATAAAGTGATTTGGAAGAAGTTACGTTTAAAAAAAATAAAATCTTCACAAAAGATTAAGTCAAGCAAAAAAAAGTTTAGACGATGAAAAGAAAAATCTCACTTATCCTTAGACTACAGTAAATAGCTAAGTTCAGTTATGATATAAAAGTTTCCAAATATATTTTAAGTTGTTATTATATAATGTATAAAGTAACTTTTTTTAGTGGCCATTTGGATTAGTGGCATAAGTCTCATACATATAATTGAGGTCAAGGATTCAAACTTAATGAACTTCTGGCTAAGCAAGCATGCATGATGTATATTACATTTGTCAAGCTAGAGGTATATTTTATATCATATCTTCAAACTTTGAGGTTCTGAAATTTGAAGAGAATAATTGTTTGAGAGCCCAAAAATCAAAGAATATATAACAACCTTGTCATATCACAAACAAATGATGCAAAAGTTGTTAATACTATATATCTGTCAAGTAATCATGGTCAAGTTATAGATATTTCGAGGAAGTGAGGGTTCCAATTTGTTTTGGCGAAGCACATGTAAATTTGTTATCATAATAGAATAATTATTTGAGAATATAGAAATCATGGAGTGATTTTTCATGGTGTTAAATTAATGTATGTACTTGTCAAGCTGTTTCCGTAAAGGTCTAGGGCTTCCAAGTAAATGAGGATTCCAACTCACTTTGGTATGCGACCTATAAGTTTGTTAAACTTCCTTACAGACAAATGATGCATAAGTTGTCAAGAACATATACCTGTCAAGTTATTACGTCCAAGATAAAGATATTTCAAGGAAGTGAGGTTTCCAATTTGTTTTGGTATGGAACCTGTAAGTTAATTTGTTATCATAAGAAAATAATTGTTTGACAACATGGAAATCAAAAAGTAATTTTTGAGGTGTTAACTATTAAATTAATGTATGTACCTGTTAAGCTGTTTTCACTGAGATAGAGAGTTTCTAAGTAAATGAGGTTTCCAACTTCCTTTGGTATATAACCTGTAAGTTTGTGAAGCTTCCTTACAAATCATTTCTCCAAAGTAGTTATCCAACTTGAATGAAACATAAAAATATTATTGCGAGATCAATCACAATTTTCTACTAAAATTAATAAATTAATATCAAACATAATTAGTACTGGTGGATAAATTTTCATTAGATATATCAATGAAACAAAGTCGGCATCTTATATTTTTCAAGATAGCTAGATATCTCAAATTCTGAAATAAATTTATTTCCAAATTAATGTATATTTTACATTTAGGGCATAGATTTCTTTCAGAATAAAGTGATTTGGAAGAAGTGACGTTTAAAAAAATAAAATCTTCACAAAAGATTAAGTCAAGCAAATGAAAGTTTAGATGATGAAAAGAAAGATCTCACTTATCCTTAGACAACAGTTAACACCTAAATTCAGTTATCTAATTAAAAAAAGGTATAAGAGTTTCCAAATACATGTTAAGTTGTTATTATATAATGTATAAAGTAACATTTTTTAGTGGCCATTTGGATGAGTGGCATAAGTCTCGTACATACAATGTGAGATCAGGGATTCAAATGTCACGAACTCTTGGCAAAGCAAGCATGCATGATGTGTATTATATTTGCCAAGCCAGAGGTATATTTTATATCATATCTTCAAACTCTTGTGGTGCCGAAATTTGAAGAGGATAATTGTTTGAGAGCCCAAAAATCAAAGAATATATAATGATCTTGTCATCTCACAAACAAATGATGCACAAGTTGTTAATAATATATACCTGTCAAGTAATTATGGTCAAGGTATAGATATTTCAAGGAAGTGAGGGCTCCAATTTGTTTTGGTAAAGCACATGTAAATTTGTTAGCATAATAGAATAATTATTTGAGAATATAGAAATCAAGGAGTAGTGATTTTTCAAGGTGTTAAAGTAATGTATGTACTTGTCAAGCTATTTTCGTAAAGGTCTAGGCCTTCCAAGTAAATGAGGATTCCAACTCGCTTCGGTATGTGACCTATATGTTTGTGAAAGTTCCTTACAAACAAATGATGCAAAAGTTGTTAAGAACATATACTTGTCAAGTTATTACGTCCAAGATATAGATATTTCAAGGAAGTGAGGTTTCCAATTTGTTTCGGCATGGCACTTGTAAGTTAATTTGTAATCATAAGAGAATAATTGTTTGACAACATGGAAGTCAAAAAGTAATTTTTTGAGGTGTTAACTATTAAATTAATGTATGTACCTGTCAAGCTGTTTTCACCGAGATAGAGAGTTTCCAAGTAAATGAGGTTCCCAACTTCCTTTGGTATGTAACCTGTAAGTTTGTGAAGCTTCCTTACAAATTATTTTTCCAAAGTAGTTATGCAACTTGAATGAATCATGAAAAATATTATTGCGAGATCAATTGCAATTTTCTACTGAAATTAATAAATTAATGTCAAACATGATTAGTACTGATCAATCATTTTTCATTAGATAGATCAATGGAAATAAACAAGCATCTTATATTTTTCAAGTTACTAGATATCTAAAATTTTGAAATATATTTATTTCCTAATGAATGTATATTTTTCATTTAGGTCATAGATTTCTTTTAGAATAAAGTGATTTGGAAGAAGTTACGTTTTAAAAAATAAAATCTTCACAAAAGATTAAGTCAAGCAAATAAAAGTTTAGACGATGAAAAGAAAGACCTCACTTATCCTTAGGCTACAGTTAACACCTAAGTTCAGTTATGATATAAAAGTTTCCAAATACATTTTAAGTTGTTATTATATAATGTATAAAGTAACTATTTTTAGTGGCCATTTGGATTAGTGGCATAAATCTCATACATACAATGTGAGGTCAGGGATTCAAACCTAATGAACTTTTGGCTAAGCAAGCATGCATGATATATTATATGTGTCAAGCTATAGGTATATTTTATATCATATCTTCAAGCTCTTGGGGTACCGAAATTTGAAGAGAATAATTGTTTGAGAGCTCAAAAATCAAAGCATATATAATGACATTGTCATCTCGCAAACAAATGATGCACAAGTTGTTAATAATATATATCTGTCAAGTAATTATGGTCAAGGTATAGCTACTTGAAGGAAGTGAGGGTTCCAATTTGTTATGGAAAAGCACATGTAAGTTTGTTATGATAAGAGAAATTATTTAAGAGTATAGAAATCTAAGAGTGATTTTTCAATGTGTTAAATTATTGTATGCACTTGTTAAGCTATTTTTGTAAAGGTCTAGGCCTTCCAAGTAAATAAGGATTCCAACTTGCTTCGGTATGCGACCTATAAGTTTGTTTAGATTAAGTCAAGCAAATGAAAGTTTAGATGATCAAAAGAAAGATCTCACTTATCTTTAGACTACAGTTAACACCTAAGTTTAGTTATCTAATGAAAAAAAGATATAAGAGTTTCCAAATACATGTTAAGTTGTTATTATATAATGCATAAAGTAACTTTTTTTTAGTGGCCATTTCAATTAGTGGCATAAGTCTCATACATACAATGCGAGAGCCGGGATTCAAACCTAACAAACTTCTAGCTAAGCAAGTATGCATTATGTGTATTATACAATGTCAATAAAATGCATAGATGAGAATGATTGTCTGTAAACATGGAAATCGATAGTGATTTTCAAGCGATCTGTAAATTGTTCTTTCGAATATCTACATAGTTCAAATAATGACATTTCAAAATGGAACATAGAGGTTTGTTATTATGTAACAACACAATACAAAAAAAAGAAAAATTCTTTGAGAATATTAAAAATGTGTACATGAGTAGCATTTTGCAAGATGAAACTTTTCCCAAATGAGAGTTTTATTAGGTAAAGAGCTTAATTTATGGAATACCAAGCAAAGTGAGATAATTTTCAAATAGTACTATTATTAAATTATACAAATAAGTTTAAAAATATCATACCTGTGAACTCGTTTGAAAATAGAGATAACAACTTAAGCATGCTCAAACTCCCAATTTCGTGTGGTATGTTGCCATTAAAACGATTATTGGTTAAGCGAAAGTCCTCAAGTTCCCTGCACTTGTATATATTTGGTGGAATTTGCCTATAAAGCTGATTGGATGAGAGAAAGAGTAATTTAAGCTTTGGCATATTGTTGTTGCATATATAATCTGGAAGTCCACTTGATAGATTATTAAATCTAAGAATAATTGCTCTGATGGAAGATATATTGAAAATACCATATGGTATGGGGCCTATTAATGTGTTATGCTCCAAATTTATAACTTCCAAGAAAGATAAGTTGACTATCTTATGCGGAATATTCCCACTAAGAAAATTGTATCCTATATCCAAACTTTGTAGTTTTGAAGTATTGGATAAAGCTATAGGGATATTGCCCGAAAAGGAGTTGTTATTTAGATGTATATGATGAAGTTCATGCAAAGATCCAAGCCATGATGGTATTTCTCCACTTAAGAAGTTAACCCCCATGTAAATCTCTTTTAAACGGTGCAAGTTGGACAACTCATTTGGTATAGAGCCTGTGAAATTGTTGAAGCTTATATCTAAAGATCGAAGAAATGTTAAATTCCCAAGATGCGGAACAATAGTTCCTCCAAACTCGAAATGAGAAAAATTTAAAGCTATAACTCTGTGGTGTTTGATGCCACAAAAGACGCCAATCCAGTAACAAATGGATGTGTTACTGGACCAACTCTCTATCAAAATGCCATATGGATCCGATGTGATAGTGTTTTTAAAGGCAAGTAATGCATGTTGATCTGTGGTAAAATTGAAAAATGTTGTGGCTAAACAGAGTGTAATGCTATTTAATAACAATAGTGCAAGAGCAAAGAGGAAACAAAAATTCCCCATTCAATAGGTAATTTTTTTTTTAATCAAATTTGTGTAGGCACTAAGTAAGGTACATTAATGCATCCTCTAGTGTGTCTGCATATATATATAAAGAAACCTCAAGTGAAGATACTTATCTCCAACATATTGAAAGTCTTTGCCTATTGTGTGGCTGTAGATTTCAGTGGACTTTTCTATTCATGAGCCTTATGACTCTGTATGGGTCCTTATATAGAAAGTGCAATATTTATGAGAAGAAGAAAATCATCCCAAAGAAAATTAAATTTTCTGATTAATTCTCCAAAATTGATTGATCATTCTTATAGACCATTGATTTGATTGGTTAACTTAAGAAAGACTTTATTAATAAAAATATATCATTTTAAAACTAATCTATTTTACAAAAATGAATTCAAGTGGTAGGAAACGAAAAACTAAAGTCTTTAATGATTCCATAAGATGTGAGGGCTTGTGGAAGGTTATATTGATATTTCTTGCTGTCCATATCAGCTATACATATACACACATATATATAATATAGTAATATGCATATAAATCATCTTTTAAGTATATATATATATATAAGAAAATAATATTTATAAAAATTAACAACTTAAATCAAACAGAAATAAAATCAAACAGGTTCTTTGTGAACAAGAAGGAAACACATGCACAGATTGTGGATAACTTGTAAGTGGATTGGCTTCACATATGTTATCTTAACCAAGTTGTTTCTAGTATTTTGTTAATTTATTATCTAGCAAGAAATAAATTTAGTAATCTAATAATTATTTCAAACTAATTAATTATATTTTATAAATTTATTTTCAAGTATTTTTACTATATCATAATAATTAAGTTTTGAAAATTTAATAGACATAAGAATTTTGTATAACTAATTAGTTGCCAATATTGAAAATTAAATACAAAAACTGTAACGAGTTGTTATTTTTCATATATAGTAATGTATGCTTAGTAATAATAAAAAATTTCAAAATAACTTGGTAATTAATTATATATTTGTGTTGTCTGTGACAATTTATATTGAATTCTTATCACTATTAAATTTGACAAAATTAATATTCTTACAAAATGAAAATCATTACCAGTTATATATATCTATGTATATGCTGATTACTAATGGCAACTTTATTAATGTTACTAGTTAATGTTTTATCAGAGTGAATAGAAAAATCTTTAACTTTAATTTAGTATTTACTCCGCACATATAAATTGATGCAATGATATTTTCTAATTTGAAAATAGTCAATTTGTGTGTTTATAAGATAGGCATATCAAAATCGTTGGATAATTATGTTATGGACTATATTGATATATATATATATAACTCCAACCTCTAAGAGAAAAGGACCATATCGTTGGAAGTTTCTTTATGAGCAGACAAGAAGACTAAGACCTCAAAGTCAGTCAATATTGTCTTTTGTCTGCTTCAATTCCTTGATATCAGCCAAGATTATATTATTGGATGGCCACACCACTCCAAACTGACACACAATGAGATAAATTATAATGCCGTTGTGTGTGGGGAATTTGTTACAAGACAATTCGACCAAAATAAATAACTTAAGTATTATTCAATTTCTACTCATATATATTTATATATATATATATATATATAAGCCATGTATTAATGTGCTCCTGTGATAATTCTAGGAATAATAATAATAATAATAATAATAATAATAATAATAATAATGTTGTTTAATGACAACAGCAGGAGAGGGTAAAAAAAGAAAAACAAGAATTCTCTATTCAATTGGTTTACCTGAATTTTGTGTGGTTCATAATTAGTTGGGTATATTAAGTAATGATAATTTAAATGAAGATATTTAGCAACACAGATGAAAAGTCTGTGACTATAACCAATTCCACAGTCATAAAATCATTTATAAACCATAATACACTTACGTACTTGCGTCCAAAATGTTTCTCTCATCCAAGAAAATGATTTATTAATTGAGTTTTCGAGTATATTCCAAATGCAATTGGAAAAAATTTAGTGAACTGGAAATGAAAGAACTCCCATCCACAGGTTGTGGAATAGAATTGATGAATAATATTGGTGACTTTCTATGAAAAATCCACCTCATCATTCTTCTAAGCAAATGAGTTCAGCAGAGTTAATTGCCATTTCCAAAGCGCCTCAGCTATATAGGATGATGTCTTTACAGATGATTCAAGAAAATGTCTCATTCCTTCTGATTAATATTCCTATTCTGCAACATTATTATTAATTCCTCCTGCTTTTGCACTAGTTTGATGAGCTACTGTCTGGTTGGGGCACATGTTATAGAATCACAGGAGCTCTTTCTTGGAGTATTCATGGTTGATATTATGTATAATCTATATGTATTAAAAAAGTTCAAGTAAATTGTGATTAATTGATTCTTTGAATGAATTATTTCGACACTCATTCACTTTCGATAATCATGATAGATGTATTTTGTAGGGGCATTTGTAAATATAAAAAAATTTGCAGCATAATTCATCAATTTTTATTTATATTTTGAAATTTCATAAATTAAATTCTAAGATTATATAAAATAATCACTTGATGGATAAATCAAATATTATCACATCTGAAATGAAGACATGTGAGATAATTCAAATCATATTTTGCTATTAAGTAAACAAATAGTGATGCTTTGATAATCTGATTCATATCTTGTGATTAAGGAAATAGATAACAATCAAATCAGTGATGACCAATCAAATTGTGGAAGTTGCAAAATTCTATTAACCAAATCCAAGGAAATTCATGGCATTCAAGATATACAAGAAGGCATCAGTCGCAAAGTTCATTACACTGGGACATTTGAATCGAGATTATGGTATGAGGCCATTAAATTGACGCTATTCTTTCAATCAAATTTAAGGAGATCAACGGCATTCAAGGCGTACAACATAGAATTCATTGCAGAACTCACCAAATTACAACATTTACTTTGAGATTATGATGCGAAAATTTTGAATTAATGTTAAAAGAACAAAGTTAGCTTCATAGGAGATAAAAGTGCTAAACTTCGCTTCAAAATAACAAAGTTCAAATTATTGTTTTTGAAGAGGAGAGTCCAAGGATTAAATTAGAGACAGTACCAATAATTTAATTTCAATAAATTTTAAATTGTACAACATTTCTATCATGTAATTTTTATTTTCTGGACAAAAATTAATTATGTTATAGTTAGTATGCACTATTTAGTTTCTTGAGTAACCAGACTGTGAGACTAAGACCTCAAAGTCGATGTCTTCTGTCTTCTTTAATTCCCTGACATCAACCGACTTATTGGAGGGTGGCACAACTCCAAACTACAAATAATAAGACTTATAATGCCGCTGTGAGGGGAAATTTGTTTGAAGAATATTCGACCAAAATAAATAATTTAGATTATTGTGGTTCTATGACAACTCTAAGATTATTATTATTATTATTATTATTATTATTATTATTTCAATAAGCAAAATCTAATGCTGTTTAATAACAATAGTGGGAGATTGCGAAAAAAAAAAGTAAATAAATAAATAAAATAAAAATTCTCCGAATGGGTATAACGATACTTTAAATGAATATATTCAACCCCAGCACATGGAAAGTATATGTGACTATTACGTGTTCTGCATGTTAATAAACCAACCCCGCAATTATAGAATTATTTGAGAACCACATACACATACATCCAATATGTTTCTCTCATCCAAAAAAATATCTGATTAATTGAGTTTTCGAATATTCAAAATATAATTACAAAAAAAAAAAAAAAACAATGAACTAGAAAAATGCCCATCCATAGGGTGTGGAATAGAATTAATGATTAGCGACCTTCTATGAATCCTTGGAATTGATAATATTGAAATTTACTACAGATAATATAAGTTTATTCATAAGAATTTTTATTTAATGTTCAATAAAAATGATTTTCGTAGTTTAATACAGGCATAAGAGTTGTGTATAAATTAAAGTGTCAAAATTGAAAATTAGTCATGAGAATTCCATATAAGTAGTTGTTAACAATTGATGATGCATGTAGAGTAACAATTCATTGACAATAAGAGTCACCACAATGACTCAATCACTATGTATGTATGTGTGTGTCATCATATATATATATATATATATATATATATTTATTATCAATTGTCAATAATGACAATTTTTTTTGTAACGCAATTTTTGTATTATAAAATTTATAAAAATAGTTGTTGCAAAGTGGACATCATTATTATTTAATGCACATCATCAAGACAACTTTATTTGTTAAATCACTTAATATATTTTTTGTCGTATTGTTTATAGAAAAATGTTAAACTTCACTTTAGCATTTTACTCTATATATATAATTTATGCGGCAATGGTGTTTATGCTGCACGCTTTACTACGTATGAGCGATTCATTATCCTATATTTTCCAATTTTCCTAGACAAATGACTGGACTGTTGTCTTCATCAAGTTTTACTTTTTACTTTGAAGTTTAGGTGGAAGCTATTCAGATCAATTAATTCCTTTGGTATATGCATTAATTGGGATTACCTTTTCTTTTAGATGAATTGAAACAACTTCATGTGGAAACAATACAAATTTATACATGGTTGGAAATATCTTTTAGAAAATGACTCCATGGTTGGAAATTTCTTGCGTAACCGGCCCAGAAAACTAAGACCTCAAAGTCAGTCAATGTCTTTTGTCTTCTTGATTTCTTTGTAGGCCTGTCAATGAGTATTTATCCTACCTAAGTCCATTGACAATAGTACAATACCTATACTTATATTCATACCCAATAAATAAATATGAGACTCGGACCTTATCCAGACCTGTTAAGAAAAATGGAATGGGTAAAGGTAGGGTCTATACCCCATAAAATACCC
Organism: Jacaranda mimosifolia; assembly: GCA_018894105.1. Classification (NCBI taxonomy): domain Eukaryota; kingdom Viridiplantae; phylum Streptophyta; class Magnoliopsida; order Lamiales; family Bignoniaceae; genus Jacaranda; species Jacaranda mimosifolia. Next base: position 31,317,053 of record CM032126.1, read on the forward strand.
AAATATCTAATATCAAATACCCATATTCCAACTCCCTCCTTCCCAATCGTAATCTTTTTTACCTATAAAACTTTATTTAGTTACTATTGTCGTCAAGCCTAAACTCAAAAATATATTAAAATTAATTGAATGGGTGCAATTATGTTTATATTGAAAACTTACGCACATATATCCTATACCTCGAAATTACTCATTATCCAAATACTCAAATTTAGTTAGTTAATCCAAAATACTTATATCATAATTAAATTTATACTAATAAGTATGGCATATTTGAAGTGTATACTTAAATTTTAAAATATATAAAATAAAAAATTAAAGTATTTTGAATTATTTATTTTCAGTAGCTTTGGACAGTTGAGAAAGAAAGAATATATATATAAAGGGTGTTCACATAACTATAAAAAAATTCAAGAATACAAATATATTTAAGAGTACGAGTGAGAAGGCTCTGCATATATTAAAGCTGAAATTGCATTTATTATCCGTGTGTCCATATTATTTTGTTTATATTTTGAAAGTAAAATATTATCTTTTAAAATATAAAAAATTCTAGTGCATTGTTTGAAATTTTTTATTTTTCAAAAATATTTTTTAAAATTATATTTTATTAAACATGTTCTCTTCGAAAAAAATGTGAACTTATTTAAGAATTATTTGAAGGCATCCATGCCTTTTCCTTTTTTTTTTTTATATTTAAAAATATTTACTAAATGTAATAGCATAAAAATTTTCTACTATTTACATATATTTGATTGATTATATTACATGAAATAACAATATTTCAAAAAAATGAAAAGAATAAAGTTAAAGAAAGAAAATATAATATCTTAGAGGAAAAATAGAGAGAAAAAAGAAACATAATATGTGGAAGAGAGAGAAAAATGATATATACTCTTGTGGTTCTTATTTGTTTGACATACCAAAAATTAAACATATAAGTTAACTAAATTAAATTAAACAACTAAAATTAAATATATACTTTTTTTAATTTAAAAAATCGAGTCAACTTTTTTAGAATATGCCCAAAAAAATTAGTCAATATTAATAAATTACTCAAACATTCAAATATTAAGTAAATTTAGCAATTTGACTGACAGTAAGAAAATTTGGGAAAGATGAAAAACTTAGTCAGATTAAAACACAATTCAAAAATTGAGTCTAATTAACTAGACCCAACGGGTCTTGGGTTTGATATGGTAGGATCTAGTTTAAGGTCTATTATTTGGGTATTTTAAGGTATGAGTCTAATTGTGTCTATAGATTGAGTAGGGTAGAGTAAATATAGGGTCTAGTTATTTGGATATACAAGGGTATGGATTTAGGTAGGGCATTGATAGGCCTATTTTCTTGATATCAGCCAAAATTATCGGAGGGTGAAACCACTCCAAACTAGCACATAATGAGATAAATTATAATGCCCTTGTGTGTGGGAAATTTGTTACCAGACAATTCGACCAAAACAAATAATTTAAATATTATTCTATTTCTATTCATATGTATAATATAAGCCATGTATTACTTTGCTTATGTGATAATAATAATAATAATAATAATAATAATAATAATAATAATAATAATAATAAGAAGAAGAAGAAGAAGAAGAAGAACTCTTATTATTAAATAAGAATTCTCCATTCAATTGGTTTACCTGAAATTTGTATAGTTAATAAGTTGGATATATTAATTAATGCATGCCCATTGTTTAATGCACATCATCAAGACAACTTTATTTGTTAAATCACTTAATATATTTTTTCTTATATTGTGAATAGAAAAACGTTAGCTTCATTTTAGTATTTTACTCTGCATATATAATTAATTATGGGGCAATGATATTTATGCTGCATGCATTACCACGAGCAATTCATTATCCTATATTTTCCAATTCTGGTATAATATTGCCAAACCTAGATGTGCATGCATATTGATGTCTTATGATATTGTTGAGTGATCATTGCCCTGATAATATAATTTCGTAGAATAGTAGATTGCATAGCTCAATTAATTCTTGTATGTCCAAGCTTCAATAATACTTAATTGAATTCAAGATTTTTTTCGAGTTGCTTTGATAATTTTTATCGACCCGAATAGTATTAGTACTTTTAGTTGATGTTTTCGAGTTTAAAATCAAGTTCTTGAATTTTGCCAATGATTGGATACATTTGCATATATAGTAGTGGCAGATATTAGATATTTGCATTATTTTGTTTTTCATAGAATTGCCACAATGTATAGAATCATTTTAATCTAGTAGTTATATACAATTTGCAGCTACTGTCATTAAAGAACTATAACTGCATTGCCTTGGCAATTCTTGTTATATTCTCTCTTATAATAAATTTGATTGGATTCTACATTTATAGTCCATTTTGTTTTACTTTCACCTCCTCATTCTGCATGCTTGATTTGCGAGAGCGTTATCATTGGCGCTATGCTATAGTAGTAAAGCCAAATGTTTGTTTTTATTTGTTGGATTAGTCGAATAGATGAGGTCATAAGCTTAATTTGGTTGTACTTCTCATGGGTAAATTGCATTTTTAGTCCCACAACTTAGGCTATTTTCGATTTTGGTCCCATTCTTTTGTACTTTCTCACATTGCATCCCATAAGTCCAGTTTTTTCTCAATTTAAATCCTGAAAGGGGGTTCCGTCCAATAATTAACGGAGAAGTCACGTGCCACTCACGTGGCCATTAAAATTGTTGCTTTCTTGGTCCCATAAGTTAGGCCCGTTTTCATTTTTGGTCCCAACGATAGCTTCAATAAATTTTTTGCAGAAGAAGAATGAAAAATAGCTGCAAGTGAAGGTGCCATTTATTTTTGTGGCACATCGTCTTCATTGAAAACCTCATGGACAAATGAAAATCCAAATAGGAAGTTTCATGGTTGTACTTCCATGAATAATAGACGTGGTTTCTTTGTTTGGAAAGACCCTCAAATGTGTGAAAGAACAAGACAAATGATACTTGGGTTATAGGATGTTGAATGTAACGAAGAAAAGTTGTTAAAACTTCAAAAAAAATTATTGGAGCTATCGTTGGGACCAAAAATGCAAACGAGCATAACTTATGGGACCAAAAAAGCAACAATTTTAACGGCCACGTGAGTGACACATGACTTCTCGTTTAATTATTGGACGGAACCCCCTTTCAGGACTTAAATTGAGAAAAAAATGAACTTATGGGATACAATATGAGAAAGTGCAAAAGAATGGGACCAAAATCGAAAACGGCCTAAGTTGTGGGACCAAAAATGCAATTTACCCTACTTCTCATTATGGCAAAGGAGACTGAAATCACTTGCTTGGGAATTTGCTTGATCAGTAATTGAAAGTGTCAAATTTCTGAACTCTTTCCTTGCAGAGGATAAGTTGGTGAAATAATGCGACATAATTAACTTCTTAACTCCTAACTTTTTCCCCATCATTTTGTGCTGCAGATAACTTGGGATGAACCCAAAATTTTGCTGAACTTGAACAGGGTGAGCCCTTGGCAAGTCTAGCATGTTCTGCCAGCATTAGAGCTTCATCCTGCAATTCCTGCTCCTCACAAGAAGTTCAAAGCTCTGCAACAGCCAGGGCTGCTAACTCTTGGAGAACCACAATTTTGTTTCCCTATGACAGAAATAACTCGCTCAATGGCAGGTTATATGAATTTCTCCAGTGCTCAATAGTTTCCCTTTTCCAGCCAATATACAGGGGGCCAGGTAAGATCCTACCTGTATATCCCATTTATCCAACTCCCACATTGATATTTCCCACCAAACTTTCACGGAACTCCTCAAGAATAACATGGAACATGGACTCTCAACTGTGCTAAATATTGGGATTCCAAATTCAGACAAATCATCATCTGGGGGTCCGAGCGGTGTCCATTTAGTCCGCCAGTAGGGACTTAGTTCTTCAACCAAAAATGGTGCTAATTTGTTTCAGTTGTTTGAAAAGATCATTCAGATTCCCGAGCCTATTGAATTAGGTGGTTTGAATAATAATAATAATAATAATGTTAGCAGTACAGATGGTGAAAGAAAGGGCATGTACATGGAGGCCAATGTTTCACATATTTGATAAAATTTGAGAGAAAATGGGCCCATTTTGTTAGGGTCCACTACAGGGGGCCAGGTAATATCCTACCTGTATAAGGTATAAAATAAATAAAAATTAACAATGATATTGCCAATTGAAAAATAGATGAGATACATTGCTCCTTTGCATTGAAATATTGATCTTCTCTCGCCAGCAAACTAGGGTCCACTACTTCAATTACTACATTTTCTTGTAATACTTCACTCATCCAGTCTTTCAAGCTTATTTCTTCACTAAACATATCATCTTTCGGCTTTTTCCTTGTAAATATCTCTAGCAAAATTATGCCATGACTGTAGACTTCCCCATTTGTTGACTCTTTCCTTTTCGATCCATATTCTAATTCATGTGTAATAGATATTCATCATCAGAGGCTTCAATTCTTGAGAACTAGATAAATTGATAAAGGAAACATATATAGAATAGAAATTAACATATTGAAAGAAACTATTGAACATCATCTGGTGCTGCATAACCAATCATCCCCAAGGTTTTGGTTCGAACCACAACCTCCCCTTGATTAAAGAGCTTGGAAATATCAAAATCGCCAACATACGCAACCATGTCTTCATCAAGCAACACATTGCTTGGCTTTATATCACAATGGACAGTGGGGAATGTATGGCTATGATGAAGATATTCCAAGGCCAATGCAACATCTATTGCTATTTTTAGTCTTTTCATCACATTTAAACAATAGTTGTCATAATATAACCATTTCTCCATGCTCATATTTGGCACATATGGAAGAATGAGGCTTTGAATTCTATGTTACTACAACAACCAATTATTCAAACTAAGTTCCTATGCTAAATGGTGATTATTATTTAACTTTCAGTGTTAAAGCTTTTGGCAACTTCTTCCAACTGCAAGTTGAAGACTTTTATTGCAATATTTAATTCGTTTGAAAGTGTCCCTTTGAATACTGAACCAAAGCTTCCTTTTCCAAGTAGGTTTGTTTCACTAAAGTCGCTTGTTCCTCGTATAAGTTCTCTATGTGAAACTCTTCTCCAAGTAATACCTAGTGAAATATCAACTGGGGGTGGGGGTGGTACTTTGCTCTATTTTCATCTCTTTATGAGCATAAGTATGACTATCACTAGAATGATAGTTGAAATAATAGGGGCAAAATGTACTTTATTAACAAAACAACATTCTTTGGTCTTGGTTTTGTAAGATTCCTGGGGCAAGGATGAAGTTGAAATCTTGTTGCACCACAGAGAGCAAAGTTGTGAACAAAAGATTGGGTAGTGAATTTAACAAAAGGTCCCTCTATAGGAATCTCTCCTTCTAGTTTGTTGTAAGACACATTAAAATATCGAAAATAGCGGAGATTCTCTAAAGACTTTGGGATCACTCTAGAAAGAATGTTATTAGATAGATCCAATGTTTTCAAGTTTACAATATTTCCCAAGGATTGAGGAATAGAACCTTCAAATTTATTATGTGCCAAAGATAAAAAGTCTATTGATTGGAAGCTGCCAATTGAGCTTGGAATATCACCTAAAAATTGATTGAATGATAGGTCGAACTGGTTGATTGCCTCCAAACTTCCAATGTCCGGTGAAAGTCAACCGCTTAAATGGTTTGAGGACAAGCTTAGGACCACAAGGTCCCTAAGATTCCATAAGTTGGAAGGTATGGTGGATTTCAACTTATTTGAGTCTAAGTTGAGAGAGGCACTAGGGTATTGGACTTGTGAGCAAATTGAGACCCATGGATAAGTGCCTTAAATTGCTCGATCGACTCAGGAGGATATACAATTTAAATTGATTGCTGTCAAGAAATACTATCTGGAGATGTTTTAATTTCCCAAGTGCTGTTGGGATGAAGCCTATCTACTCATTTTCTTCAAGATGTATGCCTAGCAAACCGCTCAGTTTCCAATCTCAAAAGGAATCATACCCTTTATATTGCATTGATTTGCTCACAAGGTCTCAAGAGAGGTGGATAAATTCCTAATTGAAGTTGGGAGATACCTCTCAGAGGATTTTCTGATATTACCAATAATTTCAAATATTGGCAATTGGATAATGAAGAAAGAAATGTCAAATCTCCTGTCAAATTATTTCCCCCAAACCTAAGCATTTGTAAGAGTCTTAAATTACCAAAAGTTGGGTACAGAGCTACTGAATGAGTTGTCGCTCATGTCCAAGATAATAAGCTTAGAAGCATTTGTGATGCAACTTGAAATTGGACCGCTGAATCTGTTATCACCCAAAATAAGCTTTTCCAAATTGAAAAGTGAATTAATTCCCACAATTGAAGGAAGACTGCCTGAAAAGTTGTTGAAGGAAAATGAAAGTATCTTCAAGGTCGATATGTTGAAAATAGAAGATGGGATTGCACTAGATAAGGAATTGGATTCCACATTGAAATCCTCGAGGTAAGCTAGGTTGGCAAGCTCATGTGGTAATTCACCTACAACAAACATATATACAGAAGCATTGCGAATTAATTTTGGATTTTATTCTATAAAGTACAATTCTCTAATTATAATGATATGAAAAGTCTCAATTTCAGAATTTTATTAAGTCTAATCAAAGCGATATATATATATATATATTAATGAGAGAACACCAATAAGCAAGCACTATAATGTAATTTTTCAAAAAATATCTTTCTTTCCAGATATATTAATTATTGAGATTATCAATTCATTAATAGAGAATTAACTATTTATAATATACTTATTGTTATCATATATGTATGTATATATATAGCACAACAGGATTAAACTTGAATGGAACAACAAAAATATTAGGGAAAACAATTAAAAACTCCTTAAAATAAATTTGTAACAAATGATGATTTTAACTTTAATAAATTAATTTCTTTTATGAATATATTTCTTGAATTTTAAAAATATATATTATGATAATGCAATGCACAAAAGAGAATAGTTGTTTGAGAGTATGAAAAATAATGTGTATATATCATGAATTGATTTCTATTTCTAAGATAGTATATAAGCTCAGAAGCATTCATGATGGAGTTAGAGCAAACAAAGCCCTTTCAGATTTGAAAAGTGAAAGCCCCCCCCACATATATATATATATATATATGTAGTTGAAGGAACGGTACCAAAAAACTGATTATTTGAAAGAGCTATATTCTTCAAAGTTGATATGTTGAAGATGGAAGATGGGATGGAGCCAGATAAGCCATTGTTATGTACATAGAATTCCTCGAGGTAAGCAAGATTACCAAGCTCTTGTGGCAATTTACCTACAAAGATAATGTGAATTTTTGAATTTTATTGTGCAAACAATTCTTTAATTATGTATGATATAAAAGTATCAAATATTTCAAAATATTAAATAAAATGAAACTTTCCAACATGAGGGTTTTATTAAATAAAGATCTTAACTTAGTGATCACCTAGCTAAAGTAAGATAATTTTCAAATAGTGCATATATAATCTAGGAGCCCATCTAATAGGTTATTATACATGAGATTAATTGCTCTGATGGAAGACACATTGAAAATACCATATGGTATGGGGCCTGCTAACGCATTATGCTCTAAATTTATAGTTTCTAAAAAAGATAAGTTGCCCATTTCCTGTGGAAAATTCCCACTAAGAAAATTGTACCCTATATCTAAAGTTTGTAGTTTTGAAGCATTGAATAAAGATAGAGGGATGTTGCTTGAGAAGGAGTTGTTATTCAGATGTATATGTTGAATTTCATGCAAGTTTCCTGACAATGACGATATTTCTCCCGTTAAGAAGTTAACCCACATGAAAATCTCTTTCAAACGGTGCAAATTGGATAACTTATTTGGTATGGAGCCTGTGAAATTATTGAAACCTATGTCTAAAGATTGAAGAAATGTCAAATTTCCAAAATATGGAACAATAGTTCCTCGAAGCTTGAAATGAGAAAAATTTAATGTTGTAATCTTATGGTGTTTGATGCCGCAAGAGATGCCAATCCAGGAACAAATGGATGTGTCGTTGGACCAACTCTCCCGTCAAATTGCTGTGTGGATCTACGGTGATAGTATTTTTAAAAGCAAGTAATGTATGTTGATCTGTGGTAAAATTGAAAAATTTTGTAGCTAAACAGAGTGTAATGCTATTTAATAACAATAGTGTAAGAGCAAAGAAAAACAAAAATTCCCCATTCAATAGGTATTTTTTTATCGAATTTGTGTAGCTACTAAGTGAGGTACATTAATGCATGCTTGAGTGGATATATATAAAGAAATCTCAAGTGAAGATAACTTATCTCCAGCGCATTGAAAGTCTATGTCTATTGATTGGTTGTAGGGCAAAAAAGACCAACTTGAGCAACACGCTACAATAGAGAAATTCCACTGAGGATATTTGATAGATTTAAGTGGACTTTCGTATTCATGAGCCTTCATGACTCTGCATGGGTCTTAATAAAAAATAAATTTTTTTATTAACTCTCTAAAATTGATTGATCATTCTTATAAGCCATTAATTTGATTGGTTAACTTAAGAAAATTTTTATTAATAAAAGTATATTATTTAAAAAGCAATCTACTTTGCAAAAATGAATCCAGGTAGCTAGGAAATGAAAAACTAAAATCTTGTATGTGCTGAGGGTTTGCCTGAAGGTTGATATTAATTTCTTGTCTGTCTATATCAACTTTCTATACTATTATATGTAGCACAGTTTTGTGTTTATCTAATTGCATAATTTTGGCCAATACCAAACTCTTATAATTTTATTTTTTTTTAATTCAATTAAAAAAATTCTCATTGGTTGTTTATTTATTTTTTTTAATTTTATTTTAGCATCATTAATTAGGGCTGTAAACAAATATTAAATGGACCAGATACACTGTATCCGTATCCGTATCCGTATCCGTATCCATTTAAGTTTTATAATATTCATATCCGTATCCGTGTTTGATGGATATAATTAGGTAACTTATTCCTATAAATAGCAATATCTTCCATAATTAGCCTCTGCTTGTTCTATCGGGAGGGCAATACCATATTCACTTGAAACTGGAGATGAAACTAAATTTCTTATAATTGCAAAGAGTGAATGGATTGAGGTATATAAAGGAATATACATTTTTTGTGTTTCATCATAGTTCTTTCCAATTATTGTTATGTAAATCTATAGACTTTAGGCTGCTCAAATTTCTAATAGTTTAGCTAGAATAGAGCCTTTAATGTTGCATCCAAAAACTATGAAAATCTGAAGGGGAAGTTGATAAATTCCCATCCATCTAGGCCTAAAACACAATTCCATTGCTAGTGTGTTGACATCATGCAACAGTCATTTGTGGTGATTCATTTATCATATCCAGATGCATTTAAGTTCATGATATATGTTAAGTATATTAAATATGATATATAGACATTTTGTGTAAATAATGGAAGGGAAAATGCCAGGTTTAGATGACATTTTGAACAAGAATAGAAGATCAACCATAACACATATTATTTTGCTAAAAATTATATATCATATTCATAGACCTAAAACATAGCAACTTGAAGCTCAATTTAGCAGTCTCATTCTTTTTTTCAAAATCCATTCAATAACACTTTTGATATTAATAATGATTATCTCTAGCAGTGGAAATTGCATTTATTTGATATCATCTATAAGATTAATTTCTCTAATGGAAGACAAATTGAAAATTTCATATGGAATGTTTCCATGGAGAAAATTGTAACTCATATCTAGATAGAATCTGTAGATTTGAATTGTTGAATAAAGTTAGTGAAATGCTACCAAAAGAAAGAGTTGTTATTCAGATGCATTTTTTGATGTTTAGGTAATGTTCCTAGCCATGATGATATTTCTCCAATGAAGGAGTTAAATCCCATGTTTATCTCTTTTAAGCAACGCAAATGAGACAGATGATGGAGTATAAAGCCAATAAATTTATTGAAACTAATATCTAAATATCTAAGGAATGTTAAATTTCCAAGATCTGGAGGAATATTTCCCCCAAGGTTGAAAATAGAAACATTTAGGGTTGTGACCTTCCACAAGAGACACCAACCCAGTGGCAAATGGATGGATTACTGGATCAATTTGTGGTCAAGATACCATAAGGGTCTTGAGAGATGGTATTTTTGAAGACAAGTAGTGCATATTGATCTGTGATAGAATTAAAAAAATGCACTGGCCAAGCAAAGTGTAAGTTATTCAATAACAAGAGTAGAAGAAGAAACGAAAAACAAGAATTCTCCATTCATATGGTATTTTTATTTGAAATTTGTGAAGTTACTAACACAAATACATTAATGTGTGCTCTAGTGCGCAAATATATATATATATATATATGTATGTGTGTGTGTGTGTGTTTAACTTAAAAAGGCCAGTTCCACATTTTGGACTAACAAAACAGATGAATAGAAATTCCATAAATCTTTCATTGAGTGGATTGTTAATAAATTAGCACTTCTGTTTGTTTTCTAGTCTTTTCTTGGTTGAATTTTCCACCAAAAGGCAAAGCACTTTGTTTTTCTAGATGGGAATAATCAAGTTTTCCAACTTAGCTCTAACCTTAGAAGCCAATTCTTTTCCTGGAATTGAGCATGACTAAGAGCACAAAGGAGTGCAAGTGTATGTTCATGGAAACAAATTGCCTAAACAATATTTATAACTTCCATTAATATTACCAAAAAGGGCTAAATTACAAAATTGGTCTCGTAACTATACATCACTGGCAAATTTCGACTTTATCTTTTTGGGCCACAAGATTGGTACACTAACTCCTAAAATTTGGCAATTTGAGGACTAATTCAATCCAAAGTCATTTGCAATAGGCCCCCGATCCTACGTGGCTAATGATGTGGCACCACGTCACATCCTCTCTCCTATGTGGCATGTGATGTGGCAACCCCTTCTTGCCATATATTACACTAGACAAAAAATAAAGGAAAATTTGCACAATAAATCAAAAAATAAGTACATAAAAATTGAAAAAAGCAAAAAGATAAAAAAAATAGATAAATCTTGAAAAATATTTATATACATATGTATATTCACATATATAAACACACACACACACACACACACATATCCCACTTGCGAAATTATTGAATTAAATGAATTAAGTCCTAAAAAAAATTTAAGACTTACACATTAGTATGACTATGATTGAAGCCTTGAATTCTATCATGGAAAGAACTCATACTAGAATCAAAGAATCTAATGGAGGGTGCAATATTCAAAGCCTTAGCCTCATGGGGTTCTTCTAAAGAAAGATTTGAATTTTGAGATATTTCTTCTTCATCCACAACTCCATCTAGGTTGCCATTTTCTTCTTCATATTTGTTTCTATTTTTTGAACTATTATTTTTCCTGAGCCTACATATGACCCAATCCAACTGCAGAAATAAAAATATATCATTATAAATACTTAATTCACTTAAAAAAATGTTATAGTAGTGACAAAATAATAAAAATATAAAAATTGTTACTAATGATATGTATTAAGTGACAACATATAACTTTTATTTTGTAACTAGTGATATCTTTTAGGTGATAATATATATATATATATATATTGTCCATAATATGACTCATTAGTAACAAAACTAGTGTTTTAAGTTGCCACCATTGACAATTAGTGTCATCCTTATGGTGACAACTTAGTAACAATAAAATTTGTCACTATAGTTTTGTCATTATAGGTGTGTCACTAATTATCAATGGTTACAACTTAAACATTGTTATCGTCACTATTCAATTTGTATTATTAAGGTCACAAAATAAAATCTTTTATCATCTAATATATATAATTAATGACGAATTTTATATCGTCACTAACTTAATCCTTTTCTTTTGGTGATTAACTGAATCCCAACTATATATTTGGAAAATATATATCATACGTAAGCAGAAGATATATATATAGTTGGGAAAAAAAGAAAATAAAACTTGTATATATATACCATCATACTATCTGCTGTAGTTTGGACTGGAATTGGGGGATTTTTCACTCTAAATTCATGCATAAGCCAATTGGTCTTAGTGCCCTTGGGGGATTTCCCCTTGTAGTACGCCAGTAACTTTCGACATCCAACCACTTCACCGTTGTGTTCAATTTCTAGGTCACCACCTATAGCCTTCCAATACCTATCCTCTGTGCTTCGATTTGGCCTATTGCCTCCTCTATACTTCTTGGTTCTCAAAGTAAAGAAGTACTATTCATTTTCATTAATTGGTCTATACCTATTAGTAGGAAAAAAGAAAGAAATATATGGTCATTTTTTATGGTGCGAAGCTTTAAGATCTTGATGCGACTCGGACTCCAGTGTCTTGACCTCGACCTGAATTGTCAAAATTACCCTGCCTAAGACCTCGACCTCTACCCGTGACTGCACAAGTGAATTTGGATATCTGACCTGACCACAAGAGCACACGTTAGGATGGTTAAGATCGCCTTCAGCTAAGGCCCTCCAATACCTAAGTTAGTGAGTTGCTGAGGTAATCAAATGAGCTCAAGGTAAAGAGAAGAATTTAAAATGAGAGTGAATAATGACAGCATGACTTGCAAGTGGGTGGTTCATTTCCTTTTATAGGTGACTAGATCGAGTTGGCGCGTCACTTTACGTTAGAACATCTCTAGATCAATGGTCTACCGCTCAGGTCATAACCCGACCTGAATAAAAATATGTGGATCCTATCCTATTTGGGCAATTAAGCTGGAGTTCAATTATCGCTCGGGCAATGGTCGACCCAGATCGGGGAGCACGGATTTTATTACCTCATCGTGCGACCTATGTGCAAATTCTTGGATAAAACCAAAACTTCCTTAGGTCCCTGGAAGGAGCGGTTCCTCTCATTCAAGCTCTTGCCCATCACCCATGGCGATTTAGGTTAGATTAGAGGCACAATAAGTCAAAAATCTTTGTGGACGAGGTCACCTTGGGGGAGAACATTATGAATTCCTTGACTGACCATCTTTACAAGGTCGGGGAACTCTTAAAAGAGGAGGTTCTCAAGATTGCTGGCCTTTCGCCAGCCAATATCCCAGTCTGCAGGACTCTTAGTGACAGTTCTCATTGTTATCAATTTTATTAGTTCCTTTCTTACTGCTTGCTTTTTTTGGGCTTGAGATCTCACATTGCTTTTCTTGTTGTAGTCATGTCAAGCAAAAACCTACGGATCATCAACAAGATGAAGGCTCAGAAGGAAGCCTTAATGGCTAAGGCTTAGTCCTTTGGGCTCACCCCTGCCCCATCTTCCTCGAGCCAAGTCTTGACCCCAAGCTAGCCCTCTAAGGCACCGAACCATCCAGTTGAAGTGGAATAGCCGTTGCCTCTCACTCAAGTCTCAAAAGCTAGTGTGGTTTTACAAGATCCCAAAGGGCTGAGCTAGTTTGGAAGTAGCGGCTGACCTATGGGCTGATTTGCGGTGGTAATTTGGATGCCGAAGGGATTCATGCAACAGAAAATTTTAATACTAGGAGAGAGAAGAGTTGAGAGGGAAGGAGAAAGAGATGGAGATGGAGAGAATTTATAGTTTGTCAAATGATAGACAAACCAGAAAAATTAGGTGACTGATACTCAATAGGATTCTGACAGAGAGATTGTAACGGGACAAGAATTTGAGTACCACTAGAGTTTGTGTATGAACAAACTTTTAAATCTTTAAATCTTTCCCTAAATATTTGGCAGCCTTTTTATGAAAATTTAATTATATTTTAAATGATACTTTGGTGATGTATGACTCTTAATGTATTTTAAAGTTTTCAATGGATCAATCAATAGCCAAAAGTAGCTATCATTACAGTGGATAAACATTATGAATTTATATTTTATCTTACTAATAATAATAGAAAAATTCCCTAAAAATTTATCAAAATCGATGTGGATAATTAAAACTACAAGGATAATTTAGTAACATTAAGAACTAAAAATGGCTCAATTAACACACAATTAATTAAATAAAAAAAGGCCAGAGGCCCAAGAACAATTAAGCCCATAAAGAAGATAACAAAACTTTAATGGACATAAGCTTGTATAGAAAAAACAACAAATACTAAGCCTAGAGAGAATTTGAGTATAAGAAATCATTTGCAAAAGAATCGTGAAACTTCGGGAATATTTGAGAATAAAGAATTTCTTTGCACGCATTCCACAGAAGACAAATTTACACGCTGTTGTTTATTGAAAAAAGATCTTACTACACTTTTGTGCAGCATAAAAAATAAATAAATAAATATTCTTATCTTATAAAATTATTTTTCATTTAGAAAATATGTTTCATAAACTTTTCGTTCAAAGAAACCCGATAATAAGTTCTTAACTGAAATAACTGCTGAAGTCCTTATATGGATATATATTTTTATTCAGTAATATTTATTTTTAAAATTAGTTTTCTTTTATTTATATTCATTTAGTACTTTAGTTAAAACTTTTATTGAAATCAATTATGAAAATTGAAAAATCTTAGGCTTTGTTTGGGAATGAACGATGGCGTTTTGGGGAAACATTCCCAAAATTACAGCACTTCATTTTGTTTCATTACACTATTTTCATTCCCCCAAAACCCCTTTGTTTACCACAGTATTAACAACACTATCCCTTTCATTTCCCATTCCGCAATCCTCTGACCCACTCTATTATTCTTCTATCTCATCTCTGTGCCCTGTGTCTCCCTCTCTTGCAAACACACTATGGGATCCTTCCTTCATCTTCTCTCACCCTTCCCTTTCCCCTTAACCCTTTCTCTCTTATCCCTTTTATTGTCCTTCGGATATGTGTTGATTCATGTATGATTTATGTTATTATACCCAAATAAATGCATTTAAATTTTGATCCCCCCCTGATATTTGGGGAAATCGTGGAGCGAAATCAAACACTGATGGATATATTTGTTTGTACGGTGTGGCTTTTGTTTGAATACGAACTTGGTAGTGGGTTTTGCAATGGTTTCTATATCCTTGCGACTAAGCGGTGGGCTATTGAGTCTGCGTAAAACTCGTCACTATTGGTTTTAGGGTTGATAAAAATATGGATGTTTTGATTCAAGAACCGAAAGCATTATATGCCCTTGGTTCTAAGTGTAGTATGTGATTTCGTTCCTGTTCGCTCGATTCTGGGGTGAGTTTTCCCTTTTCATGAATGTGTATTTGGTCGTGAAGTCGTGGAACGTGTGTTAAGGTTTTCTGGATTCTCTGTTTCTCATTTCAAAATAGTGGTCTTACTTTCATTTTGTGGACAAACTTCTGAGATATATGCATATATTGTTGATCTCAACCTCTCTGTTTCATTTTATTTTGGCCAATCTGATGTGTAGTATGATATTTGTCATTGTTGGGTTTTTCTGGATAGTCAAAGGATTGAAATGTCTAAGCAATTGTGGGTTTGCCTTATTTGTGACATTTTTTTGTTCCTAGTAAACTTGTTATTGTATAGGTTGTTGATGAAAATTAGTGTATATGTTCATTCAAGTTTTGATACATATTCTTCTGTTTAGTTTGTATTGGCAGTTGAATGAGTGTTTGAATGAATGTTAGCACATGCAGTCCTCATTTTTTCTCCCTTTTGTCGCCTAAACTATGAAGTTTACATATGAGCATGTTATACCTTCTTACTTTTGTTCAATCTTGTGATTTCGATGTATATCTCCGTTGATTTCATTGATTCTGAAAGGGTTTTTGGGTTGTTAAAGTAGCGGTCAGTATATGTTTTCACTTGTTAGCATGAAGGTTGTTCTTCTAATGAATATGCTCCTAGATAATAATGTTATTGTCTATAATGTTGACTTGAACTCAAATGTGGCCACACTGTATGAACCTCATATGTTTGAGGATCCTGTTTCTGAGACTACTCTATATCTGGGCCACAAAATTTTTTATAAGGTTGTCCTTTTGCTAAAGTGGATTCACTGTGTTGCTGCTCTTACTTTACTAAGACTGACCTTGTGTCTGCAATCTTGGATTTCCTTACTTGCACAGTTTTATTTTTTTGCTATCTTTCATAGAATCTTGACTACTTTTGTACCATAGTTTCTGCATTTCTTGTGTATGAGTGGGTGTAGTCATATCAGTTTACTATTCCAGCAACTCCATTATTGAGCTTCAAAGTGTATTAATACTCCACCATCCACCCATATATTCACCTCTTGATTGCCATAATTCTATAATTTCCTACACTAGCACACTACGAGCACATGAAATCCAATTCCAAATAATGTGTATTCTTGACTAAACTTGGTTGTGTATCCCTCCCCTATGTAAGCAAATTATCAGTGGTCACCCTGTGTGAAAATGAATCTACCAAAATGGCAGGTACTTCCACTCATACTTTGTACACTCCCTAAGCCACTCTGCTTATATTGCCATGAAATTTAGCTATTTCTATTATTAATTAAGCTCCTCCAAACAGTAACTTCTATTAGTAAGTTTGGGGACAACTTCTCCACCTCCATCTCCACATCCAACTCCCTATGCAGCTCGCCAGTAGGTTCTCCAACCCATACCTATTGTAGCTCCTTAGTAAGTTACTGTTGTTGCGCTTCCTGTATGCGTTTCTGTTCTTTGCCCTTGTCTTGTTGTCATTGCTTGCATTATTTATCCAACCTACATGATTGTTCTATGTGTGTAACCTTTGTGATTGCTTTGATTAATATGCTCTACATTGTATGGTTATGTGATGAGGCTGTTGATTATGTAATATTCTTTATTTTGCTTCTTGTTATGTTTATGTTCATCATGAGGCCAATTGACCCTTTAGATATTCTAGCACCATGCTTGGGGTTTCTTCATGCCAAAAATGGAGAAGTAAGTCATTCCCCGTGGTGACTACTTAGGATTGGATCTTAGGAGGACTCATTCTAAGACTTCTTGAAGTATTGGCCCATTTCTGTGTGGCCTACTTCTATTATTGCAGTTTGCAGCTGCTATTGCTGTATTTGTGAATACAATATAGGCCATTGTAATGTGCAAAATGGTGCTTGGCTGGGTTTGAGAGGCTCGAAGCCTTTTTTCTCCCTGTCCAGTTGAATCATCCTCTGCTCCCCTTCGTTTCAGTTGGTTCGGTTTCCCTTTTGCTACTATGTGTCTATCGGATAAACTGTGGTCACTCCATCCTTAAGTTGGTGTCCTCCTATTTGCAACCTTTTCTTTTTTTTGGGCTGTAGCAGTGCTTTACTTGTCATTCAGTAGGTTTAGGAATGTTTATACCTGGGTTGTAATGTCTTAGCCCACTTTGAATATAGCTCCATGTCATTTAGTCGGCGTTAAGAGGTTCTTGTCCCTACCAGTCTGTTTCCCAGCTAATATTAGGCATTATATAGGTTGTGTATTCTGTGGGTTGTCTATAGTGGCTAACACTTCTTTTCATAAGCCACTCTACTTTCCCTCTATTCCCGGTAGGTTCAAATTCCTTTTTTGGCGTATTTCAATGTCAAATAAATTGACTTTTTTGGTTGCTTTGGGTGTGAGTGACCACAAAAAAAATAAAAATAAAAAAATAAAAAAAAATAAAAAAATAAAAAATAAAATAAAAATACAAGAGATGGGGTATCTAAGTGAATCACATCATTTCATATTGATGTGGTCCCAAATTTTTCCATCTCACAATGTACAATTTTTCCCGACTCTGTATCTTTCTCAGCTTGCCTTATGTTCATCTATTATTGGGAGCCTCTATTGTTTACCTTTTGTATCCAAGTAATGTGGCCCACCAGTGCTAGGCTGCCTTTGTTTGTGGACAATATCAGCAGACGGTTTCGGCGGCTTCTACATTAACATTTTTATTTGTTTTAGCTTATTCAATATAATAATATGAAATGTGGTGTAAGGAAATAATTACAATGGCAGCTTGAATTTGGTAGTACTGAAGTTTGACATGTTGGCTGTTAGTGTACTGATTCATGTTTTAGGTTGTACTTAAGTAATTGTATATGGTGTATGATATTGGACATTTTGGCAACCATTTCGTACACATGAGTTTAGGGTTCATTTCCCACGTATTGGTTCACCCCAACCACATAATAATGCAAATTTGGTTTCAAATTTTAGTACATATCCGATGGGTTGTTTAACAAATTGTTGATTCATTTATGCCTTCAATATCAAGTACCTGAGCCTCTTACATTTAATCCTCTCACAATTTCATGGACCCTGTTACTATATTAACATGTATTAGTATATATATTATTTGCCCTATCAAAAAATAAAAAGCTCCACATAAATGAGTATATATAGTATCAACATTTAAAGGTATATAGATCGATACTAACCAACTTTGTAGAATGCGAAAAGAAAAATACCGAATATGCTTACAATCAATTGAGATTTTATTTTTGAATAAATAATAGCATAACAAATATTCATTATTTATTGGCGGACAAAAATAAGAAATATAAGAAGTGACACTTCAATTATAAATGGCAAACACTCTTATGTTGTTTTCTGTTTATGTGAAAATTTTACTTACATATATATTACCTAAGAAATATATAATATATATCAGACAAGTGTTGGAACAATGTAAAACACCATGCATGCATGAAGTTAAATTTAGGTTGATCGATATGTGTACACATTTTACCATCACGTACCGAACACAAACATAATATAAACATTATAACAATGTACTAGACTAAGTAGAATAGGTCTAAATAATGATTTATAAGGTAAGACATACCGCATAGGATAATGACAGATATGTATACTATACATAGATACAAAGTTAAACCGGAGTCAATACACGTTGTATACACATATATATAATATATTATTTATAGTGAATTTTCTTATATAAATATATGACTGGATATTGATACACTAAATTGAGTATAATAAGCAAAAATATATGACAAAATTGAATTAGAATATATAAATATAATAAATTGAACATTTAAAAAAAATTAATAATAAAAAATACAATATCTAAACCTATGCAATAAATCTACACGTGATAGTCTATCTTACCATGTGTGTGGTATATAAACACGTATGTTAAATTTTGCCCATCGTAATACATATGCATGTTATCGCATATATAATAAAAAAAAAAAAAAATAAGTACACGTAATGGTCTACATATATAATATATTGTGTACAGTGATTCTTTAGTTAGAAATATGTATATGGAAAATTTAAAAATTAGTTTCTTAAAATAAAAATCTCTGGAAATTTAATATTAAATTTTCTAAATGTAATAAATTGACTATTTATTAAATTCAGTAAAATATAGCAAGTATTAAGTTAAGAATAACTATTTATACATAATTTACGTTACATAATATATTAGTAAGAATGTAGTATAAAAACACGTCTATATTAATTATAAACATATACTACACTTTTTGGTCTATATATATAAAAAAAATTATTATTACACGTTCTATATACACATGTACTACAATATTTTTAATATATATTACATGGAAATATGTAATTGGGAACCAACAAATAAAAGATTTATATACTATCGAACTTATAACTATTTGAAATTATATATTGTTAATATTATAATTTGAATTTAACCAAGAAATTTAATAGAATTTACAATAAATTGCTCTACGCATAAATTATCAACACATATTATATTTTATATAATATAATAGCTACTCCGTAGTATAAAAAAATGTAAATGAAATTTATATATTTAATTTAATATGTTATTAAAAAATAATTATTTATATGCAATTTGTTTATCTACAAATTATATTGCCCCATAATATTTAAATTTAACTTAGTGGGCCACCATAGGTAGTAATGATTTCAGTAACATTGTGGGTTTTCAAAGCATATGTCTTAAGTTTCGTACGGAACTTATGTGAACAATAATTTATACGTTGTTTTTAATAACGGGGTAATGTTTCAATTAATAGTTTATACGTATTTCACAGTTGGTAGCAGATGTAACGGTAATTACTGCATCGTATATATTTTAATTGGCCTAAACTACAAATAAAGATATTTTGTTGACCATATTTTGTTATTTTCTAGTTAGAAGAATAATGAGATATTACTGTATATCAAGACACTCTTACTATATGTAATTCGTCATGCTAACATCTTACATGGATTCACCTAGTTCTCTGTAGATAGTAACAATGCCTCAGTTTGAAATGATACATTTTAGCACACCTTTACCTACATTGCACTTTCTACCACTTAAATAGCCTATTATTTAATTTAACATTGGGCAAAATTTGTTATGGATGTCATCCTTATGAGTTGGTCATACATTCAACCTAATAATAGATGGATCCTTACGGTCATAACACATCCTCTTGAGATGACGGTTCGTACAGTACCCAGTCTGGATTAATTTGGTCGGGGTACGTGCGCTGGCCATTCGATAATGAAAAGTTGTTAATCGAGTTTGCTTATGATGAAGGCCAAGCTGGTCAACTTCTTTCCACCACATTTTTCGTGTACACATGGAACAATATATGCCACAAGATGAATATGGAGCTACATCCATCATATACGTACAATGTGAAGCAGCTAAAGCAAAAATGGAATAGACTCCATGAATTGTGGCGAATGTTTCATTCATTGATGACGAATGGTACAGGATATAGTTGGGATTATGATCATTACACGATCACGGCTAGCGAGGATCGCATCGC
Source organism: Jacaranda mimosifolia (assembly GCA_018894105.1). NCBI lineage: Eukaryota > Viridiplantae > Streptophyta > Magnoliopsida > Lamiales > Bignoniaceae > Jacaranda > Jacaranda mimosifolia. The sequence continues at coordinate 31,337,680 of CM032126.1, forward strand.
CCACTGGCTCGCGATATACTTATGTTCTATTGTTTGTAATCTTTTAACAACTACAAGTATATTCACCTCTTTTTGGTGTTGTAGGAGCACCTAGACCATGCCACCTTGATGGACCATGGCTTACCATGCTACGGTTATTGTACTAAAATGTTCTTAATGAACGTTGCCTCGGGTTCCAAAGCCAGGTCTTCTGCCATGCCCCATTTGGCAATAGATAGTAATCGAAATGGGAGCGATAATATGACCAGAGGCAATATCGGTGGGTCAAATTGTTCAGCTTTATCACGTGATGACGTTGACGACACCGTCGGTACTCAGAGAGAGGGTTCATCCCAACAGAGGAGGGGCAAAGAAAGGAAGTTCTATACAAGAGACAGACAAGATCAATTAGAGGAAGCCTTAAACAAATAGGATAGAATGATGGATGCGAAGTCCAAGAGGATTGGGCCAAAAGCCTAATTCTCTTTTTCGAGTGTGTTAACGCACTACGTCGCCTAGATGGGCTACCAGACCACCTATTTAGAAGGGCTATCAATTCTCTTCAGGGTGCTACGATGAGGACCTTTTTCCTACAATTGGATGATAGAGAGAGGCGCCTCTAGGTTGAGTCCCTAGGCAATTAGACAATCTGCCACTTCCCTTATTCCCCCAATGATCCACTGATGTTAAGTACTTATGCTGCTTGTCTGTGTGAAGTTTAGATGTCTATTTGATTTACTAGTGCCTTGGTATGTATGACCTCATTGTCAACTAACTTAGTAGCATGGTATCGCATCTTATATGGATTTGTATGATATGAACACTTTCTGTATGTTTATCTTATTTTACATTGCATGTTATGACTATTTTCTCTAAATAGATGGCTAGTGGATTGAGCTCGATGCCACCACATGATGATAAGTTAGAGTTCAGTAAAGGATCACCTAGCACACCTGGCAGTGATGTATTCGATGGTGCTGACGATGTATTATTCATCGCAAATGTCTTGTTGCCTAACTTGTATATTGACAAAATGCAACGTAGCATATATGCGCTCTGTGGAATAGATTGGGTTAGCGAGATAATGGATGGCCATCTTGACCGATTCTATGATAACCTGTACATGACGAAGCCTACCTTCACGAGATTAGTCTAGGAATGAACCAATCATAGGCTTTTACCTCAAACACAACAGTATCGAGTATCACCAACTGAGAAGGTTGCAATATTTATACAGACAGTTGGTTGTCATCAGAGACAGAGGAATACCATGGAACATTTTCAACACTCCTTGGAGCAGTGAACCGCTATATAAGTCGTGTGATTAGGGCGCTGAATATGTTAGCGCCTGAGCTCATAACTCCCCAAAATTTTAATGAGGTGCCCAACCAGATTCAGAATAATCCTGACTTTGTCCTATATTTTCAGGTATGGAATCCTTAAAAGATTAGCTCTGACTATGCAATCCATCTAATAATAATTTGTACTTGAACTGTTTGCCTTTTATCCTTAGGGTGTGGTGGGGGCAATCGACGGCACATTAGTGTGTGCATGGGTACCCACTTGCAGACAGAATGCATATCGTTCCCGAAAAGAAAACGTCTCCCAAAATGTCCTGGCCATAGCTGACTTTGACCAAATGTTTACATATGTGTATGTGGGTTGGGAGGGGAGCACCAATGATACACGGGTCTTGCTGAATGCTATCCAAAGTGACGCTACCTTTCTCTTTCCCCTACCAGGTAGCATTATTCGCTTCTAATGATTGTACATTTCCAAGAATGTCTGTGTCGTACAAAAAGTATATTGTTCAACTACTGCCCAGACTACACTAACACATTTTGATATTCTCATTTAGGTAAGTATTACCTCGTCGATGTTGGCTTCACGAACTATATGTGTTTCTTATCCCCATATAGACAATCCCGGTACCACCTCCACCAATTCAATGGTACCCCAATATATAATAGACTGAGGGAGCTGTTCAACCATTGCCACACTCGATTGAGGAACACCATAAAACCTACCTTCGGGATTCTTAAGAAGAGGTTCCTAATTCTAGCTTGGGGTATGCCAAGCTATATGGCCGCCCGATAGACTGATATTGTCATTACATGATGTGCGTTGCATAATTTCATCCGTAAGTTTAGTCGGGATGACAGCATATTCACCACACCAGACCCTGAATTTGACCTCGACTGGGAGACCTTCTACTACCGTAGTCACCCGAGCCAGCAAGGAGATCCAAGCACAGTCTGAATTTCGAGATGGTCTGGCATAATGGCTATGGGCTGAGAGGGATCCATAACTTTTTATTGAATTTCTTTTACATAAAAATCATGTAATGTATTATGTGTTGCTACACGTGTTTGTTTTTTCAACTTATTTTAATCAATCTGATATTTTGTAATGAACCTTGTTGTTGCCTTTGGGTTGTAATAGCGGATGTTTGAATGTTTCTATGTGTCACTGCGCGTTAAATGTGCTTTTTCACTTGTTTGTTTTCTCATTATCACATGGGTAGTATTATTGTTCTGTGATTTATATAATGAGATGTGTGGTATGATTTTGCTGAAGGATTAGTAGGTTCGATCCTGCCATGTGTGTATGTGGTGCCGGCCCCATGCGAGTCCTTATGGCCAGGACAGAGAGGAGTTATGGACGTTACTTTTTCAAATGTCCAGCTAGCCTTGAGCACCCACGTAGCTTTATATGGGCAAATAGTGGAGATGGGGAGGCAGCAGGTATGTATAGGCAGCATCGACCATTTAGCGCTGCCTCATCGCATGGTACTTATAGCACATCTACATCGACATGTGGTTCTTCTGGGATTACGTCGTCAAGTGGCCTTCCTTGTAATGAGCATAGCTCTGTGCGCACTGCTCAGCACACACCACTGCATTTAGCACACCATACGAGGCCACTCTTGCTATTGCCTTTATGTGGTTGTTGTATATGTATTTTGTTGCTGTTCCTACTAGCAGTCTTATTTAAGATATTATATGTATGACCACCTGTGCTGGGTGGAAACAGATAGGTCCATGTAGTAACAAAGCACTTATAATTGCCTTTCATATTATTTCGTAATGTAATCAAATCTATTATATATGTTATTTTTTAATATTAATTACTACTGGATACGGTCCTCGTACCATACAGGTACGAGTCAGGGTGCATCGGTGGACGGTGCTAGTACCGGCATTGCAAATGTATGGGGACTCAACGTGGAGGAGGCTTCATCCATATACTGCTGGACACTAACACAATTGACTCCTTGATGGATGAACAGTACGTACAGATATGTATGCCGGACATAGCTAACAAGCTTGGTCGGCACTTTTAGCATCCATACACAATTGATTATGTAAGGGAGAAATTTAATGAGCTTAAGGAGCGCCACAACACAATGACGGCAATCCTCGAGAATCCTGATGTCTTTTACGAGCCATCAACTGGTGATATTTGCTTGCCTACTGTTATGCGACTGGAGCTCAAAGCAGTAAGGATACTGTGCACTGCCATCTTTAGCTTAATCTTTTGTACGATTATATGTGTTCCATAACTAATTTTGTTTTTTCATGTGTGCACAGAGATACCGACTTGCAGACCGTTATTGGTTGTATGCGAAGACTAGATACGACCTCCTATTTGAAATATTTACATTGCGTGAAAGACCACAACGAACTGGCAATCGCTCGGGCCAACACAACAGACGCGATGATCTATTATTAAATAAGTAGGAACGCCATGTTATTGTATCATGTTCAAGCGCATCACATAGTCCTTTGTGCTTGCAGGGGTCATCTAGGCCGACATCCACGTTCTTGTTCGACTCGAGTTAGAGCAGACATGCCCGCTAGCTCAAATGGCGAAATCGATAGGGGTTCAGGAGTTGGGCCTATCATGTCATGGTCTGAGATTGTTCGACAAGTTGGCACGAGACTATCGAGACGGCGTGGACTATGCAAGAATTATCCAATGGGACACCATTGACTCGTAATGTTTTTGTGCATGGTATATTTCATGATCTCCACTGGAGGCCTCAGGAAGAGACTGTCCTAATCACTTACTTGATGAATACTGTGCCCTCTCGTGACATCTCTAATAGGAAGGTCCTCATAGATGAGTGCTCCCACATTACACGCTGTCTGTCTAGGACGTTTGGGAGGGTGAGGACAGTTGATGAAGTTAAGATGAAGAATCAGTAGCTACGTGGTCGATACTACGCATTTGTGGAGTACATAACTATACCTGGGGTGCAGTACAATGCTGATACCATGGTGGTGCATGTTGACACACAGTACTGGGCGCATGTTAGGAATGTAAGTTAAGTTTACCATTTTTCTCATTTCAAATAATATACGATACATATATACACAGCTCGCATCATACATTGAAAATTGTAATATACCTCGCTCAGGAGACTATCAAGCAGAGCTATTATCATGTATTCCAAAAGCCGTTATACCTCCCGCTACGGTATATATTTAACATCAAGAGATGCATTAGCACCCCCCACTGGCACCTAGGACACGTGGTAGGTTCCATAATTACATGGATACATGATGGCTCTACCTCAGAGTGCACCCCCCCCCCCCCCCCCCGATATCATGATGTCTTCATTTATGTGTTATGTACCATTTGCAGACATACATAATATTGTTAGAACACTCCCATCTTTTAATTCTGCAGCGAATGCTACGTTAAAAAAACCTAGTGTTTGGATTGATTCCTTGTGTTCTTTCTATTGGCATAAGACACGCTTCCTGTACTATACAAATACGACTTCCTTTTTAATCAAACACACTCAAACGTAATATACAATCTTATACTGATAATATTAATAATAGTAATAATAATAACAATAACATTAATAATAGTAATATAAATATTAATAATAACATGTACTAATTCTGTTGCGACTGTTCATATTCATGTATCGTAATTATTAATTTCCTCCACCCCGTATTCAAGCACAGTTTGATTTTAATTATATATATATATATTTTTGCTTTGCCATCACATTTCTTTGTCCAAGTATCTATAAATATGACTTGCTTTTCAATCTAACACACTCATATTGAACCGTATAAAGCGTAATAATAATAACAGTAATAACAATATTAAGAAAATCGTAACAATAATAATATTAATAACAGTAATAATATTAACAATAATAATATTAATTCTAATAGTAACAACAACAACAACAACAACAACAACAACAATGATGATGATGATGATGATGATGATGATAGCACCTATATAACGTTGTAATAATAACAATAATAATAATAATAATAATAATAATAATAATAGTAGTAGTAGTCGTAGTCGTAGTAGTAGTAGTAGTAATAATTATAATTAAACAAAATTTCAACTAACAAATTCATAAAATATTATAATACAATCCACTTAATCATTACATCAATCATTACAAACTTACAACATAATCATATCTCTTCACTACATATACATACATATATACACAATATTTTTTATTATTATCCTTACAATTAGAAAAAATAAAATCAAATATAAAACATATCCAAACACTACCTTAATCTTTTTGTTTGGTTCATTCGTTCTTAAAAGTTATAGTCTCTACTATAATTTATATATTTAAAAAGTTAAAGAAATATTTGCAATGAAATTTGGTTAGAAATGAACTTCGCAGACTGCAGTTGAGACTTTTGTTATTTATCTTATTAAATTGATCATATGTTTATATATGAATTCTCTGCAGGGCGAAAGACATCCTCTCACATTATTGGATTATTACACCATTGTATGCACAAAAAACGTAGATGACTTGGAATGCTTGTCGATGCATGTTTTTGTATATCACTCTCTCTCTCTCTCTCTCTTCTTTTCTTTTTCCCTTTTTTTTTTTTTTTTTTTTTTTTGTGAAGAACTATAATATACCAATTCATTCATTTTACTTGTGATGCTTTTCTTTCTTTTTTTTTGGACTGTTTTGTTTTTCTATGTCTTGATAATGTAATGACAGGCTTAATTTTAAAGCCTCCAAATCCAACCACAAATATCCAAGGCTAATGGATGACCATCGCTTTGTCACTGAGAAAAAGGGAAGACTGTAATTTTCTGTCCGTTGAAAAAGGAAACAACAAATGAAACTGCAAACAGAAAACATGTGAGAAGATTGACTAGAAATATGATTTTGATCATTGAAACAAACACAATGCTGCAGATTTCCTTGTGTTCTATTCCAAGAAATCAGTCGTTATGCCACCAAGGAATCCTCACCCACCTCGTACCAATAAGTTCGTTCCCTACTTTGCATCCATCGTCTTCTGCGCCATCTTTGTCTTCAAGGTCCCTTCCTAAGTCCTTTCGTTTCATTCTAACATATGTATAGAGCAGCCGTCCTGCGTCTGTGATGTTGCATGTGCGAATAATGTTCCAAATTTTTGTATGCAGTTGGATGTCTTCGTTTCTCAGACAATCTCTGGGGCTCAACACAACCAAGAAAGCACAACAGAGTATGAGCCCAAGTTGTCTTGTTATATCTTCATTTGCTTAGTTTTGTGATAAATTTTTTTGTGTATGAAAAATCTCAAAGAAATTCAAACTTGGAAACATTACTATATATACTTGGCTGACATTCATCCTAAACAGGGATATAAAATTGATCACTCCAACTATAGTCGAAAATGGCACTTTTCACCGGCACTTTATCATCACATGGGGCGATGGCCGGGCTCGGATACTGGACAATGGTGAGCTTCTTACACTTTCACTCGAAAAATTATCTGGCTCAGGCTTCCAGTCCAGGAGAGAACTACTGTTCGGAAAGATTGACATGCAAATCAAGCTTATCCCTGGAAACTCTGCAGGCACAGTCACAACTTATTATGTAAGCTTAGTTGATGTTAACTGAGGACTAATCTGTGAAGAACTGATGAAATTTTTAGTATTATCCATATTCTTATAATATAATGATGTCTCAGTTTTCATCAGAAGGCGACCACCATGATGAGATAGATTTCGAGTTTCTGGGAAATTCAACAGGCAATCCATATACCCTCCACACAAATGTTTTCAGCCAAGGAAAGGGACAAAGAGAGCAGCAATTCTTCCTTTGGTTTGATCCGACTGAAGATTTCCATACTTATTCCATTCTGTGGAATCCCAAATGCATTATGTAAGTTTTTCTTCATCCTCATCATCATTTTTTTGTATCATCTATCGAAAAAAAAGAAGAAAAAAACGTTCTTTTTTTCTCTTTTTGCAGATTCTACGTGGATAATACACCGATAAGGGAATTCAAGAATGCAGAGAGATTAGGCGTCCCATTCCCTAAAGATCAGCCGATGAGAATACATTCAAGTCTGTGGAATGCTGATGATTGGGCTACGCAGGGTGGCCGGGTTAAAACCAACTGGACTTTAGCCCCGTTTACTGCTTCATATAGAAATTTTTCAATGGATGGCTGCATTTGGTCACGATTACAAAGAAGTTCTTCTTGCAGTGAGAGTGATTTTTCGACGAAAAGTGTGCTCACAATGGAGCTGGACCGGAGAAGTCGGATGAGAATGAAGAAGCTGCAGAGGGATCATATGGTTTATGATTATTGCAGGGATAGATGGAGGTTCCCTAAGGGCCCTGCTCCTGAATGCAAGATTAACTAATCAATGTTCTTGTTTTGGACTTTTTTGTAAAATTTAGTTTATGTTCTTTGATTAGATGAGATTGAAGTTGATATTGTTTTAGGTTTGGTTGATTACTGGACAGTTTCTTCTCTTTTTTTTTTTTTTTTAATTTACACATATATGTCAAGGTTTGTTTAGATTCCAATTTTATCACACATATAAATATGAAATCGATGTCATTTAACTAATTGATCAATGAATATGGTTTTAAAAGAATTAGGTTAGTGATATTGTACGAAAGCGGAGTTGGGTCCTTTTCGATAAATAACAAAGTATCAAAAAATGTGTGTAGAAAGAGTTTGGCTCTTGGAGGTTCTCATAGTTTCACGATTCTTTTGCTAATGATTTCTTGTACCAAAAATTCTTTTGGGGGTTTAGTATTTATAGTTTATTTTTAATGGATTTATACCAATTAGAATTTTGTTGCCTTTCTTAATGGATTATATTGATTTTAAGCTCTCTGAAATTTTTTATTTAATTAGTTAATTGGATCCGTTGGCCTTTTTTTAGTTCCTTTACTATTTTACCCTTACAGATTTAATTATCTATATCAGTTAGTGACTAGTTGCCGATTAGTGAAAAGATGTGACAAATAAATGAGTTGAATTGCGAAAAGCCAGATTAGGCCCATGAATGATATGGGCTAGCCTGGATCCACCAACTACATATAATGGGGCTTAAGGTACATCATATAGCTCATTTGAAGAAAGTCCCAGACTCAAGTAGGGATTTGCCCAAGCCCAGATAAAACCAGCTACTACTCTTTACTTGGACTTAGGGCTGTAAATTGAGCAAATTTTAATTCGAATTCGATTTGAATTCTATTAAATTATTTAGGATATTTAATCAATAAAAGATTCGACAAATATAATTTGATTTTAAAAAGTTTGTAATCCAAATTAAATAGAGTGAGTATGAATTTGGCTCGATTTGATCTATTAATAATCCGAATCTAAATATATATAGTATTATACATATATAATATTATATATATACACATAGGATCCTATAGCAGCGCCAAGATGAGTTTTTGGATGAAGGAAGTAATGGGTTCCTATGTGATATATCAAATCGAGTACTTTTCATATAAATTATTAGATTTCGAGCTTATCTATATCATAAATGCACCACTTATTTGTTTATTTTTATAACAAAAAATGATGTAGGAAGAACAATGAGCAGGAGGAGAATGTCATGATATGACAAGAAAACAATAAAAATCTCGATTTGATCAAAATGAGTTTTATTTTTATAAAACTTTAAATCTATAATTAGTTGATTGAAGAATCAAGTATAATAATGTATTTATAATGCCAAATAAGTATTATTATTAGCAACAGAATCTAAAATGCAATGATATGGTGAATGAATGCGATTAAACTATATTCTATTATTGATTTTAAATGATCAATAGACTTGAAAATTTATTTATTAATCTGTTTTGTGTATATTTTTTAAGTATGAATATTTTGGATTTGGACTTTACTATATTTCTAGAACAATAACAAATATATTACTATTTTATGAGTATTCGGATTCAAATCTTTTTTTGGATATTAGATTTTTGTTTGAATTCGAATGTAGTTATATCAATCACAAATCCTATAAGATCTTGAATGGAAGTTGAATATGGCATATCATTATCAGATTCGAATTTAGATCCAACATAATTCGGTCCGAATTCGATCCATTGATAGCGCTACTTGGGCTTACATGTACAGGCCAAGTCGATTACCGATTGGCATTTTTGCATACAGGATGGACTCTGCATATCTCACATCTCATACGTGTGATAGAGCTCGCAGACTTAACCATTTTACATTTTATATAGACAGAGTGGAGTATAGGATAACTATTGTAGCACATTTTGTAATATCTAACATTCAAAAGTTAAAATAATCTCATTAATGCTTGCGTTCACCATACATAAACTAAACTAATAATTAAGATAAGTACAAAAATTAAAACTTTTATAAATACAAATAAATTTAATATGTAAAAATAAATATATGCTATGAAAAAATTACTATAAGATTAATTTCATAGATATAGCTGTAAAAAATAACTACGAATTTTTGTAACAAATACAATATTTTTAATTATAGTCAATAAAAAATATTAATTTACCACTTTGTAGCATTGTATGTTTGAAGCATAGCAAATTAGTTATGCATTATTCATAGAAAAATAATACACATAAGAAAAAGGAATGATATGTTGGAATTTTATCCTAATATGTGGACTTCTATTAATTGAATTTATTTTTAAATAAAATAAAAATGAGCTAAATTAATATGGTTAATGAAACATGACTCATAGGGCTTATTATTTGGACCCAATATTGTTAAAGTCCTTTTCTTAATAGACTTAATATGACAGTTGGTGTAGGCCCAATCTTAGAAGCCCGTGATGAGATGACTCTCTAAGGTTTTATTTCATATATATATATATATATATATATATATTATGGCTATCTCCCCTTTCCATTCCACGTTTTTGATATTGTTATCCCATTAAAGTTGCCAAGTAGTTTGTGCGAGAAGCAGAGGACGACTTGGCAATCAATCATAAAATTGCAGGAATTATTGATCTTCATGGCTCAAATTGCTTTTGGAGTATATTTTAGGTATCGCTATTGAAATTCGACTTTATCTTTTTGGTCTTTAATTACGTAATTGTTTTATACTTTGACCTGTTTAGCAATTGTTTTATGTTTTAAATTACTGCATTATTAGCACAAAATTAGATAAACAAAATATCTTTTGTTGAAGATGTAATGAACACCAGAAGGCGTCTTTCTTTTGTTTTTGAATTTTGCCTTTTATGAGAACAAACATACAAATGAAATGCCGGAATACGGTAATTGGTTAGGTTTTTCACATTCTGTCTCGTCTAGTACATGCATCTCCGTTAGTGTATTGTGTAATCCCGTCTCCCAGCAATAGGCCATGCGTATAGAAACTTTAATCGTATTAGAAAAGTGATAACTCAATTTCAATAGATGTTACTTATATGATTCATCAACTTGGCCACCTTTTGGTGAAAATTCTAACCTTGAGTAAGAAGGTAATTTAAGGAAGTCCAACTCACATAATTTCTATTAAAACAAAAATATCCCAGTCAGAAATTAAAAAATAGTGGCTGGTTTATTTTTCTATTTTACGGTTCATTGCTTGTACTTTGTCATTTTTGTGAATAGTTGTCTATTCTCTTACTAAGATTTCATTTTTAATGTTGCTAAGATGAAATTTTCTTCATCATGATTATTGTTTTCGTTTCATTGTGGTTTACTCCATGATTCTTTGCAGCAAAGTCACATGTTTTCAACATCATTTGCTTTTTGCTGTTGCTTGATTAACTGAAAATTTGGGAGAAAATAATTTTATATTTTTTTAGGATTCTAAAACAACTTGAATGCTACGGATGTTATTTAAAATTCCCAAACGTATATATTCTTCTAGTACTTAATTTTATGGGAGTCTTGCATACATATTGTACGTGTGTAAGTTGGGCAATTAATTGTTGGACTTGGCCATGCACTTATTTTATGAATTGAAGAAGATAATTACACCAAAGTGTCTTATCTATTAAGACTTGTAAGAGTTGTGTCATGCATATCTCGAGTTGATATTATTACACATTCTTACCTGCCCAAAGGGGGTTAGATATATGTGATAATTGATTTTGTTAATGCGGAACATATTGACAGGGATATATTGATCTAAAAGATTTGCTTCCCAAAGGAGGCAACTCTCCAACAATTAGTATATCTCTATACTGTTCTTGCATGAGAGGCCTTGTGCGTATGGCATGCTTTGCCCAAAGGGGAGTTTGTCATAATTCACGAGAACTTTATGAGGAATTAAGCTATATTGTCTAAGCTTGTTCTTATTAATTGCCTATTATTGACAATGATTTGTTGCATTCTTGTTGTTTTGGATAGTCATTGTGAATTTGAACTAGGGGTGTTTATGGGTCGGGTTAGTTTAGGTTTGAGGAGAAAATGAATTCGAACCGATCATTTAATTGGTTTGGATTGTTTAAATTTTAATACTTGAACCTGATCTAAATCGGGTTGGTTTGGTTCGAGCAATCAGGTTTAGGGGGAAAAAAAATATAAAAAAGTCATAATTGATGATATAAAATCCCAAATCCAAATCTAAGTTGAATATTAAGTATAAATAAATAAATAAAAAGAAACCATAATTTGTGCTCATCCCAAAATACAAATAAAGGAAAATAGAAACTAAATAGTGGGGCCTATCAAGCTTATACAAAATGTGAGATAATGAACTTCTACAAAGCATCTCCAATTCAAGTGCCTTGGGGTGATGGGAATTTGAAATCAACACCCACAATTTGAGGAGCAAAACTAATCCAAAACTATACAAAATGCTTTGCATTATTCCTAAAGCCTATACCATTGTTGCAAAGTTTAACAAAATTCAATACTGAACCAACAAATTTGATTTTGATCTTTTGCCTAGATTCATGCATGCTTAGTTATCTTCACATTATACTCCAATAACATGAATAACTTGAATAAAGTTGTAAAATTTTACCTTGAACATCTATTTCTCCAGTCAAACATCAAATTTAGGCCAAGCATCCTCAATTAATGCAAACAACTCTACAATAAACATCAAAGATAATTAAAGAACATCAATTAGTAAAATAAGTAATTTGAGCAAAAGAAAGACAAATTATCAAGTTGTCATTACCTAATTCAACCTTCTTTATTTCTTCCATCTCAACTCGAAGATCAATTGGCTTATGAGGTGTTCTCAATCAGTTTTGAGTGCAAATCAAAGTCTCAATAGTGGTGGGATGCAAGGTACCATGAAATGGATCAAGAACTCGACCACCAGTGCTAAATACAGACTCAGATGATATAGTAGAAATTAGAATAGCCAATATATCCCTTGCCACACGAGAGAGAACATAATACTTCGTTGTTTTTCCTTTCCACCATTTCAAAATTTCAAATCCATTAAAATTGTCCTCAACATCATCCTCTATGTACCTATCTAGTTCATTCCTTTTTACCTCACCTTGTTTTCTCTTCACTTTCAATTGAAATTCATCTTCACAACCATCATCATTATCATCATCATTGCAAGTATGAGACTGCGAGTCCACATTTAAGGCTAAGCAACTAGAGTGGCCAATGTCCATAGGAATCGGATATAATGCCATATAATGTTCAAACAATTTATGTATGAGATTATTCAACTTTGTCAACATTTGCTTTCACTTTTTGGCATCATACATCCAATTAAAACAAAACTCAACAAATTCTAACTTGTAACTTGGATCAAGAAAAGCAACAACAAAAAAAAAAAGATAATTCAAATTCCCATCACTTTCCCAATATTTATCAAACTTGAGTTTTATATTTGTTGCCATCTTTTGTAGCACTATGTCATCACTTTTCCTCCACTTATTCAATTGCTTTTGAATATCACACAACTTGTTGAAGAGACTATCAAAGGTAACATGCAATGACCATAGAAAATGAAAGAGTAGCATCATAGAAATTTTTTAGAAACTTCACGAACACTTGGGCACTACTCCAATCATAGCTAGTAGGAGTTCCTCCTTCATTATCAAGGGCTACCAAATAGGAAGGATCATCATACTCAAGTCACCTGAATGCGTTTTCAAATTTTTCAGCAACATCTAATATTAAATAAGTGGAATTCCACCTCGTGGGCACATCAAGTGTTATCGTTGCCTTGCAAGTTATATTTGCCTCTTGTACACACCTCTTGAAAGTAGCCAATCTAGCTGGAGATGACTTAATATACTTACATGAGGCCCTTACCCGACTAATGGAACAATCTATTTCCTTCAATCTATCAAGAACAACTAAATTCAAAATGTGAGCACAACATCTCATTTACGTGAACTCCCCATTCAATAAACTAGTACCATTCCAATCACCCATACCTCTAGCCAAATATGCAATTGCCAAGTTGTTAGCACTCGCATTATCTATGGTAACACAACAAATCTTGAGAATCTCCTAATCTTTCAAGCATTTCTCTAAAGCTTTTCCTATAGTTTCACCTTTATGATCAACAATCAAACCAAAACTTAAGATTTTCGTATTCAATTCCCACTCATCATCAATGAGATGAGCAGTTACACACATATAATTCATATTCTAAATTGAAGTCCAAGTATCCGTTGTAAGAGAAATCATTTGACCATTTTTAGAAAACATGCATTTCAACTTCTCTTTCTCAGGTCTATACAATTGCATACAATCCTTAGCAATAGTGATACGAGAAGGAATCTTAAGCCTCGGTTGAGCTTCAATCATGAAATCTTTCAATCCTTGATTCTCAACAAACTTAAAATGAAGTTCATCAACAACTATCATCTTGGCAAGTGCTAATCGAGACTTTTCTTGATTAAACTCTACAAGTTTCATGCTAACAGTGGTGTTAAGACCATCCTCACACTGCTTGCCGATAACAATTGTTTTTTGCTTCTTATCAGTGACCCTATTGGAATTTCTTTCACAAACATTCAAATGTTTAAGCAAGTTTGTCTTTCCATGACTACTACTGTTGCATGCAGAAGATTTCTGACAATAACTGCAAATAGCCCTATCTTTTTCCCTAGTAAAATAAGCCCACGCATTAGAACGGGTCTAGATGGTTTCCTTTTTTGTACCTCTATTTTTAATGAAGATTCTTGAATAGCTTCTTCTACTTGGGATGGAATTTGTGATGGATCTTGTGATAGAAACTCTTGTTGAATGCCAATACTTGTTGTTGGAGTAGGAGCACTTCCAACTTGAGTTGCACTAGTGTTTTGAGTTTTACTAGTTGCAACCTCATCTTCTCTTGCCATTTGTTGGTTTTAAAGAACCTATAGAAAAGAAAAAGAAAAAAAGTCATGGATTAGATAAACTCAAATCAAACAACCTTATATATAGCTTCAAGTAATTATAACCAAATTGGCAAGAAAGAATAAACTAGGAGAGAAAAAATTGCTAGATTTTTCATAAAAAAACAAAATGGTGATAGCTTAATTAGAATAAAAAGTTTCATTAAAAATTAAGAGTCAAAATCATTTTTGTATTGAGTTTTAGCATTAATCTCAATTGACATGTAAGTTTTTATAATGCATTAGTAAATACCCAAATTTTATCATACAAAAACATATTGGTAGATATTGGATGGAATGAAGTCCTTCATTCAGAATACTTTATGATAATAAATGTATCAATTTTATCCATAAATAATTCCAATTACCAATAAAATGAAAACTCCAAAAAAAGTTTTGGAATAGGAGAAAGACTAAAAAACTAGTCAGTGGTCAGTCTTTTTCATTAAGCTATCACCATTTTGTTTTTTTTATCTTGTAATAAAAAATTGCTAGATTTTTCATAATTTTGTCTTCATCATCAAAGAATAAACCTAGAATATGAGTATAAGCATCTAATCAAGAATAACTCCTCCAAAATGCAAACAAAGATAAAGAGGCCATGCTCTAGCTACACTCCTTTTTAGCCCACTCCATTTTTCAAATAATTATTATTGTTAATACAAAAAGATAAAAGAAAAATATATAAACATTGAACATAAATTGAAGAATAACAAGAAAGATCACTCTTTAGGAAGCATAGAACAAAAGGTTTTAGAAACCTGAATAACAAGAAAGACCACTCTTTAGGAAGCATAGAACAAAAGGTTTTAGAAATCTCAAACTACAGCAATAAAAAGAAAAACAAAAGTTTTATCTTCTTTTGCATTATGAAGAAAAAAATAATGAGGAGGAGAAAGATTAACACTTTATCCCAACTTGCAGAAGCTAAAAATCCTACTACTAGTGATTAGTGAAAGGAGACAAGCTGGCCACTGTTGGATTGTGGTATTGCATTGTATTTGCATTGAAGCCTAAAGGATGAAGATTAAAGAGTAGAGATATGGTGAGTTGGTGACTAGTGATCGCAATTGAGAAAGAGAGAAATAGAGGAATTAGGGCTTGTTGGGGAAAACTGAAAAGAGGGGAATTTTTGAGAATGAGAGTTGAGACTTGCGAGAGAAATTGGGTTGGGAGAGAAATAAAAACTAAAGAGGAAATAAAGAAGATTTTTTAAAAATTAAATTACTATTTATTTTAATTAAATTATCGGGTTGGGTTGGGTAAATAAATATGAAATCTAGAAACCAAATCAAATGTAATCAGGCTGATTACCTAGATTGGTTCGGTTTGGATTGTCGGGTTCATTGGATTAGGTTTATCCGATGAACACCCCTAATTTGAACAATGATAGTGCTACTATTGAAGTGTTGAATGGTGGAAATTATAAGGGATGAAAATATGAAATTGAATTTGTTCCAGGATTAGCTGATATTAATATACCTGCCGGGGAGGATCAACCTCCCCAACCTTCTGATAATGCTTCCGACGCTGCGAAAAAAGCTTATGCCTAGTGGAAGAGGTCTAACCGGCTAAGTCTTCTAGCTATGAAAAATTCAATTACAGAGCATTTGGATAGTGCACATTCTAAGACTAATTAGGAATTTTTTATCACAGTAGAATAAACTTATCAAGTATATGATAACTTTGAGGTTGGGAATCTAGTAACTAATCTAACAAGTATGAGATATAATAATTCTAGTGGGGTTAGTGAGTATATTTTGAAAATGGTTCATATATAATTAAAACTCAAAGATCTAGATATTTGCCTTCCCGATAACTATATTGTTCACTCTTAATTCCTTACTTGTGGAATATAGTCAAATAAAAATAGCCTACAATGCCCAAAATGAATTATGAATCTTATTTCTTGGCTTATTTTCAAATGTGTTTCTAAGCAAGAGAAAATTATGAGGAAGAGTGGACAAATAGCCCTGCTTATGTTGAAAAATATTTTCTTTGTACTGACTTTCATTCATTACTTAATTTCTATTTCTATTTTGGACAATTTGGGTTGTGATGTCTCTTTTGGCAAAGGGAATATTAATTTAATGTTGGGTTCTAAAATTGTTGATTGTGACTTTTGTCCAATAGCTATATATGTGACTTCGGCTATCAATCAAATTTATTCTTCCTTTAATATTGAAAGTTCGTATCTAAAATGCCTAAAATAGTGATGATTCTTCCATGTTATGACATAGCATCTTGGCGATATTTTTCTAATGATAGGACAAAGAGACTGATAAAATGAGGCATTCTTCCTAGTTTTAACTTTAGAGATATGGAGTTTTTGTTGATTGTACTAGGGGCAAATATGATGAGACTGAGCAACATATGGGTACAGTTAGCTAAATATTAATAAGAATAAGAAATTCTTGCTAAATATACCATGCATGGGAGTCTTGAGCAAAATGGTGAAGCTGAAAGGCGGAATTGTACCTTAGTTAATGATGAGTCGATGTTACATAAATTTCTTTAAGGTAAAGCTATAAGAACTGTTAGGTGTATTCTTAATTATGTCCTTATGCCCCTATCAAATCAGTTCCTAAAACACTTTCAAGTTGTGGAGATGTCCTACTGAGGTTAGAACCTATAACCCTTTAAAAAAAAGGACTAACTCCAAGTCTACTCATGATTACTTCATTAGATATTTAGATCATTCTAAAGGATATAGATTCTCTTGTCCTTCATGTGGTACTCAAATAGTTGAGTCTTAGACAACTAAGTTCTTAGAGCATGATGTGCCTGATAGGGGTAAATATTTTCATCTTATAATTGCTAATGAGCGGATTGAATCTGTTATACGTTCCTTACTCACTTCATGTGAAATTAAGGATCTTATGAGCAAGTAGCTACACCTAATGCTAAAATAGAGGTTGATTTCAATGTTGATCCACCTCAAAGTCATGTCCGCAAATGCCTTCTAGACGTTCTACTAGAGATAGACATCCAGTAATTCTTGATGACTACTATGTCTATCGCTTAAAAAGTGACTATGATGTTACTCTTGTAGTTGATCCTATAAGCTATTATGATGCTATATCTAGTCCTCAATCAAACTTGTGGTTTAGTACTATGGATGATGAAATTTACTCAATGAAAGGAAATAATGTGTGAGAGTTAGTTGATTTGCCCCAAGGTCAAAAGACTATAGGTTGCAAATGGGTGTTTAAAACTATGAAAGGCTCAAAGGGGAAGATTGAGAGATTTAAGGCTTGACATGTGGTTAAAGGCTTTACTCAAAGAGCTACAATTGATTATGGTGACACCTTCTTTCCTGCTTCCTGCAAAGATTCCTTCAGGATATTATGAGTCTAGTAGCTTATTTTGATTTGGAACTCAACCAATGGAGTTTGGACAACTCTCTTTAATGGTGACCTTGATGAAGAAGTTTATATGACTCAACCTGAGAGTTTAGTTTTTTTTTTTTTTTTTGGTTCAAGAGAGAAAAGAACACCTAGTGTATAAGCTAAACAAGTCAATTTATGGTCTTAAATAGGCTTTTTGTCAGTCATACTTAAGGTTTGATCAGGTGACTTCATTAGGCTTTAAAAGAAATAAGGTGGACCATTTTATTTACCTCAGACCAGTGGGAGCAAATTCATATATTTGGCGCTTTATGTTGATGATATGTTGTTTACTAGTAGTGATTTGAGTTTGCTCCATAAGACTAAGCAAATTTTATATCATAGCTTTGATATGAAGGATCTTGGTGAAGTATCCTTGTTCTAGGAATTGAGATCCACCATGATAGGACTTGAGGCTTGTCAGGACTTTTTCTAGTGAGATACATTAATCATGTTTTGGCAAGATTTAACATGCGAAATTGTAGACCTGGTGATGTGCCTATTGTAAAAGGTGATAAACTTAGCATTCCACAGTGCCCTTAAAATGAATTGGAGCAATAGTCAATGAAAAACGCTCTTTACTTTAAGGCTGTTGGCAGTCTAATGTATGCAAAAGTCTGTACTAGGCTTGATATAGCCTTTACTATTAGTGTTCTTGGGTGTTACTTCTCTAATCCAGGACAAGAACATTAGGCGACAGTTAAGAAAGTCTTGAGATATTTTTAAAAAAAAATCTAAAGAACTTCATTTCAGGGCTTTTAGTTGATAATTCAATTTCTAGGCCATCGAGGATTTATTATGATAATGTTGTTGCTGTTTTCTTTTCAAGGAATAATAAGTCCTCTAGTGCATCTAAACATTTAGAGTTTGAATATCTCAATGTGAGAGACTTGGTTAAAAATGGTACCATTATGATAGAGCATATTGATATCGACTCTATGCTCGCATATCCTTTAACCAAGGGGTTGAGACTTATTATTTTCAAAAGACATGTAGAACACATGGATGTAATTGAGTCTTTTGATAGATTGGGTTAAGTAAGATGTGTTTCTTTATTGAATTTGTCACATTGAACTAATTGTTTTATTGAGCTTTTATTAGTACGAGATTCTTTTTCAGTTGTTGATATATTTGCTATAATTGTGAACATATTTTTTTTGAGGTTGTATCTTGAGATTAGGTGTTGATTTTGAGAGTTGGGTGTATTTTATAAATGACACCATGTTGTATTTTTAGTATTGATTGAGGCATACATGGCTTCTTTTGAAGTCGGATTTTCTTGGGATTTCATATTGTTTTAGAAATTCATGGCTTATAAGAAAATCATGGATTTTCTTAGGGGTTTCCACTGCTTAAGCGGTCCATATCTTATAAGAAAATCATTTTTTCTTGGAATTTCATACAGTTCTAGAAATTCATATCTTACAAGAAAATTATAGGACCAACGATGAAATAGCATAGATGCTTGGGTCATATTTAGATGCTATTTCTTGCTACACCACCATGTCTGAATCCATGTCGGTGGAGTTGCTCATATATGTGGCCATGGAAGGTCTTGTGTTGATAAAAGATGCAATGGCCACCATGATCCAACATTAGTAATTTTTACTGGACCGGATTATGTTAGTAGTCTTGTCTCATTGTCATTTTTTTTTTTAAATTGTGGCCACAGTCAAAATCTTTTTGTAATTTAGCTCCAGAGTCATTTTCTCAAATTTTACTTTTTGTTTTATTTTAAAGTTACAATTAATATTTGTCCAAGTGGGAGAATGCTGGAATTTTATTTCAATATGTGAACTTCTATTAATTGGATTTGTTTTTAAATAAAATAAAAATGGGCTAAATTAATACGGTTAATGAGACATGACTCATAGGGCTTATTATTTTGATCCAATATTGTTAAAACTCTTTTCTTAACAGACTTGGTATGATAGCTGGTGTAGGTCCAATCTTAGAAGTCTGTGATGGGAGGGATCTCCAGGGTTTTATTTTATATATATATATATATATATATATTATGGCTAAGTCCCCTCTCCACTCCATCTTTTTTATATTTCTATCGCATTAAAGCTATCAAGTAGTTTGTGCGAGAAGGAGAGAAAGACTTGGCAATCAATCATGAAATTACAGGAATTATTGATTTTCAATCTCATGGCTCAAACAAGGATTACGAATAAATCTATTTAGGGAGTTTTTACTTCATAGATATATGCATTTTGGGTTGAATTATTTTCTTACATGATCATCAACTATGGATTGGTCGTTGCGAGAGCAAGTTACGAAAGCATCAATTTCGAACTTGGCTAGGAGAATTTCGTAGTCAAAGCTATAATTTTTTAGCATTAATTACAGATTAATCATAGTTGATACCCTAATTTTTTGTAGCGATAGAAATTCACTACTTACGGATAAAGGAAAATTAATTTAATATTAGAAACACAAAAGCTAGAACAAACACATAGGAACGAGTTCTAAATTATAACCAAGTGTAGCTTATTAATTTTACACCCCATTCATAATTAGAAAATTTTTCTAGACCTTTCCTAATCGAGACTGAGATTCTGGGAATAAAAAATGTAGAATATATCAAAAATGCTAAAAAATACTATATTTCGAAAGCAAAAAACATAGATGAACTCTTATGAACGTGTAAAGTTGGCAAGTTGCCAATCATGGAAAATTATATTTTCCTTTCCTAATTTTTATTGTCCCATGTAATTCTAACTTCCATAAAATAGATAAAAGTGGACATTTCTAAAACAACCCACGAAATTACGAAATTTAACCCAAATATATTCTTATTC
Organism: Jacaranda mimosifolia; assembly: GCA_018894105.1. NCBI lineage: Eukaryota > Viridiplantae > Streptophyta > Magnoliopsida > Lamiales > Bignoniaceae > Jacaranda > Jacaranda mimosifolia. The sequence goes on from CM032126.1 coordinate 31,358,419, forward strand.
ATAGGAAAGGATATAATAAAATACCGAACCCAAAAGCAATTACAAAAAAATGAATAAGAAGTATCGAAATTAGAAAAATGCCTCCATTGAGCTTGAAAGATGCAAATTTATGAACAACAACAAAATTATTTTATATCGAGGAGCAAATCGAATGGATTTATATGGTTTTGTAACTCTTTTCATATTAAAAGTTACTGCCACTTTAAATTTTATCGCCTCAGATTATTTCAACTTAAACTTTTGTAAATTCAAACTCTCCAAAACAAAAAAAACAAAAAAAAAAAAAGGAAAGAAAGAAAGAAAGAAAGAAAAAGAACATCCCTCTCTCTTGTTTCATATCAATGTCAATACAAAATATATATATATATAATTGATATAGGGAAGTAAGACGAGTTTAAGAGGCCTAATAAAACTAGCCCAGACCCAAGAATACACTGGGCTAATTGACCAATAAAGGCTATCAGTCTTCCTTCAATCGACCAGGCTATGGTCGAAGGGCCCACTACTAGAGAGTCGTCTCGACCCAATGAAGCCATACATATGACTAGAGTGGGTTGAGAGACCCACGGACGGGAAGACATCTCGACCAGAATAGGTCAACTCGAAGAGGTTATGCATTCAACTAGAGTGGGCGGAGAGACCCATGGGTGGGGAGACATCTTGACCAAAATGGGTCGACCCCAAGAAGTTATGCATTCGACCAGAGTGGGTAGAGAGATCCATAGGCGGTGAGACATCTCGACTAGAATTGGTCGACCTGCGAGACATGAAGGTTTCTCTTGCCATCGCATTAAATGCACTCAACCACCACTCTACCACGTTAAATACACTGACAGGCAGCTTGCCTTCGCATTAAATGCGGAGATCTCCACCATATCCCAAAAGGATGGAGGGCGCGCCACCTGAAAGGAGGATTCCAGATAAGGAAAAGACTTAAAAACCTTTATGCAATGACAAAGGTCCTCCCTGCAATAGTAAGGGTACCATGGATATTTTGATCTCCCACTTGGGACTATAAATACCCCATTGCAATCATGTCATGGGGTACGTTCACTATAACTTTGGCCTTCGCTCTGCCACTCTAAATTCTGGTCGATTATACTGATTTGAGCGCCGGAGTGCCTTAGCCGAGGGCTTTCTCGGTTAGCCTCATGTGTGTTGCTTGGTTGCAGGACTCATCCCGCTCTCATCACCATATTCATTTCCAACCAACTTCCTGGTTGACTAAAGTGGGCCTAGAACCAATTCACCAGCACCAGACTTTAGCATCATTCACTTGGGATTATAAATACCCCATTGCAATCGTGCCATGGGGTACGTTCACTATAACTTTGGCCCTCGCTCTACTACTTTAAATTCTGGTCGATTATACTGATTTGAGCGTTGGAGTGCTTTAGCCGAGGGCCTCCTCAGCTAGCCTCACGTGTGTTGCTTGGTTGCAGGACTCGACCTGCTCTCATCACCACATTCATTTCCAACCAACTTCCCAGTCGACTAAAGTGGGCCTAGAACCAATTCTCCAGCACTAGACTTTAGCATCATCAATAATATTAGTGATAAATAATAAGCAACAATATAAATATTGTCACTATAAAGAGAGACAAAACATAATATATATATATATATGCGAGGAGAGAAAGAATTGACAAAAACTTAAATTTTTCTATAATTTTTAATATATAATTAATTTGATCAATACATTAAATTTTATCAAATGATTAATCAATATGTACATTAATGATAAGATATATATATACACACACACATACATATATATATACATATAAATTTGTAAATTTATCGTTATTTATATACCTATATATGTTATCTACCTTTGTATTTTTTTTTATAATGCACCATGATTAAATTATGAGTGGCATTTTTCTTTTTACAAACAAAATGTTATCGATAATAGTTAAATGCCTTTGACATATAATTATATTGGTTCTTTTAATAAGATGCCACTATGTTTTTACAATATTTATTAATCAATTGACATCAAGTATCATAAAATAGTGATATACTTTTTTTTTTTTTACTACTATTATGATATTATTTTTGTAGCTATCATTATACTATAAAATGTCATTAAGTTGCCACTAAATAATTTGTGGCATCTTTTTCAAATGACACCATAACCAAACACTAGTGAAATTTTTTAAGAAAAATTAGTGGCAACATGGTTAAATGTCTTTGAAATATATTTATGTTGGCATTTTCAGTCAAATGTCAATTATTTGTTATTTATTAATCAAATGTCACAAAATATTGTAACATAGTGGCATTTTTCAATAATGATCACTATATGTGTTACTCTTGTGTGTCGCTACACTACATAATGTCATTAAATTATTGTCAGTAAATATTTCGTGGTATTTTTTTAAATGACACCATAAATAAATATGAGTGGCATTAGCTAACTACCTACAAAATGAATTTCTTTTGGTATTTTTAATTAAATGCCACTATTTTATATGTTGTTTAATAATTAAATACCACTAAATATTTTGTTACAGTGGCATTCTTCTAAGACTAACACCATATTATATTTGTGTGTCATTATGCTAGAAAGTGCCACTAAATACTTTATGATATTTTTTTCAAATGACAACATACCTACATATTAGTGGAATTTTTATAGAAAAAATTAGTGACACTAGCTAGTTAAATATTGTTATATTTTAGGGATGACAATTTATGCCTGATCCGTGGGTACCCACTCCAATCCGTTCTGATCGCGGTGGGTAGAAAACATGTCCCATAGCGGGTCGGATCATGTTCGGGTTCAAATAGATGCAGGTTGGATCGGGCTAGGGTTTATAGTGAACCCACCCTGAACTCGCCCTGAAGTATTTATATATATATATATTTATATTTAATTTAGTTTTTTACAAAAAATATATATACAACAAACCCTAAACTATGTTAGCATTTTTTTCTTTCCCTCTCATTCCTCACAGTCGTGACTCCCGAGAGTAGATTTAGAATGCTTAGAAAATGTTCAAAAGCTTTCAATTTGTTTGTTTTACATAAAATTTATATGATATTTGAGTTAAAACTGTAATATTTAATTAATTGTATAGTGGATAGTATTTTTAAAAAACAGAAAATATTAATTAGGTGTGGGTAGGATTCGGGTTCTACATTTACATTGCGGGTAGGGTTCGAATTTTCACTCCTAAAATCCACGGGGCGGGTAGGGGCAGGTAGATCATGTATAAAATCTCTACGGGGTGAGTTCGAGTTGAGTCAAAACCTGCCCCAACCCTTCTCGTTGCCATCCCTATTATATCTCGGTATTTTCAATTAAATATCACTATTTTATTTGTTATTTATAATCAAATGCCACTAAATATCAAATTTGTTGTAGTGCTAATAGCATGTATTAAGTGACAATAACTTTTATTTCATCACTAATGATATTTATCAAATAACAATAATTTTTGTTTTATCATGACTTAACAATGACAAAAACTAATATTTTAAATTACTACTGTTGACACTTAGTAACACACATACAGTGACATTAAAAATTATTACAGTAATTTATGATAAAATTTTCGTTGTTACTAAGTTGTCTAAATAGACATGTTACTAATTATGAATCGTAATAATTTAAACAGTATTCTTATAACTATTTAGCTTGTTAAAATCATTAAGATGACAAATCAATTTTTTTTATTTAAAATATATAATTAGAGATAATTTTTGTATTCGTCATTTATTTACCTTTTTCTTATAATAGTGTGTATGAACAAATTAAATGCTGTCACCAAACTCATAAATTAATTTTTAAATGTGTTGTAACTGACAACAAATAAATATATATATAAGTACTATAAATTTATACAAGACAAGGTGCATTCATTCTTTAATCATTTAAACTTCTTGTTTTATATTGGATGCCGTGTAAAATAGGTATGGGCAAACAAATATTTCCTGATTTTAAGTTGTAACGTATAACCTCAGAAAGCCGCCCAACACCGCTTGTCCGCTTTCTCTTTTCGATGGCCTATCCTGAAAAGTGAAAACACCATTAATATTACGTTCCAATTTATGTTTTAACATATATTTTCTTTTATAAATACATATATATAGTATATTTGATTCACAATTAATTATTTATTTAAAAATATTTTATTCATTTAATGTTTATTTATAACTATAAAATTTGACCTAATCTATCCGTACGTTAAATTTTTTATAGTATAAAGCATATAAAATATTTATTTATTTTGTTTATGTCATGTTGACTTTTTTTATAGTTTTAATATTTTTATTTAAATTTTTACATAAATTAAAATATAAATTTATAATAAAAGAGCAATAATAGGATATATAGTGGATGGATTATAAATGGTAGTTAATGCATAAGTTTTTTTATTTACATACGCAACAGCATCTAAAGCCTTTTATGTTTGAATCCCAAATTTCACACATAGGTATGACGGCAATATTTCTCAACCTATTGATCAGTGATTAATTAATACATAAAATTATAATTATGAGGATTAACTGGGAAAAAAATAATGGTATTTTACGTTCATGCCTTGAATATACACAAAAGTAATTGGTGCTTCATTAATCATTGAGATATAAATAGAAAAGAAGCCACCAATTTAACCAAAAGATCTAAATTGCACTAACAAGTCATTTAACAGCTCAGTGCCTATTTGATCATTATTTGTCTAATTAAAATCACAATTTACATTTCACTAATGTTTTCTAATTACATTATATCAATGATCATGCTTTGCAATTATAACTAATTTTGAAGGCAAATTTTCAAAAGTGCCTATATTTTCTTTTTCACAAACTTTAAATCAACTCGATATATCCTAAGTTTTTTCCTTTATAATTTTGGTTTTTGTTTCTATAACAATCACTTGATATAATATAGTTAGAGTTGTCAATAGGTCGAATTTGGATCGAATCATGATAGATTCGAATCCGAATTCAATCCAAGATCCTATAGGATCTGTGGTTAATTTACCATATTTGAATCTAAATAAAAGTCGAATATCCGAAAAAATATTCTAATCCGAATACTGCCAAATCATATATATTTATTATTTTTTAAAAAAAATTTAATAAAATCCAAATTCAAAACATTCATCCCTAAAAGAATATACACACGACAAATTAATAATTCTCAGGTCTATTGATTATTTTAAAAGTAATAATATAATAGAATTTAATCATATTTATTCATCAAATCATTGTATTTTAAGTTGAGTTGTTGATAATAGTACTTGTTTGACATTATAAATGCATAATAGTTACACTTGATTCTCCAATCAATTAATATTAGACTTAAAATTTTATAAAAAAGAAATTTATTTTGATCAAATCAAAATTTGTATTGCATTCTTACTATATTATGACACTTTGCTCCTACCATTATTCTCCCTACATAATTTCTGTTACAAAAAAAGAAAAACAAATGATCCAATTCTTTGGCACTGCTACAAAAACAGAAGTTCATTATTACATTCATCCAAAAACCTACTTTGGCACTGCTACAAGGACCTTGGATGCATACATGTATAATAATATATATAGTCGAATTTAAATTATTAATGAATCGGATCGGGCAAAATTCATATTTGCTCTATTTATTTTGAATTGCGGACTTTTTTAATCAGATTATATTTGTCTAATCTTTTATTAATTAAAATTATAAATAATCACATTAAATTCAAATCAAATTTAAATAAAAATCCACTCCATTGACAACAATAAATGTAAATGTGTGTATTGAATGGGGAAATCCTAAGGAGGTCACACGATAGGATAATTATAAAGTTGTCCCAACCCCTTCCTCCTGCAGTCGCTATGGTATAATGCGGTACTGAAAAATCCAGTCCGTATTAGCATTTTCCAACATCGAGACCCTTTACTCTTGTCCATCGGCTGACAGCTCATAGTCGGCAGTTCAGACCCAATTCTTGTCTATTGGGTAACAGCTCATAGTCGGCGATTGAATTTTTTTTTTAATTGATATTTTATCTTTTATTTTATATTATAAATAAATACAAACACATGTATGAATAAATTTTTCATTATGAATTTTTTATGCTCAACAAATGAAACATAATATATATGATAGGCAAGTGGCATGTGGCCCAATGACATAAATCCCTCACATTATGTGGGAGGTTGGAAGTTCTAGTCCTAACGAACTTTTGATATGCGTGTGTATAAATATATATATATATATATTGAGAGTTGAAACTGTATGATTGTGATTGCTTGTGAGGCTTGACCTCATGTTTTGTGTTTCAGAGATTTTGGAGATGTTTTGATGTTTTAGAAATAAGAGAATGAGATATGAAATTGTAATTGGTTGTGAGGTTATTTTGTAATGCTTATAGTGATATGATGGAATATGGATTGATGTAATATAAGGTTGTGATTGGTTGTGAGATTATTTTTGAAATATGTTTGAAATATGCAGATTGTTTTGTGAATTTTGGGTTTTTGATTTGCTTGGGATTTATATAGTTAAAAAATTTATATTAATTTAAAAACATTTGTGGTTTTTTTATAAAAGTAGACCGTAAAATAATTTGGTTGAACGGACTACAGAAGGAAGTGGAAAACAAATAATTGTTTTTAACAAATTAATTCCTGTGATTAATCTGCTAGGGTGAAAATATAATTCCAACAACATATGGAAAAATTGCGTGCCGTTCGAAATGAATGATATTAAATATGCTATTTTTTATATAGTAATCGATTTTGGCAAAATATATTATATATTTAATATATAAATTAATTTTTAATTATAAAATATATGGGAAATAGTCATTCTTATATTTGAGAGTATATCCAGCACAAATGAATGTTTTGTTTATATCAATTCCCGTATTGATTTGCATGTAAGTCGATTAATTGGAAATTTATTAATTTTAATATAAAATAAGAAAGAAAATCTCAAATTTATGTGTCGTGCAAAAATAATTTATGATATTCGTTATTTATTTTATATTTTAATACTTTATCATAAAATAATTTAATTAATAATTTTGGTTGTCTTCTTTTGCCAAATAAAGTCGACGATATTTGATTAAAGTTAATCTTACACACAATTTTTTTTTTGGCAAAATATAATTTTAATTTAATAATAGATTTGCATAAAAATAAAAGGAGAAGGACGAGATACAATAGCGGCTGAGAGAAATTGAGATAAGGGAGATCAAATGAATAATAGGGCTCAGAAGGTAGTCTTAGAGATACCCCGGTTCATTGCCTGTGGGACTTATTTTTATATCTCACAACCAAATATATGCTGGTCCAAAAAACATGTCTTATAGACCAAGAAACGGAACCAAACTTCATATGCAATTGCAGCCTATATTTCCAACTTTAGCACAATATTATGAAGCATAAATAAGTGATTTTTAAAATTTGATATTCATATTTAAATATTATATTTAGACGTCATCCTGTGCTCTAGGGCCTGTTTTGTTTTGTTTTATTTTCATTTTCAATTTTTATTTTCAAAATTTAAAAAAGTAATTAGTGAAAATGAGTTGGAAATGAATTTGTATTTAGATAGATTGTTGGAAAAGTAATGATTATATTGGATTTAGTAGGTTGTAGGTAGAGATAAATAAAAATAATGAAATAGAGAGAAAAAATATATGTCATTGGGAGAAGATGTATATATTATTGTGGAATGTGTTTTAAAAATAAAAATAAAAATAAAAATAAAAATAATATTTGGTGAAAATATGTAAAAATTAAAAGTAAAAATTGATGTGTTTCAATTTTTAAATAGAAGAAAATATGAAAATTGAGATTGAAAATGGAACCAAACGGGCCATAATCCTTTAGTGATTTTAAAAATAGCCGCACAATTAGGGATAATTCAGTTAAATCGAAAGAAAGAAGAGCTCACTAGCTATTATGTCACAGAGATAGAGAGCATAGAGCTATCGTCATCTAGGAGGTTCGCGTACATTAACGTTGACGGTTGACCCAGTCGAGGCGAATAGAGATACCAAAATGCATTCACAATTAAAGATTTATCGGTGCTTTGATATGAGTGTTAACTGACAAACTTCCACCTATAAAATGTCAGTCTACCCACTATGAATTGCTAATTAGCAATGATGAGATCAAACAAACAAACAAAATCACATCCATACTATTATGTAATAGTATAATACAATGGTGTGAGATTCATAATTATATAATTTTAATTTTAATTCTGTAATTTTGTTCAAATGATAAATTCTTAAAATTTTGAGTATTTTAATTCATTAAAAAAAATCATTATTTGTTGATTATTATTTCTAACTGATATAATTGTATTTTATTTTTAATTTTTTTATTTAAAATTTTAAAAAAATATATATATATGTATATATATACTATTATATACAATACAACGGTGTGGAACCCATAAATGTACAATTTTGACCAAAATCTAAATTCTTAGAATTTTGAGTTTTTTTAATTAAGTTCAAAATTTTATTTTTAACTATTAAATTTGATCTTATTTATTCCTTTTAAAGATATCTGAATTTTTTGAAATTATTTTCTTAATTGAAACAATATTCTTTATTTATCTCTAATATAAAAAAATAATTGCTTTTTATCTATAAAATCTTTTCCATCTCTACTTTCAATACGTGGAAGATTTATTAATCATTTGAACTCTATAATTTGATAAGTCTTTCATGATTTTCTCTTATATTTAATAACTAATTTTTATATATACTATTATATATAAAGCCTTTTAAAAGTCATTTCATTAATATTATCAAGTTCTAGCATTTTTTTCACTCTATTCTTTGGGTCCTTTTTATTTTCTAGCACTTTTTTTTTCTTCTATATCTTTGTGTGTATCTTTAATTCATTATTCAAAGTGTTTATTGTCTATTTGATTTTACTATTCACCTTTTTGATTTTGTTTTCATTTTTTTTTTTTTGGTGGTGGTTGGCGGGTGGGTGGGTTATTTTAGGTATATTATATGATGCAAAAGATTTTTTGGATTTTAATGCTATAATTTTCTTTTCAAGCTAAATAAAGACTATCATTTAGCTTTTATTAACTGCGCTTAATATTTTAATTTAGTTTTATTTTTATTAGTTACATTTTTCTCCTTAATTATTGATAAATTTTGTCATTTAATTTTTATTTAATTTAAATTATTATACATTTAGCATCCTTTTACTCATTTTTTGAATCAAGTTATTAATTTATTGTTAAATTTTGTAATTTATTTTTCAATTCGCTTTTTTTTTTTCCATCTAAGTTTATAGTTTTATAGGATGAGATCTATAATTTGTTTTAATATTTTTAAAATTTATTTCCCTTTTTGAATATTTATAATTTTAGAAGTATATCATTTAATTTTATTTTATATTCATATATATGTTTGTAATTATGTATTTATAAATATGTATAATTCGAACTCTTTTTAAAAATTTTATAAACTACATCACAAAATACACCTATTAACTTTTTAAGTTTAGACATTATTTAGTCTATCAAAATAGATATATATTATTTTTAATTTTTTTTTTTTATTATTTGAAAGGTTAACAACTTTTTTTGTTCTTCACTTTTTGTTTTGTTTTGTTTTTTTTTTTGTTTTGCTATTTGCGAAATATAATATTTTACATTCGTACAAAAAAAATTACATTCGTACAAAAAAAATTGAGAATGAACATAATAATTTATTTTTTCCATATTTTATTTTACATTCTAATTTCATCCTCATATTTTATCACTAAGTCCTATTTAAAATTAATTTTGAGCTTATAATAACTTTATCAATTTACTATGATTTTAGCTTTGCATTACTAATATCAAACTTTTTTCTTCACTTAATTATTCGATAACTAAGCTATTCGTCCAATTAAAAGGTTTCTATAAACTTATATACTAATATTGATCTTAACTTTGTAATTATTTTATATATTCATTTTAAAATTTAAACTTTTTTTTTTATCTTTACTATCATAGTTTTGTCTTGACTTAATTGATTTTTAATCAAAAACGAAAATTAAATAAGATTTTTCTAATCCTTGGCAACTAATATATTATCTAATTCTTTATATTTTAAGTTTTAACTTAATATATTACTCATCCTCTTTTAAGTTTAAAATAATCTTAAAGTATTATAATTTTAATTTTTTTCAAACAACTTTCAAGCCATCAATCTTGTGTTCTATAGCATTCTCATATATTTTTATTTTTTAATGCAACTATTTGTTAGCTTTTGATCACATATTTTTTTTTAAACAAAGTACATAATCATATTCATATATTTTTATTTTTGGATGTTTTAAATTTTTTTAACTTCTCGCTGAATAATTTTGAAATTTATTTTTTGTGACATAACGTATATGAGATGTCTTTATATGTTGCAAACTTTTAAATACTAAATTTAAAAATTTTAAATTTGATTTTACTAATTACTTGATATTTTTGCAATATTTTTATTTTTATATTATTATTTTAGTTATGTCTACAATTCAATAATTTTATTAATATATAGTAATTTTAAAGAATCCGTGCATAGCACGGCGATAATGCTATTATAATATATTTGAAAATTTTTTCCACCTTCATCATGTGTGCTAAATTTTTATTGTATAAAATAAATAAAAAAATCATTTATTTTTAAAAAAATATTCTTAACTTTTTTACAATTTCAATATAGTGATTTAGATTTTTAATAAAATGATAATTGAAGCAAAAAAGATAAATAAATAATTAGAGAAAAGAGGAAAAAAAAGTATAGAAGAAAGAAAAGGGCAAAATAAACTGCATTATAATTATTTATTGTAGTAAGTGATTATTATCAATTTATTGAATAATACATCAAATTCATAATTTTAATTTTCATAAATAGTATAGGATAAGTAGATATAGATAATATATATTTATGTTTTTATTTATTTATTTCTTTATTTATGAAAATAATAAATGAGTGTTGATCACTATGAACTTCACCATCGTTGTCACTCGTTTGGGGTGCGCGCCCAAAGAAAGAGGCAACGGCGCTTTCCCAGCTTCAGTGGCATCACTAATGAACCTCATCGGAGTAGTGCTGATTTTCTACAAATTATTCACTTTTAATTGGAGGAGGGCATCATGAAATACTATGTTAGTACAATTGCCCCCATTTAATGGTGTCTTTTTTACCAAAAGTTAGCAAAGAATGTGGAGATCACCAATACATAATTGTGTTCAACATAGACTTCAAACTCATTACTAATTTAATCATATGAACGAAAATATACCATCAAACTATTCATTCATTCTTATTTATACCAACAAATTAAGGCATGTCATTGTGAGGTATGTTAGTAACTTAGTATTTAACTCATATGAGGTATTATTAAATTAAATGATATATGTCTTTTTACAATAGGTTATCGTTAATTTTACAATAAGTTGTTGGTTCGTATTTTAAAATTTTAGTACATTAAGTGCTTGGTAAATATTTTAAAAAAAAATAATAAAATGATATTTTTCAAAAAAATTATTATACTAGATAACATAATATTATAATTTTAAATTATATATTTTGTAATATTAAAATAATATATATATCTTAGATAATATATATAGTCAAATATAATTATCTTTGTTTATTAACTAAAATAAAAAATAAGAATAAATCTAAAATCTAAAATTATCATTCTAAAAATATAATTTAATTTTAAATAAGCACTTTAATAATTTTAATCGTTTTAATATTAGAAATAATGTAGTAGAAATCATTTTGGACTATAAACTTAATAAATTTTAAATAAATAAAATAAGTAAAAATAATTATTTTGAATTAATACTTAATGATGAGGATAGAATCCGTTGGATGTTGGACCAAGTTGATGTTTTGATGAGTTTCGACCTCTGTGGTCGATTTATGAATGTAGGTGGGCTGAATCCTGCAATCACTTAGCAAACGTCAGGCTAGCCGAGGAGCCCTCGGCTTAGGCCCTTCGACGATCAAGTCAATACGGGTTGACTAGATAATTCGAGCAGCAGAGTATGGGCTTTTTGTATATATCAGAGCATACCTTTGAAAGGTTGGAGTGGGGGTATTTATAGCCTTCCCTCCTTGGGGATTTTCCAGTGATGTCCTTAATGTGTAGAGAGGGCTCTTGTCCTTGCCTGAGGGGCAATTAGTCATCTCTCATCCCTGTGCTATTCCAGGTGGCCGCTTTCCTAGGTTTTAGGGACAAGATAGGATACTGTTGACGCCTCTGCCGTGCCATGTGGTAATGGGGCGGCATGCTCCATTAATGCGGAGACATGCAGCCTGTCAATGCATTTAATGCGGCAGGGATGGTACTGTGTTTTGCCGACCTCTTTGGTTGGAAGAAAAATTGACCTGATAGTGTACAGGAGTATGGATTAGCGGTGCAGGTCGACCTATCGACCTGCGGCCTTGAGTGAGTCTTGGTCGAGTGCTCATTTACTTGGGTACACCGTCGATCATAGAGGTCGACTTGGGTCGAGAGTGCTGTTGGGCTCCGAAAGTAAGATGGGCTTGGTATTATGCCTTTAGGCCTATGTGGTTTGGGCCGAGCCATTTGGGCTATCTCATATCATGAGTCCCCCCCACTTTCGAATGCTGAACGAAGGGATCGACGAAAATGGTTGGGAAGTAGCTTTGCGGACGGTTGCGCGGATCGACGAGGATTTTTGAAAATTGACCAGGTTTTGGCGCATTTAATGAGCGGTTACGTCGTGGTGCACATGGTGCGGCGCGGCGGTTACAATATTATTACAACCGCTTGGATTCCCGCGCTCACACGCCTATAAATATCCACTGTAAAAATAGACAATTTTTACTTTTGCTGCCTTTGCGTCTGGTTGAGCGCTTAGCCAACCATTTTCGCTACTAATACCTTCTGCTCTTAGTTCTTCAATTCAGTAAGTGCCTCATTTCCTTTTCTTCAGTATCTTTTTAGCATTGGCATGATGTTGGGTTTATCTGGTTCGGAGGGCAGTCGTAGGGAGAATAGTGAGGCTACCCACTTTGACAAGCCTGGGGGCTTGCCAGACGAGTCAAGTGATTCATTGAGCGATGATTCGAATTCCAGCAGCTCAAGTGGCGACCGTGGGGGGGATGGAGCTGGGCCAAGTCAAGTTCATCCCTCGCGGGGTCTATTATTCACCTCGAACCATTATAGTGAAATTGTGTCAACCATCACCCCTGTTGATTTAAGACGTATTAGGCAGTTATACCATATTCCTCTCGAGTATGAACTATTGACGCTTGGGGCTTCTAGTCAAATGCATCGTCCCCTGGCAGGCCGTATCACTGTTTTTGAGGATGCTTTTAGGTGTGGTCTTAAGTTTCCTCTAAGTACTCAGATGGTCGACCTGCTTAGGGGCCTTCAGGTGTGTATAACCCAGTTACTGCCAAATTATTTCTCGACCATTTATAGTTTCATTATCTTGATACACCTATTCGACTAGCCCGCTAATTTTGAAAACTTATCGAACCTCTTCCATCTTCTTATGTCCCGCAAGTCGAGTAACACCGACGAGTCGGGTTTCTACTATTTAACCGTTCGACCTCGCCATAAATTCCTTGTAACCCCAGCCTCCTCTTACAGGCAAGAATGGAAAAAATGTTATTTGTTTGTTCGGGTTGCTGGGGGTTTCAACATTCCTCGGGGTTGGTGGATGGGGCATGTCGAGATGCTAGGTAACCTAACCCCAACCTGGTACAATACCTTCATTTGGGATCTGGTCGAATTTGGTCAAATGAAGGCCTCGATGTTTATCAAGAAGAAGAGTTTGGTATTGGATAGGTTGTCTCCAGCTCTGTTAAATTTGTCTGTGAATGACCAACTAGGTAGACTGTGCTTCTTTCAGTTTGTTATTTTTCTATCCTTGTGCTAGATTTTGACTTTTGTTGTTTTGCTGCTTGGCAGATCATGACGAGATCATGAACTATTCAAGGGACGAGGCTCAAGCGAGGGCGAAGAAGAACCAGCAGTGCCGCCAGGTGACAGTGGCTCGTCGAGCGGTGGTCGATGCGCCTCAAAAGGAGGTAGTGACACCTACACTATCGCCAACACCATCGCCAACTCGACCCGTTGCAACTACAAGCAACAGCTTTGCGGGTCGATGTAAAAGAGCAATGTTGGAGCAGGCAGAACCTGCTTCGAAGGGGACCGCCGCTGAAAAGGGAAAAGGGAAGGCTGCAGGGTCGAGCCTACCGACGGGGGACGACCTGTTTGGGACCTGCGGGGATGATGTTCTATTTCAGCTGCCCAGACTGCCTTCGCCTAGGTTTGGGACTGAGCCTGGCATGATTGTGTATAACTAGCTGTCAATGGAGACGGCGGGGCGGATGGGCGTTGCTTCGCTAAAAGTGCTAGTGGTTGGGCAGTTCCTAGCCGACCTAAAGAAGCTGATGGGGCTAAGCTAAGACGCTACTCTTCGGGCGTTGGCTTATTACGCCAATATAGTAAGGTTTTAGTCGAGTAGATTACGTGGCTAAATACTCGTCAATTATTTATATTCTTACTAATAATGTTGTCTTTCAGGTCGGCCAGCTGGGGCATAGTTTTTACAGGCGATCAGAGCTGGCCTTAGCCAATCGCGAGCAACTGCAAGCTGGCGGGGATACAGAGACTTTTAGGGTTCAGCTTGAGTCCTCACAAACGAGAGTAGATGAACTCACCAAGCAAGTCGAGGAGCTGAACTGACAGCTTCAAACGAGGGATGGTCAACTGGTTGCCTCTGTCAAGGAGAGGACTAGGTTGGGCGAGCTACTGAAGAAGGCTCTGCTGGATGGGCAAGTGGCCTTTGCGTCTAGTCAATCCGCAAGTCATAATGCTGGCCTAAACGAGGCTCGAACTGAGTTCTACTGGATACTGCTGTTGATGCGACGGGAGGTGGTGCAATAATTCATGATGAGCTCAGCATTCCAGGATGCAAGCGTTGTGTTTGCGCTCGACAATGCTTGCAATTCTTTCGAGAAGGCACTTAAACAACTGCATTTTCTAGGCTACTTCTTCCAACCAGAAGACAGGTATCACCTCAGTCATTTGCTCGATAAGCAGTTACAGCCCTATCCAGAGGATGATGGCGGGGCTTAAGGTGGAGGCATCGAAACCACTGTAGCCGAGGGTATCACAAAGGTTCCGCCATTGCCGCTTTTGGCAGATGAACAGAGGAAGTGGGCCGACATCGAGAAGAGATTGAAGGCAATTGCGCAAGAATTTAACTTTGCCGCCGACTTCGCATTCGAGGTCAAGGAGGGGGAGGTCGATACAGCCACATACCTTCCTCATCTGGAAGGGCGATTCCTAAGTGACGTGGCTAGTCCTTCTCAGTCGGCGACCACTGCTGTACCAATCGCTATTGCCATGCCCGAGCCTGTTCCGATTGCCATCCCTTCGAGCGACGAGCTCGAGCAAGCCATTGAAGATGGTGCTCGAGCCGGTGGTGATGAGGGTGCTGGGTCGAACTGAAGTTGTTGCTGCTTAGATATTATAGCATTTTCTTCCTTTGTATATAATGGAAGTGCCTTGAGCAGACGCTGTTGCATGGTTGGTTTTTCATTTTGTATAAACGAATGTTTTCTGCGTTTAAGCAAGTTTTTTGCTAAGATTTTACCTTGACTGCCTTTATTTTGTTGCAAATATGGCTTTGGCACTTAGCCAAGATTAATTTAAGGACCTTATCGAGTGAATTATAAGTACTATACAACATGATGAATTAGAAACAATAAATTGCCACCTCGTGGGCGCGATTTAACTGAAAATGTTTGCATCGTTTATGACTACAAACTGTTGTGCCGATTGTTTGGTTAGATAAAGTAACCGCTTGATGATAAACTTTTGAGTAGTTTAGCATCTACGTGGTCGACATTCGATAATAAATGATAAGCTTTAAATAATTTAGCAACTACGCGGTCGACTAATTGGTCTCGGCTGGGAAGCCTCGACTTGGCGGCTAGATGCCTGCTTGGTCGACTATTTGGTCTCGGCTGTCAAGCCTCAACTTGGAGGCTAGAAGCCTGCTTGGTCGACTTCGGGATCGACTGAGGGTTGTAAACTTGTGTAAGTTTGTATTTATAGAATGTGTGGTAACTTTTATTGCTGCTGGGAAGTACAAAGGAGGCCGATGGCCATTTATACATAGAATCTCTTTAGGTTTACATTGTTCCACGGTCGTGGTAGTTCGTTGCATGTCGTGTCTGCTAGTCGGTAGACGTTGTTCTTGGACACTTTGATCACTGAGTAAGGCCCCTGCCACTTTGGGTTAAGTTTTCCTACATTTTTTATACTTCTACTTTCTAGAGGACGAGATCGCCAACCTTGAAGCTCTGGGGTCGCACTGTTTTATTGTAACATTCCGTCATTTTTGACCGATATTATTGCGTTGTGTTGTAAGCTGTGTGGCGCAGCTCATCAACAGTGATTAGGTCAAGTGTTCTCTCCATCGTATTTCTGACTGGATTATAGTAGATTACTCGAGCTGTGTGCTGGATCAGCTCGGACGAAATTACTGCTTCAGATCCGTAGACCAAGCTGTACGGGCTGTGGCCTATGGTTGTTCGGGGTGTGGTTTTATATGCTAACAACACCCCTGGGAGGTCATCTGCCCAACTGGCACCTATGCCAGGTATCCGAAGCTTGAGGTGATCGAGAACAGTTCTGTTCGTGACCTTAGTCTGGCTATTGACCTAGGGGTTTCCTACCGACGTAAAGTGTTGGCTGACTCCCAAGGCCTCACACTATTTTCTCGTGCTCTTACTTTGGAACTGAGTGCCGTTATCCGAGATTAGGCCTTTAGGCAAACCAAATCGACATATTATGTTCTTCCAAATCAAGCTCTTGACAGCCGCGTCGATGATTTTCAAAATTGCTTCGGCCTCTACCTATTTAGTAAAGTACTCGACTGCCACGATGATGAATTTGCACTTACCAGATGTCTTAGGGAGAGATCCAACTATGTCGATCCCCCACTAGTTGAATGACCATGTTATCTAAACATTGATCATCGATGAGGCTGGTTGATGCGGTTTGTTTGAGTGGATTTGGCATGATGGGCATCTTTTAGCGAAGTTGACGGAGTCTTGCAATAGGGTGGACCAAAAATAATCGTAACGGACAACTTTGTGCACCAAAGACCGACCACCAAAATAGTTGCCGTAGATGCCTGCGTGAATCTCTTGTAGCACTTTGTTTGCCTCATTGGGTGCTAGGCATTTTAGTGGGGGTCCTAATGTTAACCTCCTATAGAGCTGTCCATGGTCAACAAGTGCAAACTTGGTTGCCAACCCTCTAAGCTTGCGGGTCTCCTTGTCATCGCTGGGCATGGTCCCTTGACTCAAGTAAAGCTTGATTAGCTTTTGCTAAGAGGGAGCTGTCTCTTCGACGGACCCGACGAGACTATAATTGGTAGCCTGGATACGAGGCTTGCTGGCCACTAAGAATGTTATGGTTATTTCCCTGATGCCTTTCGTCGAGCTGGCTAGCTTCGAAAGTGCATCTACTCGTTCGTTCTCTACTCGGGGGACTTGGCTTAGGGTGAAACTCCTGAATGATTGTTGTAATTGTCTTACTTCTATCAGATACTGAGTCATTTTGGCCTTCTTAGCCTCGAAGTTGCCCTCGACTTGTTTCGCGACGAGCTGGGAATCAATGATCGCTACCAGTTGCTCGACGCTGCGGGCCGCAGCTATGCACATTTCTGCGATAGGAGCTTCATATTCTGCCTTGTTGTTGGTAACCAAAAAGTCGAGCTTTATTGCAAAATCGTACTCCTCGACAAGTGGGGAATGGAGATGCACACCTATCCCGCCTCCTGATGTGGTTGCTGAAATGTTGATGTTCTCGACTTTTTGGTTCGGTAGATCAAGTCTTTCGACGATGAAGTCGGCCAGGACTTGTGCTTTTATGGTAGTTCGCGGCTGGAATGTAATGTCGAACTCTCCAAGTTCGATGGCCCACTTAGCGAGTCAACCTGAAGTGTCGAGCTTCGACAACACCTATTTTAACGGTTGATTCATCGACACCACGATCGCGTGTGATTGAAAGTAAGGTCGAAGCTTTCGCGCTGCTGTAACAAGGGCGAGAGCGAACTTCTCGATCTCTAGATAGTTGTGTTCAGGACCATGCAAAGCTTTGCTGCAATAATACACCAGACGGTGAATCCCCTCTTTGGTCGATGTCAAGACTGAACTAATCGAATCAAAGCCAGATAAAGTTGCAGCACTTCTCCCAGGTCGGGTTTGGCGAGCATAGGTGGTGAAAACAAATATTTCTTGAGCTCTACCAAGGCCTGGTCGCACTGCTGAGTCCACTGAAACCCTGATTTCCTCGCGTTTTTGAGTATTTTGAAGAAAGGGAAGCTCTTGTCGGTTAGCTTCACAATGAATCTACCGAGGGGTATGATCCTACTGACCAGTCGTTGAACATCTTAAACAGTATGGGGCGGGGTAACAACCAAGATTACCTGGATTTTATGCGGGTTTGCCTCGATCCCTCTCTGACTGACCATATATCCAAGGAACTTGCCTCCACGAATTCCGAATGTACACTTATTTGGGTTGAGTTTCATGCCAAAGGCTCTTAGTATGGAAAAGGTGTGGTTGAGATCGATGAGGTGGTCTTTAGCCTTCTTAGTTTTTACAATCATATCATCGACATAGACCTTCATCGACCTCTCAATTTCTTTCTTGAACATAAAGTTGACTAATCTTTGGTACGTTACTCCCGTATTTTTGAGCCCGAAGGGCATAGTTAAAAAATAATATACTCCAGTGGGGACGACGAAAGAGGTCTTGTCCCTATCCTTGAGTGCCATAAATATTTGATAATAGCCTTGGAAGGCATCCATTATACTCAATAACTCACACCCAACAGTGGAATCTATTAATAAATCTATACGAGGTAAGGGGTAAGGATCCTTAGGGCAAGCTTTATTCAAGTCCGTGAAATTGTTACACATTCGCCATTTTCCATCATTCTTGGGGACGAATACAACATTACATAGCCAAGAGGGGTACTGAATTTCTACAATATATCCTCATTCTAAAATCTTGTTGACCTCCTCCTTGATGATTTGGAACCTCTCAACATTGAAAGTTCTTGTCTTTTGCCTTACTAGTTTGTGAGTGGGATCCACGTTGAGTCGATGGACTATGACAATGGGCTCGATTCCTTGGAGGTCGGCGGCTCTCCATGTGAACACATCAATGTTACATCGAAGGAAATCGATCATAAGGCATTCCAGGTGGTCACCCATATCGTTCCCAACCCTAGTGATCTTGTTGGGGTTTTCAGGTTCCAGCTCGATTATTTTGAACTCCACGACGGGCTCGACCCAGGTGTCTTCGAACTTCCTCTTCTTGGCTGATGGTCCCTCCTTGGGTTTCACTACAAAGGCGTCTCCTGAGGGCTTCAACTAAGGTCGATTTTTCTGCTCGTTGGACTCGACGAAAATAGAATAGCAGCGCCATGCGTCCTTAAGGTTGCTCAAAAGTTCTCCTACTCCAGCTGGAGTTGGGAACTTAATCTTCATGTGGTACGTAGAGACGATGGCCCTGAAGTCATTTAGGGCTGGTCAACTAATGATGACATTGTAGGCGAATGGAGCGTCGTCTACCAAGTAATTGATCATCAATGTTCTGTTATGGGGACCCTATCCAAATGTTGTGGATAGGTTGATAGATCCCTTCGGGATGATTTTCGACCCACCAAATCTGACTAGCGGTGTTCTGACAGGATCAAATTTTAATTTCCCCAGCTTCATTCTATTCAGTGTGGACAAAAACATTATGTTCACGGAGCTGCCGTTGTCGACCAATATCTTTCTGACCTCGAAGTTGGCTACTTCCAGTGTTACCACCATGGGGCAGTCTATTTTTTTGTCGACTCCCTTGTTCTCCATATGGTCGAGGTCGGAGTCGCTAAACGAGATTGGCTCGGCACTGGTGGAGAGCTGGAAAACTGTCACGACCTTAGCTGGTCTGGTCGATTCTAGCTATCTTTGGGTTTGTTTCCTTGCATTCATGGAATCCCCCAGTGGGACCTCCCGCGATCATGTCTATGACTCCTTGGATAGGCGGGTGGGATTCTTAGGCAGGTCTTTTTCCTTTATCTTCTATCTTTGGGCTGGCCGATCTTTCTCTACATGGAGTCCGGTCAGTTTTGCCCTCTTCGCACCTGGCCTGCTCTTCGACATACTTTTTCAGATGGCCCTGCTTGATCAGTCTTTCGATCTCATCCTGCAAGTTGAAGCAATCTTCGTGTCATGCCCTTTTTCTCGATGGAAATGGCAATATTTTTTTGAAAATTTCATAGCTTCAATCTCTGTGAGCTTTCTAGATTTTTTGAGTAGGTTGTCGTGCTGAATGGCAAATAATACCTCTTTCTTTGAGAGGTTGAGCGGAGTGTAGTCGTGGAAGCATTTTATGGGCGATGACGTCCCTCTCTGACCTGATGGTCATCTTTCTCCTTATTTTTCTTCTTGTTGGCCTCCAGATTGCCGTATTTCAACTTGTTCATCTCTTCTTGAGTCATGTACCTCTCTGCGAGGTCAAGAAGCTCCTCCATCGATCTGGGTTGCTCGCGGACCAATGCATTGGCACATTCCTTGTGCCTGAGGCCTAGAAATAACATGTCGATTAGGAATTCGATTCTTGAGTTGTCAATGTTTTAACACCTCCGTGTTGAATCAGGTGAAAAAGTCTCGAAGGGATTCTCCCTCGTTCTGCTTTACTGTGTGCAAATAGGTGTAAGGAAGTTTTACTTTTTTCCTGCTCGCAAACTGGTGTAGAAATTTGTCGCACAGCTGATCATATGAGTATATCGACGCCGGTTCCAGTTTCACAAACCAGTCGAGTGCTATCCCTTGAAAGGTGGTCACAAGCATCTTAGCGTGGATGTACTCATTGTGTCTATGCAGGTGCATCATGTGCTCGAACTGCATTAGATGTTTGTTCGGGTCGGTCAAGCCATCATATCTTAGCAAGCCAGTCGGAATCTTGGCATCGACAGCAATGTGCTCGTTGATGATATCTTGGACAAAGGGAGAGTCTCTTTCTCTTCAAAACCTCTGCGGTCCTTTTTGGTGGGGCAACCTTCCCGTGTTTCTCCTCGAGATCTCCTTTAGTCGTCAGTTCAATTGTTGCACCTGGTAGGATACCTCATCCCATTCTTCCTTATCTGCCTGGGATGCATTTATGTTCGTGCGAGGTCTCGAGCGTTTGACCCTATTGCGCTATGAGGCTCGAATTGGTCAAACACCATGGTCGACAGAATTCGCTACCTTCCCGCTCATCTCGCGCCTCGATGGTGGCCTGCTAGATTCTGGTCGTTTAAAGTTTGCTTTGGGCTATTTTCCCTTCGGCGGGTTGCGGTGTTGCACTAGCTGTTGGCTCTGGTTGGGTAGTGTGTCGATTCAAGGCTGCCGAGAGTTGAGCTGAAATCTGCTTACTGATGAGCTACATCAATTGGGGCATGGTCAAAGTGACCATTACCTCTGGCGGGGCGCTGGATCCTGGGGCGCCTGGCTCTTGATGAGGTCTAGGCGGGGAAGAGCTGGATCTCCTGCTTTATTCCTTTCCTGAGGGGGCTCGTCTGGTGTTTACCATTTTCGATAGCGGACTCAAAAGTTTCCCACAGACGATGCCAAATGATGAGGGTAGAATCCATTGGATGTTGGACCAAGTTGATGTTTTGATGAGGTTCGACCTCTGTGGTCGATTTACGAATGTAGGTGGGGTGAATCCTGCAATCACTTAGCAAACGTTAGGCTAGCCGAGGAGCCCTCGGCTTAGGCCTTCCAACAATCAAGTTAATACGGGTCGACTAAATAATTCGAGCAACAGAGTATGGGCTTTTTGTATATATCAGAGCATACCTTTGAAAGGTTGGAGTGGGGGTATTTATAGCCTTCTCTCCTTGGGGATTTTCCAGAGATGTCCTTGATGTGTAGAGAGGGCTCTTGTCCTTGCCTGAGGGGCAATTAGTCACCTCCCATCCCTGTGCTATTTCAGGTGGCCGCTTTACCAGGTTTTAGGGACAAGATAGGACACTGTTGACGCGCCTGCCACGCCAAGCAGTAATTGGGTGGCATACGCCAAGCAGTAATGGGGCGACATGCGCCATTAATGTGGAGGCATGTCATCTGTCAGTGCATTTAATGCGGCAGGGATGGCCCTGTGTTCTGCCGACCTCTTTGGTCGGAAGAAAAATCGACTTGATAGTGTACAAGAGTATGGATTAGCAATGTGGGTCGACCTACGGCCTTGAGCGAGTCCCGATCGAGTGCTCATTTACTTGGGTACACCGTCGATCATAGAGGTCGACTTGGGTCGAGAGCGCCGTTGGGCTCCGAAAGTAAGATGGGCTTGGTATTGCGCCTTTGGGCCCACGTGGTTTGGGCCAAGCCACTTGGGCTATCCATATCACTTAATATATAATACATAAAAATATAAATTCCTTTTAAAATACTTTGAATAAATTAATATTTAATTAAAAGTAAATAAGTAAAAAATTGAAAAAAAACAAAAAATGAGTCATCACCAATCGGACTTGGGTGGTGGTTGGGGGTAGGTATAGGGTTCATATGTATTTATTTATATATATATAATATAGATGTGTATATATATACATATATATGTAAATATATATTATTCTAAAATATTTTTTTGTTGAGGTTTTTTGTGGTATTTGACTTTTTTTTTGATTTTTTAGTGAGGTTTAAATGGTCATTTCATATTATGTGGGTTTTTTTCATAAATAGATCAAGTGTAGGAATTTTTTTCATAAATAGATAACAATTTCCATCAAGATTTTAAACGAAAAATTGGACGAAGGACCAAAACTATTTAAAAAATTAAAAAATTTGGCCTAAAAATGTTCAACACTATACTTTGGGACTAACAGTGCGTACGTAGTTAAATTGTGCGACCAAAAAGAAAAATTTCCCATTTGGTCAAACTAAATAAGTTTTTAATAATAAAATTTTATTATTACTAGTAACAATACAATGAATCGTTAAAATATGATCAAAATCAACCATAAACCAGTTGTACAGATATCGGGTTAAACGTGTATATTATGTTGCCAATTAATTACTAAAATAAAATATTATTACTTTACATTTTAAATCAAACAGCTTACATTAAATATATTTATGCATTTTTTATATGAGGTGTGTAGAATCAAAATTCCACCGTGGAGTACTCCATCAAACTATCCATTCATTCTTTATTTATTTTGTTTTATGCTTATCTTTTCCACTGCATAGCTGTTCACACCGCTGCTGCTACTAATGGTTCCTTACTTCCAGATGTCAGTTTCTAAGAAGAAAGGACCCAAAACCCCCATGCTGTTTTCTTTTATCCCGACTTCTCATGCATTATAATTGCTATATATATATATTTGTAAGCAACAAACTTCCTGATCAGCATACACCCGAAAAAAAGGGAAATAGAGAGTACAAGAGAAAAAAAAATGGCTTCGTTTGTGCACTCAAGAAATGTCTTTATTCCCTTGTTTCTCATCTCTTCAATGGTACTGGTTTCAGGGAGTAATTATTTCCAAGATTTTGACATCACTTGGGGTGAAGGCCGGGGTAAAATTCTCAACAATGGGGAGCTTCTCACTCTGTCCCTCGACAGATATTCTGGCTCTGGTTTTCAATCAAAGAAGGAATATTTGTTTGGGAAACTCGATATGCAGCTCAAGCTTGTCCCTGGAAACTCTGCTGGAACTGTCACTGCTTTTTATGTATGATTAATTTCTGATATAAACTTATATATATATATATATATATATATGATAAGTTGGCTGATTTTTTGGTTAATAAGTTAGCTGATTTTCTGGTGTCAACTTTTTTTTCTTTTATTTGCAGTTGTCATCACAAGGGGCAAATCATGATGAGATAGATTTTGAGTTCTTGGGGAACTTAAGTGGGGAGCCGTATACTGTTCACACAAATGTGTATTCTCAAGGAAAGGGGGATAGAGAGCAGCAGTTTCGCTTGTGGTTCGACCCCACTGCTGATTTTCACACTTACTCAGTTTTATGGACTCCACAAACTATTGTGTAAGTTTTAACACAATCAAGCTCCTAGTTCCTAATTTTTGTTTTTCCAATTGAGAATATTGTTTCCAATATTCAAGAATATTGTTAGAATCACTTGTTAATTTTTGGTTAAAATAAAGTAAGCGTTCAAGTTTATCTCCGTTAGATTTTCACGAGTAAGTCCATATGTAGTAATTTTTTGGTATAATTTTAGATAATTCTCATTTCTTGAATTAACTTTTGGTTGAATTAGGTCTTCTCTTAATATTATAATCATCAATCCTTGTTATTAGATTACCAATGTAGTTGGGCCATTCATTTTGTATTATTTCACGTTTATGATGTTTATAACTATAAGGTGTGCATGAGTGTATCAAATTCTCACATCGGTTGCTAAATTAAATATATGCCTATTGATAATTTTAAAGTTGACTTTAATCCCACTAAATTTAGTATTATTATTTTTTTAATGTGAGAGAATATATATGTACTTGAACCAACATTGGACACAAAATTATGAGTATAAATTTTCATTGAAACTACAAGATTACATCACATTGGGCACAAAATTATGAGTATAATTTCTATGAATATTCTTCCTTTTGGTAGCTTTTCAGTGGACAACACCCCAATCAGAGAATTCAAGAACTTGGAAAGAGTCGGAGTCCAATTCCCCAACAGGCAGCCAATGAAGCTCTACTCCAGCATTTGGAATGCAGATGAATGGGCCACCAGAGGTGGACTCATCAAGACTGACTGGACCAATGCTCCCTTCACTGCTACATACAGAAATTTCAATTATAACAACCCATGGA
Source organism: Jacaranda mimosifolia (assembly GCA_018894105.1). Classification (NCBI taxonomy): domain Eukaryota; kingdom Viridiplantae; phylum Streptophyta; class Magnoliopsida; order Lamiales; family Bignoniaceae; genus Jacaranda; species Jacaranda mimosifolia. Next base: position 31,383,270 of record CM032126.1, read on the forward strand.
AAATGGATCAAATTAGTGAAGGCAAACTCAAATGGGTGCAAAACAACTACATGATCTACAACTATTGCACAGACACAAAGCGTTTTCCCCAGGGATTTCCTACTGAATGCAATTATGCCTAAGTAGGATTACTAGTTAAGCTCTTGTCCTAAGGGGAAAATAAATCGTGTACATTCTAAGTATGGATATCCGATATTATATGTAGTATATGCTATTACTGTTTATGTCATGTGTGTGTATATGTGTTGTGCTGCCCAATGGTCTTTTTCTCTTTTTCACTCTTTGAGAATTTTTTGTTCTGTCTAAGTTAGCCATTTGTTGTTTGTTTCAAGGTTAAATTTGGTTTGCTTATAAAATGGAAAAAAAAATCAATGTGTTACTTGTTTTGTTAAAATACAAACAACTTCTTTGATACAATCTTAACTATTAGCTTGTTGAAGAGATTATGATGACGGATCGAGTAGAGATTGGTTCTAAACCCACATTGAGTCTGTATTGTTCATGTTATTAACACGAATCGTCATTGCGCGATTGAGCTAGAGATTGAAATCTCACCAGGTCAATTAAAATACAAGCTAGTTGATGGACTTGTCCTTTTTATTTACATACCAAATTATTGCTTTGCTCCTCATATTGTGGGCAATAACAAAATTTATCAAAATAGATTTTCACAATCTGTCAAAATCAAATAAAAAGCAAGATTATGATTTTCATAATATGGACCACAATCTCTTATTTCAAATAGATATATTAATCTATTCAAATAACTTCTAATCTTAGCAGGCGAAAATTATGTGCGATTATTAATATTTTCCTGTATCAAATGTAGAGGGATTCAATTGGCGTTTGAGAGATACAGAGGAAAAAGAAAAAGAAAATTATCATAGAAGAAGTTTGACGTCATGAGAATTTGATATGAAAATAAATAAATTTCTCTCTATCTTCAGCATATACCATAGGTTGATTGTCCTCGGCTTTCAATTGAGCCAAACCGCGTAAATTCCTATATGTAGTAGATCTTGTACTACATATAATATTTTTTGTTATTTTCGCCAATAGTGAAATTTATTTCATAACATTATTATTTTTCATATTTCTCCATCTTGTTTCCTTCTTTTTTTTTTCCCCACTATCTCCCTGTGTAAAATTTTCTTCTGGGGGTCAACATAACATTGTTCGGACAGTCCTATGGTGTTTTTTTGGGACAGTCCTATGGTGTTTTAACTGGATTGAAGTCAGCGGGCTGGCAAAGAAAAGATGCAATTCAAAAATAATCTCAAACGTTCTTAAGTTTGTTTCTCTTGGTAGTTGGGTTTTTGAGTTATTAATTTGAATGATATTTTCTGATAATGCAATCTACTGATAATTCTAACTTGACATATATAATAATATATAATAAAACCATATTATATGTATATATTTTATATCTGTACATGCATGCACATCGAGGATCAGTTAGGGTCTAAATCTCAATCCTCATATATATAAATATAAAAGACAATGTCATTGAATCAATTGACCACTCATATATAAAATCGAAATATGATGTTTTTTCGCTTACATTTTAAAAAAATAATAAGAAAAAATAGAAAGAACTGATAGAAAAAGCAAATGATTTCATTCAACAAAATTAAATTCTCACTATGAGATAGATTTGTAGGGTTCACAAAATCTTTTGGTGTCCATAAAAATATACTATAATTGAAGAATTGAAAAAGTATTTTATTGATGTATTATATATAATTAAATAAGCATAGTACGTAATATGAATAATACATATATAATCAAATAAGGGCTAATTGGGTTGGATACCATGATTATTCTCTAAATTATAGTTTTATTAAATTTAAGTGATTACAATATCACTACAAAAAAAGGGGGTTTTTAGTGATCGAATTTTCAGTCACTAATTAGCGACTGATCAGTGACCGATTTAATTTTTTTTTTTAATAAAATAGTGACCACTTAGTGACCGATTAATGACCACATCAGTAACCCCCTTGCTTCAGTCACTAATTCGGTCACTAATTAGTGACCGAAATTGAATTCAGTTACTAAGTTGGTCACTTTAAATTTTCATCAGTCACTAATTCGGTCATTAAAATATAATATATAAAAATATTAAGTACATAAATATGAATTTCAAAATCATACATTAAACTATTGAATAATGAAATATTGAATTTAAAGTTTTTAAAATTTTTATCCTTTAAAGTATAAATTATTATGATTAAGTAAAAGTTTAAAATTTAAATATAAAACAAATATATAAAAACAAAAAATTAAAAGAAAAGAAAAAGGAAGTAAATTGGACTAAACATTTCCCCCCCCCACATCACCCGCCCCTGCAAAATCATTTCCCCAAACCCCTGCTGCCTGGTCTCTCTCCCGCTGCTGTAGCAAACCCTTCTCGGTAAGTTTTTTTTTTTTTTTTTTTAAAATTTCCAGCACACCTCCGCTGCGGCGGCGACGAGTTGGCCGTCGCTGCAGCAACTCCTTGGAGGCAGCAGCAGTAGCTGGCCTCGCGAAAGCCAGCAGCGGCAGCTGGCTTTGCGAGAGCCAGCAGCTTTGCTGCTGCCCTCGCAACCAGAGGCCAGCTGCTGCTGACCTCCGGTCTCAACCGAGGCCAACAGCAGCTGGCCTCGGTCGGTGGCTCCCACTTTTTAGTACGAGCCACCTACATTTTCTATTTTTTTTTTCTGGAATTTTAATTTCTTTTGAATTTTTTTTATGGCTATATAATATTTTTATTTAATTGTGCAGGTGTGGAGGCTGAAATTTTGTATATTTTTGGCATTGAAAAAGGTAATTATTTTATTGTCAATTTATAATTATATAAAATGTGTTTTTGAATAACTTATTAGTCAACACTATAGGTTAAATTGTATGAATTGTGTTTTTTAATTATGTATTGATCAATATTTTTATATGTTGGTTTTTTCTTATTGTTCAATTTTTGAAAAACAAAGTGTGGAATTATGTATATGTTTAAGATTTTTCCCCGGCAAGAGATATGATATTTTGATTTTGTTTCTTTGAAATTGTTGTATATATTAATGATTGTTATCTTTACTTGATTTTTTAGGAGAATTGTATGTCTATTGTAGCATGTTTATTTGACTGTTTATTGTTGTTATTTTTGCAAGATTTTATTGTGCTATATATTTAATTCGTATTTTAATAAATTTGTGTAACTTTTTTTTTATTAGTAAAAATATGTATTTTATTGTAGGTTAATTAGTTGCTAGGAGAGTCTAATGATATGTCAAGGACATAATTGATAAGTGAAAAGGCTTTGATGTAGCCATACAATTGTATATTTGGATTTTGGAGTGTATCCATTTGGAATATTATGAGGATTAGTGTACATTATAGTTAATAGTTTTATGTTATTATTAGTTGGCTTTCATTTGATTGTAATGATTTTGTGACCGACATTGGGAAGCCCCCAGGATTTAGTTTGTAATTTGTTTTTTCTTCTAACACCGGCAAGGAAATTGCACCCGCCCATCGCCCTCCCCCCTCTTCTTTTTTTGGGCGGGTTTTTATCAAAAGAAATTGACTTTTCATGAGTTCAATGATTAATTTTCAAGTGCATGAAATGGTTGTGTTTGGATCATAATTTGCATTTGAGGGTTGTCAAACTTCATATTTATTTGCGTATGATCATTGATAGTGGTTTGTCTAAAAGTTAGAGTTGGGGCGAAAACTCTATAATTAGTAAAATATCTGAAGTTTAAATCCCACTTTTATGTGGAAATTAGTGTTTTTTTATGATAATTTATTTAGATTAATTAATTATATTGAAATATAGTTGTACTAAATTAAATCTGAGAATCTTATATACCTAATGGTGTAATTGATAATTTTTTCTAAATAAATAAAAAGACAACTTAAATAAAGTTAGTCAATAGTAATAGTAGGATAAAAGTTTATGAGAGTTTTAAATTCATCACAAATTTATTTAAGGATTTGGAGTTCCTTCTAATTTAAAATTATTTAAATTGTGAAATGAGCTTGATGTTGTTAACTTAAAATCAATAACTACTTCCAATTTCTTTATATCAAGAGTACTATTGAATGATTGATCAATATCTACAAAAAATTGCATTTGAGATAACAAAAAAATTTGTAACAAAAAAATAACTAAATATTTTTAAATGAAATTGGAACCAGTTTCTGGACTGGGATAACACTTTCCTCAACATAAATAATATTTCTAATTCATAATCTTTTCCATTTCTTTCATAAGATTTGTTCTTTTTTACAACAATTTTCTTTGGTTGATCTTTATACTAATGAAGTTCTTGGTGGTATAGTTATTGTTTTGATGCAAATGCCTTTTGTTTGTAGCCGGCACAAGAGGCTTTTGTGGCATCCTTGGCACCCCACGCAATAGTACATTTGGCTTCTAATCAAGGTGACTAATGTTTCTTCTTTCTCATAGCTTATTATCTTTAGTTGTCCTATTTAATTTTTTTAATAACTGGAGGACTTTCATTTGGCCTTTGTTTATTATCCCTAGTCATGCTATTAATATTGTGGTGCTTTTTTGTGTGTGTATTCCGCTTTTGGAGATATTATTTTTGTATTGATATGTTTGAGCATGTCTAATAATCAAGTTGTTGGACTTCCTTATAAGGAGAAAAAATGTGTTAAGCTTTTCGAATGATAGTTTAATGGTTTAAAATTGTAGAAAGCATGTCTAATGATCGAAATTGGATGTGGCATCGATTAGATAATGGATTTTTATCTGATGAGTTTGATAAAGGTGTTAGGGGTTTTCTAGACTTTGCTTACTCTCATCCTGAGGTTGCTTACCGTGGTAATATAAGATGTCCTTGTTTAAAGTGTCGCAGCATGAAGTATGATAACTGTGATAGTGTGCATTATCACATCAAGAAATATGGATTTTTGCATGGTTATACTAGATGGGATGCACATGGGTAGGCCTGTAAATGGGTAGGGTATTACCCTACCTAGGCCCGAAATATCATACTCATATTCATACCCGTACCCATACTTATTAAATATAATGTAATGGGTATATGGGTAGGGTCTATACCCATACATTATCCATTACTTTATATTTAAATTTAATTTATGAACCTAAAAATTATTTATACCGAAATCAAATTTATATTAATGATAAATTTTTTATATATAAAAATTATAAATATGTGAATGAGCGGTAACAATTAAATAAATTTTTTTATTAAAAATTAAACTAAATTAATAAAATTAATAAATTGAGATTGTAATTTTTTAAAAAAAAAAAAATTGGAATAGCATAGCAACAGTTGAACGCTTTTTATTAATAAAATTAATAATGGAATAAATATTTTTATAAAAACAGTTAATAAAATTAATTTTGCTAATGAATATAGTTTATTAATATAGAAATTAACTGTTTTTATAAAATTAAATATAGAAAAAGTTTTTGCTCTTAAACTGTTTTTATTAACTATTTTTTTAATAAACTGTTTTTATTCACTATTTTTTTAATAAACTATTTGTATTAACTGTTTTTTTAATAAACTGTTTTTATTAACTTTTTTTTAATAAACTGTTTTTATGAACTGTTTTAATTAACTACTTTTAAACTGTATTTTTTTTAATTAACAAAAAGTTTAACTGCTAATAATATTAATAAATTTTAACTATTATATTAATAAAACAGTTAATTTAATTAGCAAAAAGTTTAAAATTAATTAATTTAAATTTAATGATTAAATTAAATATAGAAAAAAAATTATTTTTTGTTATCATGTGCCAAATAATATTTTTTGTATATATTAAGAAAATTAGTGTATACATTAAAAACATAAGTCCAATAAATTAGACTCAATGGGTCTTGGGTTAGTTAGGGTAGGGTAGGATTATGGTCTCATTCTTTTGGGTATTTTAGGGTAGGGTAAAAATTGGGTATTTTTGTTTGGGCATTTTAGGGTATGGGTGTGGGTAGGGTGATACCCTACCCATTTACAGGCCTACACATGGGGAATCTAGGGGAGGAAGATATGTTGGAGAATCTTCAAGGTCTAGCAATAATGAAAATGTTGGAATGAGAACCATGGTTATGGATGTTGCAGGCCCCAACTTTGATTGGAGGTTCATGACCGAACTCACCGAAAAGCACAAGCGAAAGGTGAATATGTCGACAACAAATCCAAGAGGGTCCAAGTAAGTGTTTCTTTTATGTTGAACATTTTTGGGTTGGAAATACTATTACCAAATTATAGAAAGTGTGTTGTACATACTTAATATTGAAAATTTGAATATGGTTGTAAGTGTGTTGGAGTGTTAGGGTGATAATATTTTTAGTTTCTTTATTTGGATTTTTTTCTTGGATTAAGTTGAGTGTTTTTTGGTAATCATGTGGCAATTGTTTGGATTCATAGGAACTTTTATTTTAATGGTGAAGATACTATATTGGTGTAGTTATAGGATATAGAAGAAGTGAATTATTTATTTTTATAACTTATAATTAGAGCATGCTTGGTTGCAAGTAGTGGTGATAATTTGTGTAGAAGGAGTATGGAACACATGCAAGTAATCTTGACAGTAACTCAACTCCAGAAAGCTCCTTTGATGCACAACAATAGGTTGAGATTAGTGGCGGTGCTATGAAGGGTAGGGTGTATGGTAATGGGAATACATTTCATTGCCGTGACATTATCGCTACTGAGACCTCCTCAAGATCAATCAACAACCATGTTACACATGACTATTTGCAAGAAACAATTACAAAAGTTGTTGATGAGCATTTGGCTAAGGAGAGAGAGGCAGCTGCTAAGGAGAGGGAAGCAGTTGCAAATAGGGAAGCAATTTTCATGAAAATAATTGAAGATGCAAAGGCGAGGGAGCAAGCTTTAATGGCGACATTGACAACATGCATGGAAAAGTTGAATGCAGTGCATGGTGGTGGTTCAAATGACAACAACGGAGGTGACAATGAGAGTTAGTTTAATGGTTATTTGCCTATTTTTGTGCCATGTACTGTTGTTGATATTTAAACTTATATTTGGATGGGTTGGTTTAAATATATGATTTTGGATTATGGTTGTATGAATTGTTATTTTTATGCTTATGCATTGGTGTTATGGATTATATTTTTAGAGTTATAAATTGATGATGGATTATGGTTGTGAAATATTCATTATACATTGTTTTCAAATTAATAAAATAAATTATTTTTGGTGCAAATAAATTTTTGTGACTGATTTGTGATCGAAACGCGGTCGGTCACTAATTAGTGACTGAAATTTGGTCATTAATTTGTGACACATATTGTGGCCGAAAAGGTCACTAATTAGTGACCGAATTTCGGTTACTAATTAGTAACCGAATCTTGATATTTTGTGACTGAATTTTGGTCACAAATTAGTGACTGATTGTTTGTGACTGAACTTCGGTCACTAATTAGTGACCGATTAGTAATCAGTCACTAATTAGTGATCGAATCTTGATATTTTGTGATGGAATTTCGGTCACAAATTAGTGACTGATTGTTTGTGACCAACTTCGGTCACTAACTAGTGACCGATTAGTAATCAGTCACTAATTAGTGACCCAATTGTAACCGCCTAATGTATGGCCTTGGAAAAATTAGTGACCGATGATGGTTTCGATCGCTAATTTGAATCAGTGACGAGGGATTTAGTGACCGCACACTTCGGTCACTAAATCGGTCACTAATTACATCAGTGGCCAATTTTTGTTGAATTAGTGACCGATTTTTCGGTCCCTAAAAGTCTATTTTTTAGTAGTGTATAGTTTACTAATTGTTTAGTTTGCTATATAAATTATTATTTTAATCCTATTGAAACAAAAAGATTTGGTATTTAATTTGGTTTGCCAAAAAATAATATATTTTACAATATAAAATAGATGACTTATCACGTGAGATAGTTCATCCGGAGGTATGTGGAGGGCTTAATAATCATGAAAAATAAATTTATATATACATGCTGGCAGATTATAAACAGACTTGTGGGTTTTTAAACACACAATCCAAACATGTGATTGCCCTTAATAAAATCAATTTATCATGAGTTATACCATGAACCAAATTAGCACTAAGGGCTAGCTTGGTTGGATTTTGGATTAATTCCATGATTATTCTCCAAATGATATATAGTTATATTGAATTTAAGTGATTACAATATAATTTACAAATTATTTGGTTTGCTATATAAATTATTTTAATTTTATTGAAACAAAAAAAATTAATGTTTTGCTTGCCAATAAAGATATTTTGCAATGTAAAATGCATGACTTGTCATGTAGGATAATTTATCCGAAGGTGTATGGAGGGCTTAATAATCATGCAACTAAAATAAATTTATATATACAAGTTTGTGGATTATAAATGGGCTTGTGGGTCTTTAAACACACAATCCAAATATGTGATTGACCTTGATAGAATCAATTTATTATGAGTTATACCATGAATCAAATTGGCCTTAAAAGTATTATGTATATATATGTATATATTATCATATATATTCGCTAATATGCATATATTTGCCTCTTGTTGATTAATTTTATTTTAACAAACTATTAAATTAAGTAATAATACTATTGTTGGTGCATGTACATATCATATTATTAATAGGCGTATAGAATCAATATGTGGACGTTAATAATCATTTACTAATCAAATTCTAGTATAAATCAAGTTATTTTACTAATTATTTTAAGTAATTATTAAATATTTAATTGATTAGTTATATAAATTAGTAATTAAATGATTAATTATAATTATATTAGTCATGCCCAAGGTATAGCCAAGTCGAGTGTTATAAGAGAAATTCTACCCAAGATTTATATACCCATGATATTAAAACATCATTCAATTAATTGATTATAGTATCTATTTGAGCCATGCATGAGATTGACGATCAATAGCTCCTGCAATTTTATAAACTCTATAGTTAAGTCTTCATCTCATTTTCGCATAAATAATTAACAAATTTAATGGAATAGCCGTTATCAAAAGGTGGAGTTCAGGTGAAAACTAAATACAACATATAAATAAAAACTTAGAAATTAAGCTTTCCCATCATGATCTTCTAAGATTAGTTATACACTAATTGTCACTTTAAGCCTGCTTAGAAAAGAGCCTCAACAATATTGGATCAAAATAATAGGTCATATGAATAATATCTCATTAATCACAATAATTTACTCATTTTATTTATTAAAAATAAAGTCAATTAATGTAGGCCTACATAATAAAATAAAATTCCAACAAATCTAACCCAATTTAAAGGAACTCCATCGTTAAAATGTTGTGTTATTTTATAGAATTAATAGGGGCAAATTATTTTGGTTTTAGCCTTTTGCTCCTATCAATTTCTTCTTCTTGACACCTTTGGCCTTTTCCTTTTTCTTTCATGCTACGTTTGGGAGATTTTAAATTTTGATAAGAGAAAAGGAAAAGAATTGAAAAATAAAGCAAAAATAGTATAATTTGAAAACACTTAATTATATATAACAATGCTATATATCTTTTATTTTTATGATATTATGTAGACATCAAAATGAGTTCATAGTGTAGCTAAAAATCGCATTATATGCACGTAAAAATACATATGAATAATTAAAATATACTCCAATTTGCAGTATAAATTTTAAACTTAATGAACAATCCTCGTGTTTTCCATGTGAAAAGCTTAATCCATGCAGGGATGGAACCAAAAATTTTGTTCACGGGGGGCGAAATTCTGAATTATTAAAAATATTATTATTTTTTAATTACACATATATACAAAGAAGTACAATGGAGCAAAATGCATATTTTCAATAAGAGGAGGGACAAATTTATAATTTGAGGATAACAAAAGTGTAATATTTTAAAATTTTTAATATAAAAAATAAAGTTTTAATATTTTGAAGGGGGCAAAAGTGTAATATTTTAAAAATTTTAATATAGTTTTTATATTTTGAGGGGGCAAAAGTATAATATTTTAAAAATTTTAATGTAAAAAATAAAATTTTAATATTTTGAGGGTGCACCTCTCCGGGGCGGCTTCCGTCCCTGAATCCATGTATTGATTATATATTCTTGATATGGGATGGCCCAAACCAGCAAGGCCCAATGGGGAATGGCTGCCCAAGTGTCTCATCGACTTTCGCTCGACCAAATCTGCACAGGCACAGTCAGGCTCTCTCGGCCCACGACACTCTTCGACTGAGGTCGACCATATCGAGGTCGAGACCAGTACAGTACTCTGCCACCGCATTAAATGCACTGGCAGGTGCCACGCCTCCGCATTAATGACGCATGCCATCCCTCTCACCGTTTGACACAGCAGGCGCCGCTACAGTATACCATCTTGTCTTTGAAACCTGGAAGGACAGCTGGCCAGAAATATTCAAATAAGGGAAATGACCAATTACCCCTTGCCCAAAGTTAGGGGTTCCTGGAGGTACCCGAGGGCTTCCCAAGCATTTCCCAAATGGAGGAAGGATATATATACCCTCTACCCAGCCTTCTAGAGGTACATACTAATATACACTAAAAGGCCCTGACTCCTCTGCTCGATTCTTGAGGTCGATTTCTACTGACTTGAGCGTCGGAGGGCCTAAGCCGAGGGCCTCTCGGCTAGCCTAATGTTTGCTGTGATTGCAGGATTCTTCCTTAACCAAGCAAGAATATAAACTCAGGACAAGTTCTACCCATCTCCGAACCCGGATTCTTGTCCAACGGATCGAACCTCATCATTTGGCGCTGTCTGTGGGAAACCTGAATCCTCTATCGAAAATGCTAAATGCTAGGCGAGCCCATCTAGGAGAGAAGATAATCGGAGGTCCAGCTCCCCTCCCCTTCAACAGAACCCGGAGCCGAGTGCACAAGGACCCAGCGCTCAGCCTAAGCTTGTGGTCACACTTACAATGCCACAGTTAATGCAGCTCATCAGCGAACAAATCTCTGCACAGATTTCAGCCCAACTCTCCGCTGCATTAAACAGACATGCTGTGCAGCCAGAGCCGGCAGCCAGCGCCACGCCACGCCACGCCACAGCCTGCGGCCCTAGAACGGGCGTGGCCAGAAGAGCTGTCCCAGCGACAGGAGTCACTAAAGTACCAGTCCAGAAGAGATCTGAGCCCGGGACGCTTTCCTAGGGAAGCAACCCACCCACCACTGAGAGAGGATGTGGCAGACTCCGTGGACCATGACATTCGGCCCCTTCGAGCCTCGCAGCGCGATAGGGCCAAATGTTCCAGACTCAGGGCCGACAGGCATGCATCCCAGGCACATTAGCAAGAGTGGGAGGAGGTATCCCACCAGGTGCAACAACTGAACAAGCGCCTGGAGGAGATCTCAAAAAGGAACGCAGACAGAGTTGTTCAGCCAGACGGGCCACAAAGGTTCAGGAGGGAGCGAGATTCGCCATTCGTGTAGGAGATCATTGACGAGCGCATCGCCGTCGATGCAAAGATCCCAATAGGACTCCCGAGGTACGATGGCTCCACAGACCCAAACGAGCATCTACTGCAGTTTGAACACATGATGCAGTTGCATGGGCACAACGAGTACATCCATGCAAAAATGCTGGTGACCACGTTTCAAGGAGTGGCTTTGGATTGGTTTGTGAAGCTAGAACTAGCGTCCATTTTCTCTTACGACCAGTTGTGTGACAAGTTTCTGCACCAGTTTGCAAGCAGGAGGAAAACGAAACTCCCCCATACCCACCTGCATACAGTGAGGCAGGCTGAAGGAGAATCCATCCGGGATTTTTTCACCAGATTCAACACAGAGGTGCTGAAAATCGATAGCCCGAGGATTGAGTTCTTGATTGATGTACTTTTCTTGGGCTTGAGGCACAAAGAGTGCGCCAATACCCTGGTTCGCGCATAGCCCAGAACAATAGAGGAGCTCCTCGACCTCGCAGAGAGGTACATGACCCAAGAGATGAACAGGATGAAATATGGCAGCATGGAAGTTGACAAGAAGAGAGGCAAGGAGAAAGATGATAGACAAAATAAGGAGGGACGCCGTTCCCCGATCAAACGCTTCCATGAATACACCCCATTGAACTTGTCGAGGAGAGAGGAGTTGTTCGCCATTCAACACGACAATCTACTCAAGAAGCCCCGGAAGATGATGAAAATCGAGGCCATGAAAAAGTCAAAGAAGTACTGCTATTTCCATAAGCAGAAAGGCATGACACCGAGGAGTGCTTTAACTTGAAGGATGAAATCGAGAGGCTAATCAGGCAAGGCCACCTGAAAAAGTTCGTCGAAGAGTAAGCTCGAAGAGAGGAGGGTGTGACTGACCGAACTCCCCGAAGAGAAAGGTCGGACAGCCCGAATGGAGAACCCAAGGGAAAGCGACCCGCCCAGGGACCCAACTCGCCCATTAGAGGAATTATTGACATGATCGTAGGGGGGCCCATGGGAGGAGATTCCTGAAACGCGAGAAAACAAATGCAGCAGCAACTCAACTCGACGAGACTGGCCAAAGTCCAGATAATTTTTCAGCTGTCAACTAGGACTGAACCAATTTCTTTCACCGATGCAGACCTGGAACACATGGAAAATAGAGGAGAGGACCGTAAGATAGATTGCCTAATGGTGGTTGCCCTGGAGATAGCTAATTTCGAGGTCAGGAAAGTCCTAGTCAATAACGGAAGTTTAGTGAACATCATATTCCTGTCGGCTTTGAATAGAATGAAATTGGGACAGTTGAAGTTTGATCTGGTCAGAACACCCTTGGTCGGATTTGGTGGGTCTGAGATCATCCCAATAGGATCCATCAATCTCTCCACCACGTTCGGGCAGGGTCAACGCAGCCGAACACTGATGATCAGTTACTTGGTGGTCGATGTTCCCTTTGCATACAACGTTATCATAAGTCGACCAGCCCTCAATGATTTCAGAGCCATTGTGTCCACATATCATATAAAGATAAAGTTCCCAACCCCAGCCGGAGTGGGTGACCTTTTATGTAACATCAAGGATGCTTCGCGCTTTTATACCATTTTTGTCGATTCAACTGACCAGAAGAAACGACCTAAACTGAAGCCCTCGGGGGACGCCCCAGTAGCGAAACCCAAGGAGGGATCCTCGTCGAAGAAGAGAAAGTTGGAGGACACTAGGGTCGAGCCCGTTGGGGAGTTCAAAACGATCGAGCTCGAACCTAGGAACCCAAAGAAAACCACCAGGATTGGGACCGAGATGGGAGATCGACTATAATGCCTTATGGTCGATTTCCTCCGTTGAAACGTCAATGTATTTGCATGGAAGGCTGCGGATCTTCAGGGCATTGATCCCAACATCATCGTCCACCGCCTCAACGTGGATCCAGCCCACAAGCTAGTGCGGCAGAAGAAAATAACCTTCAACGCGGAGCATACCTAGATTATTGAGGAAGAGGTCGGCAAGCTTTTGGAAGCAGGCTACATTGTAGAAATCCAATATCCCTCTTGGCTCTGTAATGTTGTACTTGTCCCCAAGAATGAGGGAAAGTGGAGGATGTGTAATGATTTTACGGATAAAGCTTGCCCTAAGGATCTTTACCCCTTGCCTCGTATTGATTTACTTGTTGATTCTAATGCTGGTTGCGAATTGCTTAGCATGATGGATGCATTTCAAGGCTATTATCAAATATTTATGGCACCAGAATACAGGAGCAAAACCTCATTTGTCGTTCCCAACGGAGTATATTGCTTCATAGTTATGCCATTCGGACTTAAAAATGCAGGGGCAACTTACCAAAGATTGGTTAATTTCATGTTCAAGAATGAAATTGGGAAGTCAAAGGAGGTCTATGTGGATGATATGATTGTAAAGATTGAAAAATCCGAAGACCACTTGATCGACCTCAGCCACACCTTTTCCATTTTGAGAGCTTTCGGTATGAAACTCAATCCTAGCAAGTGTACCTTCGGGGTTCGATGAGGTAAATTCCTTGGCTACATGGTCAGTCAAAGAGGCATTGAAGCCAACCCGCAGAAGATTCAAGCAGTTTTGGACATCGCCCTGCCTTGCACGGTTCGGGAAGTCCAACGCCTGGTCGGCAGGGTTATAGCCTTGGGCAGATTTATAGCTCGACTAGCAGACAAAAGCCTACCCTTCTTCAAAGTCCTGCGAAACATAAAGAAATCCGGATTCAAGTGGGATCAATAGTGTCATAAAGTCCTGCTCAACCTCAAGCAATACCTCTCTTCACCACCTATGCTTGCCAAGCCCGAGCTGGGAGAAGTACTACAGATATACTTGGCAGTCTCTTTGGCCTCCATCAGTTCAGTGTTGACGACAATGAGAGCAGGAAACCCCCGTCTAGTATACTATTGCAGTAAGGCTCTCCAAGGGCCCGAGCACAATTATTTAGAGATCGAGAAGTTCGCTCTATCCCTAGTCATGTCGGCCAGGAAACTGCGGCCTTATTTTCAATCCCATACAATTTTGGTGTTGACGAATCAGCCACTAAAACAGGTGTTGTCGAAGCCAGACACTTTAGGTCGGCTCACCAAATAGGCCATTGAGCTTGGGGAATTCGACATCCAATTTCAACCATGAACTGCCATTAAAGCACAGGTGTTGGCCGACTTTATCATCGAAAGGCTCGACCTACCGACGCAGGATGCTGAGAGCACACCCTGGTGGACCTTGCATGTCGATGGGTCCGCAACCTCATCCGGAAAAGGAATAGGGATATCCCTTCGATCCCCACTAGCCGAGGACTACGATTTTGCGGTGAAACTCGACTTCCCGATCACTTATAACGAAGCAAAATATGAGGCTCTTATTGCAGGAATGCATATGGCCACAGACCGCGGGGTCGGGCAACTAGCGGCATTCACAAACTCTCAGCTTGTTGTAGAACAGGTCGAAGGCAACTTTGAGGCGAAGGAGCATAAAATGGCACAGTATTTGGCAGAAGTGCACCAATTGAGGCAAATGTTCAGAAATTTTTCGCTGAGTTAAGTCCCCCGATTAGAAAATGAAAGAGCAGACGCGCTCTCCAAGCTTGCCAACTCGACGAAAGGCACTAGAGAAAGAATAATAACATTCCTTATCGCTGACCAGCCTTGTGTCCTTGCCCCCGGCCAGGGCTTGGTCGGTTACCTCGAGGAAACAACCTTTTCTTGGTAGCACCCAATCAAACTTTATCTAAGTCGGGATACCTTACCCGACGATGATAAGGAGGCCCGTAGACTCAAGAGTTTAGCACCTAAATACTCGCTGGACGAGCACGGACAACTGTACAAGAGGTCCATAGCAGGACCGCTTCTCAGATGTCTGGATCCCAACCAGGCAAACGAAGTATTGCAGGAAGTACATGCTGGCATTTGCGGCAACCACCATAGCGGTCAATCCCTGGCACATAAGGTCATTCGCTACCTTGTTGAGAGATTATGTCGACTTTGCCAAAAAATGCTCCTTCTGTCAAATTCATTCAAACATTCAGCACCAGCCCGCCGCATCGATGACCAATGTTAACATCACCTGGCCATTCGACCAATGGGGGATCGACATAGTCGGATCGCTCCTAAAATCTTCCAGCCAGCGAAAATTCATCATAGTGGCTGTCGAATACTTTACAAAATGGGTGGAAGCCGAGGCAGTCCCGAAGATCACCGATGCCGCCATTAAAAGTTTCATTTGGAAGAATATTGTATATCGATTTGGGTTGTCTAAAGTTCTAATCTCAGATAACGACACCCAATTTCAAAGCAGAAACACGAGGAGGTGGTGCGAGACCTTGGGGATCGCCCAGCACTTTACTTCGGTAGGAAATCTGCAAGCTAACGGACATACTGAGGTTACTAACATGACTGTTCTCGACCACATCAAGAGTCGAATAGCGGGGACAGGTTCCAGCTGGGCAGATGACCTACTTGGTGTCCTTTGGGCTTACAGAACGACGCCTCGAACAGCCACAGGACACAATGCGTACAGCCTAGTCTACGGATCTAAGGCAGTGATCCCGTCAGAATTAATCCAGCACACAGCGAGGGTGATCTACTACAACCCGATAATAAATACATCGGAGAGGATGCTAGATCTAATCACTGTCGATGAGCAACGCCATGCAGCTTACAACACAATGCAACGATATCGTTCAAAGATAGCGAATCGCTATAACAGATCAGTACGACCGCAGAGCTTCAAGGTGGGCGACCTCGTTCTCAAGAAAGTGGAAGTATCCAAGCCTGTCGAGAAACTCGACCCAAAATAGGAAGAACCGTACTCAGTGATCAAGGTGTCTAAAAATAATGCCTATCGATTAGCTGATGCATCAGGCTGCGACCTACCTCGACCTTGGAATGCAGTAAACTTGAACTTTTTTTTTTGTATAATTGGTCACCGATGACCTCTGTATCACCCAAAGAAATAAAATTGCAACATGTTCAAACCATGTGAAACAAGTCGAGGCCATCACGCCGAAACTAAACAGTCGACCCCGTAGTTGACTAATTAGGCTTCACGCCGCCAAGTCGAGGCCTTCGCGCCGAGACCATACAGTCGACCCCGTAGTCGACAAGAGGCTCAAAGCTACCAAATTGAGGCCTATGCGCCGAGACCACACAGTCGACCCCGTAGTTGACGAGAGGCTCAATGCCACCACGTTGACGTATATGCTCCGATACCAAAGAGTCGAGGCCTTCGCGCCGAGACCGCATATTCGACCCTGCAGTCGAAACCAAGCAGCTGACCTCACAGTTGGAAAACTAGTGATGGTGAACCCATCCTACAATCGCGAAAGTTATTCCAAACTTGAACATTAACTATTATGCTACAAGATTGATTACAACTTGCTCAACAAGAGCTGAAAATCAAGTCGGGAAAGCATAACTTCCATTCGATGCCAGACTTGAATGGAAATTACTTACCACGTTCGTGGGCATCCACTCAGAAATTCCGACAAGAAGAACAGCAATTTAACGTTTCACAAATCTCATGCGTTTCATCAATCTAAACACAATTGCAATCAAGGCAGTTCATAGCAAAAGCAAAGACAGTTATGGTTAAAGTTGTAGTGGACAAAAGGCCGAATCACCATATAATATTCCAAACAAAAAGCCTCATCGAGGCAACAATGCAACAATTGGATAAAAAAAATGTCAAAAGCCTATTCGAGGCGTATACAAAACGAGCAAGAGAACCATGCCTAGCTAGAGCTACCGGTCTCTTCAATAGGAGGGGCGGGGGCAAGAGCAGGCGCACAAGCTGCTGCACCAGATGGTTGGGGCTCAGGCGGTGCCATGGACACATGTACAGCGGTAGTCACGGGCCGAGAAGGGCCAGCTACATCTTGTAAGAATAGCCGCTCGGAGGCTGGGAAGAAGGAGGCCACATTAGCTCTTCCCTCTGATACATCGTAGGCGAGATCGCCTGCAAACTCAAACTTCCAGGCCACTGCCTTCAGTCTTCTGTCAATCTTAGCCCGCCTTCTCTCTTTGAGCGTCAGTTCGACCTCCGGCTCCACCGCATCGACCTTTTCATCCGGATAAGGACGCAGCTGCTCGTCGAGAGCGTGGCTCATTCTGGAGCGGTCCTCAACCCGAAGTGCATAGCCCAAAAACTGCATTTGCTGGATCGCTTTTTGAAAAGCATTTCGGGCGTCATCCAGAGCGAGCACAACACTTGCATCCTGGGAAGCTGGGCTCACCATAAATTGCTGCCCAGCTTCCCGACGCACTTTCGGCAACACCCGAGCAAATTCAGCCCTGGCCTCGGCCAGAAGTTCATTCCGACCAGCAGCTCGACCAGACTCATAAGCAACTTGCATGTCCAGCTGCAGTTTCTTCAACATCTCGTCCATTTTGGTCCTCTCTGTAACAGCAAGGAGGACCTTCTTATCTTTCTCCTCGAGCTCCTAGGCCTGTTGGTTAACTTGCTTCTCCAAGTCGTCGATCCGCATCTGAGAAGACTCCAACTTAGCCTTCAAAGTTTCGGCATCCCCGCCATCCTCCAATTGCTCTCGATCAGCAAGGGCTAGCTCTGCTCGGTGGTAGAAATTGTTGCCCATCTGCCCGACTTGACACATAAGGTTAATTACTTCCTGATCAAGGAAAAGGTAAACAAGCAGGAATAAAATATGAAGCCTTACCATGTTGGCGTGGTAGGAAAACTCACAAAGAGCTGCAGCCTGGCTCATCCCCATAAATCTCTTCTGGTCCGCCAGAAACTGACCCGCCATTAGCACCTTCAAAGGATCCATCCCGGTGGGCCCCGCCGTATGTATGCTGGAAGAATTATGCACAATGGGGCTTGGCTCGGGCCCAAACCGTGGAGATGGGAACTTCGCCAAGGTGAACAGCACATCTTCCCCTCGATCTTTGAAGAGATTGTTCTCGGTTGGTGGCCTCCACCCTGGTGCTTTCCCTTTGCCTTTTCCAACAGCCGCTTTCTTGGGCGGAGGATTGCCCTGCTCGACCATCGCTCTTTTGCCCTGACCTGCGGGGCTCTCGCTCGCGGCTACTGTAGCCCAACTGGGTGAAGGGGTAGGCGAAGGTGCAGTAATTGGATGAGGCTCCTCGGAGCCAGTTGGCTCTTGACGAGCAGCGACGCCTTGCCGTCGCTACTGGTTTCTTTCTGCTCGTACCAATGCCTCAGCTCTCGATCTGTTCATGATTTCATCGCGGTTTGCCAAACATCAAAATTAACAGAGATCAGAACAAAGAACCATGCACACTATCAAAGATAAACAAGTACCAAAACACACTTTATCTACCTATTTCATAATCCGCAGGAAAATCTATCAGGGCTGGTGACAGCCCAGCCAACACTAAGTGCCTCTCCTCGATGAAGATAGAGGCCTCCATGGGGTCGAACTCGACCAAGTCCCGTACAAACTTGCTCGGCCAGGTCAGGGCGCGATTACCCGGCATCTCGACATGCCCCCTCAACCAACCCTGAGGAATATTAAAACCCCCCTTCACTCGAATAAAGAGGCAGCGTTTTTTCCACTCCTGACCATACGAAGAAGAGGAAGGGGCTACCAAAAATTTTCGACAAGGTCGAGCAGTGAGGTAATAGAACCCCGACTCGTCGGCACTACCCGACTTGCGGGACATGGGGAGATGAAATAAGTTGGAAAATTTTTCGAAGCTAGTGGGTTGGTTGAACAAACGCATCAAAACTATAAAACTACAAAGGGTAGAAAAATAGTTGAGCAGAAGTTGTGTTATACACACTTGAAGACCCATAAGTAGACCTATCAGGTTATCACTTAGAGGGAACCTAAGCCCACATCTAAACACATCCTCGAACACATATATGCAACCCGCAGGAGCGCGATGCATTCGACCAGGTGGATCAGGAACTAAAAGCTAGTATTCAGTAAGAATATGGTATAGCTCTCTAAGACGCCTCAAGTCCCCAGGGTTCATGGTCGATATTATTTCACTATAGTGATGGGGGGTAAACAATCGACCTCGCGATGCGAGTATCTGGCTTGGCCTAGCTTCTTCCCCCCCGCGGTTACTACTCGAGCTACTGGAGCTCGAGCTGCTCGAACTAGAATGGTCCCGCGAGGGATCATTAGACGACGCAGGCGAATCCCTACGCCTTTCCGACTGGGTGGCCTCATTGTCCCCCTCCCTCACTACCCTCAGAACTATATAATCCCAACATGATTTTCAAAAGAAAAGCAGACGACATGAAGTAAAAACAGCGAAACACTTACTGAGTATGGAAGTTAAATGCAAGAAGCCTGGGGAGAGAATGCGAAGGTTAGATTCAGAAAGCCTGGGCACCCAAGAATTTTCTACAAGCACTCGTGCAGATTCAAAAGTGGTAAAAGTAAAAATGGCCAGAATTACAGTGGGTATTTATAGGGAAAAGGGCGCGATAAACCAAACGTCTGCAATAATGACTGTAACTGCCACGCCGCCTCACACGCACCACAATGTAACCGCTCAATAAATGCACCAAACCCTGGTCGATTTTTAAAAACCTGTGTCGACTATCATTAACACCAATTTCGCTACTTCCCAATGCCTCTCGTCGATACCTCGTTCAGCCTTGCGAAGTGGGAGGACTCATGATATGGGATGGCCCAAACCAGCAAGGCCCAAGTCCAGTGGGGAATGGCTGCCCAAGTGTCTCATCGACTTTCGCTCGACCAGATCTGCACAGGCCCAGTCAGGCTCCCTCGGCCCATGACACTCCTCGACTGAGGTCGACCATATCGAGGTCGAGACCAGTATAGTACTCTGCCACTGCATTAAATGCACTAGCAGGCGCCACGCCTCCGCATTAATAGCGCATGCCATCCCCCTCACCGTCTGACACAGCAGGCGCCGCTACAATGTACCATCTTGTCCTTGAAACTTGGAAGGGCAGCTGGCCGGAAATATTCAAATAAGGGAAATGACCAATTACCCCTGGCCCAATGTTAAGGGTTCCTGGAGGTACCCGTGGGCTTCCCATGCATTTCTCAGACGGAGGAAGGATATATATACCCTCTACCCAGCCTTCTAGAGGTACGCACTAATATACACTAAAAGGCCCTGACTCCTCTGCTCGATTCTTGAGGTCGATTTCTACTGACTTGAGCGTCAGAGGGCCTAAGCCGAGGGCCTTTCGGCTAGCCTAATGTTTGCTGTGATTGCAGGATTATTCCCTAACCAAGCAAGAATATAAACTCCTCAGGACAAGTTCTACCTATCTCCAAACCCGAATTCTTATCCAACGGATCGAACCCTCATCAATTCCCTATAATACTTATAAATAATAATATTTCAATTTAATAATTATTTTTATGTTTATTTTAAAACTTAGAATATATTAAAATATTTATAGATTAATTGAATATCAACAAAATAAAAATTCTAATAATTTGCAAAATTATTAAGTAATAAAAGCATCATATTTATAAAAATAATTTCAAAATAAGTTGTATTTTGTCCGCGAATCATTCCTTTACAGTCATAATTTGTTGTATATATTAATCCAGATATCCATACATTAACCATTTTTATTTGACTGGATCAATTTTTTCGCCATAACTTTGAAACAAAATCATAAGATATATACTTAAATGAATTAAATGCCAAAGATTTTCCTTCTCATATTCATCTAATTAGGGTTCAACTCATCTCAATTAAGAGCGGTCATAGCCATTTAGAAGTATTCAAATTATAATTATTCGCTAATCTCATTTAATTTTATGCTTACCTAAATATATAAACAATCAAAATAAAAAATAAGACTTTATTTTTATAAGATCACAAAATATAAAAATCTTAGCCCATGCCAAAAGAGGTTGCAATATTTAGATGGGCCAAGTTGTTTGCACTAATAGATACAATACAATCTTAGAGAAGAAGGCCCAAGAGGAAATGTACACATAGTAAATCTAGCACTCATTTGCTTGCTTTGATAATGTAGGATAGATATACATCAATTCAATTTTGATATTTGATTCATTTTTAGAAGCCTTTGACATATTTATGGCTTGGCATGCATTTAAGGCCAAGTTTAGTTTGTGCATCAAGACCTAAGAGTGTGATATGATTTTTAGCCTAAGTTAAAAATAAGTTGTGGTTTATCAAATACAATTGTCATGCCAAGCAAACAATCAAAGTTTGATATCAACTTATTTAGAGCTCATTTGCTTGGTGTGTTTGGATTAGGCATAATACGTATGATTAGGATAAATGGTGGGCTATTGTGTATCATATCTAATGTTTGTTTGTATATTTCAAATAACTTGATATTCAATTTTGATTATTTGCTTGACATGATTATCCCATTTGATAAACTATAATTTATTTCTAGTTTAGGTTGGAAAACATATCACACCTTAGGGTCTTGATACACAAGTCAAGTTTGACTGTAAATGCATGTTGGGCCCTAACTATATCAAGAACTTCTAAAAATGAATCAATCATTGGAATTGAGTTGGATTGTGTATATATCATGCAATATCAAAGCAAACAAACGAACTCTTAAGATATGCAAATGTAACGCCCCCACTCAGGACAACACCTAAGCTGAGGCGCCACTCAATTCAATCTTAAATTGAACCTACAATTCAATCAATAGTCCATAATCAAATGTTTCAAGCTTACCAGAAATAGCAGCAGATTCCAAATTAAACAAACCTATCATAAGATAATAAATTCAACCCTTAAACAATCCTGTAACATACAACACATATGCAAAATACATGCTACAAAATCTCAAATCCAACTAATCAGAAGCAGTGGAATTTCAAACTTAACAGACTCATCAACCCACTAAGTAAATGCCATGATTCATATTCTTACATAACAAAATATTTACATTCCTTAAGTCGACCACATCAACATGATGTATCACCGCCTCTTGAGTCGATGCTAGCACTTAGATAATTTCCATTTATACACTCAACACCCGATCGATTACAAAATATTCATATCCTATATGGAGTCCAATTCTTCACTTAATCCTTGTCTGAGAAAATCAAAATAACGAGGGTAAGTCCGAAGGACTTAGTGAGGGAGAAGAAAATGATAAGATACGAAGGAAAACTATTGAGATAAAATAATCAATAGTAAAATTTGGTAATAAGCAAGACTTTTTAATATAATCAATAGAGTACATGACATACATGATATTGAACTTGACAGACTGTTGGTCATTCCATCCTTATTACTCCTAAATCAAATTATAATTTGCAAATACAGGGGATCGGTACAGTATAAACAAGATTTCCTTATCGCTCCATTGCTCGAGCACTTAGCTCAGTGGGTAATAACTTGATGATATGGCATGGCAAGTCACATGCCGGATCCCATCACTCACAGTTTGCTACCTCTAGCTAGTTGTATGTCAGGATCGTAAGTGGGTATTAGCTGTAAGACATGTGTCCGTCGGTCCATTCCGCCCGACCATCTTCCGAACCTGGTCCTTGGGCCCAAACTCCCCATGGCATCCCTCTGGGTGAAAATCGCCCATGGCGTCCCATGGGTTGAAAAGATATAATGCCAACATATAAGAATTTAACTCTTCAAACAATAACATGAACATTTCAGAACTTTACCAGACTTGCTATTTACAAGGCAAAATATTTTCCAATAACGGCTGACAAGGCCTATTCCAATAAGCAAGGTACATGAATAATTTAAGAGAACTCTTGACACAAATAGGTCTAGTACTGAAATCCAGAGGTGCTGATGGGGATAGAATTAAGAGGAGCCCCCACTGGACATGCATTGTCAACTAGTGTGACTCTTTGCTCTGTAACAGACTCAAGAGGAGCCTCCTACTGGACATGCCTTGTCAACTAGTGTGACCCTTTGCGCTACCCGGCACATATCTTATAGTACTGATCGAACAAGATATTTAAAAGAGTCAAGATTTTCAACGTTCGGTTGTCAACAGGGAAGAACAATTTAACGATTTTGCCAACAAGGCGATCAATAATAAACTTGAGCAATCAATTTCTAATAGAGTTTACAAGTTCAGAGAAATTCACAGAGTTTGATAGAAAAATAGTTATTTTTAGGAAAATACGAAAAGATACCAAATAGTTTCAAATTTAGAAGAACCTCGCAGGGTTTGATAATCAAGCAACATTAATCAAGATAGATATCAAATCAGTAGAATCTAACAGGTTCAATGTTAGATACAGAATAAGCTCATACAAATGATAACCAATTGGCAGATCCCTCACAGGGATAACAATAATGTACAGAATATGATAATCAAATCAATATCAATCCTTGCAAGAGTTTATTAATAAAATCGATAGGTATAAGAGTGCCAGATTGGCGGATTCTCACATTAAAAGTCTCAGAAAGCAACCATAATCAGCAGTCATTGATCTGTGGGACCTACTCCTTCATCACCTACCAAAGGAATAAGTTCACGATCAAATCTTTTGAATTTTAACTATAAATATAACGAATGCCATTATAAAACTTAAGGGTATTCCAACATAGTCCTGATAATTCTTAGATATTTAAACAATCCATGACCTTGTTTCCCAATCGACTTGAAGTTCAGAGTACATAACTTAAACTTGACGTTGATTATGATTTCTCAATCATAATTCTTAATGCACTTAAATATCTTTATCATTTTCCTCAATTACTCTAACTGTTTAGTCATAATTCTCAATTTCCATGTCACACTCAACTGTGCAAGGTAATCACCTATCATAATTCTTAACTCGATAAGTCGATAAACTAGTTGTTAAAATCTTATTTAAGGCCTTAATAACAATTTGATAATTCATTCGAATTGATTAAACTCAACATTATATTAATTACAAGATTAATCTATAACCTTAGGCCAAATCATGGTTTAACATTCTTAGTTCAGGTCACAATCAACTTCATTCAAAAGGAATCCAACTACATCCGATAATTTAATCGAATCAAAATTTAATTATTAAAATTTACTCAAATTGGGTCGGATCGAGACCTAATCTCACGCCGGAACTAGTCCAGATGAGTTCGGAATCCAATCATGCACAAGCTGCATGAAAAGCACCGCCACGCGCCGCCGCTGGCGATGGAGACTGCCACCACCAATAGGCGCGCCTTGACGCCAGGAGCAAAACGCCCCAACCAATTTTCAATTCCGACGTCGATAGGCTAGCCAATTAGCCATTCGAAGCCGTTGCTAAGCCTTAGCGCTGCCGTCCTCTGCCACCTTCAATTCCAACACCACCGTTCACCGTTTCACCAAATTAACCCCACCACCCGACTGCCCATGCTTTTTCGACTAAAACCCACCAACACCCATCTAGTTTTTGCCGTCTCCCTCCAACACCACCGCCAGCTCACTGTCGAGCTTGATTTTCCGGCGATTTTGCCAATGGTTTGGGTGAAACTTGGTATGGGAGTGATCCTTGAACTGAGGGGAGTCTTCCTATCTGTTCAGTTTCAAGCTTTATGGCCGTTTTCCGGCGATTCGACGGCGGGGTGAAATTTGGGCCATTCTTGAGAATTTGACAAAAATTCGTCCTTCAACTATATATAAATATACTTTCTAGTCCTTTCAATTCAGCCCCAAACTTTCTGACCGACTTCAATTTCACCCCCAAAAGTTTAAACCGCCTTCATTTTAGCCCCTGGACTTCAATTAAGTCCTCTAACTTTCAATTTTTGCACATTAACCCCCAAAATTCCTATTTCTGGACAATCAAGTCCAAACTAGTCTATTTTGAGGTCCGTATAATTTTATTTCTTTCACATTGACCTCCAAAACTTTAAAAATTTTACAATCAAGTCCTTTTTATTTATTTTTTGAGCCTTCAAATCTGATCAATGGATATCTAAATTTCTAAATCCTTATTTTTTCAAAATACCAAATTTTAGGGGTGTTATAGCAAACAAACATTAGATAGGATACACAATAATTTACTATTTATTATAATTATATATATTATGATTAATCCAAATTCACAAAGCAAACGAGCTCCTATTGTAAATCAAAGAGGTCAATATCACTTTTAATTTGCTTTTTAGTAATTATTACTTGGATCTCATTTTCCCCCGAGAAACAATTGTCTTTTTGCAATATTTTCAACTTATTCCTTTCCCTCACTAAGAATTACCCTTTCATTCAACTTTTCCCTTATAAAATAATGGAGTCCTGCTCCAAGCATTTTTTTTTCAAGGGGCTTGATTTTTTCATTTGAATTGACATTACTAATAATACAATTTTTTATTATAACTCATTATATTATTTAAATTAAAAAAAATAACATTCCCTTATTTTACATGCATGCATGTCCCAATCCTGTATAAACCTATCAATATAAAAATACAAGTCTTTATTTCTTTTTGTTTTTAATAATTAGTTTTATAAAATAAAATTAAATACTTTTTTCTAATAATATTATTAATTCAATTAAAATTACATATTTTTATGCCATTTAACACATTATTTTAATAAATACTCATTAATTATTATATCATTATAAAAATAATATATAATCATACAAAATTTTGATATCACACCCGTAATCAGACAAAAGATATTTACAGTAAAATTTATTTTTATAACTTCATTTTTCATGCATTTTCTAATTTTCCTTTAAAAAATATATTTTTTGAAAATAAAAGTAATTTTTTCTGTAACTTAAATGTAGCGTAATATCTTTACAGAGAACAATTTAATCACGTAATCTGTTTTCTTTTTTCCTACACTATTTTTCACTAATACTATGGCCGACAAATTGTGTTTAGATGAACACTATAGCATTTATGCTCCCCTATGAAAACAAGATAAAATAATCCCATCTACTCATGCTTTACTAAACTCGTGAACAAAACCATATACCAAAAGGCAAAAGCCATTTCTCTTTCAAAGGGTTGTCTCCGATTAGGATTTGTCTGATTGAGTTAACTAATGACATTCAATGAGAAGAATCTTAGTACACACGAAACTGAGTGTGTACGTCAACATAGGAAGAAACAAAATCAACTGGAACAGATTAATTTGACTATATATCTCTATTGGCCAAATAATTCTCGCATTTTAGGCAATAATTATTGGTTTGGTTCTCGATGGGTGGACCCATGATACATGGACTTTTCGTGTCCAATTGAAGAATTGAGGCGTGCAATATTTTGTTAAGTATTCAGGCATCATATCATCAAATCAGTAGTCCTTTTCTTTTTCTTTTTCTTTTTCCTTTTTTATAAGTAATAATAGAAGGCCGACAGTGTAACAATTTTTTTAGAGTTATTGTTAATGTTCCATATCAATGAAATAAATAAGTAGTAGTTTTTATATAAAGTTTTGGACGATTCTTGTTTTTTGAGTTAACTTTTGGGGTGAATTAAATTCAAAATTCGTTCATTGACACAGTATTAGAGCCACCTATTCCCGATGTTGGCTATCAAGTGTTGTTGGGCTGCCCATTTTATGTTATTCCACATTCTAAATTTTCATTTTTGGGCATGCGTGACATGTGTTATTATTCTATATTAGTGAAACAAGTAAGTGGTGGTCTATATATATGCCCTTGAACAATGCTCACCTCTTGAGCTAACTTTTGCGATGAGTTTGATCCAAACTTTATTCATTGACAGTTATTATAGAAATTCCCTATCATTATGAAGCATTCACATTAACATATAGTTACTATTTGAATTCAAAGGGTATGCATATTACCACTACTCTATCAATATTAATTAGACGAAAATCTCTCTACTATAGAGATAATTGGTTCACGAACTTCTAGAGAACCTTGTTATGGGAACTTATGGGCCAGAAAAGTTATAAATAGTCCTTCAACAAAAGATTGATTGATGGTCAATTCAAAACTTTTATTTAAAAAATATACAAATTAAAATTTTTTGGATTAAATTATAATGAAATTAAACCTTTTGACTAAAGAAAAATTTGTATTTATTGTGAACAGAATTCTTTTTGATAAGTAAAAATATCAAAAATATTGAATTATTGTTGGAGTGGGTACTAGTTATAGAATAACGGGTGTGAGAATTATAAAATTTGAAACAGATGGGATAATAATTCGAAAAAAAAAAAAAAGGAGATGTGGTATAAAGTATAAACTTTCCACTTTCCATCCCTATACAAATGCTGGCGGAATAAAAAAGAGTTAACTTCTGGTAAAAAAATAATATTGTTCATATAAATTTTGTGTCTAAAGAAAATTATAAAATAAGAAAAATACGAACAAATTATTTATATGTGATATGGGTGATTATATCAAGCTCAATACTCTTGGCCCACCGGCCTAATGTCCAAGACTGGGCCCAATTCTTTTTAATTAGGGGCCCAAATATGAGATCCAAACAGAGTTTCGAGTAAGTTCTCAGCCTCAGCCGGAACCAATCGACTTGAGACTGTTTGGTGCCAAAGTACTATAACTCACAGTCTTCCCAACTAAAATCCCCTCAACCATACATGGTCGACCGAGAAAGTAGACTAAGATATCTCTGGGTCACGACCACATTAATTGCAGTACCTGCCACCAGTCACTTTGGCATTTAATGCCGCCTAACTACTATTTTGTCTGCATTAATAACTCTGTCAACCGGTCACTTCCGCATTAATTATGGCAAGGGCACCCTTTATTTTCAGCTGGTCAAAAGCATGGTGGCCAACCAACCCTAAAATGACTTCTGAAGCCCCTATGAAGTGAAAGGGGGCTTTACCAAGCAATAGGGAGAACATAGTGTTTTCGACCCCACCATCTCTCTCAAGCAACAAATACTATAAATATCCACATTTAAGATTGAAATGTATGATTTTACCTACCTCAAAGGCCCTTACTTTACTCATTTTGCTTTCTGGTCAAATTATTGCTGACTTAAGTATCGGAGGGCCATAGTTGAGGGCACACTCAGCTAACCTAACATGTGTTCCCTAATTGCAGGACTCGATCTATCACTTTGTTGTATTTCAGGCTATTCCCCATCTTTCTAGTTATCTAATTCTACTACCTACTCACTAGAGTGACCTCACAAAAAATAACTTCATCAATATGATTTATAAATATATGAGGTTACAAAGTTTAAGGAATCTCAAAAAAGTATAGATTAATATCCTTTAGTTGGCTTGAAGTTTGTTTCTAAAATGAATCCACAATCTCTTCCCAAATTTGCATATGAAAATTGTGAACCACCTTCAAATCAATTACTCATGTAAAGATCAAGAGATTGAGAATTTAATGACTTTGAAGAAGGTGTACTGCCTTTTGATCACTTATAGAATTATAGCACTTTATTGGGGAGAATTGCAAATAATCCCTTTGTGATAATCGAGATAGGCATAAAATGTTTTGTCAAAAAAATAAAAAAAAATACCGTAAACCCACCTTTTATTTTTTAAAAATCATGCATACCGACCTTTATCTTTGTTTATTGTCCATTTAACCTAATTTTAGCATACAAAAACTAAATTACTCTTAGTCATTTCATAAATTTTCAATTCAATTTAAATCATTTTATGTTTATTTTTATTTTTTTTCTCATTTTTCTTTTCTTTTTATTTTTTGTTTCTCTCTCCTTTATCCTATCTACACTAATTAAATACTGTTGATTACGTTCCATCACCATCGACGGGATATGACTACATTAAATGGTTGAGGATGGAGTTAGGGGGCTGCTGGGGGATTTAGTGTTGTAATTAGCATCAAATCAATTGAGATTTATGTCTAATTACATGTTTAAGAAGTTATTAAAATTTATGGATGGATGCAAATTTGGTTGGAATCATAAGAGTTGTGTAGATATGAAGGGGGATACAAATAGGCAAATGATTATGTATGTGGGGGAATCCCACATTGCTTGTGAGACAAAGTGTGAGGGAATAAGTGAGAATATAGAAGACTCTCTCTTTGATACAAGACCATTTACCCCACATTGGAAGTTTTCCCAATGGGAATGCAGCAGCTTATATATGGTTCAAGTATTGATGCTTGGTAAGGTATCAATTAAGTGACTCATGAGGGTGTGCCCACACGTGCATGCCACCGCTGCCCTCCCGGCCCGGGTGAGGGGCGAATTTTCTCGGGTCTTTGGTTAATCTTTTTGCTGAAAATTTGAATTTTAAAATTAAAAAAAAGGTTAATTTTAACTGCCAGAAACATTTATGGAGTTACTGATTCAATGCATCTAGTCCATTTGAACATACCTTATACATTTTTTCCAAAATGAATCTGGACTAGAATGAACCTGGACAACCTTCTGGCTCTTCCTTCTTGCCTATATATAGCTGCTGCTGCGGGCAGAAATAAACACATCCAAGAAATCTCTTCTATCCCTATTTGTGTCTCTCAAATTATAATGTTGCTTGTGTATTTTTGGGCAACTGAGTGGCGGTAGAGATGAAGCTTTGTTGAGTGCACCACAAAGCTTCTGGACTGTCTTATCTAGGAGGAAGTTTCGTTGCATTCTTTGCATTGGTAAGGGCAATAATTTCTTCAAGCAAACAATATTCTGGTGATTCAGTCTAAGTTCTATTACTATACAGAACTTTGTGATAAGTTCACGTTTTAGAATACTGATATTTGTATTTATGTTGTTATTCCAAACTGGTTGTTTGCAGTTGGTTTGTTGCTGATTTTATAAATTAAGCTGCAATCAAATTATTGAAATTTCTATTCTATTTGTACTTGCTATTTTCTGAAATATTTTATTAGTTTTACAAACACTGCCCTGTGATTATAATCGAATTTTCATTTCATAATAATATGTGATTTATAATTTGTATTCACAACTATCTTGAAGAAATTATCTGTTTAAATGTTTGTTAAACTACTTACTTGAAAATGGCATCATCATCTGCAAGTGGTTCTGGTGTTGTTTCATTGTTATCCTCTAACGTTCACATTTTTGGGTTTGCCAGAAAAGCTTGGGGTGAGGTTTTCAAACATTGGCAGCAACGAATGAAAATGTAGTTCACAATGAAATGTCTTTTTTCAGTGATTCAAGTGACTAGACCTGAACCAACAGATACTTACCCCAAAACAACTGAAATAGCTAAGTGGATTGAGAAAGATCAATTAGATCGCGGGATCATTTTATCGTCATTGTCAAATGTTCTCTTCGATGTATACTTCGCTGACTCGTACACCGCTAAGTTATTGTGGGATGAGTTGGATCGAAAATACAATATTGAAGAGCAAGGGCTTGAGAGGTATTCTATTTCCAAGTTCATGAAGTATTAGATGGTTGTGGGAAAGTCTGTGACTGAACAGATGCATAAATTGATCAACCTTAAACATGCTCTTACTGATGCTGAGATGAAACTTCTTGACAAGTTTCTGGTCATGTCTATCATGGATAGATTTCCCAAGTCTTAGAAGAATTTTGGAATGACACTCAAGCATATAAAAGGGAAGCTGTCTTTGGATGATCTAATGATTGCAATCAACATTGAGGAAGAACACTGGAATCAAATTTATGGAGTTCTGGTTGAGCACCAACCTAAGGAAAATGTGGTTATTGAAGGGAAGAAAAGGTTCAATAAAATGAACCAAAAGAACTTGAGCTCTAAGACCATAAGTAAAAGCAAACCTAAAGCTAAGAAACTAAAAGCAAACAAACCATGCTGGAATTATGGGTAAGTAGGCCATAGGCTAAGGACTGTCCATCTAAGAAAGCTAAAGACAAACCTAACTCAACTATCCCCCGCAATGGTCAACATGGTTGTTGGGGGAAACTAGCGAAGCTATAGCTCCAGAGACAACTGCTGATGGGTATGTAATTTTAAAACCTAAAGTTTGTACTATTTACGAACCTTTTAATTGGTTAATAGACACTGGGGCAAACGTGCACGTTTATGTTGATAAATTGCTATTTGTGTCTTATCAGCCAGTTGATGGAAAATATATAACAATAGAGAACTTCAGTGCTGCTAAAGTACTTGGGATAGGACGCATGAACCTAAAGTTTCTTTTGGGGTGCATACTGTCTCTACTGAGGGTGCGTCACGTCCTAATTATACAGAGAAACATTACAAGTGGTCCTATAATAGTTAGGGAAGGCTATGAGCTTACTTTTAAATTTAATAAAGTTGTAATTCAGCACGTAGGTTTGTTTATTGGAAAGGGCTATCTGTCTGATGATTTGTTTAAATTAAGAGTCGAGTGTGTAAATTCTTATTCAATCAATAAAATTTCATATTTTGAATCTTTGGTGAATATTGTTAAAAATTCTGATGTATGGCATAATCATTTATGTCATTTGAATTTTGGTTCTGTTAAACGCATGATGAACTTAAATTTAATACCTAAACATGATATTAAATGTAGTTACAAATGTCAAGTATGTGTTGAGGCTAAACAAGTAACAATACCTTACCAATCGGTTGAAAGGAATTCTGAAATATTTATGCTTGTGCACACGGATATTTGTGAGTTCAATGGAATCATAACAAAAGATCAGAAAAGATACTTCATTACCTTTATAGATGACTGCAATAGATACTATTATTTTTATTTGTTAAAACATAAGGATAAAGCACTTGAAAATTTTATCATTTTCGAAAATAAAGCTGAAAATCAAATTGGTAAGAAACTTAAGCAGTTAAGATCAAATAGAGATGGAGAGTATGAGTCGCATTTGTTCGATGAATATTGCCTAAACTTTGGTATTATTCATGAAAAGAATCCTCCTTACTCTCCCTCATCTAATGGGTTAGTAGAACAAAAGAATAGAACCTTTAAAGACATGATCAATAGTCTATTTTTGAATTCTGGACTGCCTAAATATATGTGGGGGAGGCTTTGAATACAACTTGCCATATTCTAAACAAAGTCCCTCTGAAACACAAAGAGTAGAGTCCATTTGAATTCTAGAAAGGTAGAAAACCTAGCTCAAAAGACTTCGGAGTATGGGGCTGTTTTGCAAAAGTTCTGGTCCCAGAAGACAAGAGGAAAAAGCTTGGTCCTAACACTGTTGATGCGGTCTTCTTGGGCTATGTGGAAACAAGCTATACATTGATATTTTTGGTAATTAAGTCTGAAATCCCAGGCATAGAGATTAACATAATAGTGGAATTTCATGATGCCGCGTTCTTTCAGGACGTGTTTCCAATGAAAACGGGGATACCTCAAGATGTTTCTTTAGATTCAGCTCTTACATCAACTTCTATTCATGAATATGTGGAAAAAATGTCAAATATGGGGGTTAATCCTAGTAGTTCTGGTTCAGCATCTATTGGAGTTGAAGAACTAGATGATCCTAGACGGAGTAAGAGAGCTAGGGTCGTCAAGAATTTTGAAAGTGGTTTCATCACTTACAATATCGAAGATGATCTTGTGACCTTCAAGGATGCTATAGCTTCATCTGAAGCTAAGCATTGGAAGGTAGCTATAAAAAGTAAGATGGATTCCATTATCTCTAATGGGACATGGGAATTAATCGATCTACCTCTGGGGTATACTACGATTGTATGCAAATGGATCTTTAAGAAGAAATTCAAGTATAATGGAACCATAGATAAGTTTAAGGCCGGATTAGTTGTCAAAGGCTTTAGACAAAAAGAGGGAATAAACTTCTTTGATACCTATTCCCCGGTTGCTCGTTTGACTACAATCCGGGTGCTTATATCATTGGCTTTCGTATATGGTTTTCTGATTCACTAGATGAATGTGAAAATAGCCTTTCTATATGGTGATCTCAAAGAAGAGATTTATATGGATTAGCTTGAGGGATTTGTAGCTCCTGATAATGAGCAAAAGGTCTGTAAGCTTGTTAAAT
The DNA here is from genome assembly GCA_018894105.1 of Jacaranda mimosifolia. Lineage (NCBI taxonomy): Eukaryota > Viridiplantae > Streptophyta > Magnoliopsida > Lamiales > Bignoniaceae > Jacaranda > Jacaranda mimosifolia. The sequence continues at coordinate 31,416,407 of CM032126.1, forward strand.
TCCTTTATGGAATGAAACAAGTGCTTAAGCAGTGGCATGAAATATTTGATAAAACTATTTTGCATTTGGTTTCAACACAAATGATAATGATAAGTGTGTTTATTGTAAGGTTAAAGGTAATGACTGTATTGTTCTATGCTTATACGTGGATGATATTTTATTGATTAGTTCTACCATTGAGATTATCAATGAGATAAAATCGTACTTGAAAAGCAAATTTGAAATGAAGGATATAGGTGAAGCTAATGTGATTCTTGGACTCAAGTTGATTCGGTAAACTGAGGGTATAACTATTTCTCAATCTCTTTATGTTGAGAAGATTATTGAGAAATTTGGCTATAAGGATTGTAGAATCGCTAAAACACCATATGATCCTTTGGTGGCTCTTTTCAAGAATGAAAGTGGTATTCTTGTGTCTCAATTGAGGTATTCTCAGATTATTAGGAGCTTGTAGTATCTTGCAAATAGCTCGAGAACGGAAATCTCATTCGCAATCTCAAAACTGGCGAGGTATATAACTTGTCCTAATAGAATCCATTGAGAGGCTTTAGATAGTGTATTTCGGTATCTTAAGGGCATGGCATCACTTGCTCTGCATTATGGCAGGTTCCCTGCAGTACTTGAGGGATACAGTGATGCTAGCTGGATAGCCAAAAACTCCAATAATAATGGGTGTACAAGGTATGTATTTACCTTGGTTGGAGACGCTGCCTTCTGGAAGTCTACTAAACAGACTTTGGTAACTCGGTCTACATTTGAGGCAAAGTTTTGTGCTTTGGACACAACGGGAGCAGAGGTAAGTGGCTACATGTGCTGATAGTCCAATTACCCATGGTTAGTAAGCCTTTTTCTGTGATCGTAGTGTATTATGATAGTCAAACCATAATTACAAAGATCAAAAGTTCAAAGCACAATCAAAAGACCAAGAGACACATCCAAGTTAGACTAAAGTCTATAAAGGAACTTGTGTTTGATAGGGTTGTGGCCATTGATTTTGTTGGATCCAAAGACAATATGGTCAATCATTTAACCAAAGGACTTGAGTTGTCCTTAGTCCAAAAATCCAAGCTGGGGATAGGACTAAAAACCCATCAGTGATACCTGTAGTGGAAACCCAACCTACCAAGTGGAGATCCCATAAGGAAGTTCAATATGGTATAAAACAATTGTTGAGTGTGTCAAAGTGCATATAAACTTGACTAATACTTTAATATCTGAGTCTGTCCCTAGCACACCTAGAAGGTGTTGTTTACTGCTAGAGTTCTAACTCTGAATGAGGCCAAGTTATATTGATGAGGAGCAAGTAGTACATCCCTGGAGATGCCCAACTAAGTGGATGAATTCGTTTGGCTGCGACTAGAGGAAAAAGGGTTATTCCTAAAAAACATTCATGATACAGGATCGGGACACATGGTCGTAATGTGTCAAACCTAAAGATCACTACATAGCCATGTAACTTGTTGTTACCAATGGATGCCGCTACATCTAAGGGCTAAATTCAAGGCTTTGATTCATTTTCCCTGTGGTGGCATAAGTTGGATAACTTAGGTGGTGGTTCAAACCGAAAGGTGTCATTACTGAAAGCAAGTTACGATAATCATGATAATCCAACACTATGGATTTGTGGGGGATTGTTGTAATTAGCATCAAATCAATTGGGATTTGTGTCTAATCACATGTTTAAGAAGTGATTAAAATTTATGGATGGATACCAATTTGGTTGGAATTCATAAGTGTTGTGTAGATATGGGGATACAAAGAGGCAAAAGATTATGTATGTGGGGGAGTCCTACATTGCTTGTGAGATAAAGTATGAGGGAATAAATGGGAGTGTAAAAAGCTCTTTATCTGATACACGACCACTTATCCCACATTGAAAGTTTTCCCAATGGGAATGCACCTTATATGTGATTCAAGCTTTAATGTTTGGTAAAATATCAATTAAGGGACTCATGAGGGTGTGCCCACAAGCGAACGCTGCCTCCGCTGCCCGCTGGCCCGGGCGAAGGGCTTTTACGTGAATTGTCTTGGGTTAATCTTTTTGCTGAAAATTCAAAAAAGAGGGTTAAAAGGCTGGTAGAACCATTTTTGCAGTTACAAAAATTTTCAGAAGCATTTCTGGAGTTACTGATTCAATGTATTTGGTCCAGAATGAATCTGGACATGCCTTATACATTTGTTCCAGAATGAACCTGGACAACCTTCTGGCTCTTCTCTCTTGCTTATATATAGCTGTTGTTGCAGGCAGAAATATATACATCCAAGAAATCTCTTCTATCCATGTTTATCTCTCTCAAATTACAATGTTGCTTGTCTATTTTCTAGCGTGGTCGAGGTGAAACTTTCTAGAGTGCACCATAAGGCTTCTAAACTGTCTTATCCTGGAGGAAGTTTCGCTTCACTCTTTGCACTGGTAGGGGCTATAATTTTTTCAGGGCAAACTATATTATGGTGATTCAGTCTAAGTCCTGCTACTATACAAAACTTTGAGATAATTTCATGTTTTAGAATACTGATCTCTATATTTCTGTTGTTATTCCAAACTGGTTGTTTGCTATTGGTTTGTTGCTGATTTTATAAACTGAACTGCAATCAAATTATTGGAATTTCTATTCTATCTGTACTTGCTGTTTTCTGAAATATTTTATTAGCTTTACAAACATTGCTCTGTGATTATAATTGGATTTTCATTTCATAATAATCTATTATTTATAATCTGTATTCACAACATTTAGTAAGAGGAAGAGTTGGTGGGTTTATGTAATATATATATCTATATATTTATACGAAGGCGGCTGCCATGGCAGCAACAATTGATGCCATGGTAGCAACAAAGGATTTAGGGATGAGATAGGGACGGGTGGGAGAATTGGATGCGGTCGGGGGGACGATGGGGTTACACATATATATAAGAATTGTGTTTCCCTATTTGCAATTGGAAGATTTTTTATTTTTTTTATCAATTTTTTTGTCAAAGCTGTGTCGTCCCTTCCCTTTTTTCTTTCAAATGATGTCGCATCGATACAGTAAATAAACTGCTGTAGTACAGTTGTTTTTCGTTGTCCTTCGATTACATCAATTATTTGTCGATACAATGAATATTTTTATCAATTCTCTTTGTCAAACCGGTGTCGTCTTTTTCCTTTCATTAAAATGCTATCGCTTTCATACAGTAAATGCACTATTGAATCATTTGCTAAGTTCCATGAAATGTTGTTGTTTAGAATATATTTTTGTACAGTTTTTTTTCGTTGTCCAGTTCCTCCAATTAATTATTTTGGTTGAGTCCACCGGATTTCTACCTTTTAAGTCTACAAACAATTTTTTCCACAACATTAAATTTGTCCCTTCTTTTTCAAAGAATTGTTTTTCAAAGCATTAAAGTAATATCCACCACCACTTTCTGCAAACAATTTTGTCAACAACATTAAATTTGTGCATTCTTGCTCAAAGAATTGATTTCAACTCCATCACCACGTTCTGCAAAGAATTTTGTCAACAACATTAAATTTGTCCATTCTTGTTCAAAGAGAATTGTTTTCAAAGCATTAAATTTCACCTTGTCTTCCTTGATTTTCTTCAGGATTTTGGGGATTTGGCCACCAGATTCTATTAAAATAAGTCATTTCAATGCACTCCCCTCTCCTTACTTATTTTACCCATTTCTATTGCTTTTAGAGTGAGTGAGTTCTAAATTTTTATGGGTTTGTTTTGGGGGGAGGGGTTAGGGGTTTATTATCTACAATAAATATTAGATTTCCTTCACCAACCCTAATTAGATTTTGCCCATACCTCAATTAATGATTTTGTACTTTTTTGTCTTCCTTTATCCATTAATTCATGGATAGTAAAAATGTTTTTGTTATTTTCTTCAATTTCTGGCTGTTGATATTTTTACTCTGCTTACTTGCAACACCTTGTTTACACGATTCTTCTAATCCATTAGGTTACTGAAAATTTTCTTCCATTTTCTCTCTTGCAATTTTATTTTTCATTAGTTTCTGCTTTGGTGGGGCTTGCTGCATTTTCTTTTTCGAGATTTTGAGAGAAGACCAAGAAAATGGGAGAAGTAAAAGGGATTAGGGGTTAGAAAATTCTCTATGTGTGTGTGTGTATGTTTTGGAAAGACATATGGGTCAGACTTCAGAGAGTGGGTGGGGTGGGGGAATGGTGGTGTTAGGTGGTTACACGAAGACGTGAGATTCTTGACGCTAGGGGGTTGAGGGTGGGGTGGGGGGTTCTTTGAATATTTGATTGAAGGAGAATCAAATTCTTTCTTTTTTATTTTTATTTTTTTGGTCTTTTTCCTTCATTTTACTCTTCTTTTAGATCCAAATTTCTTCTATATGTGTATATATATTTGCAATTTGGCATCACAAAATATGTTTTTGGTTTTTACTTTCATGCAATTTTATACAGAAATTTTAAAAAAATGTCTTCCATTTTTTCATTTTAACACTAGAAATATATATTACAAAATCTCGTATAATTTACACTTGAGTTTATAAAGTTATATCGCTAAATTATTTTCAATTATTTCTCATAAATAAAAAATATTTTGGTGAAATTTTTAATTTTAAAATAAAGTTGAGCAAAATAATAAAATTGTATAGCTTATTAAATACAAATCCAAATTTGATTTGGGAAAAAGTACCTACTCATTTAAAAATTGATAAAACATACATATATTTTAAAAAATAATTTTTCAAACATAAAGAAAATATAGATCAACTATATAATGTTGAAGAATGCAATTTGGTTTTAGTTTTATTTATTTTTTAATTTCTCCCCATGTATGAAACTTCTTTTTATGTATTACTTAATTTGATATTATTGCAAGAATGATTTAATTTAATTTTTTAGATTGAAATTAAAAGATAAGATAGTGTTTTATAAATATATATTGCTTATAATGAAACATATATAACTTTGGGCAAATAAAATATAAAACTAGACATCCTTTCAAGGAAAATGTTAATGTTTAATTGGAACCTCTTTAATTAAGTATCTATTTTATATCTTATTGTTGTTGTACTTTGGTAATATTGACACATGTGGGTGAAACGTAGAGAATTCTATAGAGGATATAACCACATGAAATGATAAAGTGTTCATTAGTCTTGCAAAAGCTCAAATATCATTGTATTTTTTTTCCCTAAAAGATTCATATAATTTTGTCAAAGTTTTTTTAAATGTATAACTCATTTGCACACAGTTTTAGAATACTACAAGTACTACAGTGCATTTGTAGTTATATATATATATATATATGTCTTGACATTTTTTTTTCTTTCGCTTATTTGAAAGTAAATGATAAAATCTAAGGATGTAAGAATTTGGTAGAACTTTAGCGGCAAAATTAAGTTACTAAATTTATATTTTTATATTTATCAAATTTGAATATCTATTTTATTGCTTTTTTCCATTGATCTCTTTATAAATATTAACTTAAACTTATACTAGGTCAACAAACTTGAGATGCAATATAAGGCCACCATTGATTTTATTGATTAATTTTTATTAGTATTTAAATCTTCTCATACAAATGGTTTTATTTGAACAAAATATGGAATGATTTTATGATCTATCATGTGCTATTTCAACTGGGCGCGGTAGCTTTTACTAGTATAATTATATATTGCATACATATATATTATTACACACATATATAAGAGCCGTGTTTTTCTATTTGCAATTGGAAGATTTTTTATTTTGTTTTTATCAATTTGTTTGTCAAAGCGGTGTCGTCCCTTCCCTTTTTTCTTTCAAATGGTGTCGCATTGATACAGTGAATAAGCTGTTGAAGTACAATTGTTTTTCGTCGTCCTCCGATTGCATCAATTATTTTTCGATACAATGAATATTTTTATCAACAATTCTCTTTGTCAAACCGGTATCGTCTTTTTCCTTCTTCCATTAAAATGCTATCGCTTTCATACAGTAAATGCACTATTGAATCATTTGCTAAGTTCCATGAATGCTGCTGTTTAGAATATATTTATTTTGACTACAAGTTAGTCATAGGTATTCCTATGCCACTTTCCTGGACTTGGAATGGTTAGATATGAATAAGTCAAGCTAATAGGGCCCCGATTGGTTGTGTTTTTATTTTCATTTTCTATTTTTAAACAATTTCTAATTTGTTTCCGTTATATATTATTATTTTACATTTGAGAATGAAAATGTGATTAGATTAATAAAGTAATAATTTTGAAAAAAGGTAGAATTAAAAATAATATTTTAACGTAATAATATTAAATTTAACATAATATTATTATTGAATTTCTTTATGTCTTATTATTGTCGACTCAAATCCTTATAGCATATCATTTATGCTTAGTGTTTCCTATTTATGCACGTTTTATAACATATATGATACAATTGTATTGTTCATGGGAAAAAGATTTGTCATCTTAATACAAAGCTAAAACAAAGGAAAGCTATTTCTTCATTTACATATTTTATTTGACATTAATTTCATGGTTTGGTCAAAGTTGTTCCTTCCTTTACATGTTTTATTTATTAATATTCATTTCACGGTTTCTCATTAGATTAAAGGTCTAGAGGTTTGTTGTCACTTGGATGATTAAATGCAAACTAATTTTTCCACAACATTAAATTTGTGGGTCTACTTCTCCATCTGTATCTTCATCTTCACCTATATGCTTTCATCTTAATTCTCATGGGCCACACATCGTACATTTTACCTTGTCTTCCTTGATTTTCTATTGGGAATTTGGGAATTTGGCCGCCACATTCTTTACATATTATAATATTATAATATATATGATTATTGTTCGTCCTGTTGTGTCTTATTATAGTTTTTGTCTTTTTATGGGATTAGCTGGTTTAGGCTTTTGAAAATTGTGGTTTTATTTCAAGGATAAGATGAGGTCATTGTCATAAAATGGAGGGTTTTGTTTATTTAAGACATTATAATTTACTTATTATTTTTACCCATTTCTATTACTTTTAGAGTGATGAGTTCTGAATCTTTATGGGTTTGTTTTGGGGGTAGGGATTAGGGGTTTATTTTTTACATTACATTACATGTATATATATATATATATATATAAAAGCGCTATTTCCCTATTTAAAGTTGAGGGTTTTTTTATTTTTTTTTTCTCCGGTTATTTTTCTTCTTAAACGATGTTGTTTCTATAACATTTTCAAACGAACCATTTTGCTACAGGAAAACAACTGTTCACTGCAACAATTTTTTTTCGTCCTCTCAAATTTGCACCTTTTTTTTGTTTTTCCTCTTTCTTTTGATAGTTTACAAGGTTCAAGTTGGTGGTGCGTACAATTTTTATTTATATCCTATGAAATCTGCCAAGAATCTTGTTGCTCCAAATCTGCAGTAGATCTCTTACTTTTTCCTGGGTTTCCCTTCATCAATAAATTTTAGCAACATCTCTGGATTGGGAGATTTTCTAATTATTTTTATCAATTCTCTTTGTCAAACCGGTGCCCTCTTTTATCTTCTTTCATTAAAAACACTATCATATCATGTTACTTCAAATCTACAGTAGATCTCTTACTTTCTCCTGGGTCTCCATTCATCAATAAATTTCAACAACATCTCTGGATTGAGAGATTTTCTAATTATTTTTATCAATTCTCTTTGTCAAATTGGTGCCCTCTTTTTTCTTCTTTCATTAAAAATGCTATCATATCATGCTGCTCCAAATCTGCAGTAGATCTCTTACTTTTTCCTGGGCCTCCATTCATCAATAAATTTCAGCAACATCTCTGGATTGAGAGATTTTCTAATTATTTTTATAAATTCTCTTTGTCAAATCGATGCCCTCTCTTTCCTTCTTTCATTAAAAATGTTGTCATATCATGCTGCTCTAAATCTGCAGTAGATCTCTTACTTCTTCTTGAGTCTCCATTTATCAATAGATTTCAGCAACATCTCTGGATTGAAAGATTTTCTAATTATTTTTTTCAATTCTCTTTGTCAAACAGTGCCGTCTCCTTCCTTCTTTCATTAAAATGCTATCATATTGATATAGTAAATGCCCTATTCAAATACAGTAATTTTTTTTTTTGTTCAGTTGCAGCCTTGGTGAATAATTTAAGCAAAGCATTTAGATATAGCATATATGACAATGATGACTCTTAGGTAAATGTCAAAATGTTGTAAAAAGAAAAACCCGCATTGTAACCCCTCACAACTTTCTTCAAAAGTGATGATTACATGATTTCTGGTATATATATTTATGTGTGTAGTCTTTGTCGTAGGGGCATGGATCTCTTGATTGTGAATATGAGGTATTATTCACATCCAATTTGCTTATTCTTTATTATGCACACAACTTGAAATAGCAGAATCCCTGTTTAATCCGTATTCTTAATTTCTAAAGAACAATGTGTAGTGAATAAGTTTTTCCGATTGTCTCCCTTCTTTATCCCAAGTGTTGACATATGAAATTGATGGAATTGTAGGATTTCTATTTTTAGAAACACACTAAGAGCTCTATTAAGGCATCAAGTTAGCAGCAAGGTAGGGATGTTAGGAATATTCTAGCTTTGTGGCCTAATATAGTTTTGCAGTCTTTGTCCTAAACTCCTTCTACTTAATCTCGCCGTTACAAAATAATAACTAAAGTGATATATGCTAAGTAATTTATGTAGAATGGTCAGTCTTAATGGTTTTTGAGGGTTGTGGTTGTTCATGAGAATGGACAAATATATGGTGAGATAATCAAACGTAGCCCATAAGAATTACATATCCAAACATCAAAAATAAATATTTCATTGAATGGGGCCCCAAAGGGTGCTACCCATTTCCATCGAAAAGATTTGTCTATTTGTACGTGTATCCTTATCATTATATATATAGTCAAAAGATTTATCTATTATAAATGAGTTATAGAGAGAGAAAATGCAAAAACTCTTCCTTCAAGAAAACATTTTCTTCTCCTTCCCTTCATAAGCCCAAGAACTCATCTTTTTCAACATTTCTTAAAATGTAAATGCACAATGACACTATCATGTGCTATTTCTACTAGGCACTAATTATTTCTTTAAATCTTCTCATACAAGTGGTTTTATTTCAACAAAATATGAAATGATTTTATGATCTATCATGTGCTATTGCTACTAGGCACTAATTATCGCGCATTGCGCTGTGGCTTTTACTAGTGTGTGTGTGTGTGTATAAATGGCTGCCATGGCAACCATGAACATGGTTTTGGGTGGGGTGGATGGTGGGCTGGGAGTGGGGATGGGGTGGTGTAATTACAGTAGCAATATATATATATATATATTATATGTATATAAATATAATATATATTTTATATAAATATTAAATATTATTCGATTTTCACCATTTATTTTTTCAAAAGAATTCAATGGTTGATGAAAATAAGGGTATAATAATCTTTTTACATGTAAAAATCTTAATCACTTGCACAAAAGGCATGTGTGATTCGCCCTATGCTCTGAAGGTGTTTCTTGCATGATTTTAGAAAATAAAAAATGAATTTTTATAAAAAAAATTTATATAGAAAATTTTATACCTATCTCAATTATCACAAGAGGTTATTTGCAATTCTCTCCACTTTATTGTGGCAGAAGCTTATCTGAGTACATCTTTTATATGCATAAGTTAGGATTTCTTAGTTGTTGACTTTTCTCATTTGACTTTGACACTGCCCTTGTTTTGTTTAATTATTAAGCATATTTTGGTTCCACTAGCTAACCTAAAATAAATGAAAAAAAACTACTCACTTTGAATTGATGCATGTAGTAAATTAATAGAAAATCCAAATTTGTGGGATTTAATTTGAAACCAAATTAATAATGAGTTTGTTTGAATTTTCAATGATAATTTACCTTAAAGGAATTAATATTTACAAATATAATATATATATATATATATATATATTCATGCCTACACTAAAAATTTGAACTCCAAACTTTTATGAGAATAATACACTTAATAGGAAGTTGCTTTGGCAAAGATCAGTTTTGATGTATGGTGTACGTACTGATGTGCAATAAGATGACAACCTTAATTATAATAAGAACAGCTTAACTGAATCAATTAACAATTCCAATGGCCTATTATTTCTTGCATCCTTGATATTAATTGTACAACGTTGGGCCCGTTATAGGTGTTTTAGTCAAAATTGCATAATTATAATTAGTATTATGTTGACTAACTTTTGCAGGTCATCGGGTGTTTAATCTGAGATAAAAATATTGAGGCAAAATATGACAATAAAACTTAATCAGTAATTCCAGCTCAAATATTAGCTTGGGCTCACAATTAGTAATTCCAATTCAAATTAACTTCTATATATTTTTCAATATGGGACAACTATTAAATGTTACATTTATTCCTCTTCTCACAAAGCCTCAACTTTCAAACTTTGTAATTTCAAAACCCTTTAAGCAAATATGGTCTGAGAATTGAAACATTCTCTTTTTCATACATTAAAAATTCCAACAAACAATTGTCCAAAAACTTAAAACAAAATATGATAGATCATCGTATTTCTACATGGATCGCGTCTGAACCAGTCATGGGCCAAAATGGTCAGCTTACTAACCTTGATTTGAGCTCCATCTTTTCAGTAAATGGCTACTTACTATAAGTATTTCACTACTACAAAACAGAACTCTAGAGGCTATTCTTTTTATCTTTGAAAGATTAAAAATTACCTCAATTACATATGGAGGCATTTGGACAAATAGTTTCCATAATTGCAGTCACGAATTATATAGAGGTCATTTTATAGACTGTCTTTATATAAAACAATAGAGATACTTTTTTTTATTTTTTATTAAAGGCTATTTTACCATCATTTATAAGCTATTCTAATATGTGCCTCAGTACATAAATCTCCAAAAATATGGCAACAGTTTATAAGGACAATTAATATTAAATTGCCCACTTAAATTATTATTGGTGACTATTTTAAAATATACCCTTATATATGTCCCTCTAATTATATAATTTTATTGTAGTGTTCCATCTAATAAAATGTGAACTAAGTTGTTCCGAAAATAGTAACTATTTGTATGTTGATATATTCAAAATACATGGTGGGTTCGTTGGACTATATTAGTGTACAATTTCGACCGAAATGATACATAATGTACTATTTTTTAAAAGTAAATGATAGTTGTCACTACTATATAATGGTATCTGCAGAAGTGAGACATTATCCTTTGAGAGCTATGGGCATGATATGCCCAAAACGGATGTTGATGTGAATTCAATTACACCATCCATATTTAGCTTATTTCAATTGTAAGTAGATAATTGGCCAAACTATTATTCCGGTTGGGTTCAAATATGGATTTACCCAACTTCTCGAACATCCTTAATCTCCACGCACGTTTTCTTAATCACATGTGTCATGACTTCAGCATTATGGTAACAAAAGTAAATTAACTTTGAATTTGGATATTAAATTAAATCAACTTGCACTTCAATAAAACAATATTATCCTATTATTTAAATTGAATCAAATAAATTGAGGTACAAATTGCACATTCTTATACACATAAAGAGTTCATTTGGCATCGAACTCCTGACCTCCTATTTAATAGGGAATACTTATGCCAGTGGGCACTCGACACTTACTTTCGGGTTGAAAACTTCCTCGATAGCTCATAATCAAATTGATGGTATTATGGGTAATTTTATATAAATTAATTCTGGTCCTCTTTTATAAAATGCCATTATGTATGGTTATATTTTTATAATTTTTCCAAAATTCAATTAAATTAAATCAACTTGATTCGTGTTGGGACGTTTCTCTATGGCTCAAAATCAAATTGATGATGATATATTTCGTGAATTTGATGTTTCCAAGGCCAATTAATGGCAGCATGGGCAATTGGTGCCAGCGCTTTTAGTTAAATTTGATCTAGATCGCAACAAAATAAATGAGTCCTAAAAGTACAAGAAATTAACAGTTAAAGTGGTGGGGGTAGGCCCGACAAAAGCTTTTCAAAGTTCAACTCTGTAATACGATCAAAAGAGAAAATAAAAAAGATAGTAAATTTGCTAAAGGTGCATGTCACTAGTACTTGTAAAATGTGTGAATGGAAGATATTATAGAATTATGTCATTGGGCAAATGATATAACGTGAAACACACCAATGGGGTAAAGGAAAAAATATTTTTTTCGCCCTATAAAATTTTTTTACTTTTAATTTTATCCTATATGTTACGTAATTTCAAATTTAGTCCTATAAATTAGAAGAATTTGCATATTTAGTCCAAAAATTGTAGGAATTTCATAAAATAACCGAAAATGTTGGTGTAGCACGTTGAAATTTATTGAATTTGGGAATTTTTGCTTAGGTTGCAAATTTTCAACTGGCGTGACCTTTTTTCTATCTTGCTGGAAGAAGCCTTGGCTTATTTGGACTTCTGTTAGTAATATCATTGTTAATGTATTATCAATAAAATTATTAATAACAATACTAATAATATTAGATAATAATATTGTTATTATCATTGATAATATTAACATTATTATTCTTATGATTCATAATAATAATAATAATAATAATAATAATAATAATAATAATAATATTTATTAGCATTCTGTATCATTATTAGTAATATTATAATAATACTATTATAATATTGATAATATTTATTATTATTAATATTACTAATCATATAATTAATATTATTAATTATAATAGCAACACTATTAATGATATTAATATATTACTAAATATTAATAATAATATGATTAATATTAGTATCAATTATATATATACACATTTATTATATATACACAGACATAATATATACACACATTTAAACATATTCTTATATAAATAAATGTGATTATAAGTATGTAATATTTAATATGCATATACACACACACACACACACATATACATATTTCTTTTTCTTTATTTTATATATATATAAGTTATTTAAATTTTTTATTTCTTAACTAAAAGTTAATGATAAATTATATATAAATATATATATATATTTAAAATTCATATTACCAATTAAGTAATAAAAAAATTAAAATAAGCCCACTAATCTTAAACATGTCAATTATTTTTTTGCCAATGGCAAGAAAAACCCATGTAGGTGCCAACTCGTCAAAATCCCCAATTTCAACACTTTCCAGCCAGCCATGTAGGAATTTCCAGTCAATTTTTCAAATTTTGGCAACTTTTGGACTAAATGTATATTTTTTTTTAAACTTATGGGACTAAATTTGAAATTGCGTAACATATAGGATAAAATTAAAAATTAAAAAATCTTATAGGACGGAAAAAAAAAAAATTTCCCATGGCGTGAATGTTATATTATTCAAGGTTCGAAATTATTAGTGTCGATCAGTAACTCAGTTAAGTCGAACTGATTCAAATGAAAAAAATACCAATTATGGAGTATTTGAAAACATTCTTACTATCAGATTTAAGAAAACATAAATTGTGAAATATTTGAAATTTTTTCTTATAGAAGGCACAAATAATTAAACTTTTTTTGTATTCAAATATATAACTAACATATGATCATATCGTTCCAGAAAATCAAATGTCATACTTAGGGGGCACTCTTCCACCTCTAAATTGAGCTTTCCAAATATAAATTTCATCAATATATATGTATATATAAATATATATATATATATATGCATGTGGGTCAGCAAATATGAACCTTTTTATATGTTAACATATATTAAATAATATATTCCGTAGCTTTCCTAAAAGCGATATATAAAATCAAATTATTTAATGTTTTGACTTCTCACTTTTATATTATATATCACATTTTTGAAAATAATCATCTCAATTGGTGATCATCAGCCTCAATCAGCGGACCTATAATTTTCCTGATCTATGAATCAAAGTGGATATTACGGCGGACAAGAGACAAGAAGTATTGCTGCAATGTGAAAGAGTACCTCATTCACCATTTTAAGTGAAACGTCAATTTTATCCCTACTACTTAAAAATTATGATCTTATATATATTTCGATATTTGCATTTTTTATGGAAATCGAACACGACTTTTCTTCCAATATGAATACAACCCGTCTTCTGAACCATTCATAATATACTATGGGGTTATAATATCTTATCTCATTTTGAATTCTTTATTTAATGCATGTTTCATATTTTATTTCACTTTATGAATATATATATATATATATATATATTTCTTAAACATATTAAATATTTTTTTATAGAAATAATATACTGTGGACACTATTAAAATAAGATAAATTTGTGACAAAATATTGAGTGACAATACTAAAGTTGTCACTAATTATATATATTAGGTGACAAAAGATTTTATTTTGTCACCTTAATTAATAATTTTTACAAAGTAAATAGTGACAAAATAATGTTTAAGTTGTCATAATTGACAATTAATTAGTGAAGCTCATATGGTGACAACTTAGTGACAATGAAAATCGTGTCACAAGTTATAGTTATAATTTTTATTGACACTAAGTAGTTATTATAAAGTTGTCACTATTATTAATAGTATGGCTTAAAACATTGTTTTTTTGTTGCTAATGAGCCATAATGTGACAAAACAAAAATTATTGTCCCTTAAAAAATATCACTAATGACAAAATAGAAGTTATTATCATTTAATACATATCATTAATTATAATTTTTACATTTCTACTTATTACTTTGTTTCTAATATAATATTTTTTTCTTGTAGTAGGACCAGATACATTTGGCATACATATATATACGTAAAATATATAACAAAATAGAGAATAGCGGAAGAAATATGTACGAAATACAGGATCTAAACTGATATTATCATGTCATGCCCATATTAGCACCCTCCTATAAATATTCTTAAACGAAAAATGATAAAGGTAAGCTATTTGAGAATGGTCTAGCTTTTACCATCCTAAGATCTTTAATTAAAAATAACATTCAAAAGTTTTCATCTCAAATCTCCCAATGACCAAAACCTTATTTTTAGTTCAAGTTAAAATTTATTATCCTTTCAAATCAAGCAAGCCCCCTTTAACACGATCTGAAAAAGCTCCTTTCCGTTTAATTACAAGACCAGTTGATTGATCTCAAATCACCGTTGTTTTCTCATATCATGAATCATAAGCTGAGTTAACCAGTTAAATATTACACCATCAAACCCTAATAAATTTGTGGATTAATTTTCATCCACAAATATTATCAAGGAAATTCCCAATATTCATAAATCTTCACATTAATTCCTGATAAGCAACTTAAATTTTACAATTATACTAAACGATCAAAGCCTTAAAGACAAATCAAGCTGGCTAAGCTGATCTTCTTGATGAACAAGACTCTCACCTCCAATACAGTCGCTATTACTCCAATTATGCCCATAATTAATCTCTCTTCTCCCAAACCTACCTGCATGGTCAATCCCGATGATCGGCCCCTGCACCCGGCCCGGACTCAAGCCCTGCCGCTGGTTCAAACCCGCAGAGTGTGGCCTAACCACTGAGCCAAATTCTCTGCTTTTCTTTGCTAGGGTTCTCTCCAGTTTGTGAGCATTTTGGTGCCCTCCAAGAGCTTGCGAGCTGTAAAACTTCCTTCTGCAGTAGTTGCAAGAAAAGACCCTCGGCTTCACCGGACTGGACGGCGGCGATGAAGATGAGTTGGGAGATGAAGGGTCCAGTGCTAGGTCTAGGTTAATCAAATGATTATTCCTAGATGATAAACTTAGGTTAAGGGAGGTATTGGGCTCATGATAATTCATGGCTAAGACAAAAATAATATAAGTTGTTCAAGAAAAGATAACTGTCTGAATTATAGGTTTCTGTGGGAAAGAAAAGTTGCTTGGTTGAAGTAGTACGTTCGTTAGTGAAAGTTGCTCTAAAGTAACTAAAGAGTTAGGCTTAGAAAGACTAGGTTGTGTGTGTATATATACACATGATAAAAATACACACACATACACACACAGTCACACAGAGACAGGGGTAAAACAAATGATTCAAAGAATTAAGCATGAGTGTATATATATATACATACATACATATAGGGGGTAGCTAAGGAGTTATGTAGGAATGGGAAGTGGGAATAGATTGTGTGGACAAAGGTTTATTATATTCTCCTGCAACCTAGTAATAGAAATCCAAGTGAAAAAAGAAGGCCAGATTTATGTTATTACAGTGTGAAAGGAAGACAGGATTTTAAGGAATCAGTAAAGAATCAAAGGGCTGTCGGCCTCCTGTAATGGCAGCAGCAGTTGATCCCCTTTTGTCGGTCCCATGAAAATATTCTTAGTGCTGTAAATAAGCCCTCATGAAAAAATACAGAATAAAATATTTATATGTATAAAAATGAATTAACGTTTGTTCCGATTTTCCTATTCTCTTCTTCCAAACTTTATAACTACGAATTATATGAATCCCTCAAAATCAAAATTATGTTTAAATATGAAAATTCAATCACAATGAGGTATTGCATCACAATATTATTTTATTGATTTACGTTGATTATTTTATTTTATTTTGAAAAAATATTTTAAAATTAAGAGGTAAACAAAATCTTGTATGGAACTTATTTCAAAATTTTCGATTCCTCTAACATGAAATGAGATAAAGTATTATAATATGTAAACATATGATGAGGGTCCTATGTACGTAAATAGACTCTTAAAGTCAAGAATACCTCAACTTCTAAAAAATATCGTCCCAATAAGACTAGTTTCAGAGTCTTTAATTTTTAGAGGGGTCCAAACACGACCCAACTCAATCTATCCTGACTCGAGAACCACTAACTAGAAGCCATCCAATTGTTGAAAATTTGCCACGTGGTTCAATACAACAATGACTATTGTAATCCTTAAATAATAATAGATACGTGCTAAGTCTAATTTTATTTTTATTACTTAGACTTTTATTATCTCAAATTTAATTAACTTACTTTAATTTGAACATTGATCAGATCGACTTAGTTAAGGACCACTTCAACAATTCTAATATTTGAATAGATCATTGGACCCAAATACTTTTGCAGAACTCAAACTGAAATATCTGATTATTGATTGTAGACTCGAATAATATCCCACTTAAAGAAATCTGACCGACCCACATCAAAATATATCTTTTTTGTTTTTCCACTCGTTAGTGTGTGCATATATAAATATATATAATACATAATATCAAGATTTAGGATCTTATCAAGAGTCCAATCAGAGGTGGTTTTGGGGTCACTCTTTTCTTTATCACATAGGACAGGTAGGGGTGGAGATGTTGCACTCATTTTCCAATTAAAGTTGAGGATGGAGATCAAAGATATCGATTACGTAAAGCAGTAATAGACTCTTTGCAGAAAAGTAAGAAAAACATCAATTAGATTAATTAATGAAACTCATGACTATAGCTAGTGATGTCAAAGAACTTACCTTATTTCTCAGTTTTCTTTTTGATAAAGAGACCTTTATTCTCCCATAATTATGTATGTTCTCTATCTCAAATTTATTGTTTCTTTAATTTTAAATTATTTATTAGGGTAATATATAGTAAAAGATATATAAAATTTTATTTTAAATGTCATTTACTTAAAGTTTCACACTCAGTGTGTGTGTCTATATATATATATATATATATATGAGTGTGTAGCATTTTTGCCCAAAGTTACATCGAACTCAAATTAATAACACTCCAAATTAAATGAGTATGTTTGTCTTATAATTAATGTAAAAATATATAAGGATGCTGACTAATTAATTACATGGCAAGTGGCAGGCTTATAGATAAGATAAGTAATTTTTGGTTAGATTTAATTTGGACAAAAGTTTGCTTAAGCTAATTATATGACGAACGGATGTGCTGTTTGGGTGAATTTATAAATTTTTCAAATATTTTATAAGATAAATTTTGACAAAATCTTTTAAAAAAAAGAATTTATAATTTATAAAATAAGATGTCAGGATCTCATAATTTTTTTTAAAAAAAAAATAAAGAGTTTCTAACTTAGTTTTAAAATTTTAGATTTTTTTAATTTTGATCATATTAATTATAAAACCGTTTCGTATCATCTTCTATTTTTTTGTGCAAATACTTCAAAAACTTATTTTTAAAATAGCATAAAATTTAATGACGTTAGCCAAATACCCTCTTAGTGTCTATACTATTAATAATTAAAGTACTTATTCCTTTTTTGGTGTGTTTTTGAGTGATCTGCCTAAAATGCCGTCATTTCTTCTTCTTCTTCTTCTTCTTCTTCTTCTTCTTAAATCCTTATAACTACAACTTATGTAATAACTAACATCAATAATCCACCATTTTATAACCCATAATTATAATTTTATGGTATTTATTATTATTATTATTATTATTGTTGTTGTTGTTAAAATATGATATAGAAAATCAGTACTTTTATTCATTTTATTCTATAAAAATTTTAGCATATTCGTCCAACGTGTCATACTAGTATAGTATAATTAATAGGGTGACCAATTACATACGTGGTGGTATCACAATTTGCTTATAATTAGTTAAATTTAGCTACACCTAATGAGGAGAAGAATTTTACTCAAACTAATTATATGACAAATGAATAATCTTATAACTAGCACTGTCTAGAACAAAAAGAATGATCAAATTGTATAGCAAGTGAAATATGACTTGTTTTATAATTTAGTAATTAAATTTGACCGGAACTAATCTAGACAAGAATTTATTATTTTAGTGGAAAAATGCATAGTGGGATGCGTAATACCATGTTCCCTCATGATAGATCCAAGAACCGTTGGTCAATTAGATGATTCATCTTGGCTAAGCGACATCTTATATGTCTAACAAGTTGATTTTTGCCTTTGTCTCTATTTTGAAATACTACGTTATTTTGATGTTTAAGTTTCCATTAAATGTTAGAATATTACAGTGAGAAAAATATTATAGACTGAAATATCCGAAAACAACTTTATGGAAAAAATTAGTATCCAACCTTATCCGGGTGATGGGGAAATATTTTTCCATTTTGTGTAGAAAATTGCATTTCTCATCCTCTAAATTAATTTGCTCACTTTGTAATTCAGTCCCTATATTTGTGAAACTGTAATTTTAGTTTTGTATATGTCAAATATTTGTTATATTTATCCTGATTTTTGCCAGAACCCCAAAAATTGATCGAAAAAGTTAAGCTAGCACACCAAATTAGGTTTAATTTTGGGATTTCTGCCTTCACCTTGTTGGCATGCCAACTTAGCTTTTTCGGCCGATTTTTGGAGTTTCGATAAAAATTGGATTAAATGTGATAAGTTTTTTATACATAAGTAACGGGATTAAAATTATAATTTTATAAAATTATAGGGCAAATTATAAATTAAAAAATTAGAAAATACAATTTTTCCTCTTTTTCCTTTCAATTTTCTTGGCTGGACCAAGCCTCTTCCTAGGAATTAGATGACTAGTCCAAGTTCAATGGTTTCTGGCACTTGACTTGATGATATAATTTCATCCCTCACACACGCAAAAACCATTCTATGGTTGAAAACAATGTGCCAAACTTTTAGGGGACGAATAAGATAGGAAGGTATATCTATCCTTATGTACATGCTAGGGGCTCTATTGTTACCATTTGTATTTAAAATTAATCATCCCCTATTACAAAACTTGGCATGTATATAATGGTAAAGGGTTTGAAAAACCCAAAATATCTTTGCTACTTAAATGTAATATTCTTTAAATAATACGATAAGATCAACATATTTTTTATTGGGTCATATAAGACGTGTTTTGACTCAATTAAAATTAAATTAAAAATTATCAACAACAATCATATGACACTCAAATTTCAAGATGTGATCACTCTAAATTTGAAAACTGCGATTTTGATCTATTCGATCTCTTCTAATTAAACTATCAGATTTTAGCTATAACACACCCAATTTGACAACCTCTAACTAATTCATATGGTTTCACCTAAGATTCCAAGAACATCACTTACAGGATATTATTGATAGATTTAGAGTAAATCTGAAAAATGACCTAGTTCCAGAGTGCATATTTATATACATATGCACGCTAAGTATTTTGTTAGAATTAGAACTTGTACTTCAAATATACAAGTGTGAGAGAGATGTTACTAGATTAATTGGTCATTCGACAATCTAGATCCAGAATATATATGTAATTAATTGCGTTAGAATAAGACAGGCTTCTCCAGATTTCCTCATTGGTATTGATTCGGCATCCTTAATGATTGCAACAGTAAGTTTCGACGATCAGAATACCATTCGTAAGGCAAGTGTGCTGAATTCCTACAATTTATGCAACAGAAAATATTTGGAAATCAAATTTTGATCGAAATAATAATAATAATAATAATAATAATAATTATTATTATTATTATTATTATTATTATTATTATTAAATGCTTGCAAAATAAGCATAAGCATAATCAAAATCAATTAAGGAGGAGGATAGCCTAACATTGATCATCATCTTGATCAAAGCAAAAGCACATGGGATCTATCTAATTATTTAAAACTAAGAAAAACATTTATAAGGGAATCAAAATATTCACTAGAATGGGCATAACTCTGATAATTAATTTGGAGGATCATAGTGATCTTGGCTGTCGGCTATAATTGCGGTGACTACTGTCTGTCATTTACAGACACAACATAATCTTGTGAAGAAAATTACTTGTTCGAATATACTTAGTCCCAAGATTCCACAAACAAGGACATTAATTCCTTTTTGAAAATTGGTATGACAATTAATAGCTGTTCACATTTGTCCCTCGTTGTGCTTGGACAAGGCTACACAGTACATGATGAATACCTACCTGCGGCAGCCGGCAAGGATAATATTAATGATCTTGGTGTGGATTTTGTAGGCTGTCGTCTGTCACAAGCCATATAGTGGTGTGGTGTCCATTCCTAGCATATTTAATTTAACTTTATTTAGCTGAATTCAAGTCAATTATTGGAGAAGTCAGAGACTCAGAGTTTATGATATGATGATAATTAAATTTATCATTAAATGTGAAGGTTAAATTGTAACGAGGTATTATCCGTATTGACTAGTATTGAAAATTTATCATAAAAAGACATCTTGAATAAAATGTGAGTAAACTTATAAGGGTAAATGGCATTTCATCCTCCAAATTTAATTGTTTTGGCACACTGTCCCTAAAAAATAATTAGAGTAAATAGTAGATAACCCCCCAATATATAGGATTATTTGCACTTTGCCCCCAACCATTGCAAGTGTGCGGAACGATTATCCAATATTTGCTCAATGTGCTTGAATATCTCATGTTCCAATTTTCCAACGGCATATTTAAAAGTTGTTGCACTTAGCCCCCAAATGTTTTAAAAAAATTTTATTTAGCCATCTAAAGTACTTTAAAATATTACTCCTAACACTAAATTCATATTTTGGCGGAATAAAGTCAAATATTTTGTCAAATATTGTTATCACATATTACTTAATTGTCAGTATATCACTAGTTCGATCAATTTGAGTTATCTGAAATCTATAACAACTTAATGGTACAAATTTTTCTAAATTAATGGGTGTAAGATAATTAAAAACTAATTTTAGAGTTATACCAAATGATTGTTATGGTGTACTTATGAACTTGTGTTTATTTGTTTAACTAAAAGTGTAAGTAGTTTATGGTTTTAATTTGAATAAGAATATATAAAATAGATGACACTAGCTGGATGAATATTAGCAGCAAATAATCTAGATCTTAATATCAACATTATCTCTCTCATTTATTACTCTATTTAAATTAAAAATATTTAATATCATTTGCTAACAAATATGCATAATGTTATAATGATATAAAATCAATTAGGATATAATTTTAAAATTAGTTTGATCAACTTATTCATATAAACTAAGTAAAATATAATTATAAAATTAATTTGTAAATATATAATTGCTTAAATTGATTTAATTGTCCATATATTGACAAGTGACTAGTGTATGATAATATTTTGTATAAACTATTTCACTTAATTCCACAAAAATAAAATCTAATGATAAAAGTGCTACACTTTAGAATGATTAAGGTGTTAACATGCATATTTTGTTAAAGTTCAGGAGGTAAAGTGCAATATCCAAAGTATTTCAGCATCTCCGGTGGAATATTCTGTCAAAAAATGGAACGAGGGGTACTCAAACACATTTAGTGAAGGTTGGATAATCTTTTTGCACATCTGCAACGGTTGGGGGGCAAAGATCATACTTTATTTTAGTAATGCTAAGATTATCTAATCCATCTTTAAAGAATCAGAATCATCAATTTTGTTATTCCTCAAAACTATGGTCATGCTGCTTAGGAAGGAAAGAAGAAGAAGTGCTCACATACTCTATGTATGTATATATATATATTAGGTTAACAACTAATTCTACCCTTGATTACAAACATAATTAATTAGTTTAGCAAAAAAATGCACTTTACAAACCAATAGCACTCTTAAGGAAATATATATACAACACATTGCGTAAAGTATCACATAAATAAGTTGAAGAAGGTGGGAAAAAGTGAAAATGACAAGAATAACCTTTTTCTCCAGCTACATAATATGCCAAAAATTGTATTTAAGGGGCAACGTATTCCAATAACTCTAAGTTGAGGGACTGAAGTGCCTTTTAGTTATTTTTTGAGGGTAATGTGCCAAAACAATTAAATTTAGGGGAGTGAAGTTCCGTTTACCCAACTTATAAATTGTAACCTCAACTCTTCTGATATTAGCCAAAATTAGGTACCATAACCCTCGGTCAAGAGACTTAGAAGAGGTACATAATCATAATTTCTAAAGATAAGCCAAGAAATATGCTCATATTTGTTGTTAAATATGGACATCCAATTATATTGAGATATTGTCCCGTCGATACCATTTTAGATTCTCTATTCTATCTCCTATTCAAACTTATTGTATTATGCCAAGTATATATGATTTTTAATTAATTATATATTTTTATAAGAAAATATTTAATATACATGTCATATGTTTATGAAATGAAAGAGGAAATCAAATAGAAGATCTAAACTGGATCGATACATATTGATGGGTAGTATTTTCTAAAAATAAACGTACTGAATGGTAAGAGAAGTAAAGCAACTTATAAATTATTTTAAAATCATCAATCCTTAGATAATAATTTTTATGTATCTATACATATAGAGATGTACAATATATTTGGTTTATATTCTAAGAAAAGTCATTAATTGCATAAATACCCACTAAACATGTGGAGTCACAATGGTATTAGTTTCTTAAAACTAGCTTGTGGTATATTGTTTCCGTGTGCCTAAGTATTTATCTGCGATTTCACGTTTTTATGCTAATTTTTCTTCATTATGATAAAAGTCAATTTATATCTAAAATATACATTTATTACCAATAATTTTATATATTAATGATTTTTTTGTCATTCTATGCTAGTCAAAGGTTATGTAAAATTTCATAGCCAAGTCACTATGAAATTGCAAATTAATAACAAATCTTATATTTCTTTTACTAAACCTTTTTATTAATTCCTTCATATACATCATAGCAACAACAACAAGAAGAAGAAGAACAACAGGAAGAAGAACGACGACGACGACGACGACAACAACAACAACAACAATAATAATAATAATAATAATAATAATAATATGTTTTTAGGAGTAAAGTAATTTTATAATCAAGTTAAAATCACTTTAATAAAATATTCAGATTCTGTAGTATTTTTTTAATAATTTATAAAAAAGTTATTGATTTTATATAATTAATTTTTATACAGCATCTTGGTATGATGAGTAATGAAATAAATCGAGCCTCTTGAAAAAGAATAATTAATCAAAAACAAATATAATTTCACTACAATGATCAAATTTGTTTTAAAATTTTAAAAGCATTTTGAATTCTCTATTTTAATCAAATATAATCTCACTACAATGATCAGATTTGTTTAAAAATTTGAAAAAGTTTCGAATTCTCTATTTTAATTTATATGTCATATATTTTATTTATTGAGTATATAAAGATTAGACAAACTTGTTTCTTATTTTTCTCCTTTTCTTTTCTTATACCTTAAAATGATACCAAATACCAAATTATTATGTTTATATATTTTAACTTGCAATTCTCAAACTTAAATTTTGTATATACATATATTTTTATTTCTCTTATTTTTCCCTTATCACATGTCAAAAAAAATTATTGGATATTGAACAATTAATTGTTTGGTTGGATCAGACTTTCTAATTGAATTTATTTCCCTTTTCTGTTTTATTTAGCAATTTGATTACCTAATAGTTTTAAAATAAGAACAATAGATACTCTAAAATTAAAGAATAAAATTTGCATTGTTTTTATTTACTACCTTTCAATTCGGTAACTAAAAAATAGAAAATAATATAGTAATTTAATAATAAACATAAATATATGTATATCAAATTTTAAAATTAAAACTCAACTATATAAAATTAATAATTTTATATTTGATATGATGACCCAATAGAACACCAATTAAAATGTTATAATACGAACAGTAAAATTTTCATTTACACTAAATTCTTTTGAAAAACTATATATTAAATCATTTATCATATTAATATATTATGTTAAATAATAATCATTGTTAAAATTAATAAAAAACAAAATTTGTAACACCCCACTCAGGATAAGCCCTAAGTTGAGATATTACCCAATTCAAGCTTAAGTGAAACCCATCAACAAGTAATAGGCCCAAAAGCATCCAAACTTAACCTTTCAAAGGCAGCGGAAACCCAAAGTCAAAACAGCATTCATAACATATCAAAATGTCTCTAGGCCAAGGTCACATTCAAAAGTTCTCATCAACATATAACAACACCTATTCTATTACAAAAGCATATCTTCAATCCCATCTCCAAAGTCCAAATCTTTCACTCAAACCTGTCTAAGGAGATAAGAAATAAAATGGGGTAAGTCCAAAGACTTGGTGAGGGGTATTTTCGTAAAGAGAACAGTTGGAACATGTCAAAGAAAAAACATCTTAACAGACCTTATTATACTTTAAACATGAACAATCAATGTTCGAGCAATTACGAGTTAAGCAAACAGGATTCTCTCCTGCTTTATTGCTCCAGTAACATATTTCAATTGATCAAGAAACAAGTTTGACCAAGCAACCCATAGGACATATGCATTTCAACAAACTAGACAACTATGCATATCAGAATCGCCTTATACTATTCAAACAAGTACAATTATCCAAGCATGACAGATTGACACATGGTTGTGCCCATACGGACAGTATTGCGCACAGCGATGCCCAGGGGAAAATCCCTAGCGCAATGCCCGATGCCCAAGGGAAAATCCCTAGCGTACTATTGATACCGAGGAAGAAATCCCTTGCGTATCCCATGCACTACGATGCCTAGGGGAAAATCCCTAGCGCACCGTCAATACCCAGGAAAAAATCCCTAGCATACCGTTGATACCGAGGGAAAAAACTCTTGCGTACTAGTCAAGCCCACGGCTATTCAATTCTCCGATCAATTAGCAAGTACCATTCAATTAGCAGATGCCTAGGGGGAAATCCCTAGCGCAATGCTGAACCAAGTCAAACAAGTATGCCAGCAAGGCAACATATACGATAAGATTCGATAACAATTCACAAGATAATATCAGGTACTAAGCAAGAACAAGTACGATAACAGATAACATTTGAAGGTTCTGGGCGCCAGAACAAACAGATACAACTTATGGCAGAGTATGACAAGAATTAATCCTCACAGGGGTACAAGTGTCAAGTAACAATTAACAATTGAACACGCGAGCAAGATCAATTCTAATAACAAGAACAAGTAATCAAGCGAGTGCGATTTCAATAATCAAGAATAGTCAATACAATCAAGTTGGACCCGCACATGGGTCATTCCACAAGAACAAATAGATATAAATAAGGCCAAAATGGCAGACCCTCAACTCCACGACCTCAGAAGATACAACTCATGTCAGTTATCTATTAGTCCTTGGGACCCACATCGTCACCTAACCAAAACAATATTTGCACAGTCAAAAATCCATGTTCAACTTTAATAATCCAATTAAACCATTAATAGTCTAAAATCACTATTTGCTTGGCTAATACGGTAGTCTCGATAAAGACTTGCTAGTTATGCCGGTCTCGATAAAGAAATATAATCAGATCCTTAATTATATAGTTATTATCATAATATCATCCTAATCCACAAAAATAGTTTAATCCTTTCATAATTAATCCTAACCAGTGCCACTTAGTCTTACATTTATATAATCCTCAATTTATGGATGAATCGCTTAATATACTTATTTTATCCAAGTTGGGCATATAGCATGAGCAGGGCTGTAAATTGATATTCAAAAATTTGTTTACCGTTCCCATTCGTATCCGTTTATACAAAATTTATCCGCATCCATTCAAAGCAGATATTATCTGTATTCGATTAGTAGATATCCGATTATAAATGGATATAGATATGGTAAATGCGTATCCAATCCGTTTAATATCCAATTCGAATACATATTTATTAAATAATATATTATTTATA
This sequence comes from Jacaranda mimosifolia, assembly GCA_018894105.1. Lineage (NCBI taxonomy): Eukaryota > Viridiplantae > Streptophyta > Magnoliopsida > Lamiales > Bignoniaceae > Jacaranda > Jacaranda mimosifolia. Next base: position 31,442,903 of record CM032126.1, read on the forward strand.
TTTTTCAATCAAAATATCATAATCCATATATGTATATATATAAATTATAATTGAATAATTGGGAAGAAAAAAAGAACAAATTTAAAAAATTATTGTAATATAGAGAAAAAATTGAAGGATAAAATTAATCAACATAATTATTGTTAGTTGACTTCATAATTAATATACTTAAATGCCATTATTATTATTAATAAGTACTAATAATCAATTATAAAGTTAATTATTAATTAAAAATTATGTTATTTGTTTGATTGCTTTCGTTTTAATGAAATTATATGGTTTCTTCTATTAATTAAAAATGTATTTGTTATAGGTTTATAGATTTACGAATTTGGATATTCATAAATAGACATCTAAATAATTATCAAATATGAATATAAAATAATAATTCGAATACGGATAAGTTTAATAAAATATGAATGCATCTGAATAATTATAATAGAATATGGATATATTCGAATCCAATCGATTTCTGACGAATACGAATTTGGATATTATTTTTAAATATCCGTCAAATCCGTATCCGTATCCAAATATTCAAGAAGTTAAATGGATACGAATATGAAAATAGTGTATCTGATCCCTTTAATATCCGTTTACACCCCTAAGCATGACATGTTTGGGTTTGCTAAATTATATACTACTATTTGCATGGGGATCACACACACACACACACACACACAGACATATGTATCAATCACCCAAAATCCTCAATCTTGGCATAGTACAAGGTTCTTTAATGGAGAAAGTACAATATACATGTATATTTATATATCAAAGTCACAACCAAAGCTTAACCTAAAATTGGCCATCGGAGTTCCAAAACCACAAACCAAGTACACAGGTGCGCTCGTTGCGTGGAGGAGGAGAAATTGCCTCTCTGTTGCTGCCGTACCGCCATCCGTCGCCACTTGTCGTACGCCGAAGCAGACCAACGCCACCACCAAAATGCACATATCAGCCTCTGAGTCCAATGCCACCATAAATTTCAAGTTTTGCAGCCAATAACACCCTCAAATCGCACCTAAAGCTGCCACCCAATCTCACGCCACCATCTCCGTTCTTCCCAATTTCACCATCGCTGCCACGCTATCTTCCAGGTAAGAGTACAACTAGCTTCCTCATGCCGAGAGTTTCCAAAAGCACAGCCCAGAAGTGAGTTCTGGCCACCGCTCCTCCATCGCCCATCAAGCCCACCGTTGCTGAGCTTCAACTCCAATTTCCTGATGAACCGTCGCTCGAGTCGCCATGCATGTGGTGTGTGAGTGTAGCTGGGAGTGAGGGGAGAAGGTTTATCGGTTTGGTTTGGAAGAAAATCAACTGCTGGAGGAGAATCGCCGGTGAGAGGAGAGGGGGGTGATGTGGTGAAGAAGAAAGGAATATGGGAAAAAATTGAAAATATCAAATATATATGTTGGTTTGAAGAATTCTAATTGAACCCCTAAACATAGTTGATCAATGCAGTTGGGTCCCTACGAATTTTTAAATCTTAAATTTGACCCAATTGACTTTTTCCTTCCATGCAAAGCCCATAGTTATAAGAAAATGTTCAATCAAGTTCTCAGAATTTATGAATTGACCCCAAAACTTTCTAAATTAATTAAATTAAGTAAAATTTCATAAATCAAAGATAATATAGATAATTACACAAATTATGAAATAATTAGGGGTGTTACAAAGTTTCAACAAATTAACGATTTGTAAACAAATTATTAAATTATACCAAATCAAGTATAGATTTTGGAGTTGAATAAACTCCCTAAATATGGGGGAAATTGTGTTTCTCATCATTTAAACTTCGTTCTTTTTGGGCTTTTGTCCTGTAATTTATTAAATTTCGACGTTAGTCCTAGATATTTAATAATATTATCACATTTAGTTAATTTGATTCATCATAAATTCATAATTTGGTCAGCATTGATGACATAGCACGCCAGAATGATAAAATGGCATGTTCAGTTTGATAATGTGGCCATAATTTTCGGCATGCCATATCATTAATTCTAGCAAAATTATGAATCTTTGGCTAAATCAAACTAAATGTTATAAATCTTTTAAAATATACATAATTAAATTTGAAATTCAACATACTATAATTAAACAAAATTTCAAACCTAGCAAAATTGCATGACAAAAAGAAATACAATGTTGTCCCCTAAAAACACACACGCTCATTCATCACATAAGCACATGGATGGGGAAATAACATAGACGGCCTCGCAGAAGCCCATATCCTCACTATCATGTCATTCCTTCTGACAACCAATTTCATTAGCCAAATCTACTAATTTAATATTTAATGCCTAGGGTTAATGAGAGAGGATAAATATATATTCTTAATATTTGCAGTTTAAACTTTTCAAGTTTGAACACAGTGAAATTAATATAAAAGGACCTTATATATGAAAAAAATTTTGTCCTCATACACAAAATTACGAGCTAAATAGGGCTGAAGATGCAGTCAGTTTCTCCTTTCTTTTCTTTTCTTTTTCATTTTTTTTCCACCTTCCACAAGTGGATTTGGTTCCCTTTTTTTTTTTTTTTTTTTTTTTTGGACAGGGTCAATTGTCTTCCATTTCGATTTTAACAGGGGTGAAATGCAATTCACCCCAATTAAATTCTCTAAATGAAACAAATTTAAAAAATAACCCAAAAGAAATGCAACAATTCTCTTTTAGGTGCAAGGATAATTACATTGCTCTCTTCTATTATTGTGAATAATTATACTTACCTTCTTTCTTAATGTTAAAATTATAAATACCCCCTGCGAACAAAATTGATGGAATTTGTCAAATAATAAACTTATCTTTCAATAAAATTTGATAAAAAAAATAAAATCATTCGAGATATATATTTTTAAGAGGACAAAAAAGCCCTCCACCTAGCCTCACATCATGTCTCTTTTTCTTTGCAGAACTCACTTGATTTGAAAGAGCTCTTTTTCTTCAAGCTGGCTTCCCTAGTCAGTACTAGACTTAAAGTGTGTTTGGGTAAACTTATAAACTTCTCAAAACATCTTATAAAGTATTTAAGAGTTTGTAATGTAGTAGAAAGTGTTTGGTATTTTTAAAAAAAGAAGCTTATGAGATCCTAAAATGAGATATTAAGATCTTATAAGTTCTTTTTTTTTTTGGGGGGGGGGGGGAGATCTAACAAGCTCCTTTAATTCTAACAAATTTAATTACAAAATTATTATTAATAATATCTTATAAGTTCCAAGATATTATTTTACCCAAATACTTTAATAGCTTATTTTAAATTAAGATCTAGCATCTTATAAATTTTAAAAACATCTTATAAAATATAAAAATTTGTAACAACTTTTAAATAAGGTTAATCAAACACCCTCTTACTCTCCTCTCTTCTTTAAAAAGAGTCTCAGACTAACTCAAATGAGAAGGCAAAAGCTAAGATAAGGAAGGAGACCAAAAAGTTAAGGCAAGAGACAAAGCATAAATAAAGGAAAAAGGAGAGGATGGGGCACACACATACTTTTTAAGCCTTTAACCCCACCTTCAATGCAAAACAACACCCAATTGAAAACCTTAAATAAAAGGTGAACTCAAGTAATAAAAATAAGAACAAAGACCACTCTAAAGATGGTAACATATAAAATATGAAAGCTAAAAAAGATAGGTAATAAGAACATAGAAAATATCGTACCAAATTAAGAAAGGAGGAGAAATGAATAAATAAATAAGAACCAGAACTAACGGATTAGATTTATATTTAGATGAGGATTCTCTTATGTACGAAGACTTACACACACACACACACACACACACACACACACACAAGATCCATTTCTTAATGGAACCAGAAATGATAAAAATTTTCTCTCTTAAATTCTCTATCCTAAAATTTTCTCTACTTTTTCCTCATGAAATGGATAATTCTGATAATTATCCACACAGTATTATTACATATACAATCACAAAGGCCGTGATAATTATAATAATGTGTTATCTTGACATATTGAGGGAGATGAAGACACAGATATTTTAATTTGAATGTTCATATATTGTTATTTGAAATAAATACAGTATAAATTAAATTACATAAATATCCTTAAAATAGTTACATCCAAATTAAACATCTAATGTCCGTCACCCACTCACCCGTGCAAAAGTCTCATTTGATTATTGATCATCCCACCAAAGTAACTAGTGGAATGAATTATCATAAGATGATTCCTTCTCAGACATCTCGTGAGTTTTAACTCCATTAAGGTACGCAAGGGATAATGTTAGAAGAGACTAGGACAATGTTTGGTTGTATTTTGAATATTTTTTGAAAAATATTTTGGGTAAAGGTGTTTTGGGAGTTAAAATTGGGAATGGTCATACTGTTTGGTTATGTTTTGGGAGAATGAACTATTTGTTTGGAAGTGAAATTTGTAGGAGACAAATTTTACTGTAAATGTCAAATCAGTTATTTTTTTGTCGGGTTTGTACAATGAAAATTTATTTTTAAATTAAATGCATATATATGGATGAGTGATGTATATATATGTATATATTTGTAATAATTGATAGAATAAAGGTGGGGATGCTTATTTTACATTTAAGGGGTATTTTGGGTATAAATAAGAGTGTTTTGAAAATTAAAATTGGGGAATGACGGAATATAGACATTATTTGTTATTGTTTTCTGAAGTTGGGAAATGTTTGAAAAAAATGTAACCAACCATTGCCTAGATATCTATCCTCATCTAGCAAAATAGACACAATTTTAGAACTCATTCACTTCATTTGTACTTTGGATATATAACATGAGATACATATTAAGAGGGTGTGTTAAAAGATAAGGTTTATGAATGCAATTGGTGCTTATCCATTTGCTTGGCTAAATGGATTCAGAATAAAATATCCTATCAAAATGATTCTGCATTTGTTCAAGTAACAATATCAAGACTAGGAAATAATAATTTAACTTTTGAAAATAACCTTGTGCCTAGGGTAACATCAATTTTAATTTTACTCTTAATGGGTAAAATAGTCTTTTTAATCATAATCCAATTAACCGCCATTTATTAAAAAATGAATCAACCAAACGACCTGCTTCATAAATCAGTGCTGCCCATATCATCATACTGAGTTGTAAAAATATATGAACTACAAATAATGATTCAAGCAATAAATAAATAGTGTGAATGCATAAGATAATCAAGTCTTGTTGTATGAGCCAAACAAGCCCTTAGTATATTTTAAGCTCATGAAATGGATTGTTATAGGCTGTCGTTACATTTATGTTTGTAACTCAGTCTATCATGTTGCAAGTTAATAGATTAGAACTTAAGAGACAATTGAAAACTAACCCACCCCAACCCCCCCACCTTGCCTTTAGTATTTGGCATTTTTATAATAACTTTATTTATCTATATACACATATATTACAAGTTGGTTAAATTTAAACTCTCAATCTCATACTTTATGCGTGCGTAACACTAATGTTATTCAGCCAAAAATATAATTAATTGACAGCTTTTTTATTATAAATTAATGGAAAATATTTAATTCATTGACAACTCTTAGGTGATATGATGGCAGTCGGATATCATCCACTTCCCCTTCATCCTACAATTGGATGAATTGGATTGTGCAGAACAACCTAGTATCCGTCTAGTACATTGTCATTTTATGCATTTTTTTGTGCCTTCACCAAAGATAGTTGAAATTTTCAAAAAGCTATTTCATTTGGGTGCTTTGTCTTAGCAGCGGGGGGAATTGGCCAGGCTAGAGACTTGATAGTTTTCACTTGTGTTCAAGTGCATTGCTAAAGGACCAAATGTGGGAGTCACTTCGATGGTTGTTAAGAAAAAGTCACTTGAAAATGTTAAAGTGGAGTGTATTTGATCCATAGGTGGCAGACACAAAACCAGCATAGGTTGACCTATGAATTGAGACTTGGCACGCCTTACTGCTAGCCGACGTGTCGACATCTGAAGTCCCTCGGGTAGGGACGAAACCTAGTTACTCACCTTTGTTCATTTTTATTCGTCGGAAGTCGTTTTATTTTCACCATCATCTATATCTATAATATTTATAAAAATAAAAAAAAGACAACTGTATTTGTCACTAAAATGATGGTTATGGTACTAATTTTTATCACTTTTTCCTTAAAAATTATTTCATATAAGTATTTAAACACACAATTATGTTTTAACTCTTGAGTTAAAATAAAAAATTTGCGACTCTTGATAGTTATGACACTAATTTTTAATCTTTTAGAAATGCCTTTCTCTTCAGTTAGTACGGAAACATTATAAAAAAGGTAATATGGTAATATAATTTATCTACAATTGTCCACCTTCTCCTAAACCCCCAATCTCATATATCAAATTATTTATTACTTGAGAAATAAACATAATAATCTACATGCAATTATTTCAACTTTTGTTCTCTCTTCCATTGCCAATTATTAATTCTCATGTGTGTGTGTGTGTGTGTGTGTGTGTGTGTGTGTGTGTATTTCTATTTCTTTTTAATTTAGTTTTGCCATTGCAAGTGGATTGAAATACGAGAAAGTGAAATGCTTCATTTTAAATGTATTGTTTAAACTTTGTTGTTGTTGAAATTATTTTTATGTATAATTGTGTTGAAATAATATAAACTATCTAATTTTTAATATTTTAATTATTATTTTTAGACAATATATTTAAGTACATTTTTATTTTTAAATCTCAACAGATAACTATTTTTGTTACTTCTTAGAATATCGGAAACTAGGGTCTAGGAATAGAAATAAAAATAAAAATAAAAACTAAATGGTCCTTTATTCTCTAATTAAACTTGTGGAAAGAATAACAATTTAATAATGGCTGACGTGTCACCACTTGAATCCTCTTAATGGGGGACGACAACTAGTGACTTATTCTCGTACGTATTAAATTTATAGGAGGATGAAAATTTAGTATGGCTATTGATATTTTGTCATATGCTCTCACATATTCAATTCCCAAATTATAATTGTAGTACGATTGTCTCAAATTTGAATGATTTAGACATCCATAGACTAGATGTTATAAAGTGTATTGGCTGAGACATTTTGGAAGTAGATTCATGCATATGTGCATAACATATCTAATTTTGTATTTTATGCAATTAAGGGGGTGTCCATGCCCTTAAATTCGTACTTGTAGGGATGATATGATGACTACTACTAAAAATTATCAGGAGAATTGAAATGAAGAAGGTGTTGGCTAGGTTTATTTAAATTTTTTTATATATTGTAAAATATTAAATCTTAGCCACTAGTCAATTGGTCAGGTGATACTGTTCTTACACTTGTATGTGTAAGCTTAGGGACAAATTCAAATGACTCAAGTGTATGTGAATGCGTGAATATATATATATTTAGATATAAGAGAACTCATTAGTTTTTCCAAAGAGTCTTTAAAATTTTAGTATCTTATTCAGGAAACTTATGAGCTCTTGTTTTAAAATTTTATCAAGTATTTTGTAATATTTTATAAGCTCTCCAATATTTTATAAAATATTTTGAGAAGCTTATGAGATGATTCAAATCATTTCTAAAATACCATTTTTAAAATAATGTTGGAAATGACTAAAATTTGTTGCGTCAACCCTATTCTGAACTAGAATAGAATTATTTTTCATTTTCATGCCTATAACTATTATTTTCAAATCTAAAACACCTACTAATTTAATAATAACTAAAATACCCTACCTAATTTAATAATATTTTTTTCTATTCATTCCAAGGCAAGGAAAATATATTGAATTTAACAATAATTGCTTTCCCTATATAATTCATTAATTAATTAAATAATATTTTTTTCTATCATCCCAAAAAATAAAGCTCACATTAATTTTATTAATAATATCTTATCTGACACAATCGTTTGTAAGACCAACCTTAAATTAAGTAATAATATTTTAGATTATAGACAATATCATATTGAAATATTATTTATAATCCACTTTTCTCCCGAAGTTTTTGTTCTAGAAATTGAAGCGTATCATCATCTCACACAAAAATCAATATCCAAAATAAATATAAGTCGAAGACACTAAATCAATCAGCCATTTTAGAAATCTAAATCAGTTCTGAAGTCTTAATTAGTCTCCAAATAAAATTTAGTGTGCAAAATTCCATCTTAATACAAAGAAGATTCGAATATTATGACTAATGGAAATTAGGCATTTCTTGGTACATTCTGGACCACACGATTCAAGCCTAGTAGAGCAATTGTTTTGTGATCTCACTTGTGGTGTCCATACGGGTCCCACAAACCAAATTTTTGTGTGCCTGAGTCTACACCTGACAATTACCCGTAAACAGTTAGTCTCACTTGCATTTTGGCATCAAGTTTAAAAAATTTAATGTTTCTTTAATTTTGTTCTCAGGTAACGTGCGTGTGAAAAGTTTTTGTTTTCTTAGCCTTTTTGGATATGAATCGAGAACCTTATTTTATAATTCACAATAATCAGTTGGGGTCATTGGGATTTTCTGTTAAAACCTTCTGATGCTCAATTTGTTTTATATTCGTCACAAAGCATAATATTTAAAGAAAATATTAAAAATAATAAAGATTGTGTATCTTTAGAGCTCGTTTGCTTGGTATGTTTGGATTAAACATGATACACATGACTATGATAGATAATAAAATATTATGTATCTTATTTAATATTTGTTTGCATACTGTAAACAACTTAATATTCAATTTTGATTGTTGTTTTAAAGCGAAACAGTTTTTATTGTACATGTGAAATCAGCATACACCGCTTGAATTTCTCATCAAGGCTTCAATTCAGAAATTTTGTGCAGCAGGCGACGTTGTAGAATTGGAAAATAACGGGAGCCCAGTATGGCATCGTTGGCCCAATTCATGGGCCCATTTTGGAAGCCCTACAAAGAACGTAGGCCGTATTTAATTCGTCATCACGGAATTGATTCTTGGGGAATGCTATCACAGAGCCTAGGCCTTTTGGGGGCCGAAGGTATTGAAATTTATGCATCTTACTTATGGATATTTTTTATTTAAAAAATATAATTTCATTTGCCATGTAATTCTAATGGATAATTCACTTTTTTCAACTAAAATAGTATTAAGCAATTATATGATATTTAAAAGATTAATTGTGTTTGGGTCCATATTAAATGAGCTTGTGGCAGTGGAACAGGAATTGATATTAAATATATCTAATTAAAAATTTTAATTTCTATTTATAATTCCAAGATATCAACCCTTCAACTCCCTGATAGCAAACATTAACGAATACTTTAAAGCATGATGAATAAATTAAGACCATAAGATGACGACTAACTTTATAAATTAACGAACGGCTAAAAGGAGAAAGTAAGAGAAAAAATATATATATATAAAAAAATGAAAATCACAAACTTTCATGTCCGTTGGACTGAAACAAAGCCCATAATAATCATAATAGAAATTATATTAATAATAACAATAATAAATTCTATTCTTACAAAGCCAACAGTGCCAATAAATTTCTAAACAAGATTTACAAACCATAGGTCATGCTTCAATAAGTTCATCGAATCATTTCATTACATCATTAAAAAAAAAATGAAAAATTAAGAACAGAAACAAAATATCCAGACAAATATTCATCGTCATCATCGTAGCCACAATCAAGTCCATCAATCAAAAGAATCAAATGAAAAGAGAACCCGACTCGACCCGGATCCAGCTTCTATGATGGCAAACCCTTTTCATAAAACTTAAGGCTCCACCAGCAATCCCGACCAGCCAAAACTCCCTCTCCCCAACCAAAAAATCATTCATCTTCAAAACTGCTGGCCCTGTGGTACCTCAGCTCCAACGATATTTGCCTCTCAAACTGAAGCTGCTTGTAAAAATTTGCAATAAACGCGTCGGCCCTCTTGTCAATATCATCTTCCGACGGATAACTGATCGTCCTCTGGATCCCCCTCGACGATCCCGGGTCATCATTTGAATCCGAATCCTCCACACAGGCCCTCAACCCGGGCCTGTCGTCGTTGAAGCTCAGCCTTCTCTTACTGGAGGATGCCCCGATAATGGACGCCAGTTTCCATCTATTAACGTTGAAGTTGAGCAGAAATTTGATCTTCTTGACGGCCCTTTTCAGCCTGCCTAGTAATAACCACCTGTCTACGGCCATGGTACGTACAGCTAGAGTCGAATTATCTGATATTAATGCAGGGTATATGGTTCTTGTCCGAGATTTATAATTCAAGTTTGTCTGAAGATAGAGATATATAATATGTATATATACCAAATGGGGTCTTGTTAGTGGTACATATATATATATATATATATGTTTGTGTGTGTGATTGACCAATGGTAAGAAATTGCTGGGCAAGTGCATGGTTGATGGAGAAGGCGTGGGGAATAGGAGAAGCGTGTTTACAATGAAAGTTAACTGGCGGGGGCGCCTAACGTTAGGGAAAGTTAGTACTTTATTTCAAATGTTTGATCAATTCTGATCCTTAATTATTAATTAAGGTGGTTAAGTCACGTCATGAAATACTTAATTGTAGCTTCTTTTTTCTACCACAAGAAAAAAACAACAACATTTAGTTTTGTCCGAGGAAGCTAATTAATACTACCCATGAAAATTGCAAGATACATTTTTTACTAAATACCATATTTTTCCAAACATGCATGAAGGAAACGAGCTTATTGAGCCACTACCAAAGAATTAGATATCTACTATAAAATTAATTTCATAGTATAACCATAAATCATAGCTATAAATTTTCGTAGTATATAAAAATAAAATAAAAAATTATTAGCTACGAATTCGTAGATTTGTAAGTTCGAAACATAATAGATTAAATATGCATTATTAATAAAAATATACATACATATGTATGTAGAATAACATAAGTTACGGATTATTGTAGCAACAACTATGAGAGCATTTATTTCGAAATTAGCAAGATAGATTATATATAAATTTTAAATGTGTAGATTATATATTTTCTTAAAAGGCACACTTGATTATGAATTGCAAATGCTTGGCATGTTTCACAGAAAAAAAAATACATAAAGAAATATAAATTAAAATAAAGAATTAAAAATAATTTTGGAGACCCTTGCTCTACCGAGTTGAACTAAGACACATTTTTGTAAAATAGAATATATGATGAAACAAAGTTGGAAATAAAGATCCAAAATAATTTTGAAGACCCACATCAAATTGAGCTAAGAATTTTCTTACCACAATAGATACAATTGTTAAAAAATAAAAATAAAAAGAAGGATGCCTTTTTTACCCTCAACAAACATCTTAATTGCATGTATATAGTCAAAATATGTATATTCAATCCGAATCTATCTAAATAAATTTATAACTACGTGCAGCTAAAAAGGAAAAGAATAGATAGAGATAACAGGATTAGTACAATGAATTTTGACATTCTTGTCTAATTGTGTTAATTCTAAATATCAATCGGGTATCCAAATTGCCTATAGAAAATAATTAATGTGAAGATAATATTTAAGCACAATTAAAATTAATTAATCCCATTTGGACCCAGTAAACAACAGCTTGATTCTTTTGTTGAATATTAAAAGGTATCTAGCTGTACCCTACACCAGACCACGTGCTCAATATTATTGGTGACTTTATTTTAGTTAGATGTATACGATGATGGGCTGCATGACTTGGTCAGCAAGTTTCAATTAGTTTATAAGTTGACCAGCTGACATATATTCTGCTCTAATTTATCACAACTTACTGGTTAAGTTTCGGACAACAAAAAAAGTTGATATATTATAGGATGCTATCTTTTAACGTCAATATTTTGAAAGTGACTCACTTAATTAAAGAACGCATATAACAAAGAATCGATTAATTTTGATGGATATTTCCGAACTTTGCTCCCATATGTCAAATTGAAAAATTACTTTATAAAAATTAGTTAATAAAACGAACTTGAAAAAACTCTACAAAGTGTCTTCTACTCTTCTAGATAAAAGTAGGAAATAGAGAAAAAAAAAAAAAAAGATCCAGGATTTTTTGGATTAATTTATAAGAAGGGATTTTCAGAGAATGTTTTGAAAAAATACATTTTAGCAATTGATATTCAAACCCGTCGAGAAAATCATGTAAGCATATGAGAGCACAATAATTATTTGGGTCGTTGAACATTAATTATTTTTTACACTCAACGACTAACCATAAATACGTAGGTAGATTCTCCACTCGTTTGGACAACTTTGGAGTTTGGGGTTTGAGGTTCTACTGTTTGAGTGTTTGTTTTAATTTTTCAAACTTTAATTAATTAATTTGTTTGTGTTGAACCTGAGGCGTCATTTCCACATTTGACAATGATAGTCTTACGTACCTTAGTTACCGAAGAAACCAGATGAGGAGTTTTCATCCTGGGAACGTATGAAGAATGAAAATGTGTTTGGTTTATTTTGAGGTTGCTTCGCATGTATATTTGAAGAAAAATATACTTGGTTTAATTTTCAAAGAGGCTTCTATGTTATGCTCTTTTATTGTGCATGTTGTGTCAAGTAAGACATTGTCTGGTTAATGATGTCATCTCAAATTTTTATATTATTACCATATTAATATATTAATTAAAAAGTATTTATTTATACTATTATATATAGAATAACAGTGTGGGAATCTGTAACTCTGCAATTTTGATCAAATTCTGAATTCTCAGAATTTTGAATTTTTTTAATTAAATTAAAAAATTTCCATTGCTTATTAACTACTCATCTTTATCTAAGAAAATTCAAAATTTATTTAAATAAGTAACAACTTAATTTAAATTCACATATAATCTATTTTCTTGATTAACTACTAAATAAATTATTAACAATTGATATTTGATAAAAAAATTTAATTTTTATTGAGGTATTCCAACAAATAAATTTGCATATTGCAGTCTAATAAGATTGCAACCAATCAAGTTGTGGCACATGAAATAGAATCTTATCCGAAAAAACAAAGATTTGATATTATCATTTTATAATTACACATCTATAAGTACAATTATCTTCAAACATAATATCTTTAAATTGAAATATTGATATTATTTTATTTAATTAATAATAGATTTTATTTTTTTAAATACTAAAAATAGTTATGATGCATTTTTAATCACATGAAGTAAAATAAATATTATCATAAAATAAATTATTTTAATATTAAAATTATTTTTGGTGCAAAGCACCGAGCACATGCTAATATCTTTTTAAGTTGTAGATTTAATACAAATATTACAAGAAAATACAAAGTTTTCAATGGAATTTTTAGAGGAAATTAAAAAATTTCCATCACAAAATAGACTTTTTCAAGCGATTTCTAGCAGAATTCTAATGGACTTTTATCAAAAACTTTTTTAGCAGATTTTCAATGGGGTATGCCATCGGTATTTTATATTTTGATTTAATATTTTCTTCTCTTTGACTCTATTGCAAAATTCGTAAGAAAGTTATATTATTCAAATTCTTTAATTCTCTATATTTAAAAATTTAGTATTTTCACTATCATTTTTATTTATTGAAGTTTTTATATCACGTACCTTGACATGGATTTATATCTTGAGACATTAATTTTCTTACTTTTTTAATTATAATATAGTTCCATCGTTATTTATATTTTATAAAAAATTTATATCCTGTCCCTTAACATGAAATTGTAAACATATGAAATAAAAATATTTTTACTATTCAGAACAATATTTTTTAAAAAATACTAGTATATTTGATGATGGTATGAACTGTTTTGAGTTACTTGGGCTAGTGTCTAATTTAATCGACTAGGTGGGAGGTCAATATCGGTGTTTAATATTCCAACCGAATCAAGTCCTGCAATCAACAGCACACATCAGGTTGGCCGAGGTACCCTTGGCTAAGGCACTCCGACGCTCAAGTTAGTATATTATTGATTGGAATATAGAGCAGCAGAGTGAGGGCTTTTTAATAGTAAAAATGGCATACCTTGTTGAAGGCTGGCAATGGGGTACTTATAGCCTTTTTGGTGTAATTGATATGTCTATAATGCCCTTGTTGCACAGAAATGGCCTTTGTCTTTGCTTGAGGACCTTTGAGTTTTCTCCAACTTGTGTACTATTACAGGTGGCGCTGCCTCTGCCTACTTAAGACAAGGTGGTACACTGGAGGTGTGCACTAACCTGGTGTGGCTGAAAAGATGGTACTGGTGGTAGCATGTGCCATTAATGCAGTGGCATGCCGCTTGTCAGAGCATTTGACGCTGCAGAGAAGCCGTTGCGTCTGATTGACCCCCCTAATCGAGATTAGCACTTGCCCCTGAGATATTCACGTAAACTCTGGTTAATGGGATGGCTCTCTGCCTTATTCAAATGTCACTTCGGCAGAGTGCTGGAAAGAGCTTCCTCAATCACAATGGCCATACTCTGGTCAACAGGAGCAAATGTTGATGCTAATATTCACCCAGATATGTTGGAGCCCAGTGAAGTCGAACCTGGTCGATTACGTGGTCGGCCTTCAGCCAGTGGGGCCTAATAGGTAGTTGGGCTGTCTCACATCCTATTTGTGCTCCGATCGAGCGTTATTAGGTTAAGCTTGCTAGGCTACCCCATACCATGAGTCTCCTCCCACTTTCAATTCCTGATCGAGATTTATCAATGATAGGGAATAGACAATAGTTGATTTGTAGAAACTGAATGCGCTCGATGAGGGGTTTGATGTGTTGATAATGTTCTAATTTTAAATGTCGGCCATAGTTTTAGTGCATTTAATGCATCTATTACATTAGGTCATGCAAAGCATTAGATGACGACTACATAATAATTGCAATCGTTCGGGTTGCCACATGTTAAAACCTATAAATAGGCGCGGTGAAAATACTCATTTTCACTTTTACAGCATTCCAAGAGGTTGAGTTAACCAATTTACAGTGCCTACAACTGCATTCTACTTTAAACTTCTAAACCATGTAAGTTCCTCACATTCCTTTGAGCATTTATTTTGTTAAATCTCGAGCATATAGCATTGCCAAAATGTTGAGTGTATTCACCGATAATAACAGTCAGGAGAGTGATAGTGAAGCAACTAGGTTGGATCGGGCTTCGACTAGGGGGAAGAGTGAGTTGACTAGCGAGTCTAGTAGTTCTTCTAGTAATAGCTCGACCTCTAGCAGTTCTAGTGATGATCGTGTTGTCACTGGGGCTAAGACTAGGCCGAGTCAACCACCCATTTCCCGTGGTCGACTATTCACCCCCAACCATTATAGTGAGATCATATCTGAGGTGACTGAGGGAAGTCTCGATCTTATTAGGCAATTGTACGACATTCCTTAGAAGTTCGAGTTAATTGTCCCAGGGCCCGATGATAGGATACATAGACCTCCCATCGGTTGTATTACTGTCTTCGAAGATGCTCTTAGATGTGGGCTTAGGTTCCTGATTGCCCAATCGATAGTTGATCTTCTCACAGGCCTTTAAGTTTGCATTACCCAGCTACTGCCAAACTATTTTTCAACCATATACACCTTCGCAATCCTTATACATGTTCATAACCAACCCCCTGCTTTTGCAAATTTTAGCAAGCTTTTTCATCTTCCCATGTCTTGAAAGTTGGGGAGTACATAGGATTCAGGCTTTTACTACCTCACAGTCCGCCCTCGTTGAGAGTTTCTAGTGACCCCCTAATCTTCATTGGCCAGAAATGGAAAACTCGCTACTTCTTTCTTCAATCTCCAGGTAGGGTCGGATTTAACATACCTAAGGGTTGGATAAAGGGTCACATCAACATTCTTGGGAATGAAACGCCCAATTGGCCCAACACCTTTATCAGGGATTTAGTCGAGTTTGGACAGATGGAGGCCGCGGGGTATGTCGAGGAGACAAATTTGGTGCTAGCAAGCGATACCCTACTATATATATATATATATATATATACTTTATGTTTGAGTGGTGTACCTCGAATAATGTGATGTTATGAAATACTTTAAAATATTATAATTTTTTAAAGTTGTTAAAATTATTTCAATTTTCTTATCAAATGAATGAAGAAACACTATATATTTTTCTATAAAATATTTATTAAATTTGTTAGCACTTGATTTATCTATTTCTAATTAGGTGCATATAAGAAAGAATTTTTCATTTTTTGTATTATAATATCATGTGCTTTGATAAGTTTATTTTGATTGATTGAATCTTTACTTATTATAATATTTTTATAAGAAAATTATTTTATTTCTCTTCAATAAAAGAATTATCACTACAATAAAACAGGGCTTCAAAGACGGATAATTCCATCTCTGAAGCCCTGATTTCCATCTCTGAAACAAAATAGAGACAGATTTTTCTGTCTCCTAGACCTGTGGCTGAAAACCCCGTCTCAAATTTAGAAGACGGAATGAATTCCGTCTCTGAATTTAAAGACAGATAAATGCAATCTCTAAATCTGTCTCTAATATCTAATATTTTTTTTAACAAAATCCATCTCTATTTTTGTAGCATTTTTGTCTTTAATTCTGTCTCTAATATCTAATATTTATTTTACCCAAATCCATCTTTGTTTCTGTCTCTAATTCTCAACATTTTTACTTATAAATCTATATCTAAATCTATCTCTAATTAGCTTTAGATTTCTCCATAATTCATTTATTTTTTATGCAAATTCAAATCAATACTTGTTTCAAATAAATTTTCTATACTACTAAATAACATCGAATTCCAAACCAATCACCCAATCATCTACAAATAATACGGCTTGCTAAAAACTAAATACAATTCATCAAAACAAGTTATTTTAACCATACACCAAAATGTAAAGTAACTAATTAATCTAACCATCCAAGAAATTAGTCAAATGATTAATCATCAAAGTTACTTGATTATCCAATTCGTAAAAATAAAAGCATCAATGCTTCCTACCAAAATCATGTTGCTCTCGAGGTCCAGATCCACCGGCATATTGACGATTTGTGTACCCCACTTCTTGAAGCAATTTACGAACCATCTCTTGTAGCCCGCCTCTCTCTTCCTCGCCTCTTCCTCTCTTTTGTTGGCCTCTTCTTCCCTCTTCTTAGCCTCCTCTATAACTTGCTCGAGCATTTTCTTACCCTCTTCTTCTCTTCTTATAAAATCTTCTTGCATGTTGATAGTAGCAGCACGCATGTCTTCAATCCTTTGCACAAATTCATCTAAAAGAAAACCATCGTTGTCTAAACGCCGCCACATCCAACCACGATCGGTATTCATTATTTCCACGTTAAATTCAACTGTGATAGATAATGCTAAGAAATGTTAAATTATGAAAGGTATAACTTCAAGATGAATTTTATATTATATTTGGACTAAAACTTCAAGAAAATGTTCAGTTCACTGTAGTATTTTTAGTGCCCTATGGCCTAACCCTATATTTCATTTTCATGTCTTTAAATGAGGTGTATCTGAGGAGTCCAGTCCATCATTTGATTTTTCCTTCTGATAACATGAGACATGAAAAACAAAAAAAGGAAAATTAAAATGAAAATACCATGTACAAGTGATAATATTATAACCATTCATATTATTCAAACAAACAAACAAACAAACAAAGGATTAAACTAACATTTCAAATTCAAAAGAAAAGCAAAAAAAGGTTCCCTATTTTTACTTAAGTAAATTTTGTCAGAATTACATAAGCTAGGGATGAATGCTTTAACATGTATTTTACTTAACCATTCATATTTAAGTTCTTTATTCTTTGTTTAGTTAATAATACTTTACAGCAAAGCATGTTGCAAGCAGGCCGACAGCATTACTAGATTTGCAGATTATTAAACACTTTAAATTAGCTTAATTCTTCATTATCAGTAATAAAACTTAATTAGATTAGATCTCCATCTAATTCAAGGGGATGGTTAACGCAAACACACACAATAGACAAGCCTGCCTACTATAGAATTTAGCTCAGTTTCCTACCAGTATTCCTTTTATTCCTTTTATTATTGATTCCTAATCTCTAAATGATTCAATCCTATAATATTAATTCAAGTAAAATTATAATTTATTCTCCCCCAAAATTTATGACATATACAAATGTGTATGTGTATGTATATATATATACACATGAATCTAACTATCACCATTTGACCTTGAGAAAATTTAATATTATATATATTACATCTTTGAATTGAAATAATAAATAAAGGAATTATTAATTTTGATGACAAAGGAATTAATTGTGGTGAAACTAAAGAACTCAAATGTCTAATCCAAAGAATACATTTCAAGTTTATTAATTTTCTTCTAGAGTTGCGCACTGAAGAAAAAGCTAGGGATGAATCACTAACTTTAAACAAAGACATTTTCAAATTTAGGAAGTAGGAAATAGCAACTGCAAATAGTGATATTAGATGCAATATTTAGGAAGTAATGTGGTGGAAGAAAGAACTCACCTTCAAATGAGTAGAGCCGTAGTGGGAAATCGACAATGAATTTTCAAATGCTTGTAGATTGTAGGGATCTCTCTATATGATCAAAGTCTAGCAGCTGCAGCTATTCGTGTAAAATAAAACAAAATTTAGTTTTTATCATATCTTAAATAAACAAGCAAAAATGATTATGAATAATTCATAAATTATCCCAAAAATGAACATATTTACTAATTTAATTGAATAGCAGTCCAATTATTACTGAATCATCGGAACCTTAGCATCAAGCACAAGTACAACTATATTCCCCACATATAACAAGAAAAGAACACCAATCAATATTCAATAGCACAAAGAAGGATATCTCATAACTTGAAAACAACAAGAGTAACTAACATACCCATTTTCTAATGATGGGTTCCACGCAGGTTATAGATTCTTGCAAATAACATCTATCAAGTTTAAAATTAACGTACAACAGTCGATAATGAGATACAGCTGATATAATTACAGGATATCAAAAAACAAAGTACAATTATTTTGATACTAAGGATATGTTCAGTTATAATAGTTTGTTTAATAATTCAATCAATATCAAATGAAATTTGAAATTAAAAAAAAAAAAAAAGACATCATGAATAGCAAAAGAGAAAATATAACAGTAGGAAAAATAAGATAAAGCTTAAAAAATATAACAAATGAAAAATTAAGTAATAGATATTAGAAACTTGCAAATAGAAAGTTCCCAATCTTATTAAATTAAATTTTTTTATGAAAAAAAATCAAAACAAGTGAATTTTTTATTATTCAACTTTATGTTGTCATAAAACAAATTCTTTCTAACTGCTATTTTACTTCTGCCTGAACCAAAGTCCACTCCGGGTATTCACTGAGATTTCTAGTGATGAAGTAATTCCAACTCTGATTACAAAAAGCAGACATGTCGCATTTCTATATCATGCTTTAACTTCTGAAATCAAAAATTTTGATTAAGTAATTACAGAAGTTACAAGTCCTAAATCCTTCTTCATAGTAGAACACGACATATTAAGGAAAGGTACCTGTAGATATCAGCATTCAGTTGAAGTAACAGAGGCAAGTCTAGAAAAGCTCCCAACAGACCTGAATATTGGAGGTTTCTCCACTGGACTGAGCAACCTTTATCAGCCACTTGAGACAAAAAGAGCTCTTTCTTTCTGCCTTACCAAAATTTTGATTAGGCAGAAAGATCTTGTCTTGGCTGCCAATGCTTTAAATAGGACACACACAACAAGTGATCAATTTACGCCCATGAAGAGTAATAATCAACTCAATGCATAATACATCTTTTTGTAGGAGATAGCTAAAATCACATTGATTTACAAGATAAAATCTGAAGAGCAGAAGACATGTCCAATGTTAAATCAAGGAATCCCAAGAAACATATACGAGAATCCAATGTCAAACTGAGGGATTGCAAGAAACACATATTAGCTACCAATACATAGGCAATGAACCAAAGCTAAGCTTTCATTGTTAAAAGCAAAAGGAAACTAATACACATGCAGATTATATACTAAAACATCCGGACCCTACACAGTGTCTTAAACTTGACAAGACCCTTGTCTTCTGTTTTATGTATAAGGTATAATAATAATGGACCTCTCAAAAGAATTAAGCAGTGCATCATTATTGTTGAGACGTCAAAATCAAAATAAGAGCGGAATTTCCTAAACCTACACACATATGATGGTTAAAGCTGATATATCCAGAAAATTAGATGGGCAACAATAAAGTCTTCAATGTATCAAGCCATCAACTACCCTATCCATCTAATAAATAGCTTATAGCTATTCTGAGGTGTTTCTTCCAGAGAACAAGTTGACCTTGTCCACAATGGCAAATATGTGGAACCAATTCAACAAGAAAATTACACTTGACTGCCAAACATTTAACACTTCAAATTTAAAGCAAACACATGCTAATGCATGTAATTTTCTGAAGCTAATAAAATTAATGTGACATAACCAATAAATCTCCCACAAAATATTGGGAACGAATATGTGGGACTTAGCCTGTTCTGTTGCATAAGCCGACGGAGCAGAGCCTCTTCCCCGGATAAAATTGAAAATAACAAACCCCCCCTCCACACACACACCCAACATATCCGAGGAAATAGGCCAAACTAAATCATCCTCAATTAGCCTATTTCAAAAGCAAAGCAAAATTTCTTAACTAGAACAGAGCACATTCTGTTCCAGGTGGAACAAGAGGAACTTGCTAAATGGAATCGCTAGGACAGATGGAGGAATCTAGCAGAAACAAAATTCTCAAAGTGAAACTCAAAAATGAAGGAAGACCGAGGAGCGATACCACTTTAACTCAAATTCAACCTACTCTGTCTTTACATCAATCGATCTCTGCAATTCCACACTACACACAAAGAAAAAGATGGAGATAGTAAAAGTCGGTCAGTAGTCGGCGTCCAGTGGCCTGCGATTGGTCGTCGACAATCCGCAATTAGCGCTCGCTGTTGGGCTTGAGCTTTCGAAGGGGAAAAATAAGAAATCTAGGGCAAAAAGATTTGGGTGTAAAACGTTTTGACTAGAAAATCTTTTGATTTGATTTTTGAAGTATTAGTTATGTTTTTACATTATTTTTTAATTATTTTGGGGCCAAAAAATTTCATTTTAATTTTTTAGAAAAAATATTTAAATTAAGTTTTTAAAACTTAAGTCATTTTTGAATGATATAATTAATTTATCTAAAATTCATCTTTCACTTTTTTAAAATTTTACAAAATCAGAGATGGCAAAAAGACAAACTTAAAATAAATTTTCAAATCTTAGAATAATTTCTATATCCCTCTTTGAATTTTATATTCTGAGACATACTTTTTTTTGTCTCAGACTCTCTCTCTCTCTATATATATATAATTTTTTTTAATATCCACGGATTTAGAGACAGAAAAGATTATGTCTGAAAATCCATCTGCAATCCGTGTCTATTCTGTTGTTATTTTTTCTCTTTATTTTTATTTTATTAAATTGAGACTAATTTTAAATTTGTGGACAAATCCATATCTATTTTTCAATTATTTATATTACACTCAGATGGAATTAAATTCTGTCTCTGAATTTGTAGCTACTTGATGAAAATTAGAGACAAAAACTAATCTGTCTCTGAAACCATGTTCCCTTGTAGTGTATTTATAAAAAAATATGTATATACAGCTAAAAATCAAATTTGCATTGCTAAGTAAATATTTTTTCATAATTGATATATTTCATATTTAGTGATTTATATTCACTATAATAATATTAACTATAAAAAAATTAAATGGATATACAAAGTAATGTAATTATCTAATAAATATGAGCTCCAATAAATATTAACTTATTTTTTCATTTAAAGAGTTGGATTTTTTTAATTTAATTATACATTTTTATCCAAAAAAAACTTAAAATTTATCTAACTAAGTTATTTCATAACAACAACAAATTTTTCATACTTAATAAATTCTTTTATATTTATATAGATATAATCACTTTACTTTTAGTTGAAGTAATACAATATTCAATTATTTCTAATAAAAGAATTATTAAATACATAAAAAATATTCAATCATTTGATCAAATAAATTCTTTATTTCTTTATTAAATAATTATTTCCTAAACAACTTAAAATTTATATATATATATATATATAACTTTTATATAATTTATATTAAATATACTTCAAAAGTAAAATTAAAATACTTAACAATCACATCATCTATATTTTTTAATATTTTAAAACAGTCTATTTTATAATTATAGAGTGTACATTTATTTTAATACTTTTACTTATAATAATTCATAAAATTATTTTTACATGTAATAATGTGAGATTAAAAAAGTTTGACTGAAAGTAAGTATCCATTTAATTATTTTTACATTTTTGTATACTTATAAAAGAAATTTACGAGAGATTCATATTTTATTTTTAATTAAAAATTTAAAGTTTACTTTTTATATTATTCATGTATATAATATATGTTAATTGTAATTTAAAAAAAATAGAATTACTGCATATATAAATAAAAATAAATAAAAATTACTTATTAGAGTTATATAGAATATTAAGAGATATTTTAGCTCATAAAATTATATCTTACAAACTACTTATTGAGTTAGTTATCAAATAATTAATAGCCTAATGTACGTTATTTTCATAGATAAAGTACAAAGAGGTTATATATTTACTCTAACAAAAAATATTTTACAATCAAAATTATTGAGAAATCATACAGAAAAAGTTTTATAATTTTTTTTTTAAAAAAAATCATTTGCTTATTTATCATATCAAAATATATAAGTATAAATATACATACATTTTAAAAGTGTATTTAGTAAAATATTCTGCACTATTTTTATTTTCTTAATCCTTTTATTTAATTTTTTAAATTTTATCATTATATAAATTTCTATATGATTTACAAACTTAGAGTTAGCAGTTCTTGATATTCTATAACTTATTTAAGTATAAATTATCTTCAAACATAATATTTTTAATTAAAATATTTATATTATTTTATTTAATTAGTAATAGATTTTCTTTCTTTAAATACTAAAAATAATTATAATTCATATTTTAATCACATGAAATAGAATAAATATTATTATAAAATAAATTATTTCAATCTTTAAATAATTTTCGATGCATCGCATCGGGCACATACTAGTACACTATATATAACAAAATCAATCTTGTTCGACTCTCAATTCGAGAAAGAAAATGAAATAATGTCAGCACTTTTTTAGTATAGTATTATATACGTAATGAATTATAAATCCTCCGAAATATAATATTTGATAAATAAATTTTAATGATTTTATTTGGGGTTGTCCTGTAAATTTTATTAGTATCGATCTATTTATGTCCATTAGTTGGACAAACACTATTAGATAGTATATTAAGTTGAAACTTAAACCCACTAGCAAAAGTTAGATTTGTTGGATGATAATCAATAAAAATCCGTTAAAATTTATGGTATGATTGGTATGACAGAATTAAGTGGAAATGAAATGGGCAGGCATTCCCAAATTCATTCTCAAATACTTGATTGGTATAATTTAGGGATGGGAGTCCTCATTCTCATAGGAATGCTTATTCCCAAATGTATGGGATTAGTCATTCCTTCCATTCCCCTTGGGTTTAACTATTTCCAATCTATTGAAAAAAAAAAAAAAAAAAATTATTTTCAACCTATTGGGAATACATTTATTTTTTTTATTGGATAAAACTACCCTCCAATTAAAAAGAGAAAAAAATTGATAAATCTCAACAAATCCCGCCATATCATGTTTTTCGATTATTCATCAGTTTTTATTCACTCACGTTTTCTTTAAGAGATTTTTGCACAGTTTCATATTCTCACTTGGAGAGTTTTCCCAGGTAAGAACCATATTAATTCAAACCCCCCCCCCCCCCCCCGGGTCAAAATCTAAAAATCTGATTTTATGCAATTGTCTTTTGATCACTTCAATAAGATATTTTGAGGATTTGGTTCTGCAGAATTTGAATTAATAGTGTGACTTTGCTATTGTTTCGCCATTGAATCGATGTTCTTGAAGGATTGCATCTTCGATTTTAAGATAGAAAAAATTTATTTAACACATAAATAAAAGAATTATCATTCATCTTTGAACTTTAAACCCAAGCAAGCAGCCACCTTCAATTGAAAACTGGTAGAATACAGGAATCAATTAATGGACTATACTTTTAGTTAGATTCAAACACTAAAATGGTTTGATTTTGAAGAAAAAAAAAGTATGTTTTAAGAGAAAAATGTATCTAGTTTTGACTAGAATATTATTTAATATAATACATCAAAGAATATTTGTGGATAAATAATTTTATTTTAATAAATTTTCACAAATGGGTAATTTGGTCACTCAAAATAATTTCATTTGATTCCTATCAATCATTTCTAATTACAAATTATAGGATTGGAATCAAGTAAAGAATGAAGATTTCATTCTATTTTATTTCCTTGCGCATACCAAGTATATGACTAGTATTACTAACATCATTCATTTTCCATTATATAGAAGAAAAGCGGGAAAGTAGGTTTGTATACAGAAAGATGGTGATAGATAAATTGCGCAACCTTTTATCCATCATGATTGATATATTTATTGTAACGCCCCAACTGGGAGGCACCTACTCCCGACTGGGGTGCTACTCAAATGGATACTACAAACTTTTTGAATAATAGAAAATACATTTCTAAGAAGCCAAATTATTTAATCTCTACAAGCAATGTCCGACAGAGGTTCAACTATGAACCGAAATATTATGAATCACACTTAACACTTCTATCACCCTCATTATCTCAAGTGTCACTTGGGCTATTGTATCTTCATCACTCGTCCTTATCTGGGGTAAAGAATGAAAAATAATAATAAAATAACATAAGTCCGAATGACTTAGTGAGATAGTTTAACACTGATAATAGAGTGAAAATTTCTCAAATATTATATGGAAGCAACAAGTAGAAGCATCAAAATTTTCAAGAGTCATGAGAGAATATTTTAGTCAAAATTTAGAGTGATCTATCTTACTACCGTCTCATATTAATGATGAGACTTCACAAATTTACTATCTCTCACAGAGGTTTAGATCACAATTACGACCACAAGGGGTCAATATGTTGCTTAAACAACCACTGGGTTTGTGTCAAATACTCGAGTATCAAATAAAAATAAAATTAATAATTACTTTCACACTTTTGTTGT
The DNA here is from genome assembly GCA_018894105.1 of Jacaranda mimosifolia. Taxonomy (NCBI): domain Eukaryota; kingdom Viridiplantae; phylum Streptophyta; class Magnoliopsida; order Lamiales; family Bignoniaceae; genus Jacaranda; species Jacaranda mimosifolia. The sequence continues at coordinate 31,468,005 of CM032126.1, forward strand.
TAGTAGTTCTCCTACCTTATCACTTCATTTTCAAAAACACAAAAATCCTTATTCCTCCAAAGTACCAAGTGATCGAGCCCGGACACTTAACCACTCACTAGGCATGGCTAGCAGCATGCCGGATCCCGCTCATAGATGGCTACCTCCAGCTTACTATGAGTAGGGATTATATGTACACTTTGTATGGGTATCAGTCGAAAGATTAATCACCGTCGGTCCGTTCCTCCCGGTCGTCTTTTGAAATCGATCCCAGGGCCCACCCCGAAGGGTATTAAGTATAATCACTTATATCACTTGAATATGTCCAACAACATTCCACTTAACATGTCAAGTTGCCATGTTAACACAAAAGCACTAATTCAGCACTAGGCTGGTTTCCAGAGAGAAATGGCGATAAAAGCATATATTTCGAAATCAATTTTCAGTTTCCTCAACTTGATCACCAATTCAAGATAAAGCGATATCAATCAATATCAACAGAAGTAATCAGTATAAAATGGGTGATGTGGAGCACTTTTCTCAACACATAGATTGAAATGAATCAAGCGATCATGACATATTAACAAGCATATATGTTCTTTCCCCAGCAAAAAAATCACATACTATTGAGTATAAACTCACCTAAAAATTGTAGAGGAATTCCAAGTTGTACAGACACTCAAGCCCTGGCTTCTTAGTCAAATCAAGATATGTCATAAGATAACTCGAGTTATCATTCTATCAATCCTCTGTTTCTTAAATATAAATTTAGTTAATATCTTTGTCAAACTTTGTCACGCCCCAAAATCAAGCCATGTGGCCTAGTCTCGAGATGTGAAACTCAATCCAAATAAAAATATATCACTTCTCTAAAATCATGATCTTAAATAAAAAAAACACTCCAACATTCATAATAATTCAAATAATTCTAGCAACATAGAAACTAAAGATGTCCCATATTCTTCTCTCAACTGGAAAAAAAAAAAATATTTAAAGGAGAAGAACTAATTTGCCAACATGACAATAAAGATAAACCGATTGGAAAGTCCTCATTCCAAAAGAAAACCTTTAATTCCGGTTCTCGTCAGAAGCAGATTCAACATCCTCACTAGAGCTAGGATACAGGTCCGCCATAAGGAAGTTAAAGAAGAAAACGAGTGTGAGATAAGACTCAGTGAGTGCCAAGTGTGTGCAATGTGAGTTCTAGAATTAAAATCATTTGTACAGTGAAAATGTTCAAGAATTCATACAGTAAAAATATTTGAAAAAATAAAACATAAGTGGAATTCATAAAACAATTTAGGAGTAACAGTCATGAAGTTTATAAACAGTCAAGCAGTATCAAGTCAGGAATTTAATAAACGGTTTTTCTAGACTAACATCTTAAATACGATGATCAAACAGTGTTTGTTGTAGCCAGTCAACCTTATGGCTCCCACCATAACAGTCCCTTATCGCTCTAGGCAAGGTATGATCTTACCAAAATAGTGCCCGAGCGTCCCCGAGAATTCCTATGACCCACCTTAGCCACAAACGGATTTTGTTGTGCGCTAGGGGGATTAGGCCATGGGGGCTTGGGGTTCAACCGGCAAGCCCACTACTGCTCGGTGAAGTCCTTTGCACACCAAAACCAAGTTGGATCCAACTAACAATAATAGTAACAGTAACAGTAATCAGTTAATCATCGAATTAAATTGCTAGTCTATAAGCATTAAAAGTCACAAAAGCATAGGTTTTCTTTTATCCAGAAATAAAACAAGAAAAAAAAATATTTCTTTTGCATAGTGGAATACATATATGGTGCAGTGAATATTGTAAAGAACTTTTCGGCATGCATTACTATATATATATATTCTTCTAGGTTTTGAAAAGTAACAATATATAATAGTTATAGGTTTAGATACTCACCTTTAGGGACTCAATAGAATTTGATCAATCCTTTTTTCTATCATTAAGGAGGAGAATTGAACCAAGAATTCTCTTTCTTTATCATCAATTGAATCACTGTTCGCGGCCCAAGATTCTATTTTATCATCAATCCAATCCTATTTGATTTCTCGATTCAATAGAAGCTCGAAGAAGTGAATAGGGTCCCAAAATAACGAGAGGTATGGAAAAAGCAGATCCAATTACACCTATTCCGCATCCTAAATGAGTCAACCACCTATCTCAGAATCAATCAAATCAAACGTTGAGTCACATGGTTCATTTGATAAGTACATCAATCACCAATTTAACTAATTGACTAGACAAAATTTACTTAAAACTAGTCTTATGGGTACCATATGTTTGTAGTATCTTAAGACCCACCTATTTGAAGCTAAATAATTTTACTACATGTATTTAACATTTAAGTTCTATTCAAAATTCCATAATATAAGTAAGAAATTATTTTAAATGAATTCTAGATTTCAATACTAATTAAATCCTAAATTTCCCACTAATTACACACACTAAATAGGCTTTTAGCTATCTTATATATACAAAATCACATACACACTAAGCAACCACAAGTTCCGCCTATATATATATGTGTGTGTGTGTGTGTGTGTGTGTGTGGTCATACATATATCACCAGAAGCCTATGGAAAAGAAAATTCATCCTTTATTATAGTTTAAACCATTGATTTATAGGAATAATATTAATTTAACTCTCAAGAGTAATTAATCTATATAAATAAAAGAAGTAATAGTTCATGAATAATAATAAAACACCTCCCATAATCATCCACCTAAATAATCTTATTCTTATAAACATTCAATGCTCACTGTTATTAGATGCTAAAACCAAAATTATCATATTTTATAGATAATTAAAAGGAAATAAAATAAAATAAAAAACTCAGTACAAGAAATTAATCTAATTCTGCCGAGGGTCACATGCCATACTAAGTATAATTGGAGAGGTGGGTTAGTTTCTTAATAAAAAGCATGAATAATTCTTCAAAATTGCATGTCAACATTCAGGCATCACTTACCAAAAGTTTTTACGTTTTGCCTTGTCCATCTTCCTTCCTTTCTTTTCTTTCTTGTCATCATGGTGGCCGACTCTCCATTTTCTTTTGCCGTCCCCTCCCCCCCCCTCCCCCCCCAACTTTTTTTTTTAAAATCTGACTTTTTCTGTGGCTAGGGTTTTAAATTGTAGGGACTATGTGTATGGGAGAAGTGGTTTATTTCAGCTAGAACTCTAATTATAATCTTTCTAGGATTAGGATAATCCCACAATAAATCTAATGTCTTTATTATTAATTCCTAAAGTCACAATTATTAATTTCTAGTAATAATATAACATTAATTTATGAAAAATTATAACTTTTTTTTTCAAGAATTGAGATATCTAATATATATATGTATATGTATATAAATATTTATCGCCTAAGATATTAATTTCCACTATTTAACTGAGAGGTAAATCTAATGCCAAAATACACACACACACACGCACACATATATATCATTTTCTAACTGATATAATAAGAAAGCAAGACTAGCGAAAATAAAACAGCATAGGATAAAATAATTGATTAATTTAAAAAAATTCTAAGTCGTTACATTTTTTAATTTAAATAATAAATAAAATAAAATAAGGTAAAATAATTGATTAAATACGAAGTAAAATTTTGGGGCATTACAAACTTAAGGTTATTCTGACACTCAAGTTCAATTATACCTTATCTCAAATGGCCTTAATCTCCCAACTACATGATACTTCAGTATTATAAGACTTTACCTACTTGAGCCCAATCATCCCTACTTTATCATCTTAATGTTTTAACCATCTTAATAGCTTTACATGTTGGAGCCAACTCAATTCTCAAACTACGCCCAACAAACTCTATTCGTCACTTTACTTATCTTACAATACATAATGACGGTCTCGGTTCCTAAATCAGTTGGGTTTCATGAGTTTATCATGTCAAGGTCTAATAATTCATTTTCGTTTCAATACTTATATAACTTAATCTTTAGATGAAGCTTAACTATATTTTCTTCACAACACACTATATTGTTGAGTCCAAGAGTATAATTTTAAATCAGTCTTTCTTAATTAACCAAACTTAGAATTAGAATCTATTTCGTTCATGACTTACAAATTCACTCATCATCTCAATTAAAATTACAATTCAATACTCTTAATCTAATAAATATCAAATTAAAATTCATAAAAATCAATCAAATTAACATTCAATATGAAATTTACTCAATTGGATCAAACGAGATCCAATCTCAAGTCGCGAACAGCTCAGACGGACTCAAAATCTCATTTCGAGCCCCCTGTCAAATTGCTGCTGCAGCGCCGCCGCCACTCACTGATCGCCACTGTGCTCCATTGCCAGAGAAGGAGGCCACCATCACCACCAAGTGCGCCTCAACGAGACGAACAAAACCCCCTTATCAAGTTTTGATTTCACTACCGGCCAACCGGTTAATTGGCCGTCAACAGTTGCTACTAACCCTAACCCTCCGCGATCAACCACCGTCTCTAATTCTCCACCATCATCGGTCCAATCCTCAAATTGGCAACAGCACCACCTTGCCCATGCCTTCACAGCCAAAACCCTCCTAAACTCAATCGTTTTTTGCCGCCGAAAACGACGGAACCACCAACCCACCACTACCTCGTTGTCAACCTTGTCATTGCCAATGATTTCCTCAGTGGTTTTCAACGCTTTTGGTATGGTTTTTCTCACCTCATCAATAGGAAGCATCCTACGGAGTTGGTTTTAGGTTTTGCAGTCATTTTTCAGCCGTTCGCACATCAGGGAAGGAATGGGGTTGTTTTTGCAAATTTGACTAAATTCCGTCCTTCAGCCTATATATAAAGGTACTTTCCAAATATCCATTTTGCCCCCCAAAACTTTCCCACTGTCTTCAGTTGGATCCTTGAAGGTTTAGCCGACTTCAAATTGGCCCCATTCTTTCAATTTAGCCCCAAAGTTTTATTTTATTTTATTTTATTTTTTTTGCTTATCTATCCCCAAATATTTAGGTTCTCAATCAATCAAGTCCTTATTCCATTTACAAAGTTCTCGTTGTCATACATTGACCCCAGATACTATTAATTATAAGCAATTAAGTCCAAATTAATGTATTTTAGGGCCCTTAAACTTTTATTTTGCTCATATTAACCCTCTAACTTTTATAATTTTAGACAATAAAATCCTTATCTTGTTTATAATTTAAGCCCTTGATTGTAAATATTTAATTCTAAACTTTAGTTAAATCTAATCCAAAATTAATCTAGCCAATTTATCAATTTATATTTTAGGATTTTAGAATTCGGGAGGTTACATTTTACAGTGGCATATCAGGAGGGTCTATCCTATCAGTCCTATATAACATTAAAAGAGATATTCACCTATACTTAATGGTCGATTTAGATAGCATGCCATCTTCACATTAAATTGAATCGGATGCGACATGCATAAGAAGATGGGAGTTATGAAGTGTTCATAAATAATATTTTGGATTCTTTATTTTATTTTGTGTATCATCTCCTATTTTAATTTAATAAATACATGCTAAGTGTATCTGATTTCAAATAATTTAATTTAATAAGAAAATATTTAACATATTTAATATATATTTATTAAATAAATTAATAAATAAAACATAAAATGAAATTGAATTTCAAGCCGCATGAATAATGTTTGAGTAGTAACAACAAAAATGACCTTTCCTGAGTAGGGCACATAAGACTCACAATTGACATAAATATAAGAATGAAATTTGCCATGTGAATTGCGATATACATAAAGCTAAATCTATAGCATCAATCAATGTTACAAAGAGTAGTAATTGGTAAAAGTTTTAATTCATGTCTAGTATATTTATATTAAGTGAATAATTGAATGATGTAAATATATATTTTATTACTAATATAATTATTCGAATACATATAAAGATATAAGTAAAAATACGTATATATGTTTGTGTATGTATGCTCATGGCACTACAAAAAAGAATAATATCAATGACAAAAAGTACTAGCGAAAGTTGTCATATTTAGTATGTGATAATAGCTTTTATTTTATTACTAATAAGACATGCTACGTCAATTTTTATTTTTTTTTTTGAATTGTTACTATTAGCAATTTACTTTATATATGTAGTAAGTGATTAGCGACAATTATCATTATAATTTGTAATAGAATTTTTATCACAAGTTCTAGTAGTTAATCATGACAATTTTAAATATAATCTTTATCACTATCAAATTTTTAAAAGAATTATTGTTATGACAAAAATAATTTTTGTAATCATTATCACTTCTTTAGAAGGCACGGTGCCCAACCGAAAATCATGGTAATTCTGTAACGAATTCTGGTTATGGTGTTTTGAATTTTTTGCAACAATATCTATACTACATATAAAGTGTGAGGATTTTAGTGATGTGTCATTTTATAAGTTAATAAAATCGTTCTCATTTTAAAAATTAATGACAAGATAATTTTTTTTTTCCTTTTTTTTAACCTCTCTTTATTTTTTTTCTCTAATAATTGACTTTTCTTCCTTTTATCTATTATGCTAGTTTATCTTAATTTATTTATCCTTAAAATTTAAATCAATGCACTTAAAATTATTAAGAAAAATAATCATATAACATATAAAAAAAGTAATTAAATATTTTACAAGGAACCTTCAGTCGTTCCTCAAATCTTGGTGCTGAGTACGTTGGCGTTTTGAGCCCACAAACAAGGCCCATTCTCCAAGGGCAAAAACGACGGTCCAAAATATCAAACCTCAACACACATATATGCAAATATGCTATAACTGCCCAATGGCTCAATTCGCTGACCTTTAGCATACTTGCTCTTCCCTTAAAACCCTCACCCTCGCGCCCCCCTCTCCCTCTCTCCCCTCAAATATTTGCAACCATAACAGCGTCGTGGGGTCTGGTTGCTGCTTGTCGGCAATCATAGCTTTCATCTGTAGGGACTGTTTCATCCTTTTTGTTGATTTCTATACATTATGCGTAAACAGGCTGAAGAGGGATTTATGTATATTTATGTATATGTGTATATGTTTGTGTTTGTGTGTGTGTGTGTGTGTGTGTGTGTGAGCTGATATTGATTGTTTTTCAATCTATATTACTTAGCTAATTGGCGATAATGCATTCTGGTTTCCATTTAGCTGAGAAAGATCTGAAATGCTTGATTCTTTTTATCCTCCATTTAACTAATATGGTTTATTCCGGCTAGAAATGACTAATTTTTTAAGTGATTCAAATGCAATATTAGGTTTATAGACGGCTAACGGTTTTTAATCTGGTCAAGGTTTTGTTTATTGTCCTAACCCTAGAGCGGAAGCATACTCAAAAATCATTTTGAAAGATATTTGCAACAAATAAATAGAATAATAAAATAAAATAATTCAATTTGTAAAATAATAACACAATTTGGGGACAATTGTATAGTCCCTCAACTATTACCCGTTTCGATTTCACTTCATTTTGATATGGGTTAGCACATGTGGTCCATTTTCCTAAAAAAATTCTCACACTTAGTCCAATTTTTTGGAAATTTAGTCCATCGAGCTTAATTTTTTTGAATTGGGCCGACTTATTGCACAATCAGCTTCAATTAGACCCAAATTTTGGCAATCCTTTGACATGTGTCACCAATCTCCACATCATTGTCCAAGTAAGTAGCTATGTCATTAAAAATAATTTGAAAATGAAAATAAAAATGAGCCTTTAAAAAATGCACAAAAAAAAACGCTAAAAAAAATGGGTAATAAAAGGGGGGGGGGGGGGGGAGAAGTGCGAACCCCAAACAAAAAAGGTAAAAAAAGTGATCCAAAATTGAAGAAAAACGCAACTCTAGATTTGAAGGAAAAAAAGAAAAAAGAAAAACCCTACCCCCAAACTGAAATTTGAAGAGCAGAAGAAGTCCCCAGACATTTGAGTAGAAAACAAAAACCTCATCCAAAATATGTTGAAGGAAGAACCCAAGAAAATTTTCTCCCTCAATCCAAAATCTCAACAAAACCCCAAAAAACTCGTACGCCAGAAAATCAAAAATCTTAGCTCTTGAGTCGAACCCCATAAACCCTAATTTTGGAGCGACGTTGTGGTTGTTTCGCAAGAGAAGCTTTGTTGAGTTGGCGAGGCTGTGGATCTATTTTAGGTTGTTGAAGATGATTGAGCGTGCATCTAATCTCTTGCATTTGTCACCCTTTTTACGGTAAGTAAGGGTTTAAATATTGAGGGTTTCAGGATTTACACTCTTGTCTGTTGATTGAAATTTTAGATTTTCCCACATAAATATTATTTTCAAAGTATGATTAGTCACTTTTGATTTCTACTTTAGTAGTCCCAGCCAATTTTAGCAATGTTTGATAGTGCTCTACTCATTTTTTTAGTAGCATGTAGGGTAATGGAATCTCTATTTATTTATTTATTTATTGTCTTTTTAAGAATATTCTCCAATTTTTTGCATCTATCAAAGTAACTTGTGGGGCATATGTGTTGGGTACTTTAGGGTTTACTGTTTAGTATTGACTGTTGCTTCTTTATATGTGTGTGGGTGGTTCAGTGGGTCAAATATATGTGGTAGTTGATAATATTTATAGTGCAGAACATTCTTTATTACCTCTGTATAAATGGTTAAATGTGGTTGCAATGTTTATTTTCCTTGTTTATGTGTTTTGTGCAGAGAAGGAGTTTGGGAAAATAACATTATCAATTTTTTATGATGGAGAATTTGATTATGCGTTTCCTTGTGTATAAAAATGGGAAAATAGTTAAATTTGACCATTTCCTATTAAAAGCTTTTAACTTTAGGAGTGTGAACTACCTATGTGATACTGTACACATTAAAACTTCTAGGAAGTTTTACCAGAAAGTTGATGGCACTTTTAAGTTGATTGCTGATGAAGGAGATTTAACAAACATTGGGCTAGCTAATGCTAAGTATAGATAGGTGAAGATATATGTTGAGACAGAAGGTGATGCAAATGAAGGCCCATCCCAACCTCAAGTGCAATCCCAACCTCAAATAAAATCAATTCCTAAAAGCCAGTGCAAAACAAAGGCCCAGTCTCAGCCTGAAGCCCAAACACATTTCCAATCCCAATCTAAAGCCCATACACAATCCCAAATCCAATCCCAATCTCAAGCCCAAACACAATCCAAATCCCAATCCCAAACCCAAACCCAATCCAAATCCCATTCTAAGAAACAATCCCAAACTCAATCTCAAACACAAATTGATGCACAAAATCAAGGCCAGTCTAAAGCACAATTTCAAACACAATGTGAAACACATTCTCAAACAAAGTTTCATTCACAATCCCAAACTCAATCACAAAACCAAAACCAAAGAGATAACTTATGTTCCTTTATACAAGTGGTGAGCTTGCCTGCTATTGTAAGTGGTGATGAAGGCAGTTTAAGTAGTGATAGTGATATTGATGCTCTTTATGATTTTGGGGTAGATAGTGATGGGAAAGAGGATGATTTGCTATTTGAATCTTATGTTGACCCTGATGAGGAGTATGTGGGGATAGAGGAACCAAATGTTGGACCTCCAAGGGAGGAATGAGGGGAAGAAGGTGAAAGTGATAGTGAATAAAATGAAGATGGGCTTGTCTGTGATAGTGATGTTGGCTTAAATAGTGAGGTTGATTCAAATATTGATGCACGTGGCTATCATGCACCTTCTTTCAATTACAACAAGAGGCATACCCTCTCATTTAAATTAGGCATGAAATTTAAGAACAAAACTGACTTTAGAAAACATATTCATGCTGAAGCTATTCAAATAATGAGGAATATCAAAATAAAAGAAATGACAAAGAGAGGGTGTGTGCGAGGTGTGAGAATGAGGGGTGTGGCTGGAAAATTCATGCATATAGGCTTGAAAATAAGTCTACTTTCTAGATTAACACATACATGTCAGCCCCCCTGAGAGGTTTGTGAATAAGCTTAAAAATGATCTAATAAGGAGAACTGAGGGGTTCAGGCAAGAGCTAGAGATGGATATTAGGGTTAATGTCTCTTGGTATCAAGTATATAGAGCCAAGAAAAGGGCACTGCAAATGATAGAAGGGGATCCTAAGGTGCAATATGCTAAACTTTGGGATTATTGTGTAAATTAAAAAGAACCAACCTTGGGTCTACTGTCATCTTGGGAATGGAGGATAGTAGTGGTGACAACACATTCACACACTTCTACTGTTGTTTTAGGGAATTGAAAAGTGGGTTCTTAGCATGTTGTAGGCCCATCCTATGGGTGGATGGACGTCAACTAAGTGGCCCTTACAAAGGAGTTCTTCTAAGTACTGCTGTTAGTATTGACCTTAATAATAAGCCATACCCTGTTGCATAAGCTGTGGTTGATAGGGAAGCTGGGGATTCCTAATCATGGTTTTTAACCTTACTCAAAAAAGATCTTCAAATCAATAAGCCACATGAGTTCACATTTATTTCATATTAGGGATGGGAATAGGCCAGGCTACTCATTAGGGACCTATGACCTAGCCTACCTAGGCCTAACCTACTTAATAAAAAGGCCAAGTCAAGGTTTAAAATGTATCCTTTTAACTAAATAGGCTAGACTTAGGCTCTTTTAAAAGTTTACAAAGCCTAACAAGCTGGCCCTTTTATCTTTATTCTCATAAAAAGTACAACAATAATGATATAATATTAAATGACTAATTGTATTTAATTTCTATAATTAGTCCTTTATGAAATTTGTTATGCTATTTAGTATTGCTTTTTGTTGAAAAGATATTATTTTATACTTAGATTTGAACTTTCATAATTATGTATTTATTATTCATCATCTTGATTATTTCTTACCAAGGTCTATTACAAGTTTGAGCATATTAAAAATTTAGATTTATGTGATTAGATTTAATTGAACCTCAATAGAAAATAAGCTTTAAGGTAGGCTTTCAGGCTAGGCTAAGGTTTTAGAATTTATTTAAAAGGCTAGGCCTAACCATAAAACAAAATCCTATCATAGATAATAGGCTATGTCTAGGCTCATCATTTGCATAATAGGCTTGGCTTATTTAAATCAAAGCCTAGCCCGGCCTAGCCTATTTCCATGCCTATTTCAGATAAACCATTTGAGGAAGTTTTTCCTAGAGTTGAACATAAGTTTTGTGTTAGGCATTTGTGGAAAAATTTCATGAATTCTGGCTTTAGGGGTTAGAATTTAAAGATATCTTACGGAAAGCAATCAATAGCACTACTGTAGGTCAGCTTAAAATCCAAATGCAAGCTATGGCAGCCTTGATCCTGCTGCAGCTAATTGGTTTAGTGATAAACCACCTTCACAGTGGAGTAAATCACACTTCACTCATGCTTCAAAATGTTATATGGTTTTCAACAATTTTTGTGAGTCTTTCAATAGCTCAATCTTGCATGCTAGAGAAAAGTCAATTCTGACAATGCTAGAGTGGATAAGAGAGTACCTAATGACAAGACTGCAAAAAAATAGAGATAAATCCAAAAATCAAAAGAAGACCTTTGTCCTGTTGTGATTGAAATCTTGAATTGTAATATCAAGAATTTGGGTGATTGTATTCCTAGAAAATCTAATGACATACATTACCAAATCACTCATATATATGGTGGGCAGTATTATGTGGATTTGGCGGAGTGGAGCTGTAGTTGTAGGAGATGGGACCTAACAGGGATACCATGCCTTCATGCATGTTATGCAATCTGCAATCAAAGGTAGTATCCCAAGACATATGTAGCTCTTTGGTACACTATTGCATGCTACCAAAGAGTGTATGAAAGTGCTATTATGGGAATAAATAGTCAAGATTTGTGGGGAGAGACCATTTATATACCTCCACTTCCTCTCAAATTCTTAAAGAAAAAAGGTAGGCTTACAAAGACAAGAAGAAAAAGGACTGAAGAATGAACTGTGAAGAGAAAAAAAAAGACTAGATGGAGGCCTGAAGGTCTGGAGCAGCCTACCAAATTGAAGAAAAGAATTAAAGGCTTGAGGTGTACTCTATGCAAGCAATCAGGACACAACCAAAAGAAGTGTCCTTTGAAGTCAAATCCATTTGAAGATCCTATTACAGACTTGACTGTTGATCAAGAGGACTTGGAATAGGTCTTTGGTACTCAAGCATCTCAGACCACAATAAGTAACCTAAATGTATGGCTTCTATTTCAATACAGATTCATTTGTGCTATATGTTTTATGAGTTGCTGTTAATAAATTTTATATCTTTGTGTTTTCATGCTCAAAGAAAGGGGAAACAGAAGGCTGCTTCATATGGTGACATTCATCAGGAGATAGATGTCCAACATGAAAAGGTTTGTATTTTGTTATTGTACTTAGCATTTGCTTTCCTATCTTGCTAACACGTGCTATATTCACTCACTCAAGGCAAAAGAAAGGTTGGTTCAACAAGTGACATGCAAGATATTGGTGTATCAAGTGAGCTATTATAGGAAAAGGTAAGTAGGATAAGCTGATTTCACTCATGCCAAGCTTTTAAGTTAATAATACATTTTATGTACTTGCAAAGGCATGAACTGAGATGATGCATCTAATGTAGGTCATACCAAGCTTGAGGGCAGCTTCCACAGGTGCTGTCAAGAGATCTCCAACAGGAGCCTCAAAGGTAATCTCATTAAGCATATATAAGTCTTGAAAATCATGTGACTAACCTTGTATTGGTTATGTAGGTTCCATTGGGTGGTGAAGAAAGTATTCCACTCAGGAGATCTCCAAGTGAAAAAGGCAAAGCAAAGGTATTATACTTTACAATACATTGAACCATGCTTTTAAATTTTCATTAACAATTAAATTTACGTAATTTTGGTTTTTATATGAAGGAAACTGACATAAATGAAGTTCAAGTTTCAAAGAAAGTACGAGGACCATCTATGTACCAACAACTTCAAATGTCATAAAGTGGAAGTAATGTGACAACTACACAAGGGAAGAAGTTTGTCCATCTCACCAGTATCACAGAAGCTATGGATAAACTACAAGGGAAGAAGAACACATTGCGAAAGAAGAAGTGAAAATATAACTTTTTCTTATAGGGTGAATTATGTACTTAAAATAGTTAACTTATGTGGTTTGAAGTTAGTATTGTTATTTTGTCAAGTTTATAAGCCATGAAACTTATGAACGATTTAAAGGTGCTAAAGCCATCTTTCTATTGGTTTGAAGTCAATTAGTTGACATTTTTTTGGGAAAACAAAGATAGAAATTGTGATTGTTGTATCTAAATTTTGTAACAAAGTTGGTGTTTTGTAAGATTTGACATCATTAATGCAATTGTGGAATTGTGTCAATTTAGCGCATATGTGGAATTTATAGTTTATTTAATGCAATTGTACTTCAGTTTTCAGTTTATTAGGTGCAATTGTAATACTACATCCAACATTATTAGTAAACTTGTGGATATTACAGTTCTTAGTTGTTCCAACATTTTAGAGTAGTTGGTCAGAGTTCCAAAGCATCAAAAATCATAAAACATATTCTTAACCACATGGTCCCCCACATACCTCATAACAAATCTTAAAACAAGGTTAAAAGGTGGAAAACATGCCAATACAGCCAAATACATTTAATAGACAAGTCTTAATACAGAAAAATAAGCCAATTAGAGCCGACTGCAGTGAGTTTACTACTCTAAAACTCCAAATATGCCTACTTAAAATACACGGCAAAAGATTTTGCAAAAGAGGTCTCCTACTACAGTGAATCCAATCCATCCAAATAGCTTACATGATCCATATAAACCCTACCAACCAAAAGATAGCAACAATAAAAACTAGGATCTTGCAAACAATCCTCCAATTCAATATGCAGCTCCTCAATCTTGCATTCTCAACCTCCAAATCATTTATTTTTCAGAGGAGACCTGGGATTATACTTCTTGACCTTGCAGACATCGGTGGGTTAACCCATTCAAAGAACCTACACCCATTTGTCTGAAAATCAAAATCAACACCAATTTTAGGTAAAAATCAAAATGTGAAGCAGAGACAAAGAACCCCATTGAAAAAATTCGTACTTATGTTGTATTTTGGGGCAAGACATAAATCTTTTACCAGGGTTTGGTCACTCCAGAAGGTCTTCACCAAACATCTATAACCACAAGAGCATTCAAGAGGCCTCACCGATGCTTATGAAGCTGAAGATGAAGAAGACATTGTGTGAAAAAATGGAAAAACAAAAAAGAAAAGTAAGATGAAAGGTGGAAAAAGAGTCTGGGGAGAAAAATGAACAACAAAGAGAAGAAAAGAGAGGTTTGAAGAAAGCCAGACTGATTTTTATCCTTTTAGCGATTTCAACATTTTTTCTTTTCTATTTTTTTTTAAATTATGTTTGGTTTCTTTCCCTTTTTTTATTCAATTTTTTTCCATTCATTTTTTATTTTCGTTTTCAAATCATTTTTAATGACGTGGCTGCTTAGCTGGATGATGATGTGGAGATTGGTGACACTAGTCAAAGGATGCTAAAATTTGGGCCTAAATGAAGCTGATTGTGCAATAAGCAAGCCCAATTCAAAAACGTTCAGCCCGATGGACTAAATCTACTAAAAATTGGAGTAAATGTGCGAAAAATTTTAGGAACATGGACCAAATGTGCTAATCCTGTATCAAAATGGAGTGAAATTGTAACGAGTAATAGTTGAGGGACTAAAATTGCAATTTTCCCATACAATTTGTAAATAAGAAATCTTACTTGGTTTGATTAAATTACTACAAGAGTATTCAACACTGAACTTTGCCTGATACAAGATAAATTTGTCTATAAAGAAATATTGAAAGAAAGATGAAAATTTTACAATGGGGCCTTAAAATGAAACAAGGTGAAGTAGGCAGATTTTTTTTATGCCCCTCCCTTCCTCCATTGGTCTCTCTCTTTTATAGATAGAAAAAATACGAACTTCAAATCTGGACTTTAGATTGTAAATTGACAAACTTTGTGTAGTTTTCTTCAACAACTGTCCTTTTTCTCTTATCTTTAGGAATCTTTTTCTTTTGTTCCTCTTACTTTTCAGATTTTGTCTCCAATGATTGTCTTTTTGCTCCTATCTTCAGGAATCTTTCACTTTTCTTTCTCTTGCCTTTCAGACTTTGTCTCCAATAATACTTCCACTTTTGTCTAATAATTCTTTGGACTTCAAAATATGATTTTTGAATTTGAATAATTATTACTGCGTTTGTCACAACCCAAAGAAGTCATCATCTGTCTCTTCTAGATTGAAAGTTTGTACTTCTTTGTCTTTATTCTTGGAGGTTTCTTCATCTGGCTGAGATTTTTCTTCTTGGCTAATTCTTTTTTGTAACTCCACCATTAATGACATCATTTCTTGGGGAGTTGACGCTTGAGCAATTGCCACTTGTAATTGTTATTTTGTCATCTAAAAATTTTCTTGGTCTCTCGCTGATTTTATTCTAAAATCAGAATATTTCTCTAACCATGCCTGAATGATTGGAATTCTTCAATGATCCTGATTTGTATTTTTCCACCATTTAATCTTGGCTCTCTTGGAAAGACAAGGTAAATCATTATTCTTTGATATAAATAGCTCAATCATCAGTATCCAAGGACATTGAAATTGAGTAACAAATAGATATAATAAGGAAGTGTTTGTTATTTGGCTTGGTACAACAGCATTTGTCTCAAAGAATTCAAAACATTTTGATACTTCTGGAGGAAGTATTATCATATTTGAACCAAAATTTTCCCACCGAGATAAAAAGCAGTAGGGAACTGTAATTTGTGGATTTCTTTTAAAATAAAGAAAATAGGATTAAGAATATTGGTCATTTTGAAAAAAATAAAAACCTTTAATCAAGAACTGGGGCCTCACAATCACTAGCCAATAGGCTTTTTTCTTATACCTTTTGTTCATTCATGGTTCGATATTCTAGTGTCCTAGGCTTAGAGGAACCTCACCAACCCATCCCGAACTTGATGGTTAAACTCTACTGTGGTGATGATATTGTAGGGGAGGTCTTGTTAGAAGAACCTATTCGTAAAAAATTTCCATTATTTCTTTTGTCGTTCTTTTTGAATTTTCCTAATTTAGTGATATATGATAAAGCCAATATTATAAAGACAATAAAAAAAAACCATATTGTTACGTTTCCACATCAAAGTGAAAATATAGTATTTAGTTCTTTTTTCTTTCAATTCATGCCTATTGGTTTTCCAAAAGTACCTTTCTAAATTTCTGGAGAGTAAAATGCAACTTAGATTGAAAATCTTTGCCATGCATCAATATAATCTCGATATATATAACTAGGAAGATTATATTGAATAAAAAAATTCTTTATCTTAAAAGGATTAACCCATTCAGATGGAGTAAGAATTTTCAAATTTTGATTTTTTTGGGAATTTTCTTTATCAATTTCTTAGTTATTTCAATCGATTCTGAATCCATTAGGATAAACTCAGAATTTTTGGGTTTTCCTTGAATCTTCAGGGATACAAAAGTGATTTTTGCTAACATTTTGTCTGCAATTCTTCTTGCACTTGTTTCTTTGGTAATACATTTTGGTGCAAGATAGCAATCAAACCAGAGAAATTCAGTTGGTGTATAATCATCTATTTTAACAAAGGATGACATGAAGACATGAAGTTGTGGATTTGGGAGATTCACTATTTTGAACTTTTTGTTTGTAAGTTTGTGGTGTAGTTTGTAATGGAGGAATAGATGACCTAGGATTGGTTAAAAGAGAGAATTTGTTGTAATAAGGGGAATTTGTTGAGAATTGACTCATATTAACAAGGGTTGGTCTAAGATTGGAAGGGCTTGGTAATGATGATTTGGTTGTTATTACATATGAATCTTTGGTTCTCTTTTTGTCAGGGGTTGGATTTTTGTCAACCATTGCCTTGTGAGAATTCTCTTATAAGAAAATTAGAAATGGAATTGTTTTTGAACCTTTTATATATTCTATATCAAAATTAAAATAGATAAAATAGCTTGCCACCTTGCAAAGATTTGTTTTGAAGCAATATTTTTAACAACTTTTGTCAAAACTTCTTTGGCAGATTTACAATCTACTCATAAAAGAAATTTTTGGTTTAAAGATCATCTTGAAATTTTGTACTACATAATACTATCGAAAGAATTTCTTTTTTAATTGTAGAATAATTTTGTTGAGCTTCCTTCCATACTCCAGAGTAAGAACTAATAATGAGTTCTTTGTTATCAATAATTTGTAACAAAATTCCTCCATATCCTATTTTAGAGGCATCAATTTGTACTATTTTGGGGGAGTCCGTCTTACATACACTAAGGTAGGGTAGGTTTTTGACCTTTTGTTTTATTTCCTTAACTATTTCTGTATGCTTTTCTGTCCAAGATTTAGGATTTTTCCTAAGTCTATCAAATAAAGGTTTACAGGTTTGTCCTAGTTTTGGAAGAAATCACTAACATAATTAAGTGATCCTAAAAATCTTTGTAATTGAGTTTTATCTTTAAATTCATCTAGAAAATTTTATCCAAATGTCAATGCTCTTTGTATAGGGGAAATAGTACCTTTATCAATTTGGCGACCTAAAAACCTAATATTGATTTGAAAGAATTTTATCTTTTTGACAGACAAAACAAGGCCATTTTGTTCAATTATTTTGACAAATTTGTAAATATGCTTCCAATGTTGGTCTAATGAGTTACTAAAAACTAAAACATCATCAATGTAAGCAATGGTGAAATTTGTATACGCGTTGAATATATCATTCATAATTCTTTGAAATTCAGAGGGTGCATTTTTCAATCCGAAAGGCATCATATTCCATTCATATTGTCCAAATGGTGAGTAAAGGCAATTTTATACCTGTCTTTCTATTCTATTTGAATTTGTCAAAATCCTAACTTCATGTCAAACTTTGAAAATACTTTGGCTTGTGATATTCTTTTAATTAAATCTTGTTTATTTGGTATAGGATACCTGATTCATTTTAAGGCTTTGTTTAAAGGTTTATAGTTCATAACAAGTCAGGGTGCTCCTCTTTCAATTTCATCTTGTTTCCAGACATAAAATGCAGAGCATGATCTAATTAGTTTTTTGTTTAATAATTCATTTATTTATTTTTTTTACAATATTCTAATAGTTCTAGATTCATCTGTATCGGTCTAGCTTTAGTAGGGATTTTAGCTTCTTCAAAACTATCTTCATATGGTACAGTAACATAATGTTTTTTTCTATCCCAAAATACATTCGGTATTTCAGAACATATTTGTTATTCTTTTTTCTGTTGAAATTATTTGCTTTTTTGTTAGAATTCTTCCTTCATTATATTATCTTCAATCTTCTTATATGTGTTTCCTCTTTTAGAAAATTAATTTGCTTTTCTTTATTTTTTAGTATTGAACTATTTTGCAATATCCTGATATCTCTTTCTTTAATAGGAAATTGAAATTTAAATAATATATTATGTCCTAAAGTTTGGCTATGTATGCCTTGGCTATCAACTATTATAGGTATAACATTTGTAAAAATTGATTTCCAAGAATATAATAGGAGTATTTAAATTTTTTATTAAAACAAAACTTGTTTTAAACCATAAACTATTATTGCAGACATGAGCATTTGAGAGTTTATAATCTATTTGTAGCTTTGAAGAATTGGCGGAAGAAAGTCTTTCTTTAGTGTTTTCAAAGAATTTTGTTGGTATTAAACCTTCTTGAATACGATTCATATCAGCACTTGAATCCATTAGTGCTATAGTTTCTAATTTGTAATTTTGGATTTTTATTGTAATATTTACATACCATTTTTTATAACTGATTTTTGAGATTGCATTAATATAAGTTTCTTCTTTAGGGGTTATATTTTCTTCTTCATCATTTTCTTTGAGATTTTCTAGCTCAATTTTATTTTTTAATTTTAATAGTTGTATATCTTGTTTTATTTCATAGTTCTCCCTTTTAATTTGCGAGAATTCTTTTTTAAGGATTTTAACTTCTTCTTGGAGTTCACTGACTATTATTTTTTGTGGTTTAGTTTTAAACATATTCATTATATCTTTAAATTCTGTTTTGCATGTAGGGATATTTACTTTTTCTTCACCAGTTTCTATTAAATGTTTTATTTGTTTTAGATACTCTTATCTAGTTTTTTCATTAGTTATTTGCTGGGATAATTCAAGTAATTCACTATATTTTCTAAGAACATTTATATTTTTGTTACAGAAACATATTTCTATTTCAGGTGGACAATTGCATTCATTACGTTGTTCAGATCTGAGGTAGAAGAATAATATTCATTATCTATTTGTATTCTGTTAATCTCTTCATTTTATGATTCTTCTTCATATTCACTAAAATTTATTTGGTCCAGAGTTTTTATAATTTCAATTTTTTGTTGTTCTTTAATGTCTAATTCATTAAATCTTTTTCTGGCCCAACATGTATTTGTATAATGGCCTAATTTACCACAATTCCTGCATTTTATTTGTGATTTATCATTTTTATAGCTTTTCTTATCATTCTTTTTAGTAGATTTTGTATTATAATTTTCTTGGTTTTTATTATCTTGTCTCTTATAAGTTTTCTTTTTATTCTTATTTTTATCATAACGTCTTCTGTGCATAATAGGGGTTCATATTTTCTCAAATCCAAATTGTTCACAAAATCTTCCTAATTCTTGTCTGGAACTTATTTGTTGTTTTTTCATTTGAGATTTTAATTTTAAATCATTGCATATTTGTATTCCTGCTATATTTATTTGTGTAATTATTTCTCAATAAGAAAGATTTGTTAAATCTTGATTTTCTGTAATCTTTATATGATCTCTAACCTTTTCAACAAATAATCTTGGTAATCAACCTATAAATTTTTCTTTTCAATAATATGAGTTTGAGTCTTCTAATTGATATACTCCAGCTAAGAAAGTATCTTTATACCGTCTAATGTTTTGGAGAGATTTGCGGGTTAAAATTTGAAGAATTTGTGAATTTCTTTGTTCATACATTTGAGGATCTCCTACAAAATTTAAAATTATAGTATAAACTAATGTGTCTACTGCATTAGGAATTGGTACTCCATTTATTGGATCAAGTATTATTTCTCCTTTAGAATTCTTTTCGTAACTTTTTTGTATTTTTATTTTGTATTCATCATTTATACAATCCCACCAATTTTGTAGAATTCCATTGAATCCGAGTACTAAGTTTTTAGCAGCATCTTCCTCTGAGATTTTATTCTTTGTACATGTTTGCAACTATATTCATTTGTTTTGAAAGAGTTATGATTTGATATTCTAATAGGCCATCAATTGTCCATTCATATATAGAACTTCCTGAAAAAGATCTATAATTTTGAATTTCTTCACATTGTAAGTCTGATTGAGTTGGTCTATGATATTGTCCTAAATTGTCAGAAGTTCTATGTATTACTAGGTTTATATTATTGTTTTCATATATTTCTATATCAGAATTATTTTCTTGGATGACATTAACATTTTCTACTTTAGCTTTTCCTTTGCTTAATTTTTTTAACTATCTCTTAATTTCATTAAGAACTTCATCAGTATCTTGTCCTAAAGACAGTTTATATTCTGGCATTTTAAAGGGTATTTTTGTAATATTTTTGTTAATCTTGTACATTAATTTTTCTCTGAAGATTTGTCGATTGTCAATAACCTTTTCTTCTTTTTCTATTTTATCCTCTATTCTATCTAACTGCTCCCCTATAGTATATATATAACATAATGTTGGTGTAGTTGGATTGTTTTGTAGTGGACTTTGGTTGTAATTTAATATTATTAGGATCTTTTGGTAATTCAATTAAAGGATCAACAAATATAGTTTTTTCTCCAATTTTTATTCCTATATTTTCTAATGGGGGTCTTTCAGAGATTATTATTGTATTATCTTCTTTTTTCGAATTTCTATGTTGTTTTGTTAGTACATTTATTTGTTTGGATTCTAAGTATTCAAATAAGGGTATGTTTTGTTCAATATCTTCCATATATTGGTAACATTGTATCTTTATTTTTTCTCTTTGTTCTGGTGTAAAATTTTTCATATAAGATTTTCTTTAAAAATTCTTTGCTAATTCCAAACTTTGTTAGAGTGGTAATTTGTGATGGTGTAGGATCAAAATCTTCAGTTCTACTGGTACTAGTAAATTGATGATATATAGGTTCAAATATACTTTATCTTTTCCAAGAGTTTGAGGAGGTTCAATTTAGGTTGATCATGTAGAGCATCTAGGTATAGATTCTAATTTAGGTGAATTAATTCTTAAATTTTGCATTCTAGATCTATTCTCATGTTGGGATCTAATGAACTTAACTTCAACAGATTCATCAGTGTTTTGTATAACATATTCAAGTTCTCTGTTTTCTATGGTTGGTTTGCTCATTGTTCCTTCAGGTAATCCCCAGGTTTTTGGAAATGTGAATTCACTCCAATTTATTAACTTAGGGATGGAAACATTTGATTTTAGCTTACTTACTTCCCAAAAGGTTGTTTGGTCTACATGCGCTTTTCTATTTATGGCTTTGGTTTCTAAACTAGTGTTCATAACTTTGTTGTGAATTCTGTAAAATATTTCATATGCTAAACTATCATATTTCATATTATAATTGTGAGTTTTGACATTTAATGTTAATACATCTAAAATGTAAGGATCTTGTAAAGAAACAGTAAAATTTGGAAAGCAATTAAAATAAATTGGTCCATTTGCTAAACTTGTCTCAATAACTCCTAATAAGGAATCATCATAATTTAAATGTCTATAATCTCTTAATGCAAGAAATATACTAGAATTTATTCCTTGTTTGGTTAAGGATTTGACAGCAACTTGTACTAAACTTATATGTAAAAATTTCCATTTGTTCTTAATATGTTGTCTAATTTCTTTATTGGAAATAATTGGATAGTTTGGCTATCACTAACTAAAGGAATTGGTTTTTCAACTAATTTGATATTAAAAGCAGATATGAAATCTAAAAGCTTTGTATGCCAAATATCTTTATTTGGAATCTTAGGTGGTTTCCATTTGTCTATTTCAATAATGCTCCATTGGAAACATCCTATGTAACTGGTATGAGAATAATTCTTTGTTGACTTTCGGGAGATAGATGTTATGGAAGCTATAAAGAGTTAAACTTGGTTCTAAAAATTAACTATTGTTTACTCACATTCAACGATTTACGCTAAAATGGCAACACTCTAGGCCTAAATGCTACACAACGAGAGATTTAAACAGCTAATTAACTCTTAAAACTTTGGGTTTTGTCCTAACTTGGCTTTGGGACCAGTTTGTCCTAAACCTAGGGAGGAAGCATGCTCATAAACCATTTTGAAAGACATTTGCAACAGATAAACAAAATAATAAAATAAAATAATTCAATTTGTAAAATAATAACACAATTTGTAAATAAGAAACCTTACTTGGTTTGATTGAATTTGTAAAAGAGTATTCAACACTGAACTTTACCTGATACAAGATAAATTTGTCTATGAAGAAATATTGATAAGAAAGATGAAAATTTTACAATGGGGCCTTAAAATGAAACAAGGTGAAATAGGTAGATTTTTTTTTGAAGCCCCTCCCTTCCTCCATTGGTCTCTCTTTTATAGATAGAAAAAATACGAACTTCAAATCTGTACTTTAGATTGTAAATTTACAAACTTTGCGTAGTTTTCTTCAACAATTGTCCTTTTTCTCTTATCTTTAGGAATCTTTTGCTTTTGTTCTTCTTACTTTTCAGACTTTGTCTACAATAATTGTCTTTTTGCTCCTATCTTCAGGAATCTTTCGCTTTTCTTTCTCTTGCCTTTCAGATTTTATCTCCAATAATACTTCCACTTTTGTCTAATAATTCTTTGGACTTCAAAATATGATTTTGGAATTTGAATAATTATTACCGTGCTTGTCACAACCCAAAGAAGTCATCATCTGTCTCTTCTAGATTGAAAGTTGGTACTTCTTTGTCTTTATTCTTGGAGGTTTCTTTATCTGGCTGAGATTTTTCTTCTTAGCTAATTCTTTTTTGTAACTCCGCCATTAATGACATCATCTCTTGGGGAGTTGAAACTTAAGCAATTGCCACTTGTAATTGTTGTTTTGTTATCTGAAAATTTTCTTGGTCTCTCTCTGATTTTATTCTAAAATCAAAATATTGCTTTAACTATGTCTGGATGACTGGAATTCTGCAATTATCTTGATTTGTATTTTTTCACCATTTAATCTTGGCTCTCTTGGCAAGACACAGTAAACCATTATTCTTTGGTATAAATGGCTCAATCATCAGCATCCAAGGACAATGAAATTGAGTAACGAATAGATTCAGTATGGAAGTGTTTGTCATTTAGCTTGGTACAGCATCATTTGTCTCAAAGAATTCAAAACACTTTGATACTTTCAGAGGAAATATCATCTGAGTTGAACCAAAATTTTCCCACTAGGATAAAAAGCAGTAGGGAACTGTAATTTGTGGATTTCTTCTAAAATAAAGAAAATAGGATAAAGAATATTGATCATTTTGAAAAAATAAAAACCTTTGCCATGCATCAATATAATTCCAATAGGTATAACTAGGAGGATTATACTGAATCAAAAAATTATTTTTCTTAAAAGGATTACCCCATTCAAATGGAGTAAGAATTTTCAAAATCTGAATTTTCTTCAAAATTATTTTTTGGGAATTTTCTTTGTCAAATTTCTCAATTATTTCAATGGATTATGAATCCACTCGAATAAACTCAGAGAATTTTTGGGTTTTCCTTGAATCTTCAAGGATATAGAAGTGATCTTTGCTAAACATTTTGTCTGCAATTCTTCTTGCACTTGTTTCTTTGGTAATACATTTTGGTGCAAGATAGCAATCAAACCAGAGAAATTCAGTTGGTGTATAATCATCTGTTTTGTCAAAGGAGGACATGAAGACATGAAGTTGTGGATTTGGGAGATTCACTATTTTGAACTTTTTGTTTGTAAGTTTGTGGTGTAGTTTGTAATAGAGGAATAGATGAACTAGGATTGGTTAAAGGAGAGAATTTGTTGTAATAAGAGGAATTTGTCAAAAATTAGCTCATATTAACAAGGGTTGGTCTAAGATTGGAAGGGCTTGGTGATGATGATTTGACTGTTATTGCATATGAATCTTTGGTTCTCTTTTTGTCAGGGGTTGGATTTTTGTCAACCATTGCCTTGTGAGAATTCTCTTATAAGAAAATTAGAAATGGAATTGTTTTTGAACCTTTTATATATTCTATATCAAAATTAAAATAGATAAAATAGCTTGCCACCTTGCAAAGATTTGTTTTGAAGCAATATTTTTAACAACTTTTGTCAAAACTTCTTTGGCAGATTTACAATCTACTCATAAAAGAAATTTTTGGTTTAAAGATCATCTTGAAATTTTGTACTACATAATACTATCGAAAGAATTTCTTTTTTAATTGTAGAATAATTTTGTTGAGCTTCCTTCCATACTCCAGAGTAAGAACTAATAATGAGTTCTTTGTTATCAATAATTTGTAACAAAATTCCTCCATATCCTATTTTAGAGGCATCAATTTGTACTATTTTGGGGGAGTCCGTCTTACATACACTAAGGTAGGGTAGGTTTTTGACCTTTTGTTTTATTTCCTTAACTATTTCTGTATGCTTTTCTGTCCAAGATTTAGGATTTTTCCTAAGTCTATCAAATAAAGGTTTACAGGTTTGTCCTAGTTTTGGAAGAAATCACTAACATAATTAAGTGATCCTAAAAATCTTTCTAATTGAGTTTTATCTTTAAATTCATCTAGAAAATTTTCTCCAAATGTCAATGCTCTTTGTATAGGGGAAATAGTACCTTTATCAATTTGGCGACCTAAAAACCTAATATTGATTTGAAAGAATTTTATCTTTTTGACAGACAAAACAAGGCCATTTTGATCAATCATTTTGACAAATTTGTAAATATGCTTCCAATGTTGGTCTAATGAGTTACTAAAAACTAAAACATCATCAATGTAAGCAATGGTGAAATTTGTATACGCGTTGAATATATCATTCATAATTCTTTGAAATTCAGAGGGTGCATTTTTTAATCTGACAGGCATCACATTCCATTCATATTGTCCAAATGGTGTGGTAAAGGTAGTTATATACCTATCTTTTTTTTCTATTTGAATTTGCCAAAATCCTGACTTAATATCAAATTTTAAAAATACTTTGGCTTGTGATATTCTTTTAATTAAATTTTGTTTATTTGGTATAGGATACCTAATCCATTTTATGAGTTTGTTTAAAGCTTTATAGTTTATAACAAGTCTGGGTGCTCCTCTTTCAATTTCAGCTTGTTTCTGGACATAAAATGCAGAGCATGATCTAATTAGTTTTTTGTTTAATAATTCATTTATTTCTTTTTTACAATATTCTAATAGTTCTTGATTCATCTGTATCGGTCTAGCTTTATAGGGATTTTAGCTTCTTCATATGGTAAGGTAATAGAATGTTTTTCCTATCCCAAAATGCATTTTGGCATTTTAGAACATATTTGGTTTTCTATTTTCTGTTGCAATTCTTTGATTTTTTGTTGGAATTCTGAGGTGGACAATTGCATTTATTGCTTTGTTCACATTCTAAGATAGAAGAATAATATTCATTATCTATTTGTATTCTGTTAATCTCTTCATTTTTTTATTCTTCTTCATATTCACTAAAATTTAGTTGGTCCAAAATTTTTATTGTTTCAATTTTTTGTTGTTCTTCAATTTCTAATTCATTAACTCTTTTTCTAGCCCAACATGTATTTGCATAACGCCCTAATTTACCACAATTCCTGCATTTTATTAGTGTTTATATTTTTTATAGTTTTTCTTATAATTCTTTTAGTATATCTTTTTCTTATAATTTTCTTGGTTTTTATTATCTTGTCTCTTATAAGTTTTCTTTTTATTCTTATTTTTATCATAATGTCTTTTGTGTGTATTAGGGGTTCTTATTTTCTCAAATCCAAATTGTTCACAAAATCTTCCTAAGTCTTTTTTGGAACTTATTTGTTGTTTTTTCATTTGAAATTTTAATCTTATATCATTGCATATTTGTATTCCTACTATATTTATTTGTGTAATTATTTCTCCATAAGAAAGATTTGTTAAGTCTTTATTTTCTGTTGTCTTTATATGATCTCTAACCTTTTCAGCATATAATCTTGATAATCTAGCTATAAATCTTTCTTTCCAATAATATGAGTTTGAGTCTTCTAATTGATATACTCTAGCGAAGAAAGTATCTTTATACCATCTAAAGCTTTGGAGAGATTTGTAGGTTAAATTTTGAAGAATTTGTGAATTTCTTTGTTCATACATTTGAAGATCTCCAATAAAATTTAAAAGTATAGTATAAACTAATACTTCTTCTACATTAGGAATTGGTACTCCACTTGCTGGATGAAGTATTATTTCTCCTTTAGAATTCTTTTTGTAACTTTTTAATATTTTTATCTTGTATTCATCATTTATACTATCCCACCAACTTTTTAGAATTCCATTGAATCCTAATATTAAGCTTTTAGCATCATCTTCCTATGAGATTTTATTCTTTTCTTTGTATATGTTTGCAACTATAGTCATTTGTTTTGAAAGAGTTATGATTTGATATTCTGATAGGCCATCAATTGTCCATTCATATATAGAATTTCCTGAAAAAGATCTATAATTTTGAATTTCTTCAAATTGTAAGTCTGGTTGAGTTGGTCTATGATATTGTCCTAAATTGTCAGAAGTTCTATGTATTACTGGGTTTAATATTATTGTATTCATATGTTTCTATATCAGAATTATTTTCTTGGATGACATTAGCATTTTCTACTTTAGCTTTTCCTTTGCTTAATTTTAACTCTCTTAATTTCATTAAGAACTTCCTCAGTATCTTATCCTAAAGATGGTTTATATTCTACCATTTTAAATGGTATTTTTGTAATATTTTTGTTAGTCTTGTACATTAATTTTTCTTTGAAGATTTGTCGATTGTCAATAACCTTTTCTTCTTTTTCTATTTTATCCTCTATTCTATTTAACTGTTCTTCTATTGTATATAACATAATGTTGGTGTAGTTGGTTTGTTTTATAGTGGAATTTGGTTGTAATTTAATATTATTAGGATCTTTTGGTAATTCAATTAAAGTATCAGTTAATATAGTTTTTTCTCCAATTTTAATTCCTATATTTTCTAATGGGGGTCTTTTAGAGGTTATTCTTGTATTATCTTCTTTTCTCCAATTTCAATCTTGTTTTTTTAGTATGTTTATTTTCTTGGATTGTACGTATTCAAATATGGGTATGTTTTGTTCAATATCTTCCATATATTGGTACCAACTATCTTTACTTTTTCTCTTTGTTCTAGTGTAAAAATTTTCATATAAGCTTTTCTTTTATTAAGATTTTCTTTTGATAAAAATCCTCTTTTTAAAAATTCTTTGTTAATTTCAAACTTTGTTACAGGGTAAATTTGTTATGGTATAGGATCAAAATCTTCAGTTCTACTGGTACTAGTAAATTGATGATATATATATATATATAGGTTCAGCTATGCCTTTATCTTTTCTAAGAGCTTGAAGAGACTCAAATTGGGTTGATCCTATAGAGTATCTAGGAAAAGATTCTAATTCAAGTGAATTAATTCTTAAATTTTGCATTCTAGATCTATTCTCAGATTGGGATCTAACAAACATAACTTCAACAAATTCGTCAGTGTTTTGTATAATATATTCAACTTTCCTCTTTCTATGGTTGGTTTGCTTGTTGTTCCTTCAGGTAATCCCTAGGTTTTTTGAGATGTGACATCACTCCAATGTATTAACTTAGGGATGGAAACATTTCATTTTGGGTTACTTACTTCCCAAAATGTTGTTTGGTCTCCAGGTGTTTTTCTATTTATGGCTTTGATTACTAAACTAGTGTTCATAACTTTGAAATAAATTCTACAAAATATTTCATATGCTAAACTATCATATTTCATATTATAATTGTGAGTTTTGACATTTAATGTTAATACATCTAGAATATAAGGATCTTGTAAAGCAACTGTAAAATCTTGAAAGCAATTAAAATAAATTGGTCCATTTGCTAAACTTGTCTCAAAAACTCCTAATAAGGAATCATCATAATTTAAATGTCTACAATTTCTTAATGTAAGAAGTATACTAGAATTTATTCCTTGTCTGGTTAAGGGTTCGACAACAACTTGTACTAAACCTATATGTAAAAATTTGTATCTGATCTTAAGATGTTGTCTAATTTCTTTATTGGAAAATAATTGGATGGTTTGACTATCACTGACTAAAGGAATTAATTTTTCAACTAATTTGATATTAAAAGCATATTTGAAATCCAAAAGTTTTGTATGCCAAATATCTTTATTTGGAATTTTAGATGGTTTCCATTTGTCTATTTCAATGGTACTCCATTGGAAATGTCCTTTGTAAATGGTATGAGAGTAATTCTTTTCTGCGTTTTGGGAGCTAGATTTTATTGAAGCCATAATAATGACTTAAACCTTGGTTCTAAAAAGTAACCATTGTTTACTCACAGTCAACGATTTACACTAAAATGGCAACACTCTAGGCCTAAGTGCTATGCGATGAGGGAGTTTAAGCCATAATAATGACTTAAACTTAGCTTCTAACTTAGGCCCAAAGTGGTATGGGAGCCAAGTTCGGACAAAACCCAAAGTTTTAACTCCCTCATCGCATAGCATTTAGGCCTAGAGTGTTGCCATTTGAGTGTAAATCGTTAACTACCTTGTTGAGTAGCATTTAGGCCTAGAGTGTTGCCATTTTAGAATAAATCATTGACCGTGAGTAAACAATAGTTAATTTTTAGAACCAAGGTTTAAGTCTTTAATATGGCTTCAATAACATCTAGCTCCTAAAACTCAGAAAAGAATTATTCTCATACCATTTACAAAGAACATTTCCTATGGAGTATCATTAAAATAGACAAATGGAAACCACCTAAGATTCCAAATAAAGATATTTAGCATACAAAGCTTTTAGATTTCAAATCTACTTTTAATATCAAATTAGTTGAAAAAACAATTCCTGTAGTAAGTGATAGCCAAACCATCCAATTATTTTCCAATAAAGAAATTAGACAACATCTTAAAAACAAATACAAAGTTTTACATATATGTTTAGTATAAGTTGCTATCTCCCTTAAACAGACAAGGAATAAATTCTAATATACTTCTTGCATTAAGAGATTGTAGATGTTTAAATTATGATGATTCCTTATTAGGAGTTATTGAGACAAATTTTAATTGCTTTCCAAATTTTACTGTTGCTTTAAAAGATCCTTGTATTTTAGATGTATTAGCATTAAATGTCAAAACTCAAAATTATAATATGAAATATGATAGTTTAGCATATGAAATATTTTACAAAATTCACTACAAAATTATGAACATTGGTTTAGAAACCAAAGCCATAAATAGAAAAACCTAAAGACCAAACAACCTTTTGGGAAGTAAGTAGGAGTAGTCCACGGTGCAATCTTGATAAGGGATGTACAAATATACTTAATGTAAACCGTTTGATTTAAAATGTGAAATCATAACCTTTCATTTTAATGATTAGTTGGCAACATAATAAATACATTTGACCTGCTACCTGTACAACATGTTGATAGTTAATTCTAATTGGATGTTAATGGTTCATTGTACTAAAAGAGTGACTACCAATAATAAGATTTTTATTATTAAAAACTTATTTAATTACCAAATTGAGAAATTATCTTTTTGGTCTCATAATTTAATTGTGTGCATTGCCAGTCTTAAATTTATGGTATTGAACATTTGTTGTAATGACCCCGAAATTTTCGTATTGTCATAAGTAATTATTTTCATGGTTTATTTTAATTTTGATGTTATTATTAAATCCTTGGAATTTATTTGATTTCATTTTTATTTATTTATTTATTAAGGACTTAATTGCAAGAAAATTGGAAGTTTGGGATTCAATTGAGGAATCTTATAATGTTAGGGACTTAATCGCAAAAATGAAAAAATAAAATTTGATTGAGGACACTTGGCAGCACCCTTTTCTTCCTTCTTTTCTTTTCTTTCTTTTTCTTTCTTTCTTCTCCATTTCCTCATTCTTTCTTCTTCCCATTTTCTTTCTTTTCTTCCATGACCTGCAACCACCCATCACCACCGAGACTATCTTCACCACGCAACCAAGCACCATTACTTCTAACCAACATCACCATTCTCTTCTCCAGCGCTTTCTGAACACTAAACAGCCACCATGCACGACGGAGACGCGGTGGTAGGAGGAGTTTGAAGAAACCCATCTCACGGCCACCGGCGTATCTCCTTCTTCCGACGATTGGAGCTGCATCTGAGGGGTGGTATGGAAAGCTGAGGGTGTGAGGAAGGTTTTGGGAAGGTTGCATGTGAGTTCGAACGGACGGAATCCGAGAATCAAGGTGATCGGAGTTGGGCGGCGATGTTTGGAAACTTGGCTGAAAATTGAGTTTTTCGGCGAATCCAGGGCTCCAAATTGAAAACTGATCACACCGTTGGACTCAGGAGATCGAAAGGAGTCGAACTGCTTGGTTTGGGATTTTTCCGGCGGCGGCGGACGGCGGTGGTCAGGCGACCGGCGGTGGCGGCGCGACGGCGGTGATCGGGCAGTTTCTTCTGCTCGATCCGACGATCGCAACGGTATAAGCCATATCTGATTCCGAGTATTAGTTATTGATTTGCGAATTTTGGAAGATTTATTAATTATATTATATTTGAATTTTGTGTATATATATATATGACATTGTATGTTGGAGCTAGGAATTGAATTTTAGTGATTATGGAATATTGTGGGGTGTGGTTAGTTGTTGGAAGGCTATACTTTGATATTTATGATTTTTGGGAATTATTGGAATAGTAATAATATATTATGAGATTTAATTAAGTTGGTGGAGATTAATTTGAGGATTTAAGAGTTATATTTTATAATGGATAATAACTGAATATGGTTAAGTTAAAATATTCGATTGTTGTAAAATTTGGCATGTCTAGGAGACTTATAGTAGCTTTGGGAAATTATAAGCTTAATTGATTATTGAGACCATTAAATCGACCGAGCTTTGATTATGAATTATTTTGGGAATAGGTGAAGAAGATTTGGGTGTTGATCGTCCATAGTTTGGTGTTGGACTGAGTGGGAATTTCTACAATCAGGTGAGGATCTATCCCTCTTGGTAATTGTTATACCTATGAGGCTCTGCCAATTTGGCACCCTATTGAGCTATCTGTTATTGAAATTAACCCCTGTGTGGGTTTACTGTTTCTATACGTTACTCAGAACCATGTTTGGATTCTGTTTGTTAATTGATTCTGTTCTGAATACCCCTGTGAGGGTTATGTCTGTTCCATATCTGTTTCTGTTATTCTGTATCAGTTTCTGTCTGTTCTGGCGCCGAGAATGTTATCTGTTATCTGTTCGGTATCTGTCTGTCAATTGTTTCGTATCTGTAGCCTTGTCAGCTTTTCTATTATCAGTTTGATATCTGCTGCCTGAATGTCATTATTTCTGTCTGCTTTGATTTGTTTATCTGAAACCGGCAATGTGCTAGGGATTTCCCCCTAGGCATCTGCATAAGCGGTAATTTGTTATATGTACGGAGATTGTATGGGCCAAGAGCCAATCTGAGCTAAATGTTTGGTTATATGAGGCACGCTTGGGATTTCCCCCTCGGTGTCAAAGGCACGCTTGGGATTTCCCCCTCGGTGTCAAAGGCACGCTTGGGATTTCCCCCTCGGTGTCAACGGCACGCTTGGGATTTCCCCCTCGGTGTTGGCGGCACGCTAGGGATTTCCCCCTGGGTATCGATGGTGTGCTAGGGATTTCCCCCTAGGCATCGGCGGTGCGCTATACGGACCGTATGGGCATCTGCAAATACCAAGTTGTTATGCTTAGGTGATCTGTTTGTTTGGTATAAGGTGAATCGGCAATGCATGTTTCGATCATCCTTTGAATGTATATGCTTTGGGATTGATTTGTCTGACAGTCTGTATATTTGAAATCTGATCTTGGAGCAACAAGGCAGGAGAGTTTCCTGTTTGATAAATTGTGCTATCTGTTTTTGTATCCGCATTATCTGTTAGTTACATTATGATTTGTCGAGTCGAGTTTTCCTCGATGAATCCTTTCTATAATCCTCACTAAGTCATTGGACTTAATCCCCATATTTGTGATATTTCAGATCAGGAAGAGAATTGATTGAGACTGAGAAGAGGAATTAACAATACTTGGGTTTTCTTTTGCTGATTATATAGAATCCAAGTTATGATGTACTTTTGTATAAGATATGATCACCTTAGAAAGGTTGTAACATGTCGTTTTGTATTTTTAAGGTTATGATGTATTAAATGGTAAGATATGAATGTTTTGAACTCTGTTGAGACCTAGTAGATATATATGTTGTTAATTCAAGTTTATAATTACTTGTTGATGTTGAAATTTGAATTTTGGTGATGTACACAACAGAACTATGGGCCTTCTGTTAGCTGTAACTCTGATATTGTAAGTCTGAATCTGTGTGGTACCTTGATTTGGGTGTTATCCTAAGGAGGGGTTCCACATTTGTAGTCCAAATTCTATAAGTTTTAAAACACTTTAGATTCTCTGTTCAATTTTTTATTATAATTTTGATGGAAATTATTATCTATTTATGAAGAAAAAAAAACTAAAATTTGATCTATTTATGAAAAAAATCACAAAATATGAAACATCCATTTAAACATCACTACAAAAATTAACAAATAAAAATATTAAAAATTAAATACCACAAAATCCTCCTCAAAATTATATTTTAAAATAATATATATTTACATATGCATGAATATATATATATATACATACACATATATAATATACATATAAATAAATACATATATATATATATAAATTCCATCCCCCATTCCCAACCCCCGCCCAAATTTGACGGCTATGGCCAGTGACCAATTGGCTAGGCAGCCAAATCTGGCCATGGTCGGGCGGCTAGCCATGGCCAGCCCGACTATTGACTGGCGGGGAAGGGAAGGAGGCGGGTTGGCGAGATGGGATGGGATCATGGGACAGGGGGTTGTTGGGCGGTTTGCGGTTTGCAGGGGGGTGGGGGTGGGGGGGAAAGACCAATGTTCTTCTTCTTTTTTTCTTTTTTTAATTAATTAATTTATTAATTGAATTAAATAATTTTCAATATATTTATTTTTTTATATATTATAAGTATTAATCCAAAATAATTTATTTTTTTAACTTATTATCTTGATTTAAAATTATCAAATTATATTAAAATAATTAAAATTATTAAATTTCTTATTTAAAATTAAATTATATAGTTAGGATGATTTATTCTTAAATTTTTTATTTTAGTTAATAAATAAAGATAATTCTATTCAACTATATTATTTTAAATATATTTATTATTTTAATATTATAAAATATACAATTCAAAATTATGAAGCTATGTCATCTAATACAATTTTTTTTAAAAAAAAATATCTTTTAGTTATTATTTTTAAATATTTACCAAGCATTTAATGTACTAAAGATGATAACCAACAACTTGTTGTAGAATTAACGATAACCTATTGTAAAAGAACACATGTCCTTTAATTTAATGATACCTCATATGAGGTAAATACAAGCATATCTCACCATAGACATGCCCTAGATAGAAACCAAAGCCATAAATAGAAAAACTTGAAGACCAAACAACTTTTTGGGAAGTAAGCAATACAAATTCAAATGTTTTCATCTCTAAGTTAATAAATTGGAGTGATGTCACATTTCCAAAAACCTAGGGATTGCCTGAAGGAACAACGAGCAAGCCAACCATAGAAAATAGGGAACTTGAATATGTTATACAAAACACTGACGAATCTGTTGAAGTTAAGTTTGTTAGATCCCAATCTGAGAATAGATCTAAAATGCAAAATTTAAGAATTAATTCACATGAATTAGAATATTTACCTAGATACTCTACAGGATCAACCCAAAATGAACCTCCTCAAGCTTAGAAAAGATAAAGGTATTGTTGAACATATATATCATCAATTAATAGTACCAGTAGAACCGAAGATTTTGATCCTACACCATCATAAATTGCCACTCTAACAAAGTTTGAAATTAACAAAGAATTTTTAGAAAGAGAATTTTTTTCAAAAGAAAATCTTAATAAAAGAAAAGCTTATTTGAAAAGTTTTACACCAAAACAAAGAGAAAAAATAAAGATAGAACAGTACCAATATATGGAAGATATTAAACAAAACAACCTTATTTGAATACTTAGAATCCAAACAAATAAACGTACTAACTATTGGTTGTGTTGTGCAAAATAAATAATGCAAACAATTACGTAAGTGCATGTATCGCAACAAGTAATAAAATGATGAGAAGAGTGTCGATCCCACGAGGAACTAAATTATTCGCTACTAATTATTAATTTATCACACTTGTTTTATTCAAACAAAACCAATTAAATAAGAATTAAAACTAAACTAATGAAAATAAGAAAAAGGTACTAATTAAAATTTCTATCAGGATACAGAAGCCTAGAATTATGATTTCATCAATCGAATAAGTTGGTTACATAATTTTCTCCCTATGAAATTAATAACAGGTTATTAGTCTTGAGTCTTATGCGATTACAAGGTTCTTCGGAATTACCCGCAATCAAATCCCTAATTTATTCAATTGACTATATTCCTATGTGGATTAACTAAATTATGAATAAGAGTGTACCACTCAACTAACTCCTTAAGGCAAGCAGGTATATTCCTATCCTACTCACAAATTAATTAGTTCATCAATTTGAACAATTAATCCTAAGGTCTTCTATTGTCAATCAATCCCTATATTTTCTTTTCCAAGACTCCTCTAGGGTTTAAAAATGCACTTGACTGTTAATTAGGCAATCAAATAGAAAAAGCACACAATAAAAGAAATAACTTTAAGCGATATTAATTTCATGGAAGAAAATCATGTAGCAATTTATTCAAAAGAATCCATCATAATCCTAGAGTAATGAATTAGTTCATGATTGAATTGTCAAACAAAACATAAATAAAACGAAACATCGTTTCAAATCTAGAATTAAAAACAAAATAAAAGGGAGAAGAATAAACTCTATTCCTAGATGAACCTGATCTCCACTTTGTCCTCCTCTGAATCCCGAATTCTCGCAATACTTCTGATCTCCAAAATAGAAAAATTCCCCCAAAAACTAAGTGTCTGAAAGGCCTATTTATAACTGATTAAAAGAGTCTTCTGGTTAGAATAGGACTCAAATAAATAAAAAGACTTTTCTGTCCATCCTTGATTAGATCATGAGGTCTCATCCTATCAGCGTTTCCACCAACTTGTGTCAATTTATCCCCTTTTGTAGCTTCTCAACTTATATTCCTGTAATTTCAAATTTTCATCAATTAGCAAGGGAATTATAATTTTTTTAAACAAGAAAATTATTTGTTAAGTCCTAAACATGATATTAAAATTAATACTAATATGGACTTAACAAATACTCCCAAACTTAATATGTTGCTCGCCCTCAAGCAACGCAAAGAAAAGACTCAAAGAAAAATAAATCAACACAAAAATGCATATACAAAAGCATCACTTCTTTTTGCTACTCTCAGAACCACTTCAAAGCTATGCTCGTAGTCAGCCACAATTGTGATCTAATTTTACTATGCACAAATAAGCAAATACAATGTTCAAATGAATCCCCCGTGTATGTGTGTGCTTTCTCTACAAGTAGTTACTAGCAATTTGGATTAATTTATGTACAAGTACAAGACTCTACTCTAATACTCCATAGGTTTGTTTTTCATCTCTATCTCCACTAATGTAGAATACACTAAATCAAGGATCATTTAGGACTTTCATAGCTTGTAATGTAGGCTTGGGTAAAGGTAGGAAAAATATGGATAATACTGACTCAATACCACAGCAATTGCTCATTATTACCTCTTAATTCTCCCTCAAACTTATTGAATAGTACTTCTCAATTTCTTTCTTTCTCCATTTTTCAGATTTTTTTTTTCCCAATGCTCATGCCACTATGCATTTTTTTTTTTGTTTTCTTTTTTTTGTGTGTGTGTTTTTTTTAAGGAGGAAGAAAATCAAATTCATAGGCATTATACTGTTTGTTCCATCTTCATAAGAAATTCAAATAGATCTAACAAGTAATTGTGGGATTTATTTGGTGGGACTATGTGTTCAGGCTGGTTGTTGAGTTAGTTAACAATTGAAAATGATATTTAAAAATAGGCTCAACAAGGGACCCAAGGGATATAATATCATTTGGTAGGCTTGAAAGGCTCAAACGGGTCAAAAATGGCCTAAGTCATTTCCTTTAATTGAGTGTTTTCTAGGATTTCACCTTGATAGGGAATCAAACCAATTCTAGAGTTTAAAGTATTACTTATGTAACTCATGCATAAGTGTCCTCTAAATTAACCAATAACTAGAAGTGAGAAAGAGAGTGATCAAAAATAGGGGAGGTCATTCTAGCATTGTTTCTACTCAAAGTGCACAGTTCCATCATCACACAAGTATAATTTTTCACGAAACATAAAATTAAAGGAGTAATATCTTCATTGATTCAAGAAGATTAAGTTTTTTTACATGCAAGACATCGACTCAATTACTGAACCCTAATCAAAATCAAAACAACAGAAAATAAAAGAACACAAAGGACTAAAAATTGACACGTAAAGCACCCCCTAAACTTGAGAGGTACTTTGCCCTCAAAGTACTAATACTATCATAATAGAGAAAGCAAGAAAATAAGAGACTAATATGAAAAAAGGATAAAAATAAAAACAAAAATAAAAATAAAAAAAATGAAAATAAAGAAAAAGAAAAGAAATAAAATACGCCCTGATCAATCGATGATGTCATCATCCTTCTTGGCCTCCGGGGGTGGAATTGAAAAAGCAATGTAAGGATATGGTTGTGGTGAGAATTAATTCCAAATAAAAGTACTCCCAATAATACCAAAAAAAATCAAGAAATTCCAATCAATAAATCAACATCCAAAAATTTAATTCAGTTTGCATCCAAATATCCATCACTTCACCTCAATAATCAATCAATTATTTATTGAATAATCTTATATAATAGCCATTAAATTAAAATTATTCAAAAAATAATCTAACTAATTCCAAACTCTCAAATCAATAAAATAGGCCTTCATTAACTAATAAATACCTAAAAATTCAAATCAATTTAAAACATTAATATATCTAAAATATGCTAAAGAGGAACTGATGAGAATGGTGGTATAGGTGGGTTTGTTTGAGAAAAAGAAGATTAATGTAGAGAAAAAGGGCAAAAAAAAAAGAAAAAGAAAATAGAAAAATGGAAAAGGAAAAGAAAGAAAAAAAAATAAGAGAGATGGAGATGGGGGGTGGGCGATTGTCTTGTGGGGGTAGGGGTGGTGCCGACTGGTGGGGATGTGGGTCAGTCAAAATTGGCTGCCCCAATTTTGACTTCCAATTTATTTATTTTGTTAGAGATTGTGCACTAGGGCACAAGTCACTGGAATGGCGTCTTGAAAGACGCCTCGCACATGGGGCACATGTGGCCCGCGCCCCCGACACGGGCTGCTGCTCTCTTTTTTTTTCAAAAAAAGAAAAAACCAAATAACAAATAAATAAATAAATACTAAAAAAAATAATTAAAAACTTGAGTTGCCTCCCAATAAACACTTGATTTATAGTCTTCGGCTTGACTTTCAGGCTTCACTTGATGTTGGTTAAGGCGGTTGTAGATTGTTGATAATCAAATCCCTTTCCCAATAGTGTTTGTTTCTTTTCCTATTCGCCTTAAACCGCCTTCTTGAACCAATTTCTTCCAACTCCATCATTTCATTTGGAAAGATTTCAATTATGCAAAATAGCCCCAACCATCGTGATCTTAGTTTCCCTGATAACCACTTAGAACGGGAGCCATAGAATAGTACCTGTTCACCTAGCTCTAATAGGTCTTTCAAAATTTTGTGATCACTCCTATATTCAGTCTCTCCTTTATGTGACTTGGCTTTTTTATTTACCACACTAACTGCAAAACACTTGTCAATGTCCTTAGGAAAATCAAATGCTTTAAACACATTAAAAGTTACCTTTTCATCTTGGACCCTCATGGTTAGCTCACATTTTTACACATCTATGATAGTCCTACCTGTGGCCAAGAATGGTCTCCTAAGGATGATTGGAACTTCAGTATCCTCTTCCATGTCTAACACACTAAAATCTGTAGGGAAAATAAATTTATCAACTTTCACCAATACATCTTCAATTATTCCCTTAGGATAGTTGAATGTTCTATCCGCAAGTTGTAAGGTTACACTAGTTGGCTTGATCTCTCCTAATCCAAGTCGTTGGTAGAAGGAATATGGCATTAAATTTATGCTTGCTCCCAAATCACAAGTGTCTGTCCAGAAAATTTAGTACCAATTTTGCATGGTATGGTGAAACACCCAGGATCCTTAAGCTTTGGAGGTAACTTCTTTGGATGATTGCATTGCATTCCTCTGTGAGAGCCACTGTTTTAAATTCACTCAAACACCTTTTCTTAGATAAAATTGCTTTCATGAATTTTACATAACTAGGCATTTGTTCTAAGGTTTCAGCAAATGGAATATTTATGTGGAATTTCTTGAAAACCTCTAAAAATTGTTGAAATTGCTTGTCTAACTTTTGCTTCTTAAGCCTTTGAGGAAAGGGTGGAAGTGCTCTGATAAGATCAACTTCTTTAATTTTCTGCTTCTCATCCTTTCCCTTCTCAACTGGTGATTCTTCTTCCAATTCCTCTGAAGATGGAGGGACCTTCTGAAATTCTTGCAATTCTCTACCATTCCTCAAAGAAACAGCATTGCAATGTTCCTTACCTTTTCGTTTAGTATTTATCTCAGTATCACTTGGCAAAGTTCCTTACTGTCTCATACTCAATGTAGTTGCTAGCTGGCCCATTTGTGTTTCTAATGTTCTGATTGACTCTAAATTGTTGCTTCAGTTTTTGTCATGAATTGCATAAACATCTCCTCTAATGATGGCTTCTTTTCTTGAGTTGGTGGATTTATTTGTTGCTGGAAGCCTGGTGGTGGAGGTTTAGGTGCTGAAGTTTGTCCTTGATTTTACTCCAAGAAAAATTGGGGTGTTGTCTCCATCTAAGATTATAAGTATTTGAGTATGGATTATTTTGATTCCTGTTGAAGTTCCCAACAAACTGCATTGATTCCAAAGTATGCTGACATTGATCACTCGAATGCGCATCCCCACAAATTTCGCAAGTAATAAATTGGCTCTCTTGCTACACTGGCTGGGTCACAATACTTGCAAGCACATCCATTTTCTTTGTTAAAGCTTCTAACTGTGCAGCCAAAGATGTAGTAGCATTTAACTCATAGATTCCTGTAGTTTTCTTTAGTTGAGTTAATCTATCAGTTGGCCACTGATAACTGTTTGCTGCCATCTCTTCAAATAACTCAAATATTTCCCCAATTTTTTTCCTCATAAGTGTACCTCCTGCAGCAGCAGCATCAACTATTCCTCTTATTTGTGCAGTCAATCCATTATAGAATGTTTGCACTTGAAGCCACTTTTTCAATCCATGATGAGGGCATTTTCTGAGTATCCCCTTATATCTTTCCCATGCCTTATAAAATGTTTCCTGATCAAATTGGACAAAGGATGTAATTTCATTCCTCAACTTGACTATTCGTGATGGTGGGAAAAACTTAGCCAAGAATCTCTTGGCTAAATCCTCCCAAGTGGCAATGGATCCCGATGGCAAAGATGATAGCCAACTCTTTGCTTTGTCCTTTAGTGAAAATGGAAATAGCCTCAATCGAATTGCATCATCAGAAACTCCATTATATTTGAAGGTATCACAAATCTCCAAAAAATTAGCTAGATGAGCATTCAGATCTTCTGTTGGAGACCCCCAAACTGGATTGAACTCTGTATCATCTGAATGATAGCGGGCTTGATCTCAAAATTATTAGCCTAAACAGATGGTCTAGCGATTCCTGTCTGAAAGCCCCGAATTAGTGGAATAACATAATCCCCTAAATATCCATCTTCCTCTACCATTTATGCAGTATCCTCGTTTGCGGAAAAAATAATAATAATAATAGTAATAATAATAATAATAATAATAATAAATAAATAAAACAAAATAAATAAATAAATAAATAAGTAAAAAAAATGAACTAAAACTTGGCACTTGAAATTGATATTAGTAGAAACAAAATAATTTTAGTTACCCGGCAACGGAGCCAAAAACTTGTTGGTTGTGTTGTGCAAAATAAATAATGCAAACAATTATGCATGTGAACGTGTCGCAACAAGTAATAAAATGATGAGAAGAGTGTCGATCCCACGAGGAAATAAATTATTCGCTACTAATTATTAATTTATCACACACTTGTTTTATTCAAACAAAATCAATTAAATAAGAATTAAAACTAAACTAATGAAAATAAGAAAAAGGTACTGATTAAAATTTCTATCAGGATATAGAAGCCTAGAATTATGATTTCATCAAATAAGTTGATTACATAATTTTCTCCCTATGAAATTAATAACAGGTTATTAGTCTTGAGTCTTATGCAATTATTTCAAATTACCCGCAATCAAATCCCTAATTTATTCAATTCACTATATTCCTATGTGAATTAATTAAATTAGATTGTACCACTCAACTAACTCCCTTGGGCAAGCAGGTATATTCCTATCCTACTCACAAATTAATTAGTTCATCAATTTGAACAATTAATCCTAAGGTCTTCTATTATCAATCAATCCCTAGATTTTCTTTTCCAAGACTCCTCAAGGGTTTAAAGATGCAATTGACTGTTGATCAGACAATCAAATAGAAAAGGCACACAATAAAAGAAATAACTTTAAGTGCTATTAATTTCATGGAAGAAAATCATGCATCAATTTATTCAAAAGAATCCATCATAATCCTAGAGTAACGAATTAATTCATGATTGAATTGTCAAATAAACATGAATAAAACGAAACATCGTTTCAAATCCAGAATTAAAAACAAAATCAAAAGGAGAAGAAGAAACTCTCCTAGATGAATCTGATCTCCACTTTGTCCTCCTCTGAATCCCGAATTCTCGCGATACTTTTGATCTCCAAAATAGAAAAATCC
This sequence comes from Jacaranda mimosifolia, assembly GCA_018894105.1. Taxonomy (NCBI): domain Eukaryota; kingdom Viridiplantae; phylum Streptophyta; class Magnoliopsida; order Lamiales; family Bignoniaceae; genus Jacaranda; species Jacaranda mimosifolia. The sequence continues at coordinate 31,509,112 of CM032126.1, forward strand.
CCCCAAAAACTAAGTGTTTGAAAGGTCGATTTATAACTAATTAAAAGAGTCTTTTGATTAGAATAGGACTCGAATAAATTAAAAGACTTTTCTGCCCATCCTTGATTAGATCATGAGGTGTCATCCTGTCAACATTCCCACCAACTTGTGTCAATTTGTCCTTTTTGTTTTGTAGCTTCTCAACTTATATTCCTGCAATTTCAAATTTTCATCAATTAGCAAGGGAATTATAATTTTTGTAAACAAGAAAATTATTTGTTAAGTCCTAAACATGATATTAAAATTAATACTAATATGGACTTAATACTAACAAAACAAGATAGAAATTGGACAAAAGAAGATAATATAATAATAACTTCTAAATGACCCCCATTAGAAAATATAGGAGTAAAAATTGGAAAAAAAAAAACTATATTAGCTTATCCTTTAATTGAATTACCAAAAGATCCTAATAATATTAAATTACAACCAAACTCCACTATAAAACAATCCAACTACACCAACATTATGTTCTATACTATAGGAGAATAGTTAGATAAAGCAGAGGATAAAATAGAAGAAGAAGAAAAGATTATTGACAATCGACAAATCTTCAAAGAAAAATTAATGTACAAGACTAACAAAAATATTACAAAAATACCATTTAAAATGCCAGAATATAAACCATCTTTAGGACTAGATATTGATGAAGTTCTTAATGAAATTAAGAGACAGTTAAAAGAATTAAGCAAAGGAAATGTTAAAGTATAAAATATTAATGTCATCCAAGAAAATAATTATTAAAATAATTCTAATACAAAAATATCTTAAGACAATAATATAAACCCAGTAATACATAGAACTTCTAATAATTTAGGACGACCCTATATCCAACAAAAGAATTATTATCATAGATCAACTCAACCAGACTTACAATTTGAAGAAATTCGAACTTATAGATTTTTTTTAGGAAATTCTACATATGAATGGACAATTGATGGCCTATTAGAATATCAAATCATAACTCTTTCAAAAAAAAATAACAATAGTTGCAAACATATACAAAGAAAAGAATAAAATCCTAGAGGAAGATGTTGCTAAAAACTTAGTATTAGGATTCAGTGGAATTCTAAAAAATTGGTGGGATAGTATAAATGATAAATACAAAATAAAAATACTAAAAAGTTACAAAAAGAATTCTAAAGGAGAAATAATACTTGATCCAACAAATGGAGTACCAATTCCTAAGGTAGTAGAAGTATTAGTTTATAGTATACTTTAAAATTTTATAGGAGATCCTCAAATGTATGAACAAAGAAATTCACAAATTCTTCAAAATTTAACCTGCAAATCTCTCCAAATTTTTAGATGGTATAAAGATACTTTCTTAGCTAGAGTATATCAATTAGAAGACTCAAACTCATATTATTGGAAAGAAAGACTTAGAGCTGGATTACCAAGATTATTTGCTGAAAAGGTGATCATATAGAGACTACAAAAAATCAAGATTTAACAAATCTTTCTTATGGAAAAATAATTACACAAATAAATATAGTAGGAATACCAATATTCAATTATTTAAGATTAAAATCTCAAATGAAAAAACAACAAATATGTCCCAGAAAAAAATTAGGAAGATTTTGTGAACAATTTGGATTTGAGAAAATAAGAACCCCTAATACACACAAAAGACATTATGATAAAAATAAGAATACAAGAAAACCTATAAAGAGACAAGATAATAAAAACCAAAAAATTATAAGAAAAAATCTACTAAAAAGAATTATAAGAAAAACTATAAAAAAGATAAATCACAAATAAAATGCGGGAATTCCAGTAAATTAGGCCATTATGCAAATACATGTTGGGCCAGAAAAAGACTTAATGACTTAGAAAGTGAAGAACGACAAAAAATTGAAATTATAAAACTTCTAGACCAAATAAATTTTAGTGAATATGAAGAAGAATCTGAAAATGAAGAGATTAACAGAATACAAACAGATAATGAATATTATTCTTCTACCTGAGAATCTAAACAAAGTAATGAATGCAATTGTCCACCTGAAATAGAAATATGTTTCTGTAACAAAAATATAAATGTTCTTTGCAAATATAGAGAATTACTTGAATTATCCCAACAAATAACTAATGAAGAAACTAGAGAAGAATATCTAAAACAAATACAACATTTAATAGAAATTGATGAAGAAAAAGTTAATATCCCTACATACAAAACAAAATTTAAAAATATAATGAATATGTTTAAGACTAAACCCCAAAAAACAACAATTAGTGAACTCCAAGAATAAGTTAAAATCCTTAAAAAAGAATTCTCGCAAATGAAAAGGGAAAACAATGAAATAAAACAAGATATACTACTATTAAAATTAAAAAACAAAACTGAGAAAGAAAATCTTGAAGAAAATGATAAAGAAGAAAATATAACCCCTGAAGAAGAAACTTATATTAATGCAATCTCAAAAATCAGTTATCAAAAATGGTATGTAAAATTACAATAAACATTCAAAATTACAAATAAGAAACTATAGCACTAATGGATTCAGGTGTTGATATGAATTGTATTCTTTGCAAAAACTAAAGAAAGACTTTCTGCAGCCAATTCTTCAAATTATAAACTCTCAAATGCTCATGTTTGCAATAATAGTTTATGCTTTAAAACAAGGTTTGTTTTAATAAAAAATTTAAATTCTCCTATTGTTCTTGGAAATCCATTTTTGCAAATGTTATACCCCATAACAGTTGATAGCCAAGGCATACATAGCCAAACTTTAGGGCATAACATATTATTTAAATTTCAATTTCCTGTTAAAGAATGAGATATCAGGATATTACAAAATAGTTCGATACTAAAAGATAAAGAAAAACAAATTAATTTTCTAAAAGAAGAAATAACATATAAGAAGATTGAAGAAAATATAATAAAGGAAGAATTCCAACAAAAATCAAAGAATTTCAATAGAAAATAGAAAAACAAATATGTTCTAAAATACCAAATGCATTTTGGGATATATAAAAAACATTATGTTACCTTACCATATGAAGATAGTTTTGAAGAAGCTAAAATCCCTACTAAAGATAGACTAACACAGATGAATCAAGAACTATTAGAATATTTTAAAAAAGAAATAATTGAATTATTAAACAAAAAACTAATTAGGTCATGCTCTGCATTTTACTTCCAGAAACAAGCTGAAATTGAAAGAGAAGCACCCAAACTTGTTATAAACTATAAACCTTTAAACAAAGCCTTAAAATGGATTAGCATCCTATACCAAATAAATAAGATTTAATTAAAAGAATATCACAAGCCAAAGTATTTTCAAAGTTTGACATGAAGTCAGGATTTTGGCAAATTCAAATAGAAGAAGAAGAAGAAGATAGGTATAAAACTGCCTTTACCACACCATTTAATTTGGATAGTATGAATGGAATGTGATGCCTTTTGGATTAAAAAATGCACCCTCTGAATTTCAATATATTATGAATGATATATTCAACCCTTATACAAATTTTTCCATTGTTTACATTGATGATATTTTGGTTTTTAGTAACTCATTAGACCAACATCAGAAGCATCTTTACAAATTTGTCAAAATAATTAAACAAAATGGCCTTGTTGTGTTTGCCAAAAAGATAGAATTCTTTCAAACCAATATTAGGTTTTTAGGTCACCAAGTTGATAAAGGTACTATTACCCCTATAAAAAGAGCATTAACATTTGGAGAAAAGTTTCCAGATGAAATTAAAGATAAAACTCAATTACAAAGATTTTTAAGATCACTTAATTATTTTAGTGATTTCTCCCAAAACTAAGACAAACTTGTAAACCTTTATTTGATAGACTTAGGAAAAATTCTAAACCTTGGATAGAAAAGCATAATAACATAGTTAAGGAAATAAAACATAGGTCAAAAATCGACCCTACTTTAGTATATGTAAGACGGACTCCCCCAAAATAGTACAAACTAGTGCCTCTGAAATAGGATATGGAGGAGTTTTGTTACAAATTATTGATAACAAAGAACTCATTGTTAGTATTACTCAGGAGTATGGAAGAAAGCTCAACAAAATTATTCTACAATTAAAAAAGAAATTCTTTTGATAGTATTATGTACTACAAAATTTCAAGATGATCTTTTAAACCAAAATTTTCTTTTAGGAGTAGATTGTAAATCTAGCAAAAACGTTTTCACAAAAGATGTTAAAAATATTGCTTCAAAACAAATCTTTGCTAGATGGCAAGCTATTTTATCTATTTTTGATTTTGATATAGAATATATAAAAGGTTCAAAAAATTCAATTCCTGATTTTCTTACAAGAGAATTCTTACAAGGTAATGGCTGATTAAAATCCAACCCTTGACAAAAAGAAAACCAAATATTCATTTGCAATAACAGCCAAATCATCATAACCAAGCCCTTCCAATCTTAGACCAACCCTTGCTAATATGAGCCAATTTTTGACAAATTCCCCTTATCACAACAAATTCTGCCCTTTAACCAATCCCAGTTAATCTATTCCTCCATTACAAACTACACCACAAACTTACAAACAAAAAGTTCAAAATAGTGAATCACCCAAATCCACAACTTCTTGTTCCTTCTTTGACAAAACAGATGATTATACACCAACTGAATTTTTCTAGTTTGATTGCTATCTTGAACCAGAATGGATTACCAAAGAAACAAATCCAATAAGAATTGCAGACAAAATGTTTAGCAAAGATCACTTCTGTAGGAAAACCTAAAAATTCTATAAGTTTATCCTAGTGGGATCAAAATCCATTGAAATAACTAAGAAATTTGACAAAGAAAATTAAGAAAATTCAAATTTTGAAAATTCTTATTCCATCTAAATAGGGTAATCCTTTCAAGACAAAGAATTCTTAATTCAGTATAATCCTCCTAGTTATACATATTGGGATTACATTGATGCATGACAAAGGTATTTATTTTTTCAAAATGACCAATATTCTTTATCCTATTTTCTTTATTTTAAAAGAAATCTGCAAATTACAGTTCCCTACTGGTTTTTATCCTTGTGGAAAATTTTTGGTTCAAATCCAACGATGTATCCTCCGAAAGTATCAAAGTGTTTTGAATTCTTTGAGACAAATGTTGTTGTACCAAGCCAAATGACAAACACTTCCTTACTATATCTATTTGTTACTCAATTTCAGTGTCTCTGGATACAGATGATTGAACCATTATATCAAAGAATAATTGTTTACTATGTCTTGCCAAGAGAGCCAAGATTAAATGGTGGAAAAAATACAAATCAAGATAATTGCAGAATTCTAGTCATCCAGACATGGTTAAAGAAATATTTTGATTTTACAATAAAATCAGCAAGAGACCAAGAAAAATTTTAGATGACAAAACAACAATTATAAGTGGCAATTGCTCAAGCTTCAACTCACCAAGACATAATATCATTAATGGCTGAGTTACAAAAAAGAATTAGCCAAGAAGAAACACCCGAGCCAGATGAAGACGTTGTTAGGTCCTTATACGCATTAATTTTAATATTATATTTAGGACTTAATAAATAATTCTCTTGTTTAAAAAATAATATTAATTCCCTTACTTATTGATGAAAATTTGGAATTGTAGGAATACATGTAGACAAATTACAAAAAAATGGGACAAATTGACACAAGTTGGTGGGAATTCTAACAGGACAATACCTCATAATCTAATCAAGGATGGGCAGAAGAGTCATTTTATTTATTTGAGTCCTATTCGAATTAGAAAACTCTGGTAATCAATTATAAATAGGCCTTTGAGACACTTAGTTAGATGAGACAAGATTTGGATTTGCTATTTTGGATATTAGAAGTATCACGAGAATTCGGGATTCGGATAAGAACAAAATGGAGATCAGATTCATCTAGAAATAGAGTTTCTTCTTCTCCCTTTGATTTTTTTTTTTAATTCTAGATTTGACACGATGTTTCATTTTATTCATATTTTGTTTGACAATTCAATTATGAACTAATTCGTTATTCTAGGATTATGATGGATTCTTTTGAATAAATTGATGCATTATTTCTTTCATGAAATTAGTAGCTGTAGCACCCCGAATTTTGAAATCCTAAAATATAATAAAATATAAGATCGATAAGTTTAGTTAGATTAAATTTGGATTAGATTTAACTAAAGTCTAGAACTAAATATTTGCAAGTGAGGGATTTAATTGTAAATAAGAAAAGGATTGGATGGTTTAAAATTAGGGGGTGAATGTGGGCAAGTTAAAAGTTGAAGGACTTTAAAATAATTGAATTTGGACTTAATTGCCCAAAAACAGAAATATTAGGGGCCAATGTGTTAGAATTAAAAGTTAAAGGACTCAATTGAAGATCAGGGGCCAAACTGAAGGTGGTTAGAACTTCTAGGGACTGAATTGAAGATGGTCAAAAGTTTATGGGGTCAATTGAATAAGCTGAAAATTCCATTTATATGTATAGGATTAAGGACATATTTTTATTAAATTCTCAAAAAAATGCCTAAACATTGCCCCAGTGGTGAATTGCCGAAAAATGACCACGACACCCAAAATTAAATCGATAAAAAGACTAATCTCATCCCCACGAACAACCTACACATGTCTCCTATAGTGACTAGGCGGCATAGGGAACTATCTCTAATGAATGAATCCAAAGCAAAGCAGGGCAGCAATTGGTGTGGTGGTTCCACTACAGTGATTGGGTCTTGGTCGGAAAAGCATGGTCAACGTGATAGTGGTATTAATTTGGTAAAATGGTGAACGGTAGTGGAAGAATTAAGATAGGTGGTGGACGGTGGCAAGGTTAGGGTTACAGGGTGGTTTTTGGCCAAATTGGCCAGCCCCTACGGTGACCAATCAAGAAATTATTTTGAGGGTTTTGCTCCTGGCATTGAGACGCACCAACTAGTGGTAGCGGTCTCCATCTCCAGCAGCGGTGGATTTTGGGCAATTTGTTTATATTTAAATTCCAGACTCGTTTGGACTAGTTTCGACATGAAATTAGATCTCGATTCGATCCAATTTTGGTAAATGTCATATCGAATATTAATTCGATTAAATTTTTTCAACTCTGATCAAATGTTCATTAAATTGAGAGTATCAAATTGTAATTTAACTCAAGCTAATAATGTAATATTGTAAGTGTTAAGTTAAGAATTATTTATATGATTTAAGCTTAGTAAGTTAAGAAATATTGATTTAAATCTATGTCCCTAGACGTGATAATATGACCCGTTACTTTATAAAGAGGAATTGAGTTTAAATTAAAATATTAAGTTATGTAAATGTTAGAACAAGAATGAATTATACAGCTTGGACTGGATCGACTCATAAACCCAAACGGTTTAGGAACTTGAACCCTCATCACGTACTATAAAATAAGTAAAGTGAAAGATAGAGCTTGTTGGGGGTACTATGAGGATTGAGTTGGGTCGAACACGTAAAACTGTCAAGACAATTAAAACATTGAGATGATAAAGTGGGAATGATTGGGCTTGAGTAAGTAAAGTCTTGTAATACTAAAGTGTCATGTAATTGAACTCGAGTGTTAGAATAATCTTAAGTTTGATAAAGATATTAACTATATTTATAATTAAGATTCAGAGGGTTGACAGAATGATAACCTAAGTTATCTTATGGCAGTTCTCGATCAGACTAGGAAGCTAGGACTTGAGCGACTGTACTACTAGGAATTCCTTTACATTTTCCAGGTGAGTTTATACTCATTAGTATGAGATTCTTTGCTGGGGAAAGAGCATATATACTTGTTGTATATCCTGCTCGCTTAATTCCTTTCAATCTATGTATTGAAAATAGTACTCCACATCGCCTTTTTTATACTCAGCGCTTCTATTGATTTTAATCGATATTACTTTACCTGAAATTGGAGATTGTGCTGAGGAAGTTGAGAAGTAATTTTGAAATATATGTTTTTAATTGCTACGTCTTTCTGGAAACTAGCCTGGTGTTGATTCAATGAGTACTTGTTTATCATAGCGAATTACAGTGCTCAGTGAAATGCTATTTGATATTCAATGATATCAATGATTATACTTAATACCCTTGGGGTGGGCCCTGAGATCAGTTATGAAAGACGGCTAGGCAGAATGGTCTGTGGTGATAGATCTTTCAGCCGATACCTGTGCACGATGCACAAAATCCCTACTCAATAGGTCAACTGGAGGTAGCTGCCTATGAGCGAGATCAGGCATGCAGCTAGCCATGCCTGATGAGTGATTAAGTGTTTGAGCCGATCATTCGGTACTTTGGAGGAAAAACGATTTTCATATTTTCAAAAGTGAAGTGACAAGGTAGGAGAACCAGCAACAGCTTAACAGTGAAAGTATTTGCTAAACTATATTTAGTTTATTTGATATGCCTGATATTTATGCTTTGAAACTCAAATATTTGACAAAAATCCAGTGGTTGTTCAAATGGCATATCGACCCCTTTTGGTCATAGTTGAGATTCAAATCCCTATGAGAGATGGTGAATTTTGTGAAGTCTCATTACTGGTAGGGACGGTGGTGAGATCAATCATGATAAATTTTGACTAAAACCTTCTCTCACAACTTTTGGAAATGTTAATGCTCTAACTTATTTAGTATATGATATTTGAGAAATTGTCACTCTGTTGTTATTATTAAACTATCTCACTAAGTCATTCAGATTTATGTTGTTTTATTGTTATTTTCAGTTCTTTACCCCATATAAGTTCAAGTGACAAGGATAGACTCACCCAAGTGATACATAAGGTAATGAGGGTAATAGAAGTGCTAAGTGTGAATCATGATATTTCAATTTATAGTTGTACCTTTGTTGGAGATTTGTTGTAGAAATTAAATACTTTGGATTTTGAGAAAAGTATTTTCTGTTATTTAGAAGACTTATGGTATAGAGTGAGTAGCGCCTCATATGAGAGCAGACACCTCCCGATTGAGGCGTTACAGAGGTGGTATTAGAGCTTAGGTCTGGAGACCTGAGCTACGCTAGGATATGATCCTCGGAATATGAAAGGTTTACTTAGTAGAGAGTAAGCTTGATTCCAGGATTTGAAGATTTACATGAAAGTATGGGGCTAGTGGAGATTAAACATGACTTTGAAATTTCATTAGGACATGAATTTTTGGGGTAATGTTTGATCCGAAGGATGTGAAGGGTTATGATTGGGTGCACAACCAATGTATAATTCATAACTCCTAAGGTATCGAGCATTTAACTTCTCATATTTGAGAAGAGTAATATTCTTGGGGACTTGTGTTAGAGGCAAACTTGTTTGAGAGTACTTTAGTCGAGGTGTGAATGTGTGACCACTTTAGATAGAGTTGATTTGGCTGAGTAAAGGATCTTTTAGATCAATACTTTGGATATAAGAGAATATTGTAATCTAAACGGCATGACTAATTGAGAAGTGGTTTGCCGATAACTTGGACCTCCTTAGAATATGGCATATTCGGATTAATGGAGGCTAAGGTCGATATGAAAATTTGGCTGGGATATGAACTTTTGGGATGCTGCTTGATATTAAAAGAGTAAGGGATTGGTATTGGAATAGCCAATCAATATCTAGTCCGTTACTCTTGAGATGTCAAGCATATGACTTCATTAATGTTTGATGGAATAACACTTTTGGTATTACATTAATGTACTAGTACCTTTGTGATAATAGGGCTTGAGGAGCAAAGGATCATATTAGGATAATTAGCATTTTGGTTTATACATAAGGTCAAGATTTGTACGATATTGTTATCTGAACGAAATTGATATTTTGACAATGGAATTAATCAGTGTAACTATATTGTGGCAATTGCAAGAAAAATAGGAAATATTTTTCATAAGGAGAATTTGATATGCACGTTCTATTCTGATTCGCTAGATTGCATATGTACTCAGGTTTGTTTTATCTCGATTATATTCCAATTGTTTGTATTCTGCTCATGGAGCAACAAGGATGGTGTAGTTTCTTAGACTAGATCGGGCTGTTGTTAGGGTCATTCGCTGAATGAGTCGTCTGTATTTCCTCTCGATCTAATCCGGTTGAGATGATCCTAGGCCGTTCGAGCCGTTGGTGACAACTCCTGAGCTAGCATCTATGAGTAACCTTGAATTGTTAATGCTTGTAACAAGATATGTACATGTTCTGTCTGTTCTTTGATGATCTGTTGAGTTGCTTCTTCCTCGACAAGTCCCTACTAATTTGTTATTAAGATTATCCATTACTAAGTCCTTTGGGCTTACCCTCTTGCTTTATCTTTGATTTCTTAGACAGGACTAAGCGATGGATACAGACTTCTGGCTAAGATTGGAGGAAATATGTTTTGTAATAGAACAGGTGTTCATATGTGTATATGGGTTCAGTTGAATGTTAAGCTTTAACTTAGAGATATTGTGATATGTTAAGTTTGAATTTGTGATTTGCAGTATATACTATATGATGAATATTGTGGGATCATTGATGGTCTGTATAATGCTTATGCTAAGGTCTGTTTAAGTTGAAGTCTGCTGCTATCTCTGATGGATTTAGAAATTTTCCTTCTAATGGGCCTATTAACTGTCTTAACGTTAGATTTAAGACTAAACTGGTGACATCTCGGCTTAGAGGTTATCCTGAGTGGGGTTCTATAGAGGCGATAAATTTTGTAAATGAATTTTAATTCGATTAATTTATCGAATGTGATTGAAGTTTTGGTTTAAATCTGATCATAATACGAGCTAAGATTGTTAAATTATGATTTAGCTTAAGTTACGAATTAATTTCATAATTATTATAATGTTGAGCCCAATTAACCTGAAAGGATGCCTAAGATTTGAATAAATATACCCATAAAAGCAAATAGGTAGTTGAAGGTACTGTCTAAGTTTTGAATGTCAATCAAGGATCTAGTCCTATGTAATCTTTGCTTTAACTCACAGATGGAATCAAAGGATCCGATGTATTGCTCGTAATTGTATTTAGTGTATATAAATTTTTCGAACCAATAACAAACTATAGGGAAGCATTAGACTTGTTATGAAGTATTAGGTGATCATGTAAATAATTCTATTACTGATTTTCAGATGTATTGAATCTAGCTGGGTTATGTGAAATATTATATATGTAAGCTTGAACTCTAGGATGACTCATGTAAATGTTTATGCTTATTGGGGTGTGATGTGGATGACAACAGTGGACTTGGATTTATTATGTATTTTTGACATATGTAGTTACGCTTAACCTTTTGATTCGTACTTGTCCGGGTTGTTAAGACTTTGATGCCAATGATGGCATAAATTCTGCTTTCAATAATGTTGTTTAAGTCAATACAACCTTTGTAAGCGGATAATTCATGATATCTAAGTATGTGACTTGTCATAATATCTCAGGAATGTTAAGTTTGAGCTTAGTCACTCCTTATGTGAGTATTATGTAAATAGAAATTTATAGTATTCATGATCATGTACAAGAGATGGCGACTCTTATGTACCCTTAAATAATTGCATAGTGACATCTATATCACTTATAAATGCTTTAGGTTGAACGCTGCAAATTAAATTAGTTTAGGACCTGTCCTTTCAAGCCAAATTTTGATATGCCAGAAGTTAATGATGGCCGAAAGTATCAGTTGGGCACAGTCGTAAGCCACTAGCACCACAACAAATGATCAACTAGTTAATCGAATAAATAGATTTTAACCCTATGAAGAGAGTACTCTAGTGGGAAACATATAGGAAAATATAGACGCTAGCGACAACTCTTATGTCAATCTTGGGAAAAGACTCTGAAACAAGCAGGCCGAATATATAATTTAATAGAAATAGCATGATGCTCTTGTGGTTTATCTCATTGGGCTTATTAACGATCACAACTAGGTTGGTAAGATTTGGATAGAATTCAGAAAGCATTTGTCTAGAACCTGACTCTAGTGAAATGATATTTTTATGGGTTAGAGATAAATGCTACTTTTGTGGAATAGTGGTGCATATAATTAGGTCAACAATTTTGAAGGTATCGTAAGTGATCTCATGGAAAGTACTTCAGGTAATTTCCCAGGCTTTATTAACGGAGGTTTATGAAAAGGTTAGCTATAAAAAGGGAGACAACATATATCATAAGGAATTTAAGTTGTGGAAACAAGATTGCGCCGTACAGGATATAGAATTCATTGCCTTGGGTTGTCTTGTTATACTAAGGTTAAGGTTATTTATGGTAACCATGGAACTTCTTCAAAAAATATGGTCATAGTATATCAAGTCAAAGTACTGATATTTGAACCAAAAGGACAAGAAGAAATAGAAGTACTGCAAGGAATCTAAGCCATGGGTTTTAGAACAAACAAACCTTTACATAGTGAGGTATGAAACACATGATTCCTTGAAAGGAAACATAAATTTTCATTATGCCAAGTCGAGGCCACAGTAAGCTGAAAAAGATCGAAGAATATATTGGGAATACATGTTTCTTAAGCTTTAACTATTCATATTAAATGTGATCTTCTTAAGGTTTCAGGTCCATTGATCAAAATAATTGGAAAATGGACTAATTTTTGGATACATAAAGATATGTAAAAGAATTCTTATAATTAAGGAGATGGATTGATCTTGGTACTAGTCTTATCCCTCCTTGAGAAACTTAAGAAAATATCAACTATGTCTATGCCCTGGAATGAATATGGGATCATGAGGGGAAATCTCATGGACTTGGGACATAGGAACAGATGAGCTGGCTAAACAAGAAATATGAAAAGGCAACTCCAAACGCATGATGAAATATGAATGGATCAAATAAGTACGGATAGATAAAGGAAACAACAAGAGAATCAAAGTGAAAAAGCATCTAGTCACCTCTTTCAGATTGAGGATGATTTTCATCCATCCCAACCAAACTTAAAAACAGTTTGTGAATTTTGTGACGACACCTGGCATAAGAAACCCACATGTTGGGAACAGCATGGAAAATGCATATAGTGCGATTGTGACCAACACTATGTTCAGAATTGTCCTGAGAACAAGAAATTAATCTTAGATATCTAGATAAAGTAAAGGAAAATAGATTTCAGAGCTTAGTCGAAGATTGCATAATCAAAATCACCCCAATGCCCTTATTAGGAAAGATGCACCAAATTCAAATAATGTTGTCTAAGATATAGTTTACATTCATAATATTTAAGAAAGCTACATATGATCTTGGGTACTACCTCACCTTCTTACATCTATCCACTTTATCTTGAAGTTAGAACCTAGGCATTTTTAACCCTATGGACATTAGTATCTAAACTTTAGAGAGGATACACCCGTACCTATCCTGTCTCAAAGAATAATATGCCTCAATGCTATTATGAATTTTCACGAATGTTAGATGGAATCTGGGGACCAGATTCCTTTAAGGGAGGAGAGTTGTAAGACCCCAAATTTTGAAATCATAAAATATAATAAAATATAAGATCGATAAGTTTAGTTAAATTAAATTTGGATTAGATTTAACTAAAGTCTAGAACTAAATATTTGCACATGAGGGATTTAATTCTAAATAAGAAAAGGATTGGATTGTTTAAAGTTATAAAGTTTAGGGGGTGAATGTGGGCAAGTTAAAAGTTGGAGGACTTTAAAAAAATTGAATTTGGACTTAATTGCCCAAAAATAGAAATGTTAGAGGTCAATGTGTAAGAATTAAAAGTTGAAGGACTCAATTGAAGATCAAGGGCCAAATTGAAGGCGATTAGAACTTCTAAGGGCTGAATTGAAGATGGTCAAAAGCTTAGGGGGTTAATTGAATAAGCTAAAAAATCCATTTTATATATAAGACTAAGGACAGATTTTTATTGAATTCTCAAAAATTGCCAAAACCTTACCCCAGCAGTGAATCACCAAAGAACGATCGCGACACCCAAAGTAAATCAATAAAAAGAATCCTCTTGTCCCCGTGAACAACCCTATACCAAAAACACTTAGAAACACCGACAAAATCACCGGGAAATTGAAGCTCAACGGTGAGTGGCGAATGGTGTAGTGGTTTCACCACTTCTGAGGTGGCGAAAAGTGGTTGGGATTTGGTAGGTCTTGGTCGAAAAAGCATGGTCAAGGTGATGATGGTATTAATTTGGTACAACGGTGAATGGTGGTCGAAGAATTGAAATAGGTGGCAGATGGCGATGAGGTTAGGGTTACATGGTGGTTTTTGGCCAAATTGGCTGGCCAAATGGCGGCCAATCAAGAAATTATTTAGGGTTTTTGCTCCTGGCGTTGAGACGCACCAACTGGTGGTGGAGGTCTCTATCTTCGACAGCGGCGCATGGTGGTCCGGCGGCGAATTTTGGGCAGTTTGTTTATATTTAAATTCCAGACTCGTCTAGACTAATTTCAACTTGAAATTGGATCTCAATTCAATCCAATTTTGGTAAATTTCATATCGAATAGTAATTCAATTAAATTTTTTCAATTCCGATCAAATTTTCATTAAATTGAGAGTGTCAAATTGTAATTTAACTCAAGCTAATAATGTAATGTTGTAAGTGTTAAGTTAAGAATTATTTATATGATTTAAGCTTAGTAAGTTAAGAAATACTGATTTAAATCTATGTCCCTAGACTTGATAATATGACCTGTTATTTTATGAAGAGGAATTGAGTTTAAATTAAAAGATTAAGTTATGTAAATATTAGAACAAGAATAAATTATCCAGCTTAGACTGGATCGACTCATAAAACCCAACCGGTTTAGGAACCTGAACCCTCATCATGTACTATAAAATAAGTAAAGTGATAGATGGAGCTTGTTGGGGGTAGTATGAGGATTGTGTTGGGCCGAGCACATAAAGCTGTTAAGACAATTAAAACATTAAGATAATAAAGTGGGAATAATTGGGCTCGAGTAAGTAAAGACTTGTAATACTAAAGTGTTATGTAATTGGAAGATTAAGGCCATTTGGGATAAGATATAATTGAACTCGAGTGTTAGAATAATCTTAAGTTTGATAAAGATGTTAACTATATTTATAATTAAGATTTAGAGGGTTGACATAATGATAACCTGAGTTATATCTTATGACAGTTCTCGATCTAACTAGGGAGCCAGGACTTGAACGACCATACGACTAGGAATTCCTCTACATTTGCCATGTGAGTTTATACTCATTAGTATGAGATTCTTTGTTGGGGAAAGAAGATATATACTCATTATATATCCTGCTGGCTTGATTCCTTTCAATCTACGTGTTGAAAATAGTACTACACATCGCCTTTTTATACTCAGTGCTTTTTTTAATTTTAATTGATATCACTTTACCTTAAATTGGCGATTGTTCTGAGGAAGTTGAGAAGTGATTTTGACATATATATTTTTAATCGTCACATCTTTCTGGAAACTAGCTTGGTATTAATTTAGTGAGTACTTGTTTATCATGGCGAATTATAGTGCTCAATGAAATGCTATTGGAGATTCAGTGATATCAATAATTATACTTAATACCCTTGGGGTGGGACCTGGGATTGGTTACGAAAGACGGCTGGGTGGAATAGTCTGTGGTGATAGATCTTTTGGCCGATACCCGTGCACGATGTACAAAATCCTTACTTAATAGACCAGCTAGAGGTAGCTGCCTATGAGCAGGATCAGGCATGTGGCTAGACATGCCTAGTGAGTGATTAAGTGTCCAAGCTGATCACTCGGTATTTTGGAGGAATAAGAATTTTCGTGTTTTTAAAAGTGAAGTGACAAGGTAGGAGAACCACCAACATTTTAACAGTAAAAGTGTTTGCTAAACTATATTTAGTTTATTTGATATGCTT
The DNA here is from genome assembly GCA_018894105.1 of Jacaranda mimosifolia. Classification (NCBI taxonomy): domain Eukaryota; kingdom Viridiplantae; phylum Streptophyta; class Magnoliopsida; order Lamiales; family Bignoniaceae; genus Jacaranda; species Jacaranda mimosifolia. The sequence goes on from CM032126.1 coordinate 31,524,879, forward strand.
GATATTTATGCTTTCAAACTTAAATATTTGACAAAAATCCAGTGGTTGTTCAAATGGCATATCGACCCCTTTTGGTCATAGTTGAGATTCAAATCCCTATGAGAGATGGTGAATTTTGTGAAGTCTCATTACTGGTAAGGACGGTGGTGAGATCAATCATGATAAATTTTGACTAAAACCTTCTCTCACAACTTTTGGAAATATTAATGCTCCAACTTATTTAGTATATGATATTTGAGAAATTGTCACTATATTGTTGTTGTTAAACTATCTCACTAAATCATTCAGACTTACGTTGTTTTATTGTTATTTTCTGTTCTTTACCCCAGATAAGATCAAGTGATGAGGATAGACTAACCCAGGCAACGCATAAGGTAATGAGAGTAATAAAAGTGCTAAGTGTGAATCGTGATATTTCAATTTATAGTTGTACTTTTGTTGGAGATTTGTTGTAGAAATTAAATAATTTGGATTTTGAGAAAAGTATGTTCTGTTATTCAGAAGACTTGTGGTATAGAGTGGGTAGCACCTCGTACAGGAGCAGGCACCTCCCGGTTGGGGCATTACAATAGCACTAAAGATTATTTCTTCTATTGTATGCTTTTTTTATTTGATTGTCTAATCAACAATCAAGTGCATCTTTAAACCTTAAAGGAGTCTTGGAAAGGAGAATTTAGGGATTAATTGACAATAGAAGACCTTATGATTAATTGTTCAAATTGATGAATTAATTAATTTGTGCGTAGGATAGGAATATTCCTACTTGTCCTATGGAGTTAGTTGAGTGGTACAACCTTATCCATAATTTAGTTAATTCACATAGTAATATAATGAATTGAATAAATTAAGGATTTGATTGCGGTTAATTCTGAAGAACCTTGTAATTACATAAGACTCGAGACTAATAACTTGGTTTTAATTTCAAAGGGAGAAAGTTATATAATCAACTAATTCGATTGATGAAATCATAATTCTAGGCTTCTATATCTTGGTAGAAACTCTAATCACTACACTTTTTCTTATTTTTATTAGTTTAGTTTTAATTCCTACATAATTGATTTTTGTTTGAATAAAACAAGTGTGTGATAAATTAGTAATTAGTAGCGAATAATTTAGTTCCTCGTGGGATCGATACTCTTCTCATCACTTTATTACTTGTTGTGACACATGCACTTGCGTGATTGTTTGCATTATTTATTTTGCACAACCAACAAGTTTTTGGCGCTATTGCTAGAGAACTAAAATTATTTTGTTTATGCTAATATTAATTTTAAGTGCCAAGTTTTAGTTCAAACTTTTTTTTTTAACTTATTTATTTGTTTGTTTATTTCGAGCAAACAAGAATACTGCAGAAATGGCAGAAAAAGATGGATATTTGGGGGATTATGTTATCCCACAAATTCAGGGCTTTCAGACAGGAATCCCTAGACCATCTATTCAGGCCAATAATTTTGAGATCAAGGCTGCTATCATTTAGATTGTACAAAGTTTAATACAGTTAGAGTGGTCTCCAACAGAAGATCCAAATGCTCGTTTAGCTAACTTTTTGGTGATTTGTGACACCTTCAAATAAAATAGAGTTTCTGATGATGCAATCCGATTGAGGTTATTTCCATTTTCACTAAAGGACAAAGCAAAGAGTTGGTTGTCAACCTTGCCATCGAGGTCTATTACCACTTGGGAGGATTTAGTGTAGAGATTCTTGGCCAAGTTTTTCCCACCATCACGAATAGTCAAGTTAAGCAATGAGATTACTTCCTTTGTCTAATTTGATCAGGAAACATTTTATGAGGCATGGGAAAGATACAAGGAGATGCTTAGAAAATGCCCTCATCATGGATTAAGAAAGTGGCTTAAGGTGCAGGCATTCTACAATAGATTGATTGCACAAACAGAAGAATAGTTGATGCTACAGTAGGAGGTACATTTAGGCAGAAAAAGATTGGGGAAATATGTGAGTTATTTGAAGAAATGGCGGCAAACAATTATCAATGGCCAACTGAGAGATTAAACTAAAGAAAGCTACTGGAATTTATGAGATAAATGCTACTACATCTTTGATTGTACAGTTAGAAGCTTTAACGAAGAATATGGAGACGCTTTCAAGTATTATAACTCAGCCAGTACAGCAAGTTCAAGCAATGGAGGGTCAATTTATTACTTGCGATATTTGTGGGGATGTGCATTTGAGTGATCAGTGCCATCATACTTTGGAATCAGTACAGTTTGTTGGGAACTTCAACAGGGATCAAAATAATCTATACTCAAATACTTATAATCCTAGATAGAGACAACATCCTAACTTTTCATGGAGCAACAACCAAGGATGGACATCAGCTCCTAAGCTACTAACTCAAGAAAATAAGTCATCATTAGAAGAGATGTTTATGCAGTTCATGGCAAAAACTGAAGTAGCAATTCAGAGTTAATAAGCTTCAATCATAACATTAGAACACAAATGGGACAACTAGCCACTGCATTGAGTATAAGATAGCAAGAAACTTTGCCAAGTAATACTGAGATAAATCCTAAACAAGAAGGTAAGGAACATTACAATGTTGTTTCTTTGAAGAATGGTAGAGAGTTGCAAGAATTTCAGAGCGTCCCTCCATCTTCAAAGGAATTAGAAGAAGAATCACCAATTGAGAAGGCAAAGGATGAGAAGCAGAAAACTGAAGAAGTTAATCCTATTAGACCACCTCCACCTTTTCCTCAGAGGCTTAAGAAGAAAAAGTTAGGCAAGCAATTTCAACAATTTTTTGAGGTTTTCAAGAAACTCCACATAAATATTCCATTTACTAAAGCATTAGAACAAATACCTAGTTATGTAAAATTCATGAAAGCAATTTCATCTAAGAAAAGGCATTTGAGTGAATTTGAAATAGTAGCTCTCACCGAGGAATACAGTGCAATCATCCAAAAAATGTTACCTCCAAAGCTCAAGGATCCTGGGAGTTTCACTATACCATGCAAAATTGATACTAAATTTTCTGGAAGGGCACTTTGCAATTTGGAAGCAAGCATAAATTTAATGCCACATTCCATCTACCAGTGATTTGGATTGGGAGAGATCAAGCCAACTAGTGTAACCTTGAACTTGCCGATAGAACATTCAAGTATCCTAAGAGAATAATTGAAGATATATTAGTAAAAATTAATAAATTTATTTTCCCTGTGGATTTTATTGTATTGGACATGAAAGAAGATACTGAAATGCCAATCATCCTTAGGAGACCATTCTTGGCCACATGTAGGACTATCATAGATGTGCAAAATGATGAATTAACCACGAGGGTCCGAGATGAAAAGGTAATTTTTAATGTGTTTAAAGCATTTGATTTTCCCAAAGACATTAACAAGTGTTTTGCAGTTAGTGTGGCAAATGAAAAAAGCCAAGTCATATAAAGGAGAGGCTAAATATAGGATTGATCACAAAATTTTGAAAGACCAATTAAAGTCAGGTGAATAGGTACTATTTTACGGCTCCCATTTTAAGTGGATAACAGGAAAGCTAAAATCACGATAGTTGGGGCTATTTCACATAATTGAAATCTTTCCACGTGAAATGATGGAGTTGGAAAAAATTGGTCCAAAAAGGCGGTTTAAGACGAATAGAAAAAGAATCAAACACTATTGGAAAAGTGATTGATAACCAACAATCCACAACCACCTTAACCAACATCAAGTGAAGCCCAAAAAGTCAAGCTGAAGACCATAAATCAAGCGCTCTTTGGGAGGCACCCTAAATTTTTAATTACTTTTGATTTTCATTGTTTTTATTATTTTTGTATTATTTTATTTGCTTAAATTTATTTTTATCTAATTTATATTTATCTTGGTGATTTTGTAGGTTAAAATAAATAAAAAAATATAAAAAAAAGGATGCATCAACAATACCTGGTGTGCTGGGGCGCACAAGACTCATGCCCTAAAAGAGGGGGGGGGACAAAATTGAAGGACGACAAGCAATTGAGAGTAGCAATCTGCCATGTCATCACCCCCCAACCCATCTTTCTCTCTCAATTGATTTTTTCTTTTTTCTTTTTCTTTTCCATTTTTTTCTCTTTCCTTTTTCTTTCTTTTATGTTTCTCTATTCTTTGTATTCTTTTTCTTTTTCTTTTTTTTATAAAGGCCTATTTAATTGATTTGAGAGTTTGGAGTTAGTTAGATTATTTATTGAATACTTTAAATTTAGTGGTTGTGTATTTGAGATTATTTGATAAATAATTGATTGATTATTGTGGTGAAGTGGTAGATATTTGGATGTCAATTGAGATAAAATTGTTGGATGTTGATTTATTGATTGGAATTCCTTGATTTTGTTTAGTTATTGTTGGGAGTAATTTTATTTGGAGTTGATTCCCACCACCACCACATCTTTATATTGCTGTTGCAATTCCACCCCTAGAGGTCGAGAAGAATCATGACACCGTCAATTTAGCAGGGCATATTTTCTTCCTTTTCTTTTTCATTTATTTTTATTTTATTTTTATTTTTATGTTTATTATTTTTCATATTAGTGTCTCTTATTTTCTTGCTTTTCTCTACCATGATAGTATTAATACTTTGAGTCTTTGAGGGCAAAGTACCTTCCAATTTTATTTTATTTTTTTTTGGGGGTAGGGGGGGCCTTTGCGCATCAGTTTTTAGTCCTTTATTTTCTTTTGTTTTCTATTATTTTGGTTATGATTAAGGTTTAGTAATTGAATCAATGTCTTGCATGTACAAAAAATTAATCTTCTCAAATCAATGAAAATATTACTCCTTTAATTTTATGTTTCATGGAAAATTATAATTGTGTGATGATAGAACTATGCACTTTGAATAGAAGCAATGCTAGGATGACATCTCCTATTTTTGAGCACTCACTTTCTCATTTTTAATTATTAGTCTAATTTAGATGACATATATACATGAGTAACATAGTTAATACTTTAAACTCTAAAATGTGTTTGATTCCCTATCAAGGTGAAATACAAGAAAACACTCAAATAAAGGAAATGACTTAGGCTATTTTTGACCCGTTTTGAGCCTATCAAGCCTACCAAATAATATTATATCCCTAGGGTCCCGGGTTGAGCCTATTTTTGAAGTATCCTTTTTATTTGACAAATAACTCAACAGCCAGCCTAAACCATGATCCCACCAAATAATCCCACAATTACTTGTTAGATCTATTTGAAGCTCTTATGAAGATGGGGTCAAACAGTACAGTGCCCATGAGTTTGATTTTTTTCCCCTAACAAAAAAAAATCCAAAAAAAATGACATGAGCACCAAAAAAAAAAAAGTCAAAGAAAAAGGGGACAGAGAAAGAAATTGAGAAGTACTGTTCACACAGTTTAGGGGAGTATTGAAAGGTGATGATGAACAAGTGTGTGGGTATTAAGTCATTATTATCCATATCTTTCCTACCTTTACCTAAGCCTACATTACAAACTCTGAAAGTCCTAAATGATCTTTTATTGAGTGTATTCTACGCTAGTGGAGATAGAGATAAAAAGCAAACCTATGGAGTATTAGAGTAAAGTCTTGTACTTGTACATAAATTAATCTAAATTGCCAATAACTATTTGTAGAGAAATCACACACATATATGGGGGATTCATTTGAACATTGTATCTGCTTATATGTGCATAGTAAAATTAGATCACAATTATGGTTGACTACGAGCATAGCTTTGAAGTAGTTCTAAGAATAACAAAAAGAAGTGATATTTTTGTACATGCATTTTAGTGCTGATTTGTTAGAGTGTCTTTGAGTCTTTTCTTTTTGTTGTTCAAGCACGAGCAACGTATTAAGTTTTGGGGGTGTTTGTTAAGTCCTTGTTCATATTAATTTTAATATCATATTTAGGACTTAATAAATAATTTTCTTGTTTAAAAAATAATAATTCCCTTGTTTATTGATGAAAATTTGGAATTGTAGGAATACAGGTGGAGAAATTACAAAAAGAGGGAAAATTGACACAAGTTGGTGGGAACGTTAGCAGGACGACACCTCATAATCTAATCAAGGATGGGCAGAAGAGTCTTTTTATTTATTTGAGTCATATTCTAATTAGAAAACTCTTGTAATCAGTTATAAATTGGCCTTTCAGACACTTAGTTGGATGAGACGAGATCTGGATTTGGTATTTTGGAGATTAGAAGTATCGCGAGAATTCAAGATTTGGATGAGGACAAAGTGAAGATCAGATTCATCTAGAAATAGAGTTTCTTCTTCCCCCTTTGATTTTCTTTTTAATTCTAGATTTAAGATGATATTTCGTTTTATTCATATTTTGTTTGACAATTCAATCATGAACTAATTCGTTATTTTAGAATTATGATGGATTCTTTTGAGTAAATTAATGCATTATTTTCTTCCATGAAATTAGTAGCACTTAAGGTTATTTCTTCTATTGGGTGCTTTTTCTATTTGATTGTTTGATCAATAGTCAAGTGCATCTTTAAACCTTAGAAGAGTCTTGGAAAGGAGAATTTAGGGATTGATTGACAATAGAAGACCTTAGAATTAATTGTTCAAATTGATGAATTAATTAATTTGTGAGTAGGATAGGATACCTAGTTGCCCTAGGGAGTTAGTTGAGTGGTACAACCTTATCCATAATTTAGTTAATTTGCATAGGAATATTGTGAATTGAATAAATTAAGGATTTGATTGCGGGTAATTCGGAAGAACCCTGTAATTGCATAAAACTCAAGACCAATAACCTGTTATTAATTTTATAGGAAAGAAGTTATGTAATCAACTCATTCAATTGATGAAATCATAATTCTAGGCTTCTATATCTTGGCAGAAATCCTAATCTGTACACTTTTTTCTTATTTTTATTAGTTTAGTTTTAATTCCTACATAATTGATTTTTGTTTGAATAAAACAAGTGTGTGATAAATTAGTAATTAGAAGAGAATAATTTAGTTTCTCATTGGATCGACACTTTTCTCATCACTTTATTACTTGTTGCGACACGTGCACTTGTGTAATTATTTGCATTATTTGTTTTGCACAACCAACAGAAACCTCCAAGAATAAAGACAAAGAAGTACCAACTTTCAATGTGGAAGAGACTGATGATGACTTCTTTGGGTTGTGATAAACACGGTAACAATCATTCGGATTCCAAAATCATATTTTGAAGTCTAAAGAATTATTAGACAAAAGTAGAAGTATTATTGGAGACAAAGTCTGAAAGGCAAGAGAAAGAAAAGCAAAAGATTCTTAAAGATAAGAGCGAAAGGACAATTATTGAAGACAAAGTCTAAAAAGTAAGAAGTATAAAAGTAAAAAATTCATAAAGATAAGAGCAAAAGGACAATTATTGAAGAAAATTATGTAAAGTTTGTAAATTTATAATCTGAAAGTCCAGATCTGAAGTTTGTATTTTTCCTATCTATAAAAGAGAGACCAATGGAGGAAGAGAGGGGCATCGAAAAATTCTGCCTACTTCATCTTGTTTCATTTTAAGGCCCTATTGTAAATTTCCCATCTTTGTCAATATTTCTTTCTAGACAAGTTTATCTTGTATCAAACAAAGTTCAATGTTGAATACTCTTGTACAAATTCAATCAAACCAAATAAGATTTCTTATTTACAAATTATGTTATTATTTTACAAATTGAATTATTTTATTTTATTATTCTATTTATATGTTGCAAATGTCTTTCAAAATGATTTTTGTGTATGCTTCCGCCCCGAATTTAGGACAAAGTGGAACATTGGTGCAGAGCACGTTGGCGTTTTGGGCTCACATTTGAGCCCACAAACAAGGCCCATTCTCCAAGGGCAAAAACGACAGTCGGAAATCAAACCTCAACACACATATTTGCAAATATGCTGTAACCGCCCAACAGCTCCATTCGCTGACCTTTAGCATACTTGCTCTTTCCTTAAAACCCTCACCCTCGCCCCCCTCTCCCTCTCTCCCCCCAAATAATTGCAACCATAACGGCGTCGCGGGGTCTGGTCGCTGCTTGTCGGCGATCATAGCTTTCATCTGTAAGGACTCTTTCATCCTTTTTGTTGATTCCTATACATTATGCGTAAACAGACTGAAGAGGGATTTATGTATATTTATGTATATGAGTATATGTTTGTGTTTGTGTTTGTGTGTGTGTGTGTGTGTGTGTGTGTGAGCTGATATTGATTGTTTTTCAATCTATATTATTTAGCTAATTGGCGATAATGCATTCTGGTTTCCATTTAGCTGAGAAAGATCCGAAATGCTTGATTCTTTTTGTCCTCCATTTGACTAATATGGTTATTCCGGCTAGAAATGACTAATTTTTTGAGTGATTCAAATGCAATATTAAGTTTACAGACCGCTAATGGTTTTTAATCTGGTCGTGGTTTTGTTTATTCATGATTTCATGTATGAGTCCTTGTTTTTTATTTGTCATTTCTAAATTTGTGTATCTGGTAGGATAATGTGCTTAAGACAGTATTTATAGTATTTTTTATACTAATTATTTTGCAGAATCTAAGCTGAACATTTCATTTTTTTGTGAAAGAAAGAAAGGGCAATGGGTCCGGCTCCATTTTCAGAAATTGGCAAGCGAGCAAGAGGTAAACTTTCAAAAGAGAATTCTTTGTTATTAATTGCAAAGTCATGAAGTTATTCGAGTTCTTGCACTAATGTTAAGATTGTTTTGAGGTTTATTTGGATAACTGTGTATTGAATGTTAATTTTCTTGGTGGTTCCTTTGATTATGCATTCTGCATTCAACTCAATTAATTTTTTTATACTCTGGAAAATTTGTTTAGCTAATTTTAGTAACATTGAGGCATTTAGTTAGTTCGAGAATATCTGATGTCTGTATCTACTTATTCAAGTCTGATCAGGAAAGAATCTATGCATGTGATGTTATATTTAGGATATCAGTATTGTCTACGTGTTTCATTTTGATTTTCTTTCATCTCTTAGGGTCTTGTGTCTCTTCTTGGTATGTTGTTCATTGGTATTAGTGAAAGTATTGCTAAATTTTTGGGACAGCCAAACTGCTCGGAATCACTCTTAACTATGACCCATCCTCTAGCAAAAGAAGCCTTTCTTGGTCTATTGAAATCATTCGCACCAGCCTTTCATAGTTAACAAGCTAAGTATATGGTCAGGTGGCATATTAATTTATGTGTTGGTTACTTATCCTGGTCGAGCACTGACTCCCGTCTTATTAGTATTTGATGATGCTGGTTTCTTTCTGTTATTGTCAGTCTGATTATATATTTTGTTTACGATCTACACTATGAATAATATTTTTGCATTGTGTTTTCATTTAAATATGCTTTGTTTCTATGCAGATCTTTTGACCAAAGATTACAATTATGATCAGAAGTTCTCCATCTCAGTACCAAGCTCTACTGGGACGGTATTATAATCTCTTTTACTCTTTTTACTAAATTTTCTTATTTCTGTCTACATGTGATGTCAAAGCAATGTAGTTGGCATGAATCTCATACTCAATTTTCTGTTGTATTTTAAACTGCTTGATATCAATTGGAAAAAGTGAAGATCACAATCCATTTTTTATTGAGCAGGCCCCAGTTGGACTCAGAGCTATAAATGATAGATCTGCCTTTTGATTTTGTTATGTTGCGTGCTAATAAGAGTGGATAACTAAATGCCTAGTTATTTCAATTTTAAATATTTAAAAGATTTAGCTGTATGTAGCAATTTTTCTGCCTTAGATTTATTAATTTTGGATCTAAATAGGTGTTGCTTATTACAATTCGTACCAACTATATCAGGAAATGCAAAAGTCTCTACTCAAGAATACTAACTACGGTTTATCCTCTTGACAGGGATTTACAGCTACTGGTGTAAAGAAGGATCAATATTTTTTTGGTGACATAAGTACGCAGTACAGAAGTGGAAAAGCTACTGTTGATGTTAAAGTTGATACGTATTCTAATGTAAGAAGAAAATTCTTGCAATTAGGATTGGCTGGAATGGAGTAGCTATATAGATACATTTTTGTTTAATTAAGGAAAATTTGTTGAGAAATTTATTTTCCACTCTCGGTGGACAATCAGCATAATTTGTTTGTCTGTCCTTATGGTATTAGCAAGATTTCTGAGGTCATCCCTTTGCAGGTTTCTACCAAGGTGACTTATGATGCATTGCCTGGAACAAAAACAGCAATTAGCTTCAATGTTCCTGATCACAAGTCTGGCAAGGTACTAAATTGCAATTTTACATTGCTAATACTCAATGATGCTTTGTTGTGCAGGAATACAAAGGTCATTGGTATTTTTAAAGTTTGTTAATTTATATACCATATGGTTCTGTCCATTACGAGAAAAGATAACTGACACCGGACTCTCAATCTCAATAAAGAAATTGTTTCTATTGAGGGATTGATACCATATTTGGTTGGAAATTTACCCGCACGTGGTGTGGAGAGATTCTTGGAGAATATATTGAGTGAGTCTAAGATCATCCATGGAATAGAGATTTTCCTTAATTGCATTGCTGAATAACTTCAAATCAGATCCATTTGTTTTACATTTTTTAGTTTTTTATTCCTGGAGTTGTTTTCTTGATGTACAGATAGTTTGAAAGCCTTCTTATGCCATCTCAATCTACCGAGTACTACACACCCTATACCAGTGTAACTAAGTTATAGTTAAAAGTTTTCTGTATAACAATTTTGTCCTGCTACACAGTGTTAACACTTCACCTGGGGTTCAATAAACTGCAGATTTATTTTTTTGATGTGAAATTTATTATAAGAAACTTTAGCACCTTGAGTATTGACATCCCACATATGTGGCTAAATTTTTGTTCCCAAAGACATCACCTACTGTGTGGTCTTGCGCATTGGAGCCAATGCTGCAGAGTGCAGAGTACAAGAATGTGTTGATTTTGCTACTAGTATTGGCATGTTATCATTCTCCCTCATATACCCACACAAACTCCGAAGAGAGTTGGATTGATTTATATCCTGCTCAATGGCTTTGGGTATGTTTGAATCACTTGGTGTATTTGCTAAAATTTTGTGTTTTTTCAGCTTGATGTGCATTACCTTCATCATCATGCAACCATTAATTCCAGTATTGGCTTGAACCCAAGTCCTCTTCTGGAGGTTGCTGCAGCAATAGGCTCCAAGGATGTAGCTATTGGTGGTGAAATCGGATTTGACACCTCCACTTTGTCTTTTACCAAGTGCAATGCTGGAATAAGCTTCAACAAGCCAGACTTTTCTGCTGCCCTTATACTGTACGTAACAGTCTCGATTCCTCCAGTTCACGCTTTATGTATGTTATGCTTTCTCTAATTACCTCTGGGTCTTATGTGTATGTTTTGCAAAAGTTTGTTATTGCTGAAGCTAAATTACCAATTTGCTTTTGATAATTACTTGCTCGATCATAGAGATATAAATGCATTTATGCCACAGTTAAATAACACTCTTACAAATAAAACATGTCTTGAGTATATCTAGTCTGAAGCTACTTAAGCCAAGTGTTCTGAGATCTATCTGTCACAGATTCCATAAAAATCAAGTTGTCGTCCTGCTAACCTGCGGAAATGTAAACAATGCTGTGAATGCCAATTTTGAAAACTGAACCAGGTTGATCCGGACTTGTGGCCAGTCTCAGGCAGAATGGAGATTATTTGATATGGTTTGGAAAAGGGGGTGGTGGATAAATTTAAATACAAGACTTCATGTAATTAAGGACAATGGTGGACTGGCAGGATGTTTAAATATTTCGGGAAACAATGTACTTCCATATCACGTAATTTCCACTAGTCATTATAACGAAATGTCAGTTTGTTTTTTCAGTTGTGAAACTTTCTTCCTCTAGTTAACTTGAAAATTGATTTGACATTCATCTTCAAGTTCATCCAATTCAACTAATTTAGCTGGCAAATTCTACATTTTTGAAACATTAAGCTTGTGTGCTTCTTATTTTTCATTCGGTTTGGTTCATCGCATTGCATGCCTTATAAGTTATTTTGCCCTGTAGATTTAGTTTCTGATATGCATTTTTCCATGCACAGGACTGACAAGGGTCAAACCGTGAAAGCTTCTTATGCGCATTTGGTTAATCCATTGACCGGAACAGAAGTTGCTGCAGAGATGACACACCGATTATCTGGTTTTGAGAACAGTTTCAGCATCGGAAGTGTCCACAAAGTTGATCCTTTCACCTTGGTGAAGACCCGATTCTCTGACAATGGGAAGGTTGCCATATTGAGCCAGCGGGAATGGAGGGCTAAATCATTTGCAACGGTTTCAGCAGAGTATGACACAAAGGCCATCAATGTGGCGCCAAAGTTTGGCCTTTCAATTGCTCTCAAGCCCTGAATTTGCTGAAAACTCTGCTGGACTTCTGCTTCTAGTTTCATGAGTATCATTTGAACTTAATACTATTTTTTATTGCTCAGGTGGATAAAATTTTCACTGATCTGTGCGGGAAGTCAGACCCCTTTTTGGACGTATTCTTATAATGATGATAGTGGTCAAAAGAAATTGTTACAAGAAAATAGATACTTGTTGTAACTTTGGCCCCAGTGAGGCAATAATCAAAATTTTTTCTTTGGGAATTTTATTTGCCCTTGATCTTGTAAATCGGCATGCATTCAATTTCTAGTCGTTGATTTGCCAATTGTAAGTGGGAAATCTTCCATGGTAAGTGGATTATCGGTTTAAATTTTTGTGCTAAGAAAAGATTTTTATATATATATATATATATTATGAGACATGAAGAAGGTAGTTGCATTTTTGTGACTAGCTTAAAGACATCGTTTGACATGGTCTTGCATGCAGGCTCGCCTTCGTCAGTATTCTGTTTTAATGCTATGTTTGGATTAAAAAAAACATTTAGGAGAAAATAGAAAAAGAACAATGTAAAAGTGCACACATTAAAGCATAAAATACATTTTTTCTAAGCATGAAAACAAAAAATTTCCAATGTTTGGTTATATTTTACCAAAACAATAAATCTAATTTCCAAAATACCCCTTCAAATCAATTGATTTATTTTTAAAAATTTCATATACATACATATATATCATAATATTTTATCATTATTTTTATAATTAAAAAGTCATATCCAATCATCACATGTACATATTATATATTTTATTACTATTTTTATAATAAAAATATATTATTCAATTTCATTTTTATTCCAAAAATTCAACAAAAAAGCATTGATTTAACTGCTACAATAGAAATTGTCTCCTCTCAAAACATAATCAAACATACCAAAACTTCTCAAAACAAATTTCTAATTGTTCTCAAAACATAAACAAATATAAATCACATTTCTCAATACAAATTTCACATTCCTCAACCCCACTTCCAAAACTCATTCTCCCAAAACATATAATCCAAAATATACAATTCATATCAAAACATTACCTAACATTTTTCTCATTGTCCAAGCATAAGGTTAATCTTTTTTCTTTTTCTTTCATCTATGAAAACAATCAGAATTTGGTGAGCTTGTAAAATTAAATTATAATTTGAATTAGTTCCAAAAGTAATAGTTATGAATTTGAATTTATCATAATTATTATTGTAGTTATTAATTAGATTAATATTATATTGTCGTGGGCTTATTTTAATAAATATTTTTTAGATGCATAGAAAATATTATTTTAGATATCTCTATAAAAGTTGTCAGTTAAATTTTATTTTATAATTTTAAAACTAATAAATTAAGTAATATTATTCACAATAAAATTAAAATAAAACTAAAACTCTAAATTTTCACTTATTTTTGAGTTGGAATTCGAATAATTGAAGGTTAAAGAACGTCCCATTTTTCATCGCCAATTGTCATCGAAACCATATCTTATTAAAATTCCTTTTCACTTCATTGCGAAGCAAAAGGAATAGAAAACTCATAAACGACTAAATAAAATTAAAAGCAATATAAAACCCCCCCTCTTTCGCCGCCTGCCACGATCACCGCCACCACCACCACCACCACCACCACCACAACACCACCGTCCCCAGGCCTAAATTCGCTGCAGATCCCCAGTTTCTCAAAAACACCCAAGCACAGACGCCGGCGGTGACACACACAATGTCCCACAGCGACACGATCCCTCTGCACCCGAGCTCACAATCGGACATCGACGAAATTGAGAACCTAATCAACTCTTACCCCTCCTCAGTCCTCCCCGCCCGCCCTCCTTCCCCTACGCGCGCCTCCATCCCGGTCTCCTCAAACCCCCCACCCCCTCCCCCCTTCATCCCCTCCAGTCTCCCACCACCCTCCACCCCCAAGCCTACCCCTGTTCCCTCCGCTGCCCCCTCCGTCACGTCCGCCGTTCCCAAGCCCCCCATTCACCCTCCACGCGGACCCACGAGCAGCGGCAATATTGCTGTGTCCGGGTTCGGCCCGGCCCCAGACACCTTGACTGAACCCGTTTGGGACACCATTAAGCGGGATTTGTCAAGGATAGTAAGCAATTTAAAGCTGGTTGTTTTCCCCAATCCATATAGGGAGGATCCGGGAAAGGCACTGAGGGATTGGGATCTCTGGGGACCCTTTTTCTTCATTGTATTCCTTGGCCTCATTCTCTCTTGGTCTGCATCCGCTAAGAAGGTATGCAGGAAATTCTTTTGCCTCCCTTGGGTGTCATTGCGATATATTTTGAGTTAAAAATGATTATCTTCACTGACTGTGTTTCTGTACCTGATGTTAATGTGGGTGTATGGGAGCTTGATTTGTCATGCGTGTTCTATTAAAGGGTCAAGATAGTCAGTTCACATGGATGACTATTCATTTGGCATATAACTAATGTTATATTCATCTTAAAGTTAATATACCCTACTGGAATTTTGTGTTCTATTGACAGTTTATCTGTGAATCATGTAAATGTGGGTAAGCATAAGTGGTTATCTAATGAAGGGATTTAAGTGAGTTATTTTATGTGAGTAAGCATAAGTGATTATCTAATGAAGGGTGGTACAAAACTTGATAAACTTGGATGCTTATCTTAGAATGAAGCCGTGTAAGTTTTTGACTTTTGTAAAGAAATAGATGCCAAGAAACCTTGATTTATTACTTAACAATACAATACAATACATACATATACACGATAGTATTGGTACAAAAGTGCTATAATTCCATTCAAGCACTCATACACATTTCTTGGTTAGTCTTACACAAGCAGGACTTCTAACCTTTTTATAGTTGTTAAAGTCGATAACGTAAACTGACTTTGCAAAGTTGGTGTATGCTCTTTTTAGTTTTTAATACAAAGTGTATTTGTTAGGAGAAAACAAGTGGAGAAATGGAGAGGAGATAGAGATTGTGGGAAAGAAGAGAAAGATCCAGAAAGAGGAGTGTACTTTAATGCTCCTCTGAACGACTGCTCACTCTTATGGCGCTTCTATTTTTCATATCAAATTGTTTTTTAAACTCTTCAAACTTTACTCCATTAAGTTCTTTAGTAAAGGTGTTTGCAAGTTGGTTTCAGATCAGATATACTTTATCTTAATTTTTCCATGGACCACCTTCTCATTTAGAAACCACATGAAAAACTTGACACTATGTCAAAGGCACAATTGATTATGGTATGTTCTAG
The DNA here is from genome assembly GCA_018894105.1 of Jacaranda mimosifolia. Taxonomy (NCBI): domain Eukaryota; kingdom Viridiplantae; phylum Streptophyta; class Magnoliopsida; order Lamiales; family Bignoniaceae; genus Jacaranda; species Jacaranda mimosifolia. The sequence goes on from CM032126.1 coordinate 31,540,426, forward strand.
AAGAAAAAAAATGTAAAGTAATTGTGCATATGATGCCGACTATACTGGTGATCATGATACAAAACGGTTAACAACAGACTATGTATTTTGGCTTAGATCAAAGCAAAAGACAACCTATAGTCTCATTGTTGAGTACCACGACAGAATATTGAGCAATAGCTATGCGTCTCAAGAGTTTATGTGGTTGATAAAACTTATGAAAGATATTGGGCAATGGAACAGTTACTAATCACAACTATATTGTGATGAATAATTGGTATATGGCTCGCACAGAACCCAATGTTCAATGCAAGAGCTAAGCATGTGGAACCCTATCACTTTGTGCAAGAGAAGGTGGTGCGTGGCGATCAAGATAAAGTGTGTCCGAGTTGTGGATAATTTTACTAAAGGGCTTAATGGAGCAAAAAATTTGAATAGCTTAAAAGACAACTTGGTGATGGAGGTAAGAAGTGTCATAAGAGAGAGTAGTAACTGAGGGGAGTGTTACAGTGCACCAACCTCTCTCTCTTCTTTAACATCAACTCTTTCTCCTCTCCATTTCCTCAATTTTCTTTCCTTCTAGCAAATACAAAGTAGTAGGAGCTCAAACTAACTTTGCAAAAACTAACTTTTGCAAAGTTGGTTTATTTTGTTGACTTTGGCAACTAGAAGAAGGCCACAAGGGAAGAAATCTTTATTAATTTATCCCTAAGTTAATTTTATTGAAATTTTTCTCAAATTTTGGATATTAATATTATTAATTTCTTCATCATATTGCCCTCACATGTAGTGTCACATAGTAATTAATTTAACTTTTCAATTATACAAGATGATTTTTATTTCCTTCTTTATTAGAGGTAAGTGCGGCATGGGAATTGATTTTAAAAACTCATACTAATTAAAATAATATCAGATTTAATTAGATGCATATGTATGTGTTATAGAGAGTGTTAAATAAAACAAAATTGTACTAGTAATTAACTATGTAATACAATAGTAAATAGTGTCAATGGATGCATAAGTGTTGTGCAAAACTCTCAAATAAAAGAAGGTGTTATTAATTCTAAGATTAAATGATAGATAAGTAATAATTTCTATTATGCACATAGAATTGCCCAAGTTCCAAGTATGCATGTTTGTACTCGTATGACACCTAAATTATAAATGGTCAATGTTAAATATTTTACTTGGAAATGTAACACACGGGTGCTAACTTGAAATCCTTGTGCCTATGAACGTTTATATATGTACATGGTAAATATGCTGTTGAACTTTGATTTTCATAGGTATTACATTTAAGTGTAGCCCTTAAGATCCAAAGCACGCCCTTCTAACTGCTTCAACAAGAGTATTGTTGTACGTTAATATTTTCTATCTTAACAAATCATAATACAATACTATTTTTGTCCAACCATAGTTATTAAAGACGATAGGCGGGAGGTGGGTAAGAGGTACTTTTTTAAGATGAGATGAGGCGAGAAGGGGGTGACCAAAAAGCGAATGCGACTACAATTAAGATTTAAGAGAAAAAATTTAATATATTTAGTACAACAAATTAAATTAAATTAAATATCAACAGATTAACATATTAAATATATTTCATTCTAAATTAACAAATTAAATTACATATATTGAATATTAATTTAAGTATTAATATATTAAACAAATTAAACAACAATACTTTTAGAAAGATTGGCAGTGTTGTCTGTTTGAATAAATAATAGAAAACAAAATTCAAAATAAGAAACAAAGAGAGAAAAAGAAAAGAGAAAAGAATAGAAGAGAGAAGATAGACGACAGAAGAGAAGAGAAAAAGTTATTTTAGAATGGTGTTGTAACAAAACCAAAAAAAAAAAAATGAAAAAAAAAGAAAAAAAGAAATAGAGAGAGAAGACATAAGCAAAAGTAGAAAGTGCGAAGAGAACAAACGGAAGAGAGAAAATAGGAGAGAAGAGAGAAGAAAACCTAGGGTCGAGGTCGCTAGAATTGAGGTGTTAGAGGGAATGCCTCGGTTGTAGAGAAAAAGGCATGGGTGCTTCTTTTTTTTTTAGGCTATTTGTTGCAAGAAGCTATGGTTTCTTTTGGATGGCTCATTTATTATTATTATTTTTAAATTGGGTTGAGGGGACCCTCTTTGCAAGGTGACCAAGGTGACTAAGGAGGTCGCCTCATATCACCTTACGCCTCATTACCTTGCCTGCCACTTAGGGCGAGAGACACGACAACCTTCATAACTATGTATCCAACATTATAGAATAGAACATAGGCAAAGCTCTATTTAATTTGAACCAAGTATACTTAAGGAGATATCTGCGTAAGTTTTTGTTTGACTTGCTCATCCCATCACTATGACAGTTTAATGTAGTACACATGATACTAAGTACATGTTTCAAAACATAAAATAGATCTTTGATATTCTTTTCTTTGTCATTTTGAAATGATTGTCATTAATGTTAGTTGAAATCCTTGATGAGGGAATAGATTAAGGTTGTAAATGACTGAGCTTAGCAAAAATTTCAAGCTTAAGTTCGGCTCATTTGTAAAATACACAAACTCGAGCTCGAACTCCATGAATGCATAAGATATCGAGCCATAATTGAGCTCGAGCCCATCAAACATCTTCCACACTCAACATGCGAGATTGAGCTCTAGCTCTCGGGCTCAATTTAGTCCTTACTATTTCTTGTGGAACTCTAGAGAAATACTATCTATTAGCAAATCCAACAACATCATCATTTTTTCTAAAAGTCAATCAATCAAATAAGTTATTGTTTTGACTTTTGAAGTTTGAACATTAGAATATTAGAATGAATTTTGTTAAGATAATGATGAATTTCCATTTCATACTTGCATTATTATAGTTAACAAACATGCATTAATCATGTATACTATGTTATACAATGAAAATTTATCATATAACTATATATATTTTTATAAAATTATTTGAATAGAAAATTTATATTTTTCTTCAAATATATCATGCTATTATTTTTTAGTATTTTACAAATTATAAATTATTACTTATTATTTAATAAGTAATATATAAGTGAATAAATGAATTATAGTTTGAAAATTACCTCAATATGTGGCACATAATTTTTGAAGTATTATTTTTATATATTATTTAATATATATATATATATATTATCTTAAAAAGTACTAGGGTTCTTGAGCTGGCTCGCGAACCTTCGAGCCATCATATTAAAACTCAAGCTTGGCTTAGTTCCAAGCTCAAGCTTAGGCTCACTTAAGTCTTGAGCTCGAGCCGAACCGACTTGCTCAATTTACACCCCTAGAATAGTTTTCAAGAACTCCATTCAGAATCTTTCTGATTTGTAAATCTAGACCAGCTTGGCCCCTATGATAATTGGGGGAATTGCAATGATGGAAATAAGGTTACTTTGACATGTTTTTTGTTATTTCTGGATTATGTGGCAACATTGATCTTGACTGGTAGGGTCTGGCTATATGATCTCCTTCTTTGATGAATTCATTAACTAATTTTATTCTAGAACCTGTTTCTTATAATTTGATTCAAAGACAGTTAGACTAATAAAAATGCAATTTAAGGCTTAAGCCATGGGTACCTTTTATATTTTAGTCTCCCATATTTTTAACATCTCTCAATTTATTTCTTGCTGCACGAGGCGATATGTGACATGTTTTATCCTTGGATGAACATAATATCTCTTGATTCTACTATTCAGCACATTTAAGAGTTTCAAAATTAGCCAATGTGTTCAGTTTATGGTCAACAGCAACTTGCTACATGCTGTGTCTTGTGCTAGAACAAGAAATCTATAGTCAGCTAAAATTGCTTTCTGCATTTTTTTGTCTGTTGAAACAGAGGAATGAAATTTATGCATAGTCTGGAAAGTTATAGTAGGTTGAATCATGCAAATTCAGACATAAAAAATGCAGTTGCAGCCATATTTTGTGGTTGTCTTGAAAACATATTATCAAAGTGCCAATATTTGCTTCCCTGCATCTTGCTTACTGCAGGAAGTTAGTGCGCTTCTTAGCTAATGGACTTGTTCCATACTTGAATTGTTTTCCAGTCTGAAGTTTTTGCCGTCGCATTTGCACTGCTTGCAGCGGGAGCTGTAATTCTGACCTTGAATGTTTTGCTGCTGGTAATTTCCTCCTCCTCCTCTCTCCCCCTCTGTTTCACACGCACACATGAACACATTTACCATGGCACATATTCTATTCTCACCTTCGCAAACCTACACACAAGAACGTGGCAATTTACTTTCTGCTGTAGATTTAACAATATTTTTGATGACCTGGAGCATTTATCAAAATAGAACGTGTGAAATTGTTCGGAAATGATGTCAATACTATTTTGATGGTCATGACTGATGTTAATCTTTCAGGGCGGTCGCATTATCTTCTTCCAAAGCCTGAGTCTTCTAGGTTACTGCCTATTCCCTCTGGATATTGGTGCCTTTATTTGCATGTTAAATAATAGCGTAATAGTTAAATTGGTTCTGGTCATTGTGACGTTGGCATGGAGCTCATGGGCTGCATATCCATTCATGAGTACTGCTGTCAACCCAAGGAGGAAAGCTCTTGCACTTTACCCTGTCTTTCTTATGTATGTATCTGTGGGTTTCCTCATCATCGCCATCAACTGATGCAGTTGAGGTGGCTGTTATAACAGCAGTTGATATGCTGGCCATTTTGGTTGCAGTAGAAAATTTTTCCTCTTTGGGCTTCATAAGGAGCTCTATGTAAGTAATGTTTCTTGTTTTTTTTTTTGTGGGGAGTATAAATTGTAAGCATCCATTTCTTGTTATGAAAGAAAGAAGAGATTGCTACTTTGTTAATGGGTTTTCATATTTACCTACTGAATTTTGTAAAGTGAACTTTATTGATTAGGTCCGTCAATGAATAAGTATCAATCTGTTAGGTTCATACATTAAACTATCCAAATAATAGAATCACATATTGTGTCTTATCCTAAAATACTCAAATAATTGGACTATATATTCTATCTTAACCCAAGTAATATTTTATCGTGCTTGGATTCATCGTTGCGTGGATTAGGATTCACATCAATTCAAATGAGATGAAATTCACAATAAGAAAAAAAGAAAGAAAAAGAAATTTATTTACGACTCTAAATGGGTAAGGTATTATCCTATCATATTTGTATTCATACTTATCTACAATAATGCAATGGATTTGGCTAGGACTTATTCTCAAAATTACTCATATACCTTATACTCAAACATTGCTTATTATCTTATACTTAAATTTAACTTATTAACCTAAAAGTTATGTATATTGAAATGAATCTATACTATTGAAATTTTTTTAAATATATAAAATTAAAAATATTTATTAATTTTTAGGATGAGTTAGGATTACTGCTCTTGAAGTTGGGTGAAATTATAAAAAGGTCTTGACTTTTTTGAAAATTACGATAATCTCCTTAAACTATATACATAGTCGTTGAACAATACTCTAGTTGTTAGATGCTGTTAGGATTTTTTTCAATTTATCATTAAAAATAGTATGTGAAATCCTAAAATTACTCTTTTGGTTAATGACCTTATTTCTAACCTTTTCTGATCATAATTTATTGATTAAAATACCCTTGAGGACTGTACCGTTATGTTTTGAAGTTCTATGAGGATGTAATAGTAATATTATAAAATCATAAGAAGTTAAGTATAAGAAAATGGTAATATATATAATATACATATATAAATATATGATATCATATACACAAACACACCCCGCCTCCCCCATTGGCCAGATCGTGACAACTGCTGCCATTGAGCGTGCTGCCATGAAAGCCGCTCAATGGCAGCAGCAGGATGGTAGCACTGCCTGGCCATGGTCGGCGGCCATGGAAGCTGTCGCATGGTGGCCATGGTCGGCTGAAGAGAGGAGAAATTTACTTGCTTTTTTAAGTAATATATAAATTATTTAATATATATATATATTTAAATTTTTTACTTATTTATTCTTAATGAATATAGTCTTCTAATTTTTTATCTATCATATTTTTAATTAATTATTTTAGATATATTTATTATTTGAACGAATAATTTAATTATTTTAAATATATTTATTCTAGATATGATTATTATTTTAATAATAATTGAATTGAATTTTATTAATTTATTTTAGATATATTTATTATTTTAATATTATTTAATATGTAACTCCACTAATAAAAATGTTTATTAAATAAATTCAATTAAGTAAAAAAATTATTTTGGATATGAATAGTATTTAACATAATTTAGAACTTTAAGATGCTATAGTACATAGAAGGGCATTTAGGACTTTAGTCATTTTATTAATTTTCAGTATTTTTTATTTTTTTAATCATTTTGCTATTAGGGTATTTTGGACTTTTCTCAAATCCCCGTCTATATTACAATTAGATTGTTGTTTTATAGAATAATATATTTTAAACTATTTACATATATTAATTTGCTTAAATATATTATATAAAATGACGTTATTTGAGAAAAGAATAGAAAGAATAAAAATTTAAAAAAAAGTAACTTATTTAGAGAAAATAATAAAAAGTAAAAACATAATACGGAAGAGAGGAGAATGACTAAATTTTGGGGCCACCTTTGATACAAGCGACATCTACATCTAATTTTGGTCCAATAAAATTAGGGACTTTTTTAATAAATTAATATACTTGTTTGAACTAAGATAATGAGGTTGAGATTATAGTACCATGATCTTGCATACTTGATTCAATAGATTGTTCAATATTATTTTTTCAAATTTCATTATTGCCCTCAAATTTTTAATAGAGGGACAATTTCATCCTTTTCTGTTGTAATCCACACGGTGAGATTATAATCTCTACTCTAACCTAAAGATGTCAATTGACGCCAAATGGATGAATAGTGTGGGCTTGGAGCCAATCTCGACTAAGCCCATCACCTTAATCTCATGTATCAAACATGATATTGACAAAGATTATATGGACAAATCTTGCATAATAAGCTATATCAAACACAGCCTCGATATTTTAGAGTATACTAAAAATAAAATATTATTATTAATTTAGAATATGAGTTTGGGTCGGACAATATCCTAGCCGTTCACCGGCCTAGATCTATTACATAATGTATCAAATGTTGTTCGTAGGACATTTTTAACCATTTAACTTGGTTGATAGGGTTGGCCCAATCTGTGGTATCCTTAAATTCCAGTCAGAGCAAAATCCATAGTAGAATGTGGGATCAACTTGAAGTCTGGATGGCCAATTACAATGAAACCAAGGGATAGAATGTACGTACGGTGTAGGCTGAACCACAGCTATATTCTTAAGTATGTTCCCTCCTCACAACCAATTTAATGTTCACAAATGTAATGTCATTGCAGAACCACTGCTCACCAATGGCCCTCACAATAACACCTTTCCAGGGCAAACTTTTACCAATAATACCGTGATGTCCCCATCCGATGTTAACTAACGCTAAAACAGTGATCTTCTTACAAGTTTTTTCCATGTTTTGAAAATCGGATCTGTGGTCAATTCGGTCCAGTCGAAGCATAAAAATCGGTGATGGTCAAAATAGGTCAAAAAATCGGTTCGATCGGTTCACTTATTTTTCTATTTTCTTTTTTGAAAATTTAAAATTCTTTTTTTTTTTTTGAAAAAATGAAAAATGTAGAAAAGAAAAGAGAAATTATGAGCTGAAAGATGATGATTAAAGATTTTGGACACGTAAATTTTTAAAACATGAATTTATTTTCTTAAAATTTAATGAAGTGGTAGTTATATGTGAATGCTTATATTTAATTTATTATTTTATTTTGTTTAATCTCTCTTATATTATGTTGAATATTTAGCATAGAAAAATTTACTTTTACTTGGAGTTGAAGTATGAAATGAAATATTATTTTAATTAATGTGAAATATTATTTTTTATTTATTTATAGCTGACTAATTGTGAAATACTATTTTTTTTTCCTAAAAAAGTACTTAATAATAAGTAAGTTGAAATTTTTTCGAATAATATTCTTTCTATATCATTGGAAGTTTTATTTTTTGTTAATATTAAAATATATATTATATATATTTATTAAATAAAATATAATTATTACGTTATTTTGACGTCATACCGATCGAACTGGTTGAACCAGTAACCAATAACATCGTCGGTTTTTTGTCTGGTCTGATTTTGAAAACATTGAGCTTTTTGGTTAAAAAATTTACGTGTGTATTCATCGAAAATTTCTTTTGAACAAGTGATTTATAGTTTAATTTCAAGATGTGTTGGATGGATTTGGATACAATTTTCTTTTCTAATGGATACGCACATCTAGGGGAATGGCATTACAATAGTCTAGCTTCGGGAAATGAGATATGTGAAGGGGTTCAGATTCATATACATTTAGGAGGATGGACGACAGATATTGTTATATGCATTTGATGTGAAAATATCAAATAGTGAGGATCATAGTGCGTAAATGTTGAGATTCATGTGTAGGCATAATGTGATTCTTGTCGTTATTATTTGACATTGAATGTATGTAACAATTTGCCCGTTGTACAATGCACTATTTAATACTTTATTGAAAGAGATATTGTGCATATCCATTCAGAACACAATATTCCTATTAGGAAGAAAACGAAGTGTTTGTTAAGAAAACACTAATCCTGGAGGTTCGGAGTGAAATTGAATGAACAATTTCACATGTGGTCCTAGAATTACAGCAAGTGGACCAATTTTCAACCAACAGTCCAGTCCCTATGGTTCTACTGTAACATATATATGGGATCACACTTTTATTATATACCCCAATGAACTACTTGAATTTCTACCCTAAAATTCAATACGAATAATATATAATTGATGTCATTCAATCAATTGATCAATAACCTAATTTGATGCATTATTTAATGAGTAAAATTAACTATATTTTAAAAGTCCATCCGCTTAAAGGTATTGCACGTTGGGCACACATGGTGGGGTATTTTGTCCTGAAAATGCATCTCAAAGAGTGAAGGTGAAAACAACTTATAAGCTATTTTAAGGTTCTCGACTCCTTCTATGTAGAACAAATCATATATCATCATAATTCCTAGTTTTGGGGCTTGGGAAGAGACACATAGCCGACATTTCCACATATGGCATCATATAATGATTGTCAAGTTCATCTCAGACATGGAGTCCCAACCGCTTGAAAGTATTGCCTGGGCACATATTAGAGGGTTTTATTTTGAACACATCAAATAGAAGGAATGTGAATAATTTATAAACTATGATAAAGACCTTTATTCCTTTGATATGAAGACAAATTAAGTATCATTATAGTTTTTGAGGGTTTGGAAGGAGATACATAGCTGTTATTTTCATAGACGACATCATATAATGATGAACAAATCTATTGCTAGACACAGATGTCCAGTCATTTCAAAGTAATGTCTCGCCAACACACATATTGGGGGCTTGTGTCTTGAAAAGGAGCTTCACAAGATAGAAAAGATGAAATAACTTATAAATTATTTTAAAATTCTTGATTTATCTGATGTGGGGCAAACTAGATATCATATTTCTAAATTAATTTTTTTTTTTCTCTCCAATTATTTACCTTCTTTCCTTCTATTATTTTATTTTTATTTTTTCACTTATCTTAAAATTTTAAATAAAAATTGAAATTATAAATAAATATTTTATTTATTTTATATCACAATTATTTTAGCACAGGTACCATCAACTCAAAGTCACTAAATTTTAATAAATAAAGTGTGTCGGACACCATTTATTATTGCAGAGAGAGTACAGTGGTTCTTAACCCGTCTGAGTTGGACATTCTGATGACCCAATGGGTCACGGGACTGGGCAAGAATTTTCCGTTTTAAATGTAAAATGTTAAATATACGTTATATGCTTTAAGGGGAAAGTCGGTACATAGTACATAAACACTTTGTCTCTGTGTGTGAAATAGTGTACTCCTGTGACTCTTTTCGAGTACAGTCCCATCTTTACACACTGTGAACGAAAGTTACATTACCTAAGCACTGCAAAAGTAGGTTGCTACAAATTCTTGACCATAGTCAAAGGACCAAAAAATAAAAAAATAAAAAAATAAAAAATAATAATAATAATAATAATAAATCTAAATATTATCTACAGTGGGGTAGATTTTCTCAATTCCTAAAGTGAAAAGGATCTTGGAATTTTTCAAATCAAGTTTATGATGTCACATGTTGCATTGGAATAAGTTCAATGGCGAAAATTCTTACCTACATTGCTTATTTGTCGGTGATCATATAACCTATCGATATAAGTCTCATACATAAAATGTAATATCAGGAGTTTGAATCTAACAGACTCATGACGTACGTGTATATAAATAAAAAAAAAAGACTTACATTGCTTATATTTGTATGATACTAGTAGTTTTTTGCACACAGTTTCTTCACACAAAAAATATTTTTGAATAATACGTATTATTTTTGCACGTTATCACATTTATTATTACTACAAAAAAATATAATATTAGTGACAAAATAATAAGTGACAATGTAAAAATTGTTACTAATAATATGTAATAAGTGACAATGTAAAAGTTGTTACTAAAAATTGATATACATCTAAAATATATTTATAATTTGCATAGTTATGAAGATAATGGTCATATAACTTGGTATATAATAAGTAAAAGGGTAAATTTGATATATTTAAACTTTGGTATCATAAATTTCATTTTTGAGAATTTGATAAATTATCATAATATAATTTGATAGTGACAGTAATTAGTATATTAAGTTACCATTATTGAGAATTGACCACATGTATAGTTACAATCTAGTGACAAATTAAATATAATTTTTATCACTATTAAACTTGTTAAAACCATTACTATGATACATAATTAACTAATTCAAATCTTCAAAAAAATTAGTTCTTGAAAAATATTTCCAATAATGATCCAACATTTATGGTAAGTTTTTTAAATTTCCAAACTATTTAAAATTATTCAAAGATATATTTCCCTGATTGATGTGTATTTTCCTTTTATCGGTAGAAAATTTCTTATTCATTAACATGAAATTTAAAATTTTCTTTTATTCTCATATATAAAAGTGGACTATATATTGGAACTTATGTAAATAAGAATTCAATTTATACATTATTTTCATTTTGTCAATATGTTAACAATTTCTCCATCGGTCCTCATTTTCTTCAATTATTGCCTGACTTTTAAGAAAAATTTCGGTCCTTTTCTATAGTATTTGGAATTTGGATTATGATAAATTATCACTACCTCTTAATTTTAGTTTTATAAAATGATGAAAGTACCTTTTAATTACTATTGATATTTAGTATTGTAAAATTATTATGAATTGACCCAAAATTTTCATCACTGAAATAAATCATTATATAGCTTTGTTCATTTTTCTCATGGAAAATCATTTATTTTTGTGCATTTGTGCTAGTATTTTTATGTAGATTGGCGACTTTAGCACACTCTATGCGCTTGTTAAAATTTTCAGAATGTAAGATAAATAAAAATATTTATTTATTTTATAATATAATGTTATTTTTAATAATTTCAATATATTTATCTAAATTTTTACGTATAAAAATCATAAGTTAAGGTAAAATGATAATAGTAAAGTATAAAGTAGAAGAATTATAAAATGATAATAGCAGGGCATAATTAATGCATAAATTGTAGCCATGATATGTAGTTATCAAGATTAAGAATATTTTAATCACACAACTCAAAAATGCATTAAAAGGGACTGATGATTTATTAATAATATAAATATATAGGTCCTCTTTATACTTTACATGGTACTTGATAATACCTAGAGTTAGGTTATCAACCACATATCACGAATTATACATACTACATGTGAATGCTATTTATTTCTTAAATTTTTAACAACCACATTTAAAATTCTAAGCTTGTTGGTTTAAATAGATAATTAAAATAAAGTTTGTCTAAATTTATTTAATTTTTTAAAATTTTATATCTTATAAAATATTTTTTTATAAAATACTTTTGGAGCTTATAAGTATTGGAAATATATATTTTTTTTAAAAATCTCTTAAAATGTTGAATAAAAATAAGATTTTCAAGTTTATAAGATATTAGCAATTGCAATTCTGTGACTAAAATGATTAAATAATAATTTATTAAAATTTTAAAAATAAGTTAGAAACCTCTTACAGCCCGTTTGTTTTCATTTTCAAACCCCATTTTCATTTTTTTCTCAAAATGAAAATAGAAAACTATCAACTTCTACACCATTTTCTCATACATATTCATTCTCAAAACATTACTTTTTACATTCTCTCTCCATTTTTATACCCTTTCCAACCCCTATTATTTCCTATATCTACTTTTTACATTCTCAATACGTTTAAAACAACATTCATCACAAAAATATTATAAATTCAAAATCAAATTCAAATTCAAATTATAATATTATTTTTTCAAACAATTACACATCACATCATCAATTCAAATTCAAAAATTTTCTTCCTTTTAATACAAAAAAACCCAACATCCAAATATATCTCATTTTCACAACTATATAAACCTACAATTTTAGCGCCCGTTTGGTTTCATTTTCTGGGGTCATTTTCATTTTCTAATGAAAATGTATAGTAAAAAGTTAGTTAGAAAAAGTGTTCTTGAAAATGAGTTGTATTTGGATATGTTATTTAAAATTATAAGTTTATATAGTTGTGAAAATGAGATGTATTTGGATGTTGGGTGTTTTTGTAGTAAAAGTTATTTAGTTTTTTTAATTTGAATTAATGATGTGATGTGTAATTATTTGAAAAAATAATATTATAATTTGAATTGAATAATTTATAATATTTTTGTGGTGAATGTTGTTTGAGAAATATTGAAAAGATAAAAAAGTATATATAGGTAATAATTGAGGGGGAAATAGGTATGAAAATGAAGAGAGAATATAAAAAATAATGTTTTGAAAATGAAAATGTCTGAGAAAATAGTGTAGATAGTGATAACTTTCATTTTTCATTTTGAGGAGAAAATGAAAATGGGAGTTGAAAATGAAACCAAACAGGCCCTTAAACAACACATCCAAACACAACTCATTTTCAAAAATACCTTTTCATACTAACTTTTTACTATGCATTTTCATTGAAAAATGAAAATGGCTCTAGAAAATGAAATCAAACGGGCCGTTACTTTTCTTAAAGAGCTTATTATTATAAGATTCCAACATCCTATTTCACGAGTTTGTAAGATCTTTTTCTAAAAATTTACTGAATACTTTATAATATTTTATAAACTCTTAAATATTTTATAAGATATTTTAAGAATTATAAATCCACCTAATACCTCTAAGTGATATACAGTAGCTTCATGCCTAGCATCTTAATTTTGGGCTCATTCATTATAAACTATTAAACTATGACATAAACTATAACATGGCTACTTACATATCAACAGTTAATGAAAATTCATTAAGTACTATCTAAGTGTGTATTCAATTCTCTCTACTATCTAAGTGTGTATTCAATTCTCTCTTCTCTCTCTCTCTCTCTCTCTCTCTCTTCTTGATCAAGGTAATTTTTTTTCTTCTCAATTTTGAATTGTGCTAAAAAATATTCCAGAATTGACTACTGTTCACTGGGAATTAACAAAATAGTTTCAAATTAAATCACAATATTTCCTGATAGATTTAAAGACAATTTTTGCATTCAAATGAACTGCGTATAGACACATAATTTTCAGAATTAATTCAAATAGCTCATCCTTTTCTACTAAAATGTCATAATCAATCATCTTCCCAGAAAAATCATCACATGGACTTATATTTGAAAAAAATTAAATGAATTCCTAAGTTTGATACAGGAGTTTTTATGCTTTGTGGTATGTATAGGATCGATTGACTCCCCTCAATTAAAACTGGGTTTAGTATCCACTGCTCCACAACATGAGTTGCTCATCGACTAGCAAGGTCAATCGCCACACAAACTTGACCAGTTGAGAGGCAAACGCCACTGAAGGAAAAGAGATTTTTGGGGAGAGATGCGTTCAACTATCTTGACCCCTTTAGGTCAGCTAACTCTTGCCCCTAGGCGCAACCGCTTTCATTGTATTCTTTATTCATACTCAATCGGTCACCTCCAAATTAAATACAGCCAAACCAACATTTTATCCGCATTAAATTCACCGTCAGCCAATCACACCGCATTAAATGTGGAAGATTGCTCCATATTTCCGACCGACAAGAAGTATGATAATTGACCAAATCTCAAAAAGACCTCTAAGGTCCCTACAAGCAAGTCAAATCTAGCTAGACTATAGCAAGTACACGGTCATTTCGACCTCCCCCTATGCTTGGTCAGTGAACACTATAAATACCTCCAGTTGATAGAATTTTGAGGTATGATTTTATACTTGCTTTGGCCCTCACTCTACTACTTTTCCCTTTTATCAAGTTTATTCTGACCTAAGCATCAGAGGGTTTTAGTCGAAGACCACATCGACAAGTTTTCTATGCTTTCTTTAGTTGTAGGACTCGACCTACGCTTTTTGCAGTATCCTAAACTTTATCTCTCTATTGAACTGGATTGATATTGGAGCATATCGCATTTCACCTTTTGACCCTCACAAATATCATCCACATCACTTTGAAACACTCTTCAATCAAAAAAGGTCTTAAATTCAAGTCTCAATTATATTTGGATATTTCTGTACTTAATAGTATCTTTCTTGTTACATGTTATAATTTGTTCCATATACCTAAATAGATCCATGTAGAAGATCTAAGAGGGAGAGATGGAGACAAAGGGGCATCTGCCGAAGGGGCAAAAGGATCATATTTACAAAACCCCAAAAGGATCCTCTTTTTTAATAGGAGAAAGAGGCAAAAAGGGACAAACAAAAAAGGAATCAATAGTTGATGCGAGATTAATTAGATTGCCATTACAATCACATATTAACTTTTTTCATTGTTTATTTTTCAATTACATGATCCAAAAAACCAAGGGGGCAATGAATTATGAAATATATAATACTTAAAAATAAAATACTAATTACATAAGCACACATAATATGACGTTTTGTAATTTATTTGAATACATATTCAAAATAAAAGAAAAGAAAAGAAAAAAAAAAGACAATAACATCAAGAAAGAAGGGGTATACGTAATTGATTATCGTAACATTTTCTGTTCTTTTTTGTTTTTTATTTTTTTTATTTCCATATATTACTTAAGGGTTTTTTGAGAAATGTTTTAAGAGTTTCTTTCTTAGCAAAAGTACTTTTTGTATTATTTATTTGTTTGTGATTTACTTTTTCAAAGATCTTTGAGGATATTGGAATATGTTGTTTGGAGTTATTTTGATCGTGTCGTCGTTTGGAGAATGAAAATATTTTTAATTTAATTTTAAAAGAATTTCTATACATAATTTCAAATAGAAATGCATTTGATTTTATTTTTGAAAATTATGTTTTCGGTTGTAGATTTTATTTTATGTGTGATTTTTGTTCGATTAATACTGTTTCACCAAAATTTTGTGTTAGCGTATTAACATATGCTTGGCAAATATATATTCAGGTTAATATAATAATTTAAAAATCTAAATATGTTGATGCAATGATTTGAATATGTGTAAAGATATGCGAGAATAATATATATATATATATATAGTAATAATAATGATTTTTACAAAAAAAATTATGAAAAGATGGAGATGTTTTTGGAGTAAATCCTAGTGTTTAAGAAATCAGACCGAACCGACCGGTTCAACCAGGAACCGGTAAATGTTCTAATCCAGTTTGATAGTTAAAACTAATTGGCCAAAAAATTAGTTTAAACCAGTGCAAACATGTAAAAAATTGGTTGACCCGGTGAATCGATATTTATTTTAAACCGGTTAATAATTTTTTCAAATAAAAATTAAAAATTAAAAATTAAAAAGTTCAAACTTCTTTATTTTTTTCTTTAGAGTTCAAACATCTTTACTTTTTCTATTCTTCCATTTTCTCATTCAAATTCTCCCTAAACATCAAATTCCAAACCCAATTCAAGAACTAAGCTTCGAGATAATTGAAGATTTGTGTATTATTACTTTGTTGTCTATTGTAATATTGGTCTTAATTTATGTTTTGAAAATTTTATGTTATTTGAGTTGATATTTATTGGTCTTGTAAGTTATACTAAATTCTATAAGGATCTTTTTTTGAAAGACTTACTTTATGATTTGACATTTTAAATTAATGCATGTATGGATATTATTGTGGAGTAGAATTTGTAACAAGTTTAATAAATACTTGGCAATTTTATTTTTTTTTCCTTGTATATATATTTGCATTTTATTGATATATTTTATATATTTATATAATATTAAATATAATTATGATGTTACACCAGTTGAACCAATGATTAAATCAGTAACTGATAAGGTCACCAGTTCGATCACGGATCTAATTTCTCAAACATTGGTAAATCCTAAAAGGCTTTTAAATTTTTGGTTTCCTTTTCTAGGGATTGAAAAAATTTCCTAAAATAGAGACAAACATTATGGAGAGTGGAGACCTACAAAATCAAGTGAAGCAAATGGAGGTGATAATAGATGAACAATGGACTTCTTGCTAAGAAAGCCCTATAAATTAGGGTAAATTTAATTTTGCCCCCTAAGTTATGTGCATAGTATCACTTTACCTCCTAAAATCATGAAAATTTATTTAGTTCCCGACGAATTTTTAACATGTGTGTGCATATATAAATAAAAATATTAAAATTATAGTTAAACTTTAATAATAGAAAAAAATTATCTAAACTTTTCAACTATATAATAACATTGTCGAATTTTATATTTTATATGAAAAAATTATTTTATTATTGATGGCCGTAAATATTTATTAAGTATTAAATAGTTACAAGATTCGTATGGCTAAAATCATCAATTGGAAATGACGAAATAATGTTGAAGATAATCTTAAATCTTGATAAAAAATATAAAATATATCATCAACTTTTTTTGATTTTTCGACATTGAATACACAAAAATTCTATACATGTTCCTATATCAAATGTCTTAAATAATTTTTAAAAGAAAATATTCAATTATAAATTACATAAACCTGTCATGTATTTATTAAATAAAATAAAAAATAAAACATCAATTTAAATTGAGATTTTAAAATTCTCAGCAAATTTGATACTCTTTGTTGTACTTTTAAATGTGAACTTCTCCATTATTAATAAAGTCTAATCAATTAGTATACTAAAAGACGTACCAAAAATATCCTCAAATTTACCAATCAACCGTTTTAAAATTTAACGGCATTAAATTTTGTTCAATGTTGCAATATTACAAGTTGAAGTACTATATTTAGTGCATAAAACCCCTAAACATTAAAATTGTACCAAAAACCCTCCTCGAAGTACTATGTATTTAATTAGTGCATAAAAACCATAAATATGAAAAATGTACCAAAAACCCTCCAAACTTTACCAACCTTTAGTACTTCGATTTTAAAATGTCAATGCAGCATTAATTAATTACTATTAATCAATATGCACACAACTATAAATAATTAAATATAAATATGCTCGGTGTTAATTAATCAAATGATATTGCTCTCATATTTATATGTGTAGCACTTAAACTTTGAAATTTAGCAAATTCTAAATGCATGTGTACAAAGATGGATCCAGAAATAAAATCGTGGGGGACGAAAATTATAAAGTATAAAAGTTCAAATACCAATTCCATAATTTACTATCCAAATGCATATTTTTATGGAAATTGAGTGCGATGCTCTTTTATATCATAAGATTTGTCAATTATTGAATTAATATCAAAGCTTTTAGCAGTATTTTTCTCAATATAAGTAAAAAAACAAACAGTAAAAGTTTCATCTTTTTGTCTTATTTTTGAGGTTATTCACTTTTTCTTGACAATATTCATAGCGGAAAAACTTCTCTCAGTTATAGCTGGTGAAAGACAAAGAAAAATCTATTTTTTTAACAATATTCACTTATTTTTATCTTTTGGCCTTAATCTTGTTGAAGTAAAAAAAGAAATCTAGGTGTTTTGCAAGTCCTTTAAGGTTTTATGAGCCTATTCTTAACAATCTTTATAGCAAAAAAAAGTACTCTCAAAATTGGAGCTCTCGAAAAACAAAGAAAAATATATATTTTTTAACAATATCCACTTACCTTATCATTTTATCTTAATTTTGTTGAATTTTAAAAAAAAATCTAGTTGTTTTGCAAGTTCCTTAAAGTTTTCTGGGTCTGTTTTCAACAATATTTATAGCAAAAAGAAAGTACTCTCGATTGGAGCTCTCGAAAACCAAAGAAAAATCTATTTTTTTTTAAATATATACTTATCTTTGTTTCTTTGTCTTAATCTCGTTGAAGTCAAAAAAGAAATATTTTGATTGTTTTGTGAGCCCCTTAGATTTTCATTAGCTAAAGCCCTGTAATATTTTCTCCGATGAACAAAATGAAAGTAACTTAACGGGTTTAATCTAATTGTCTTCACTCTTTTTTTTTTTTTGTTTGTTTATACACATGCACGCCAAGAATTTGTTAGAGTTCGAACTCCCAATCTCACACTTATATGAATAAAGATAATGTCACTAGACCAGCAACTTGATTACTTAATTGTAAATATGTAACTAAAAATTTCTTTTGTGTTTTACAAATGAAAAAGTTAAAAAATTAATTTTATTTTTAATTACAATAAATTAAATTTAATTCAATAAATCTAAATAATTACTTTTTGATTTAAGGAAAAATAAGAAAAGTTATATTTTTTCAAAAAATTAATGAATGACAATTAAAAATTAATTGTTTATAATTAATATTAATTGATCTATTCTTTAAATTTTAAATTATTTAAATTAATTATTATTAAAAATTTAATATATATTTATATATATACAGAGAGAGAGAGAGAGAGAGAGAGAGAGAGAGAGAGTTGGATTTATTGTCCCCATTATCCTTTAACTTGGGGACTAAGCGCTCAACCTGTGGCGCTTATAGGGCACAACCACCTTAAGCTGACTGTTGTCTTATACGGTGCTTTGTGCTACCAAATATATAAAGAAATAAAATTGTGTCTCTACTAACAGCTATAACTTTTTGCTTAGTAGTAAACGCTTGATCCTAACAATTGGTATTAGAGCAAGGTCATGGGTTCGAGTTCCCAGGCTATTGCTGGGGGGTTGTTGGATTTATTATTCACATTATCCTTTGACTTGGGGACTAGCCACCTCAAGCCGATCATTGCCTTATAACTTTTAGCCTAGTAGTAAATGTTTGATCCTAACACATCTGCATGTGTAGAGATATATAAAAAAAGTCTATATATATATGTGTAAATATCAAAAGTGAATAATACATATATTCAAATTCAACTAAATTAAAGAATGTTTAGTTCGAACAATGACGTTTTTGTAGGTTTAGTACCTTAGTTTTTTTCATCAAAAGTTTAGTAGTTTAGTTACTCGTAAAGAAAGTTAAGAAGAGAGAGTTAGGTGTATATTTAGACTATTATTCTGAAAATAAGTACAGGACAATAGTCGTATCTTAGAATTATTTTAATTGATTGCATAAAGAATATAATATTAATGATAAAAAGATTAAGTGATAATATAAAAATTATTATCAATTATAATATGTATTATGTGGCAATTATAAATTTTATATTATCGTAATGATATTTTTTAAGTGGCAATAAATTTTGTATTACTGTAAAAAAAAAAAAAAAAAAAAAAGAAAAAGATAGTGACAAAATAGTAAGTGATGATTTAAAAGGAAAAAATATCTTCAGTTCTTCTGATCACCACGAATAAATACATGCATAGGATCTTTCAATATATTTGGTTTGTATATTGTTAGGATTGAATCCTAAAGACAATATTTTGATTATGCCCTCTTGATTCAAACTTATATGTTAGTTTTCAATCTTGACAGGTGTGATTAATACAGTACTCAAATTATACAACAAATCTGGAATTTACCATATTAAGAACCAGAAGTATCTTTGGCAAGATACCGTTGCACCATTTAAGGCGGATGCACACTTGGTATATTATCATTACAACATTCAAGGAGGAAACTAAGACATCAACTCTTGAAGATTTCACAGCCTATTATTTAAGAAAGAAGTATCTCTAATGTAAAAGCAGTTAGTGCTTTCATATAGAGTAGGATTATTCCTCTTCTCTGAACAAGTTCCAAAACCCCAGTTTAGCCTGTTGAATATCTTCACTATAGCTCTACAAGGTTTTGGCTAGTTAGCGTTGCTAAATGTATTCGTCTTTATTTGTGTTGCTAATAATATTTACAGGTTCAAAATCCTAAGTCATTTGGCTTAGGTAATAGAGTAGGCTTGCCGAACCACTACCACTTTGTCTCATTTATTTATGTTTCTGCTTTAACTGGAATTTTGATTTCATCTGGAACTTCCAGTTTATTTTCTGTTTCATTGCTTGACTCTTTTGAGTCCATTACCCTTTTGGGTTCATATTATCATTCAATTTGGTACCAGAGCCTAAGGCTCATATATATAAGTCTAACAACTTGAGCTAAAAGCTCCTAATGACTTCCTCTAGTCTTAATGTGTATGCAGAAGGACAATCTCACATACGTCCCCCTCTATTCAACGGGACCAATTACTCAACATGGAAAAACAGGATTAAGGAATTCTTCATAGCACTAGACTATGGTTTATGGAGCATAGTCATTGATGGGCCTCTTGTTCCCACAAACAAAGGCAAATCCTCATCAGGAAGAATAAAACTTACCACTAAGGATAAAAGAATGCTTTCAATGAATGCAAAAGCAAAAAATATCCTTTCATGTGCCCAGGTCAAAGAAGAATATAACCGTGTGAGCACATACACTTCGGCCAAGGACATGTGGACCATGCTCCAAGTCACCCACGAAGGAACCTCACAAGTAAAATTAGAGCGCATTGCATTATTCACTCACCAATATGAAATGTTCTCTATGAAAATAGGTGAAACGATCAGTCAAATGTATGCTCGATTTATGAAAATAGTAAACCCCATGTTTGCTTTGGGAAAGACAATATCGGAAAGTGAACAGGTGCAGAAGATCCTAAGATCTCTACCAAAGGAAAGGAATTCCAAAGTCACTGCTATTCATGAAGCAAAAAATCTAGAGAAGTTGATTATGGGAGAGCTAATTGGATCACTCACTTTTCACAAAATGATGTTCCTCAGCAAGGAAGAAATTTCTGACAACAAAGGAAAGAAAAATATTGCCTTCAATGCTGATCAAGGAGAATGGAATGAAGACTGGTGACATGGATGAAGAAATTGCCATGATAACCAGACGACTTTGACAACTTACCCAAGTGAAAAATAGCTTCAGAAGAGATCCAAAGATAAACTCAAGAAGAAACACTGGCGAATTCTGAACTGAGCAAATTGTCTGTCATGAATGCCATGAAATAGGGCATAAAAGACTAGACTGCCCAAAATTGAAACGGAGCCCCAAAACTGAGGGAAAACCAAAATAGAGAGCCATGACTATCACGTGGGATGATTCAGACTCAGATCAGTTTGATAACAAAAAAAAATTTCTCATGGCCAACGGACAGGTAACTTTACAATCTCAATTAAGTTCTAGCAATTTCAATATTAATTATGATAAAGATCTTGATACTCACATAGAATGCCATAATCAACTCACTGAACTTCAAATAGAAATAAATCTCTTTAAGGAACAATTAGTGACTACTATCAATGAAAAAAAAGAATTGGTACTTCACTACAATAAAATCATAAAGAAAAACTCTGAGGAAAGAAACAGACTAGTTGTGAAAAATCAACGTCTTGAAAATGAAATCCAGTTTTTGCTTAATGAAAATTATAACCTGAAAATATCTATTAAGGGCAAAAACAAAGTGGATTCAAGCTTTAGGAATACTAAATTCTTCAAAAGGACTTGTCACTATTGTTCTAAAAAGGGTAACATGGCACATAAATGTCCTATAAAAAGAGAAATTGGTGTCAAATATATATGGGTACCAAAATCTAACAACTCAGGACCTAACAAAATTTGGGTACCCAAGTTCACAAACCCTTGTGTTGCAGGAACCAGCCAGGACGGAAGCTCAAAAGGACCTTTGGTATCTGAATAGTGGATGTTCTAAACACATGATAGGAAACAATTCATTCTTTTCTGACTTACAAGAATACAAAAGGAAAAATCATTGGGAAAGGGACAGTAGGAAACAAAGAAAGAACCTCCATAGAAGATGTATGGCTGGTAGATGGGCTGAAACACAATCTACTTAGCATAAGTCAATTATGTGACAATGGCTATTAGGTACATTTCAAACCCTCTAAATGTGTGGTAACTAAGCATGATGAAACCATCTTCACTGCAACCAGAGAAAGAAACGTTTACTAACCTATATGATCTTTTCAAGCAAAATGTCGAATGTCTAGTTGCAACAGATGAATTTTGCGGGATTTGGCATAGACGTGTTGGTCATGCAAATATGAAGCTTTTAAATCATTTGGTCAAAAATGATTTGGTAAAAGGTATTCCTAAAATAAAATTCTCAAAAACCAAGGTATGTGATGCATGCATGAAAGGGAAACAAGTGAAGACCTATTTCAAACTAATAAATGACATTGCATCTTCAAAACCACTGGAACTTCTGCATCTTGATTTATTTGGACCCACGAAAACTCAATCTTTTGGAGGAAACAAATATATCTTCGTCATTGTAGATGACTTTTCTCGTTACACATGGGTAAGATTTCTGTCATACAAAAATGAAGCCCTTAATCATTTCATAACTCTATCAAAGAACATTCAAAATGAAAAAGGGATTTCAATCAAAACCATTAAGAGTGATCATGGAATGGAATTTGATGATCATAATTTTGCTACTTTTTGCAATAACTTTGGATACACTCACAATTTTTCTGCTCCAAGAACAACCCAACAAAACGGGGTAGTTGAAAGAAAAAACATAATTTTACAAGAAATAGCTCGCACAATGCTGAATGAGTATGATCTTCCCAAACATCTCTGGGCTAAAGCAGTCAACACAACCTACTATATTATCAATAGAGTCTTCCTAAGACCTTTTATGAAAAAGACTCCATACGAACTCTGGACGGGTAAGATACCTAGCATATCTTATTTTCGGGTACTTGGGTGTAAATGTCATATCTTAAATGATAGAGATCACATTGCTAGATTTGATCCAAAATCAGATGAGGGAATACTTGTTGGTTACTCAACACACAGCAAAGATTATAGAGTTTTTAACAAAAAGAAAAAGACAATACAAGAATCCATGAATGTGGTATTTGATGAAACTGACCCTTTTCTAGCCAAGGACTCCTTAAGCATAGAAACTGTAGGCTTTGATCAGGTTATAGAAGCTCTTCAGCAAGAAAAACAAAAAGAAAAAAAAATTCCACAAACCCTCACAGAAACAACTTCAACTCCAGCTAGAACTTCCACATGAGGCAATGGAGATAAAACCAGTAAATTCAAGCATGCCTCGAGCCATCTAGTTAACAACATCATTAGGAATCCAGCGGCAGGAATCACAACTAGGTCCAAAAGCAAAATAAATGAATCACAATACTCTGACCTTGTGTTTTGTCTCTTGCAGAGCCATGCACTATAAATAAAGCACTAAGCGATGAATCATGGCTAAATGCAATGAGAGATGAACTAAATCAGTTTGAGAAAAACCAGGTTTGAAACTTAGTTTATTGCCCTGATAACTACCCCATCATTGGAACAAAATGGGTTTTTCATAATAAATTAGATGAACACGGTGAAGTTGTCAAAAACAAAGCGAGACTCATTGCAAAATATTACTCTCATCAAAAGGGAATTGATTATGATGAAACTTATGCACCCGTTGCTCGACTTGAATCCATTCGCATGTTATTAGCCTATGCTTTACACAAAAATTTCACTGTTTATCAAATGGATGTCAAAAGTGCCTTTTTGAATAGACATATAAAAGAAGAAGTCTTTGTTGAGCAACCTCCCGGTTTCAAAAATTCAAATTTTCCAAACCACAATTTTAAATTAACAAAGTTTCTTTACGGTCTAAAGCAAGCTCATAGAGCATGGTATGATCGTTTAAGTTCATTTCTCATTTCAAAAAGTTTTTGCATGGGTAAAGTAGATAACGCACTATTTACAAAATCTTTAAACGGTCATTTACTGATTGTCCAAGTGTATGTGGATGACATAATCTTTGGCGGTACACACAAAAGTCTTTGTGATGGTTTTGCGTCATGCATGACAACGAAATTTGAAATGAATCTTATAGGTGAGTTAACATTCTTCCTTGGCCTTCAAATTAAACAAACCTCAAAAGGAAACTTCTTATCACAAGAAAAGTATATGAGAGAGCTACTGCAGAAATTCAGAATGGAAGATTGTAAAGCATCAAATGTTCCCATGGCGGCCTCTGCAAAACTGAAACTTGATATGGAAGGAAAAAATGTGGATGGAACAACATACAGAGGCATGATCGGAAGCTTACTGTATCTAACTTCCAGTCGCCCAGATATACAATTTGTTACCAGCTTGTGCGCAAGTTTCATGGACAACCTAAAGAATCACATCTCAAGGCTGTCAAGAGAATTTTTCGTTATCTTAAAGGCACCATCAACCATGGAATCTGGTACCCTCGATCTAAAACTTTTAATCTACTTGGGTATTCTGATGCTGATTATGCAGAATGCCAAATTGATAGAAAAAGCACCACTTGAACTTACCAACTACTGGGCTCATGCCTAGTTAGTTGGTGCACAAAAAAGCAAAGTATGGTGGCAATGTCAATGACTGAAGCTGAATACATGGCTCTAGGTAACTGTTGTTCACAAGTATTATGGATAAAACAAACCCTCAATGATTATAGATTAAAATTTTCTTGCATATCTATCTTATGTGACAACACTGGTGCCATTTGTATCACAAAGAATCTAGTCTATCACTCATGCACAAAGCATATAGAAATAAGACACCATTTCATTAAAGATCATGTCCAGAAGGGTGATGTTTGCATATCTTTTGTTGAAATACAAAATCAGTTAGCTGACATCTTCACTAAACTACTCCCAGAAGAAAGATTATGTTTTCTCAAACAAAAGTTAGGGATAATTCCTTTTTCCTTCTCATCATAACTTATTTCTGGAATGTGCATCACGTTGATCTTATGCTTGATATGTGCTTTTTTTTTTTTGTTAAGAATATATTTTCCTTCTAATGTTATTTTTCTTAACATAAATAAACTCTTAGGGGGGGAAATTGAAATTTGAACTATTCTTAGTCTCTCATCTCTTGCACAAACATCAACACATAACTTCTCATTTTCCTACTAAACCCTTTCCGCTACCTCTTTATCATCGACTGCGGTTTTTTTTATGGTGCAACTTTTGTCCTGCTAGTGTTCTTCTTCCTCATCTTCTATGGAAACCGACCCCATCTCTCCATCCCCAAAACTTGTGGACTATGTGTCTGACTCCGAAGAATCATCCCCATCCCTTCACTTTCCCTCTCATGCGAAAACCCCAAATGTTGGCCACTCTTTTTCTCCCCCGTCCTCTCTTCCATCTCCGCCCATATCCTCTCTTCCTCCATCTTCCTTGCCTAATCTCCCTCACTCTTTCACAGACACCTCATTCAATGATTAGGACTTCAAGATTGTTCTTACATCCCTCAAATTTCCTTCAAAACTTATTCTCCACTAATATCATAGCTCGTAAATTGAACCGCGCACGCCCAATCAACTTTTCAAATCTTCCTCCATCTCCTGCTCTAAACTGGGTTGATCAGATGGGATGGAAATACATAATGCAGATTGATGAGACTGCCTATCCTCTACTAGTTCGATTATTCTACACAAATCTCATTGTTTTTGAAGGTAATGATCCTACTGCGTCCTCCCTTCAATCAAATGTTCTTGGCACTAATGTTTCCCTTACTGTTGAAAAAATCAATCATTACCTTGGGCTTCCCAATTCTGGTGTACAATTTTTTGCCTATGGAGAGTGGTGCCCACTTGAGTGTTTCAATCTCAATTAGGCTAAACAGTTATTCTGGAATAGGAAATCTCCCAAACTCGCCACAGGAGTTGCCTTGAAACTTCTCCCTATAGACTATTTCTTTCTTCATCGCCTCATTATGCTCACTATACTCTCTGGTTCCTTCAATAGTGGGGATCACTCCACCGATATAAACCATCTCTCTATTTTTCTTCTGTACATGGCAGTCATTGGACAGATTGTCAACATTGGCCACATTGTACTACACAATATGATCTACAAACTTCATCATTCCTCCAAAAACTTGCCATACTGCATGCTTCTTACCCATCTCATTCGATCCGAGAATGTTTTTTTGCTATCTCTTTAGGCTGAAGAACCGAGTGAACAAAAAGTGGTAGACCTACCCAACCTCAAGAAAATGTAAATCCAAATAGGGGAGGATATGGTATGGTTCAAAGGAACCTCCAATTCCGCTACTATCTGCTCCACGACACACAACTCGTAGCAATCCTAGCAAAAAACCTCTTTATATCTTTGATCACTCTATCCAAGATGTTGATTCCGCTGGGAGTCATCTCTAAACACAAAAACAAGCCAACAGATGTTTTGGAAACACCTCTTCTCGTTATTGTTCATAATATTGCCTCCTCCGTTGATCATCTCAACACCAAACTTTCTGAGTTCATTAGCATGGTTGAAAATAATTTCTGCAGGTGCAAAACTAAGATCAATGATCTTCAGGATGAAATCAAGGATCTTCGTTTCTCCCTTCGTAAGCGCTCTCGCAGTCGCTAAGCTTTTTGATGATGCGGGGCAGAACTTATTTCTAAAGTTGTTCTTGTTCTTCTGTGTTGTTCTTGACTGCTCCTGTAAGATGATGGCCAGAACGCCTTTTTGTTAACACCCTGCTATTATTTTGTCATGATAAAACCTGATGGTTATTTTAGCTTAAGTTTGCTATTACTTTTTGAGACTAATGTACTAATACTTCGCTATTCATATGCTTAACAGTTTCTTAAGCTTTTTCTGTTATGAGCTTAACATGCATATTCTTGTCTTTTACGCTTAACAGCTTCTTAAGTTTCTTTCTGATTAAGTTATGCATACTTTTGTCTTTTAAGCTTAACAGTTTCTTAAGCCTTTTCAGCTATGAACTTAAGCTTGCATATTCTTTTTTTTTTCTGGGTCTTAAATTATCTCCAATAGTGGGAGAAAATATGACTTGGTAGCTTGAATCATCTTAAGACAGATGGAGAACAACAAAATGGCATCATCAGAAAGGGGGAGATTGTTAGGATTGAATCCTAAAGACAATATTTTGATTATGCCCTCTTGATTCAAACTTATATGGCAGTTTTCAGTCTTGACAGATGTGATTAATAGAGTACTCAATTATGCGGCAAATCTGGAATTTACCATATTAAGAACCAGAAGTATCTTTGGCAAGACACCATTGCACCATTTAAGGTGGACGTACACTTGGTATATTACCATTACAACATTCAAGGAGGAAATTAAGGCATCAACTCTTGAAGATCTCACAACCTATTATCTAAGAAAGAAATGTCTCTAATGTAAAAGCAGTTAGTGCTTTCATATAGAGTAGGATTATTCCTCTTCTCTGAACAAGTTCCAAAACCCCAATTTAGCCTGTTGAATATCTGCACTATAGCTCTACGAGGTTTTGGCTAGTTGGCGTTGCTTACTGTATTTGCCTTTATCTGTGTTGCTAATAATATTTGTAGGTTCAAAATCTTAAGTCCTTTGGCTTAGGTAGTAGAGTAGGCTTGCCCAACTACTATAAACACCTTGTCTCATTTATTTATATTTTTGCTTTAACTGGAATTTCAATTTCATCTAAAACTTCCAGTTTATTCTCTGTTTCACTGCTTGACTCTTTTGATTCCATTACCCTTTTGGGTTCATATTATCTTTCATATATATTGATTAGTAAAAACAACATTAATACATATACATATGTATGTTTAAATATCTATACTATTTATATGTATTAAAACTAGCAATCTTACTGAGCCATATTTATGTAAGTATGGTATAAAATAAATAATATTTTCATAGATTTAGTGAGTGCTTATATGACTTATATATGTATTGTATTATATGCATGCGAATTATGTATAATTTTACTATGAATAAACCAAGTACTAGTTTTTTAAATAATTAACTTAAATATAACATATTAAATACAATAATATGATCGAATATAGTATGCAATTCCAATTTCTAATATACTATAGTTCATAGTTTTAATGAAACTATAGGCATAAAATAATATTTAATTACATAATTGTAATACCCCCTAAATTCTTAAATATGAAAATTTCCTAAAAATTTGAATTTCATAAAATTAACTTTTAAAAGAAAAATAGTGATAATAAAAATCGCTAGGGGATCAAAAGAGTTTTATTTAAAATTCCTAGAATCTCAATTGAATGTCAGCAAGTTTGAGAATGTTAGAAAAGTAATCAGATAGGACCTAATTGAGAAAACTTTAAAAATTTCGAGGGCTAATGCATAAGGAAAGTTGAGAGGGAGCAATCAAAAGTTAAGAAATTGTTGGGCTCAATTGCATGCAAGAAGAAATCCTAGGGTGAGATTTGTAATTATTGAAAGATGATAAAATATAAATAAGCCAACCCTTCTTTTTTCCTAACTTCCACAAGCAAACTACCGTCACTCCTCCACCATCCACCTCCCACTGGCGCTAAAGAACTAAAGAAACAAGCCAACCATTTCCTTCTTCTCATCCTACTGATCACATCGGTACCAAGTTTGCCGCGAAACGATCGGCGAGTCACTGAGAATTGAGCAACAAAAGAAGCTTGAGGCAGAGGTAGCGGTTGCTGTGGTTTTGGCAGCTATTAGTCTCATTCAAGAGATGGGTTTTGACGGGCTCAGTTGGAGGAGCACAACGGTACCCTCAATTGCATATTTGGACCACCGATGGAGGAGCAATCAGAGAAAAATAAGGTAGTGGCGTTAATGGCGCAATAGTGATTCTCGGCTTAATTGACCAACTAGACGACAACATAACCAAAAATTGATTGAAGGCTTTTGTTGGGCATGAGAAGATGCGTCAGTTGGTGGGGCCAACTTCCAGTCTTGGTGGCGTGATCTAACGGCTTCAAGGCAGATTTTTTGGGGCGACGATCCGAGTACATGCGGACAAGTTTTTCACCATAAATTTGCTCCAAACTTGTTTGATTTGGTAAAATTTTGTTTAAACAGCTAAATATCCCCTAAATTGATTCGATTAAAGCAATAAATTGATTTTTGATATGAACTTAAATTAATTGTGCCAAAATTATAATTATAGACTGAAATGATTGGATATGATTAGGGATGGCAATAGGGAGGGTCAAAACCCAAACCCGAGCTCAACCCATCCCGAATGGGATGGGTTTAGGGTGGCTAAACGGGGTATGGATTGGGGTATGGGGCGTAATTTTTATAACTCGAATTGTTTGGGGCTTGGTATGGGGTTTAGCCAACCCGTCCCCAAACATGCCCTGCCACACCTTCCCGAACATATAAATATTATATATATAATAATAAATATATTATATATTTTTTATTTTTTATTTTTTATCTTTTTTACTTATACGCACGCACATCAGGAGTCCGTTAGGGCTCGAACTCCTGACCTCCCACATTATGTGGGAGACTT
Organism: Jacaranda mimosifolia; assembly: GCA_018894105.1. Taxonomy (NCBI): domain Eukaryota; kingdom Viridiplantae; phylum Streptophyta; class Magnoliopsida; order Lamiales; family Bignoniaceae; genus Jacaranda; species Jacaranda mimosifolia. The sequence goes on from CM032126.1 coordinate 31,570,110, forward strand.
ATGCCGCTGGGCCATAGGCCACTTGGCCTTTTTTTGTTTCAGTTTACTGTCACAAACTCATAATGTATAAAAATTTGGATATTGTGCTGGTTATTACTTTAATTATACTCTTATCTCCTATTTTGCTTTTAGAATCTTATCTTGTTTGCATGGAATTTTCATTTTTGTAACTAAAATTTGAATTTTAATTGTTGTCAAGTGTTTTTGATTCGATGTATTCATTGACTGATTCTAATTTTTCTAATTCTTTCCCGGCCCGCCAACCCAACGGGACGAGTCGAAGCGGGGCATAGAGCAGGGTTGGGGCGAGCCTAACCCACCCCAAATCTGCCCTACTGCCATCCTTAGATATGATTTTAATTGTAACTGAAAAGTAGACTCGAATTGTCAATAAGAGACTAATTACTGCTAACTAATGTATCTGAGAAGTTGGAATTGCGAAATAGTAACAAGGCTCGAACGAAGATATATTAAATTCATGGGGTGGGCTAAATTTATTAGTTATGGAATAAGAATGTTAATTTAAATACTAATTATGGTAGGATCTGTTTATCAATGGATTTAGGTCTGGCCCAATATAGTCCACCAAAATATGAGTAAGGTGGAGTGTTTGCACAAGAGCGGGTCGAGTCCTGCAACTAATAACAAACATTGGGCTTGCAAAGGGGCCCTCAGCTAAGGCACTTCGGACGCTCAAGTCAGTATACGATCGACTAGAAAAGAGAGCAGCAGAGTGAAGGCTTAAGTGATAATGAACATACCTTATTGAAGGATTGCAATGGGGTATTTATAGTCTTTCTTGAAAGATTAAAATGTCTGTGATGTCATTACTCATACAAAGAAGGCTTTTGTCCTTATCTAAGGACCTTTAGGTCTTCTTCTAGAAACCTCTTCCAGGTGGCGCCTCCTCCATCTTTGTAGGACATGGAGGAGATCTCCGTATTTAATGCGGAGACAAAATGGTCGTACAGTGGAGGCATGCTTCATAAATGCAGAGGCACGCCGCCTGTTAGTATATTTAATGCAGTAGAATGGCAGTTGCGGTGCATTCAATGCGACAGTGACTGGTGGCGAAGAACTGCTTCAAGTTTCACCAATCGACCTCATAAGGTCGAGATGTTCCTTGTTTGTGAGTCATCTAGCCACACTCGGGTCGAGATAATGGGACCTCTTTGGCTCAAAGGCCTCTTTGGTTAAAGGCCTTGATAATCATTCTCGAACTGATCAACCACACTTTGGTCGATTGTTTGGATATTGGTAATTGAGTTGGCGAAATAGCCCAATGAGGTTTTAGGCATGGTTGACTGTTAGTGGGTCGGGCCTGTTGAGCTATCCCATATCAAATACTACTACCAAAAATGAAATATCGGCTCGAAACTGATACATGTTTAATTAATGTTATTTAACCAAGTGGCATGTTTAGAAGCCCATTTGTGAATGAAATTCGTAATAAACCTTTAATTGCCTGAACAAGCTGGATGTGTAACAAATCTAGTAATATGAGTTAAATGATTGAGAAAAACAGATTGTATATCTAGATACTTCTGTACGAAGACCGAGATAGAATGGTAATTGAGAAAATAAGTGGGCTAGTGTAATTAGAACATCTAAATAGCCATAATTATTGTTAGTAAAAGCTATACTATAGTGTCAATACTTATATGGAATACTTATATGGCATTTTAATTGTAAATAGGCGGTAAGGATCTAAGCATTCCTCACCAGTAAGAGGCCTTTGACTAGCACTAAGACTTAAGGTGAGGTTAGTATTATCTTTTTGCTGGGGAAAAGAATATATATGTATATTATGAATATTGACTTGCTTATACGTATTCTAACTTATATGTTCCTTTCTGCATTCTTTAGCCTCGCCAGCTAATTCCATAGATAGTTATATTATTCTTCTAAAATGATCTCAAGATGGTCTTATTGATCGATTGTTTATCGTTCTTTGAACTCATCATTTTATAATATGATTTGAATGGTCTTGCTAACCGATTGCTTTATCATTTTCTGAACTTGATAATCTGTACTGTTATTGGAATGGTCTTATCGACCGACTAACTTGTTGTTTCCTGAATTTGTTATTTGAAATCCTGTCGGACCTTTCATTGTCGTTTTTCCCTCGACGACTCATTTGATAATTCTTATGTTGTCATATGATATAGTGTCAATATGCTTAATCATTGTTATGTTTTATTGTTACTTAAGATGGTCTTGCCGACTGATTGATTGATTGTTGTCTAAGCTCATTGCATTTGGTTATTTCTTGCTCGTAACATTGTTTACATTGAAAATTAACATTGTTGTTGGATTTAATTGTTAATAAGACATTTGGGGATGCCTAGGGGAAGTTCAAACCTGTGGGACGCCATGAAAAGTTAAGCCTAGGACTAGAATCAGAAATACTACTGGACAAGACGGACTGACGGCGGCTGGTCTTCCGAACTAGTATCTCACAAGTGGTTGGAAGTTAGCTGACTGACTGACTGTTCGAGCCTAGCGCTCAGATCTTGGAGAGATAAGGGATTTGTTTCCATATTGATCTATGGGAGTCATAAGGTTGGAGGGCTGCTCATTGGTATACCGACATTACCCTCCTACTTATATATCTCAAGTTTAGGGTTTGAACCCTAACAAATTCTTAGTACATGTGTGTCTGTATAAATAATATATATGTATGTGTGTATGTATATATTCCTCTTATATGGTAATTGGCCAAGTAGGCAATTTATCGAGTGATATTTTCTTCATAATACTTATATGAATGATGTCCCGAATTTGAATTCTAATGAACATTTAGTACCTATGTATGAAAAAAAAATCCTCTTATTAATATACCCTACGTACATAAACACAAACTTAGGACCACAAAAAACTACTATCACCCTATAGATAAATTATCATGTGGAAGACATCATATAAGTTTGTAGGTTGTGACTTAGACCTTTCGTATAAAAACAATTGGGGGCAGAAAAATAGAACCCCTCATATTTTGTATAGAAGTGGCTAGTTATGTCACTTTCCAGGCTATTCTTTTTTCCTTTTTTCATTTTTTTTTTTTTTTTTTTTTTGGATAATTGCTTTCCAGGCTACTCAAATCAATACAAAAATAGATGTTCTTTCTGAAAGGATTGTTTGGACGACATTCCTCTTCTCAATCAGCGAGTCGAGGGATGGAAAGCTATAGTAGCTCAACGGATTAAATGTCGGTTTTTCATTGTCATCTTCAGCACTTAAATTCTCTATTTTATTTTTTATTTTATTTTTTTATTTCAGTTTAGTGTATATATATTAAGTGTATCTAATTTTTGATCAATTACTTTTATCAAAAAATATATTCATAAAATAAAATATGAGATGAAATATGAATTGGAATGGAGAATTTAAACCGTATTTTTAGAAGCCTAATTGGCAATAATAAAAATGAATGTTATATTTACTAAAATTCTATTTGAAAAGAAAGAGAAAAAGTTGAAAAGATGAGAGGCAATGATGGAGATGGAAAAGAAGGCATATGCGTTAAGAGTAGGAGTGAGTCCAGGGAAGGGATGACAATAGGTTTGATCAAATTTGAATTTTTCTTTGATGAATTTTGAAGCCCTAAATAAGTTAATTTTTGGTTTTTTATTTTAATTTATATTATATTTTTTATTTTACTTTATAAATATATATCACGTATTTATGATCTACAATCACTTATTTTTGTTACACTTGACATTTATTTTTAATATGAAATTGAGGATTAAATACAGATCACAATAAAAGATTCAAATTGCAAACAATTTTGAGAATGCATATGGAGTTCTAATTTTAATGCGAACGACTCATTAAAATGTTGTGTGTGTGTGTGTGTGTATAGATATATATATATGTTATATGGTGTAAATATAGTACTTTTATAAATTAAAATGATAATGTAATACTAATAAATAGTTATGCTTTCAATACATATATATAAAAAAGATAAGTATATTTAAAAAATTTACTTTCTCCAAAGTTAAAACATGTGCAATTGATTTGTAATAATTACTTTTCTTAATGACTTTATTTTCTAATATTTAAAAAGTGAAGTTGATATTTCTTTTTTAGAAAATCATTTTTTTTTTTTGTATTTATGAAATTATAAAATAAATCTAACTGCAAGTCCGACTTGTTGGATATCATGTTAGTACATATCGAGCCTCAAATTCATAAAAATCTTGATAGGTTAGTTTTTGAATTTTGACATACTCACTCAAATCTATGTTTTAATGGAGAGATTTTTAATTTTTTTTTAAATTATGCATGCATATGTGTATTTAGAATTTGTTAAAATTTAAACTAAAAACCTCACATACCAAGGTATGATGGCGATACTGTTGAACTAATTGATAACTCAATAAAAGAAAATTTTAATTTAACATAATTGACGTGAAAATCTATATTATTCTATTCTTTGGGATTTTCTCTTAGTGCTAGCATTGTTGAATTTAGAAGAGGAAATGGAATGAGATACGGTAATGGTGTGGTGGTGAGAGAAGGTGCAAGTTGATGAAGAGAACTACGGTATGAAAGAAGGCCGTATGGATGTAAGTAAAGTCGAGCTAGTTCGTGAGCTGTTTTGGTTCAACTCAAACCCGACATTGTTCGAGCTTAAATCAAGTTTATCGAGCTTGAGTTTGGAATCGAGCCAATGTTAAGCTTTAATATAATAACTCGAAGGCTCGTGAGCCTAAATAAATATATATATATATTATAATATATACAAATATTAAATAATATATATAAATAATACTTAAAAAATATATCCTTCATATTAAAATAATTTCAAACAATAATTAATTTATTCACTTAAATATTAATTACTAAATAATAATTAATAATTTATAAGATACTAATTTATAAGTTTGTAAAAGATAATAGCATGATAGGTTTGATAAAAAATAAGAATTCTTTTATTAAAATACATTTACAAAAATACGTATATGTTTATAATATAACTATAACCCTATGTGAGCTAGTCATACTAGCAACCTTTTGTGCCGTGTCTATTCTCGTTACACATATCATATGACACCTATTTATCCTGAGGTTGTATAATATATTATATATAATTAGCACATATTTTTCAAATTCAATACTACAAGTACGAAATAATAATTTATCATTATCAGAAAAGTTTAATTTTATATTTTAATATTCAAACTTCTAAAGTCAAAAGAATAACTTACTTAAAATTTATAAAAAAAATTAATGAATTTTTAGTAAATTGCATGATTATAGAATATATGATTACTTTATAAAAAATAATTATTATAGCAATTAACAAGTTATTAATTATTTTTTTCTTTAATAATATTAACTCAATATGAATATATAAAAGCAATATAAATATTATTAATATTTTATATTTTAATTACAAAGTTATATTATTATTTATCATTTCTTTGTATAATATATTCAATTTAAACTGATTAATATTTTTTTTAAATATAATTGTCCAATTTAAAATTCATCTTTTAAGGTAAAAATATGTATTATATTTTGAGTGTTGGCATATATGTCTGATAAGCTTAAATTCGAGCTGGAGCTCAATCTTATCTAGACATCGAATGAGCTCATCGAGCTCGAGCTCAATATTCATCAACGAGCTTGAGCCTAAAATTAGAAGCTTGATGAGCTCAAGTTCGAGCTCACGTAATTTATAGACAAGCCAAGTTTGAGCTTGGAATTTTTGTCGACCTCAATTTGTTTGAAGCCCTAAATAAGGGGGATAAGCACTTTGAATTTTCTATTTCACTTTATATTTCATCTCCTATTTTAATTTGTTGTTTTTATGCCAAATGTATTGAATTCTCAATCAATTATTTTTATAAGAAAATATTTAATACATATATCACATATTCATAAAATAGAATAAAAGATAGAATAGGAATTAAAATAGAGAATTTAAATCAAGAAAGAAGAGGTTGGCATGATAAATTATTAAAAATAAGTTTAGGATAATTACTAAAATCTGCCATTACTTTTAGATTTTCTTTTTTCATATTCAAAGGGTTTTTCTAAGCTCAACTTTGCTCATTAGCTCAATTTTTGGAGGTCTCCCATAGGCCATAGCTTAAAACTTTGGTCACCCATATCAACCCAAATTAGTTTCCAAAAGGCAATATTAGTTAAATGAGTTACTTCGATTGTTTTTTTGGATCCATCTTTTCTTTCCATTCCAAAGTGGTTATATGATCATGTTGAATAAGCATTTCTGATTCTTAGAAACTCTCCTCGATTCTTATAATTGTTATGAACAACTCATCTAAATATCCTTTGGCCCTAACTAAGTTAGAGCTCAGAGGGCGTTTGGGTGAGTTTATAGGCTCCTCAAAACATTTTACTAGATATTTGATAACTTATAATATGTCAAAAAGTGTTTCGTAATTTTTTTTAAAAAAGAGTTTGTAAGCTTCTAAAATAAGATGTTATGAGCTCATAAGCCCATTTTACAAAAAGTAAGGAGTTCCTAATTTTTTTTAAAAATCTTAACAAGCTCCCTTAATTTTAAATTATATGAATTATAAAATTGTTATTACCAACACCTTATAAGCTCCAAGATCTTATTTTATCCAAACAGTTTAAGAACTTATTTTTAAAAAATATATATAACATCTTATAAATTCCAAAAATATTTTATAAGATATAAGAGCTTATAAGACATTTTAAATAAGTTTAAACACCCTCTTACTCCCCAGTTGAATCCTAACTCCTTGAAATTCTTTTAAGACGATGCACATTGCCCATCGCCCTAGTTCTTTTAGGCAGAACTATTTCTTAAAGATCAAGCTGACTTGATTCATTAGGCTCTGCTTAGCCCATAAAAATTGAATCATGGGGCCACACTGGCATCACACATCATTTGAATGGGTCTTTATTGTGTCACTATATACTCAAATGAATTATAAACTATAAATAATGTTAGAACACCTTTGATAGAAACAACAAACTGACTATGATTTTGATATGAGATGACACTATCTTTAAGGTAATTTTTGCCCCCATTATGAAAGAGTGCCAATGATTTAACAAGGAATCCATCCCCAATATACAACAAGGCCACCAAACTTAGCAAATCTTGGAGAGTTCCTTTAGAACTTCTTTTATGATTTCTAATATTATATTCGTAAAGGACAAAGGTCTAGCTTGTTTTCTTAGTATATCAAATTCATAGAGAGTCTAGTGTATTTATAATTAATGAAACATTGCATTCATTAATTATGAACTAATACACTGCTTAAGTTAAATAATATATTTGTTTAACTCAAATCATCTGGTACAATTTTTTATGAAAAAATTAAACATTTTCATAGAAGATAAAACTTTTTTTTTATTACGTAGTTAAATAATAATTTCATAATTAAGTAATTATGCAAATCAACACAAAGTGCTAAGTGCTTTTAAATAAATAATACGTATTAGCTTTCACACTTTTCCTCAATATTTTATTCAATTATTATGTCCTATATTTACATACTATAAAACTCTTTGTTTCTTTTTCTATGTGGGATGAACTCCCACATATTCTCAATAATAATAATAATAATAATAATAATAATAATAATAATAATTTTCAACAAATAATGTAGCGCCCCTACTTGGGATAGCACCTAAGCTGATGCACCACTCTGATTCAAACTTAAATCTCATATATAATTCTAACCATAGGCCCATCAGAAAAAAAATTCCAAAAATTTCAAAGATAGCAACAAGCTTCAACCTAAGCACATCTTACAAAAGTAACAATTTCAAACCATCACAAGTTCCTTATTTATATTTCATACCTACTACAATTCATAAGTTCAAGTTAGACATCTCACAACATCCCTAAGTTTTCACTAAACATAAAAGTGATCCATACACAAGTTTAAGCACCTATTCTATTACAAAACATATTTACATCCTTCCAAGCCTGAAGTACAAGATCATCACCAAAACCTGTTTGAAAATGTCAAGAGATATTGGGAATAAGTTCAAAGACTTAGTGAGGGATAACCTAAGAATAACAGAAGAGATCTATCAAGGAATGTTCAACTCAACAGATCATCAATTCAACATACAGAACATGACAGATTCAGAATCAAACAGTAAACATAGCAAAACAGGAAACCTCCAAGAAAGATTTCAGACAAACAGAATTCAGATAGGAAAAACAAACCCAAAGCATATGCATTCCAAGAAAACTATAGACATGCATTGCAGAATCACCTTATTCCAGTCAGACAAACAGTTTACCTAAGCGTAACAACTTGGTATATGGCGGATGCCAATACGAACCGTATAGTGCACCGCAGATGCCTAGGGGAAGCCCCTAGCACACCATTGATACCTAGGGAAGAGTCCTTAGTGTACCGCCGACACCCAATGGAAAGTCCATAGCGTATTGTTGGCACCCAGGGGAAAGTTCCTAGCGTGCCTTACATAACCAAACATTTCGCCCAAATTGGCCATTGGCCCATATTTTCTCCGTACATATAACAGAATTCACAACCATTTGTGCAGATGCCCAAGGAAAAGTTCCTAGCGCACCGCCGGTTCCCAGTACATAATAGAACAAAACAGAAATGCCGTCAAGGCAACATGATAGCAACAACATATTCAAATAAGCCAACATGGTCAAATAAAGCTAAACAGATAAACAAATATGCCGGAGAGGCAACAGAGAATGGTACAGATCCGTACAGATACCAAACAAACAGACAGACAACTGAGATACAGATAACAGATAAGGTTCTAGGAGTCAGAACAGACAGAAATAGAATCGATATCAAAGATAACCCTCATAGGGGTATTCAAATCGAATAACAGATAACAAATCAGAATTCCAACCCATTTCAGATTTCAAACAAACAAAGTACGGTACAGAAACAGAAAACCCACACAAGGGCTTATCACAAATAACATATAGTTAGAAAAGGTGCCAGATTGGCAGACCCTTACCTCTTGTAGTTTCAGCAAAACAACCACAACCCGCAATCTACTGGTCGACAGGACCCACTTCTTCGTCACCTAGTCAAAAAAATATTTCCAAAGTCAAATTCCTATCTGACTCTAGTGACCTTCTAGAATTGCATCATAAGTACTCTAACATTACTAACTTATTAATCAACATGATGATATAGGCTCAATAGGTAGTATATACACAAAGTATTCCAATAAATCGATTATTCTAGAATTTATCACGATGTTCTATATCGGTCCCATAATAACATGATATCTCATTCTTAACTACAAAGCCAAATCATATCATTATCCTAATCAATCCATACCAAATAGTCCAATCTCTACAATTAATTAATCTTAGTCAAATGTCACTTAGACTCATTACATAATTCTTAATACCATTATTAAATCTAATTTGTCATTACATAATTCTTAATACCATTATTAAATCCAATTTTAGCATTTTGCATGATGTGTTCTGGTCCACTATTTAATATTCCTTGCATGGGAATCTTGCACACCTATATATATATATATATATATATGATATGGGGTGGCCCAAGTAGCTCAGCCCAAACCACGTGGGCCCAAAAGCACAATACCAAGCCCATCTTACTTCCGTGGCCCAACGGCGCTCTCGACCCTAGTCGACCTCTATGATCGATGGTGTACCCAAGTAAATGAGCACTTGACCAGGACTCGCTCAAGGCCACGGGTCGATATGTCAACCGCACTGCTAATCCATACTCATGTGCATTATCAAGTCGATTTTCCTTCCGACCAGAGAGGTCGGCATAACACAGTACCATCCATGCCGCATTAAATGCACTGACAGGCGGCATGCCTCTGCATTAATGGCGCATGCCGCCCCATTACCGCTTGGCGTAGCAGGCGCGTCAACAATGTCCTATCTTGTCCCTAAAACCTGGGAAAGCGGCCACCTGGAATAGCACAGGGATGGGAGATGACTAATTGTCCCTCAGGCAAGGACAAAAGCCCTCTTTACAAATCAAGGACATCTCTAGAAATACCCAAGGAGAGAAGGCTATAAATACCCCCACTCCAACCTTTCAAAGGTATGCTCTCATATATACAAAAAGCCCATACTTTGCTGCTCATATTATCTAGTCAACCCGTATTGACTTGAGCGTCAGAGTACCTAAGCCGAGGGCTCCTCAGCTAGCCTGACGTTTGCTAGTGATTGTAGGATTCAGCCTACCTCTACTCGTATATCGACCACAGAGGTTGACTTTCACCGAAACATTAATTTGATCCAACATTAAACGGATCTTACCCTCATCAATATATATATATATATATCAATTATCCATATCATCAATCTTGACATGAAATACAAAGTTTCCAAATGTAAGGTATACTATATACATATACATATATATATCAAGTACAACCAACTAAATCCAAGTTTTGCCACTGGAGTTCCGAAACCACAAACCGATGACACAGGTGTGTTCGCTGCGTCGAGGAGGTCAAACTGCCTCTCCACCGCCGCCGGAGTAACCCGATGTCACCACCAAAATGCTCCTCTCGAGCTCCTAAGTTCAATGCTACTATCAGTTATTAGTTTCACTGCCTGGATCACCTTCAATCAAGCTCAACAGCGTCCAAATGGGTCTCTCGCCACCGCGCTCTGATCACCATTTTTCGTCGCCACCGCCGCGCCAAACTCACATGCAACGCTATTTTCAGCTTCTCCGCGCCGAGGGCTTCCAGAATATCCGCCTAGAATCAGTTTTTGGCTGTGGTTTCGCCTTGCCCGTCGAGGTCCACCGCTGCTAGTTTTTGGCTCCCAGTTTTCGGTGACCCGCCGCCCATTCAACAGTGCATGTGGTGTGCGAATGTAGCCAGAGGTGTGGGGAGTGTTTTGATCGAAGTGGTTTGGGGAAAAACGTCCACCGAAGGGAGATCGCCGGTGGTGGTTGTGGGTGGTCGCGGTTGAAGGAGGAAGAAGGAATAGGGGGTTTAAATGCAATTTTGCCACTTTTATAAAACTAAATTTTCCAATTTTGTAGATTTGAATAACCTCAATTAAATCCTCGAAATTTTTGAAAAATACAACTTTGACCCCGTTGACCAAAGTTCTTCCATGCAAACCCCAACATTTTCAAAAAGTGTTTAATCAGATTTTGATAAATTTCGAATTGACCCCAAACTTTTAAAATTTCTAAAAATTGAAGTTTTCTTATTAACAAGTTGACCACCAAAATTTAATAAAATAATAAATTAGCAACTATAACATAAGATACATGAAATTTAAATATATTAAAATTAAATTCTATAAATATGAAATTTTCGGTGTGTTACAAATACTGATATCAATAATTTATTTTTTATATTACCATATATTTGTTCAATAATTTAAAATATATTTGAATAAAAATTTAAATGTGTAATATAATTCTGCGTTTCATTGGGTGGAAAAAAATTTTGTCCACTGCAAGAAGCAACAGTAGCTGAAGAAAGATGCTCATCTATTTGGGCAACAATTAAAGCTTTCCTTCTCTGTTTCGTAACTGGTAAGAAGAGGAAAAGACTGTAAATGGTCCAAACTCCAACATGGAGCCCGCCCGCATATGGATTCCAAGATTACACATGCGCCAAAAAAAGTGTTATTTCAAGCAAAATTTAGGTTATCTTGACTTACTCAAAAATCAATACGTAAATAATCTGAAACTTATTTCGCTAACTTAAAATAATTAAAATCACTTCATAGTAAAATAATTCTCTTTTTCATCCTCATAGAGCAATAGATCCACAATATCATTGAAATACGATTTGAAAAGATATAGAAAAGTAATAGAATCCAAAACGTACTAACATATTAGTTGTATTAATAATTTTATTTAAAATATCATTTTCAATCATGTAAAACTAATATTCATTTTTTTTCATACTTAAACAAATAAAAAAAAAAAATCTTTTCCATTTTCACACACATAGAAACATGAAAATTGAAAATGACAACAAAACCAAACAAGCACTTAAAATTTTTTAAATTGGCACATGAAACACAGTTCTTTTCATATCATAAAGATGCTATTTATCTCCAACATGCCCTTCTTAACTTCTTTTTATTTCTTATATTCTACATTAATGTGTGTGTATAAATAAATATATGTATCCAGATAGTATCTGCTTATTTTTATCATGTGGATCTGGGAAGATTTTGACGCAACAGTTTCTCTCTCTCATCTCAAATCTGCCATTCAAAACTCTTCACTGTGGTCTGTGTAGTGGTACTAAAGAGATTAGAGAATCCCACCCAGAAAAATACCGCTAAATACCAACACAAACAATCCGCTCTGAGGCCCCATCTCTGCCCCCTGGCTCCTGCTTTCCCCTTCCGTCTATACAAATTATGCTAATATTACACAATCTTCCAAATATCCTTTTCGGTTTTCACCCTATTCTTCCCCTGCTCTTTTCACTTGGTCCTTTCCTTCTTTTTTTCCAAATATTTTGTCCAAATCAAGGATGATCAAATTTTATTAATTACATCAATAACTTTTATGGTCTTTTTTTTTTTTTTTTTTTTGTAGAACTAGTCATTTTATTTTGATTGTATGTCAATTACATGGTAAATATAATTTTTTTTACATTAACGACTTTAATTCGAATAAATCTAATATGAATTGTATCTATACTATTATATATAACTCCTATCTTATCGAACGATTTCTTCCTCTTATCTCAAAACTCTTTGGCTAAGGACTCCCGTCTCTCCATCTTGCAAGCAAACATTATTTCGAGAGTATTTTTAGAGACCTTTACTAGTTCTTTTCATAAAATTTTTTATTTTACTTTTAATTTTTTAAAACTAAATAATGGAAAAGCTATAACTTAAAACCAATAATGGAGTAATTTTTGCGATTCAAAGGCTAAATGAACTCTAACGTAACTTCTACAATCTGATGATATTTTTTATAATTGAAAATAGTTCGAAATACTTTTATCCTCCAAAAAGAATTTTATAACCTCAAAATATCTTCATAAAGTTTTTCTATCTACATTTTCCATCATTTCATAGATATATTACTCATTTTGTTAAATGGTAAATAATTCATCCACCATATCCTCTTCTCTTTTTTCCCAAAACACTCCTACTTTTACTTTCTTTTTATTTCTCATTATTATTTTTAAATACTTTCAACTCTATCGTATAACTTTATCTATAATATATTTTTCATTTTATCACAAATAAAAACTCTTCCAAACACAGTCTTAACTCATTTATTAGGAAAGCCTTTTATTTCACATAATTAGTCATATTGCAAACATGCGTCCATCACATGTAAATATAATTCACTTATTCCATCCAAGATTTCATCAACTCTACATATTTTCAATATTCCCCATTCAAAATTTTCATAATCCATCACTTTCCTCCTCTATATAATCCCGCAGATGTCTCCCCTTCTTCTCATAATCACTCCTCGCCTTCTCCTCCAGAAATCATCCCCCCATCTCCTTCAACCAGTTTTCCAATAACAGTGATATTCTCCTGTAATAAATCTTCAATTCTCTGCAAGAAAATCCGAAACACCAGAAAGCGGAAACTGAAAGCAAATCATAGAAAGAAAAAAAAATGATGGAATTTTGGACAACAATGGCGTCAATGATGGGAGTTTGGGCTTTCTGCCAAAGCCTCCTCCACACCGTCTTCCCACCGGAACTCCGCTTTGCCTCGCTCAAATTATTCCACCGCCTCTTCAGCTACTTCTCCTCCTACTGCTACTACGACATCACAGAAATCGACGGCGTCAACACGAACGAACTCTACAACGCCGTGCAGCTCTACCTCAGCTCCTCCGCTTCCATCTCCGGCACTAGGCTCAGCCTCACCCGCGGCCTCAACTCCTCCTCCATCACCTTCGGCCTCTCCAGCAACGACCGTTTGATGGACTGCTACAAAGGGGTCACCGTTGAGTGGGAACACATCGTCACTCAAAGGCAGGGTCAGACCTTCTCTTGGCGGCCATTGCCGGAGGAGAAAAGAGGGTTTACTCTCCGAGTCAGGAAAAAGAACAAGCACCTGGTGCTCAATTCTTATCTTGACTTTGTCATGGAAAAAGCTAATGAATTACGCAGGAGAAGTCAGGATAGGCTGCTTTACACTAATTCGAGGGGAGGATCTCTGGATTCGAGGGGGAATCCATGGGAGTCTGTGCCCTTTAAACATCCCAGTACTTTTGATACCTTGGCTATGGATCCTTTGAAGAAGGCGGAGATCATGGCTGATTTAAAAGATTTTGCAAATGGGGAGTCTTTTTATCAGAAAACCGGGAGGGCCTGGAAAAGAGGGTATTTACTGTACGGTCCTCCGGGTACTGGCAAATCAAGCATGATTGCCGCCATGGCCAATTATCTTGGGTACGATATTTATGATCTTGAGTTGACTGAGGTGAACACTAATTCCGAGTTAAGGAAGTTGTTGATGAAGACTAGTTCGAAGTCCATTATTGTCATTGAAGACATTGATTGTTCCATTAACTTAACCAATAGGAACAAGAACGACTGCGGCGGCGGTGGCAATTCCGGCGGAAGGAATAATAGCTACGACGTTTCGTCAACCCCGGTGGTTAACGGCGGCGATGATGGCGGAAACACGATAACGCTTTCTGGGCTGTTGAATTTTACAGATGGACTGTGGTCTTGTTGTGGGAGCGAGAGGATCTTCGTCTTCACGACGAACCACATTGAGAAGCTTGATCCGGCATTGTTGAGGAGTGGGAGGATGGACATGCACATACACATGAGCTACTGTTCCTTTCCAGCATTGAAGATTCTGCTGAAGAATTATCTCGGATACGAGGAATGTGACCTGGAGAAAGAGCTGTTGGCGGAATTGGAGGAAGTCATCGATGCGGCCGAGATGACGCCGGCGGATATCAGCGAAGTCTTGATCAAGAACCGGAGGGATAAGAATAAGGCCGTCGGCGAATTGGTGGAGGCTTTGAAATTGAGGGCGGCGGGGATCATGAGGAACAGAATGAAATCGAGGGAGAGGAATGGGAATGAGGTTGAAGATGAGGAGGAGGAGAAGAGGGCTTTGGATAGCTCTGAAGAGGGCTCCGATGAGATGCGAGAAAACTGCAATGGATGTGAGGAAAAAGATGGCTATACTGTTGAGGATAAAGATGAGGAGATACAGTAGTTATGCTACTGTTTTTGAATTATCTTAATTAATTTGTGGGAACTGGAAAAATTAATTTGGCCCTCTAAGAAAAAGGATGAATGTAGAACACTTCAATGCAGTTGAATTGATGTTTGGCAATGAAGATTGGTTCCGTTTTAAATTCTCATATTAAGGGGCTGCATTTGATTTGAGATGTTATTAATCTTGCCTAATCTCATCCTGCAGTAAATTAGAAGAGATTGTTTAATGTAATCACTTGTTTGATAGGATAGATTACTATAAGCAAACAATGAGATTTCAATCGCCATCTCTCGCTTGATATATGATAATGACAAATAAATTGTGTTATTTTTCCATCATTATCCCATACCCAATAGTTCATTTGGTGAATTTAATATAATGAAGGATAATTTCATTGTATTACATGTTAATATTTCCAGCGAGATCATCAATCTCATATGTAGATGTGGAATTTGATTTGATTGTAACAGTGACTACAGTATGGGCTCGGAGCTAATATGCTCTGGGCCCATCACCGAAATCTTATACATGATCAAACATGATATTACCCTCCACAAAAAAGCTTATTAGATCCTATTAACTCATATTAAACGCGACTCACATATTTAAGCTTTTGGACATATACTAAGGCCTCGTATGATATATGCTATAAAGTTATACTAAGGTGGGTTTTAGTAGTTAATAGTAGCATGTTTGATAAAACACAATTATAACGATGGGATCTGGGCAAAATAACTTCGGGCTTAATCTAAGCCCAAATTGTTGTAGCAATTAAGAGCCAATCAAATATCACCATCTTAACCTCATCTGATTTAATAAGTTGCAAACTTACCAACATGTCATCAATCGATAAATTAGGTGTGTGGACAATTTTACAATGCTAATATATCCTCTAGGTCATAACATGAATTAAATGACATGACTAGATAGTTAGAGTCGATTGTGGTACTATTACTCTAATGTATCAAAGGAAAATAAAGATTACGTGCACAATATTGATTCACTCTTCATTAATGTATGTCAGGCTACATATTTTAGTGGATATTCGAAGTAGTGAAAATCAAATGCGACAATATATTTAATTTACAATTAAATATTTTTACAAAATAATACTTAATACACTTAGCATTATTCATAGCGTGAAATGGAACCCATTAAAATATAAAATTTTAACTGATCAGCTTCAAAGTAGAAAAATTGCTTTATGTTGCTCATATTAGCATGGATAAGCAACGGGTTGGGTTAAGCGTGGGTTTGTGAGTTTGGTGTGAGATCTGAAGGTTGGATGCATTATATTTACTTTAAAATTTTAAATAAGAACATAACTTTTTAAACATGAAAGCATAAATTATTTATCATTTTCTAATTTATAAGAGTGTTTATTGTGTTTAATTTTATCAGTGAATAGTATGTACCTATGTGAAAAATATTTTTATTGTGTTTAATTTGACAAATATTTTTATTTATTTTATATTATAAAAATTTTAACACATATATTGGATATGCCAAAATTATTAACTATATAATTTAGCTATTTATAATTTTATTTTGATAGTTTGTATTATTCAAACAGATAGCACCTCATGGGTTCATGATATCTAGGGGTGTTCAAATCCAATCCAATCCAAAAAAAAACCGACGAACCGATCCAAAATACCGAAAACCGATCAAAACCGAACTTTTTTGGATTGAATTGGATTTGTTTTCTTAAAACCGATTGGATTGGATCGGTTTTCGGTTTTAATCTAAAAAACCGATCCAATCCAAACCGAACCAAAATTATATACTAATAATATAAAAAATATATATCTTAATTGTAAAATACACAAATAAATTAAAATAAACTAAATTTAGGATTTTTTCACTTTCAAAAATCAAATATATAGGGATAATTATTGTGGACTTATAACTTTATAGTTGTGTGTTCTTACATAATATAACTTAAGTCCACAAGATTAGTGTGATATGATAGCTAAATAAAATTTACAAATTGATTGATTAAATTAGTTTACTTATCAATAGTAATTTGTCAAATATTTCAATTAAATATTTAAATTGAAAAATCGATTAACCGATCCAATCCAAACCGATTTAAAATGGATTGGATTGGATCGGATTTACAATAAAAGTCAAACCGATCCAATATACATTATATAGTTTGGATCGGTTGACTTTTGTCCCAAAACCGATCCAAACCGAACCGCGAAGACCCCTAGATATCTTAGTAGAATATAGACTTGCAAAGTCAAACCATAAAATCTTTTATATTAGTTTTCTTAGTTTTAATACTATTAAAATTTCAAATATAATGTCTGCTGTTAGATTAATTTAATTAATTATCAACTGGATTTAATAAAAAGGAAAAAATTAGTACTTATTACTATTATGCTTAGAAAATAATCAAACTAATTAGGAGATCTCGCGCCTATAATTTTAGGACAGAAGACGAAGGGGCCATACCATGATGGCTGATGATGTTCATCACATGGGTTGTAGTTATTGATGTTGGCAATTCAGACACAAAATTGGCAAACTTTCCTGTAATTGTTTTGGCAGTGCATTGTCAAAAACATTTAGATTGGATGTTTCTTCGGAATAGAATGTATTCTTGAACTTATAAACTAGAATTCTATCACACACATGTACACACACACAAAACAAAACAAAAACCCTTATAAGCTAGAGGGGTTTCCATTTATAAACTAAAACAAAGAGTAAAAAGTAGTATATAGCTTACACTTTTGTGTACACAAAAGTTATGAAAATGTGTTCAAAATTGTAACTTTCATAATTGAAACCATACATTACATGTAAGTTTGAGTTAGTATTTCACTAGTCAAATTGTTGGGTCGGTTTAAGTATGAGGTTTGGGTTTAATTCGATTGATCTTGTACTTTAAAATTAAATATGAACTGGAATAATTGTGGTTAATTGAAAGAAAACTTTCGACGATCTAATTAGTATAGGGACTAAAGGGGTAAAAATTAGAGAGATTAATACAGTAAAAAGTATTAAAAGATTACGTACTTACGTCAGTGTAATAATGTGAGTATTCATAAGTAACTGTTACTTGACAAATTAATTATGGTTGACGTGGCCCATAATCCAAGCCATCTAACTCCAAAAATTAAATGGACATCATTGTGTGAATAAATGATCGGCCCAAGTCGAATCCAAATTGCCTTATTAGAATAGGCTTGGATTCTAGAAAAATTTATGAAATATTATGTCTTTTAAAAATAATTTTTTGTATTGCCATGTCATATACACAAGCATGCAAATAATTTATTATTTATTACTATAATTATTTTTTCATATTATGAAGGTTGTAATATTATTTTAGAAAAAATGTCTAAACATTCTTAGAATTAGAAGAATGAGTCTAACACATTCAATTCTTCAAATTCAATTTCCAAGCAACACTCTGTCTATATCCAACTTAACGAGTTTGAAATAACGAATCTCAAAAATTTACTAAAAACTTCATTTCAAAATTCTCCTATTCTTAGACCTAGATATGTCTGAACATTCTTAAAATTAGAAAAATGAGTCTAACATAATCAAATTCCAAGCAATATTCTATTTGAATCCAACTTAATGAGTATGATATAACAAATCTCAAAATTTACTAAAAACTTCATCTCAAAATCCTCCTATTTCTAGAACTTATGTACATTAATTATTAAAGGAGGACGCGTAATTAGCGTAATTACTATTTAACTTTCACCTCTCTTCGCATTTTCTATGGAGTTGAAAGGGAAAGGCTATGTCTATTTCTATTTTTATATTTGTTTTCATGTTAAATTTCAAAAACGTGGAAATTTTATTTACTTTTTGTGCAACTTGAGGTGGACGCATTTTTAAATTCATCACAAAGACCTTTACAACCATTTTTTCAAAAGTTCATCACTCATTCAGGAAAAACTCTTCTTTCATGTGTTATTACATATGTACAAAAGTCAACTAAATATTTCGAAAGAAGATATGTTTTACTACAGACAACAAATTAATAAAAATTTTAAAATTGAATTAGTGGGGTATATTTATATACTAATTTCTTTTTTATATCTATAGGTTGTAATAAGTGTGAAAGATTATACGCATATAGGCAGCAATTAATTTTTTGACGAATGTAATTAGGGTTAGTGGGGCGACAGTATTTTAGATATAGTATATAATATTTGGATTGTAGCATCAGAGAATGTACTTTTGGGTTCGATATTATTTCTTGGGTTGGAAAAAGTTTTGGAAAACAATACTAAACAAAGTTCAAGTGTGTGTGTGTGTGTTTTATTATTATTTATACGCATACAAATTAACACCAAATATTCTTTACACTTATGTACGTGAAGACAACGTTGGCATAAGTGGTGACTCGACTAAAGAAAGCCCAAGTGTATAAGCTGGCAAAATTGCATTTTTAGTCCCGTTAGGGGATATGGAGTTTTAGTCCTACACTTTTGGCAAATTTAGAAAACGTCCTAAAATCTCAAAAAAAATTACAAAGTTGGTCCCAAAAGTCAATTTCCGTCCAAAATTTAATGAAAAAAGCGCGTGGATGCACATGGCCCCCGGACAAAATTGCACTTTTAGTCCCATACATTAGGGGGAGGGTGCAACTTTAGTCCCACTGTAGATAAATTAATTTTAAGTCAATTGAGAAGTGACATGTATAAAATAATATGCTAATTATTAATTTAAAATTCTCTATTTATATTTTGAGATTTCTTAAATTAATTTCAAAAGATAAATGGTTAATTAATTTTAATTAATAATTTAGTATTTATTTTATATTCAAATCAAATATTGACAAGTGACAAAGATGGAGTGTCTATATCTATGGACCAATTAAATCAAAGATATTTGATTTATCTCTTGATATTGATATTATCTTTTGATGTTTTATATTTTCAAATCAAAGATATCTAATATTATCTAGGGGTGTAAATGAGCTTAAACTATTCGCGAAGGGTTCGGATTCGGCTCGATAAAAGCTCGAATTCGACTTAAACTTAAACGAGACGAGCTGAGCTGAGTCCAAGCTCACCAGCCAAGCAAGTCGGGCCAAATTCAATAGTATTCAACTCGACAGACTCACAAGCTTAAACGAGCTTTTCATCATATATAGTAGTAGTAGTAGTAGTAGTAGTAGTAGTAGTAGTAGTAGTAGTAGTATTTTTATGAAAGAATAAAATTATTTAAAAATTGAAAAAAAAAACTCTTATTACTTACTTCAAGCTTAAACAGATTTGAACTTATCCAAGTTTATACGAACTGGAACACATCCGAGCTTATACATGCTCAAACTCATCCAAACCTATACAAATCAAGCCTTATCGAGCTTTAATGAGCCGAGCCTGAGCTTTTGCCTATCCCAACAAGCCGAGCTCAAGCTCGGTTGTCTAGGCTCAACTTGACTTGACTCATTTAAACCCCTAAATTATTATCCCTTAATATTTGATATTATCTCATCAAGAAGATAACTATCAAAGATGTTTAAGATTATCTAGGATCTCCCACCAAGCACCTATATAAAATGGGTGATCCTAACTCATTTAACACAACACAAATTCCAACAAGTGAAAGAAACTTTAAAGAAGTCTAGCAATTCTCTCAAGCAAATTTAAAGAGATCCATGACGTTTATGGAGTTCTTTGGAGCTCATATATTTTTGGCATTTGATTTGATATTAAGGTGTGAAGTCCTCGAATTAGCATTATTTTTCTTCAAATTGAGGGCTTATAATGCTAATTCAAGGACTTCGCACCTTAATTTCGAAATAAATACAAAAAATATATGAGTTCTACAAAGAACGCTTTGAACGTTGCGGACCTTCTTGAATAAAAATAATGTCAATTTGAGGGCTTTGCACCTTAATTTCGAATCAAATGCCTAAAATATATAAGCTCCGCGAAGAACACCTTCAACATCGTAGATCTCCTTGAATTTGCTTGAGAGAATTGCTAGCCTCTTTCAAAGTTTCTCTCATTTGTTGGAATTTGTGTTGTGTCAAATGAGTTGGGATCACCCCTTTATATAGGTGCTTCGTGGGTGGGGTGTTCATCATATCTAATTTATCTGATGAACCCGAATATCTAAACAAAACCAACTTAATTAGTTCGGATTGGATCAGGTAATCTGGTCCAATCAAGTAAAACCCAATCAAAACTAATTAATAGTTGATTTGAACTCAGGTTCAACTTCTACGTACTCAACCTAACCCGACTCGATTAAAAATTAAAATATAATATATATATATATATTTTTAAATGGTCATATAGTACACTTGTTTCAATATTTTGGTCATATAGTATATATAACAGTTTCAACATTTTACCTACTTAAAATTGAATTTTTAATTATTTCATTAATTGAAATGTAATAGATAGTCAAAATAATATCTAATTTTTTTAAAATAAAATATAAAAAAATAAAATTGAATAGGTATAGCCGACTACCCAACCTGATCTAAATTGGATTGGTTTGGTTCGGGTTTGGAGATCTAATTACATGAAACCTGATCCAACCCAACCCGATTAAATTTAATTAGTTTGGATTGATTTTTTCTAGAAAACCAACCCGATCCGCAAACACCCCTATTGGTGGGATATCCCAGATAATCTTGAGCATCTTTGATAGTTATCTTCTCAATGAGATAATATCAAATATCAAGGAATAATATCGGATATTTTTTATTTAACAATATCAAACATCAAAAGATAATATCAATATCAAGAGATAATATCAAATATCTTTGATTTAATTGGTCCATATATATAGACACTCTATCTTTAGCACTTGTCAATATTTGATTTGAATATAAAATAAATACTGAATTAATAATTAAAATTGACCATTTATCTTTTGGAATTAAATTTAATAAATCCCAAAATATAAATAAAATTTTTTCAATTAATAATTAACCTATTATTTTACACATGTCACTTCTCAATTGACTTAAAATTAATTTATCTACAGTGGGACTAAAATTGCACCCTCCAACGTATGGGACTAAAATTGCCACCAGATCCTGTTACCAAACGGCCACGCCCATCACGCGCTCTTTCTCCGTTAAATTTTGGACGAAAATTGATTTTTGAGACCAATTTTGCGACTGTTTTGAGATTTTGGGACGTTTTCTAAATTTGACAAAAACGTAGGACTAAAATTGTACACCCCCCTAACGTATGGGATTAAAAATGCAATTTTGCCGTGTAAGCTTGACATTTAAAATTCTTCTCTTACGCCAATATTTTAATTCCCTCCTTTTCAAATAAATTGTAATAGAATATATATTAACATGGGACGGGGAAAAAAAAGGGAATATGATTGTCCGTGAAATAGTTTATACTCTATTGCTTGTCCTTTATCAGTCTTAATAACCTAGCTATTTATAAATTATGTCTAGTTAGATCTACATGGACCTTAACAATCATTATTCTTACAAATTCATTGATCGCAAGTTAAGTTCTCACAACGGATGTTCGATAATTAAAAATCAGCCACCTTTCTTTTAAAAAGATAAATAAATAAATAATGGACCTATCATTGAAATTTCACATAACACAGCCAATCTCCATCTTCCATCTATTCTTGGATTTGTGAAAAACCATAAAAGTTTGAAAAAGAAAAACTTTTTAACCATATCAAAGTCTAATAATTTTGTTGGCTCTTACACTTTGGAATGCAATAGCATATGTACCTACTAAAAATGTATCCCTAATGAGAGGTGTCCAAGTGGATAAACATGCAGTGTTAAATCAGTTAAATAGCAAACAAAAAAAAAAATGGAGTTGAAGAAACAAAAGAGGAAACAGGTGAGCAATCAGAAGATCTTATGTTGGATGAAAAAAGATTTAGTAGGAAAAGCAGCTACAAAAGACTCCTCTCATTATGAGAAAAGTTGACATCTTTTATTGTTTGTCTTGATTTTATTACTGAGTTGGAAAGGCTGATTTGCCTTTTGTATTGTAGGACGAGATTACTTCTTAGCCCTATAGGTGGTGACAGCAACATCTAACTTAACTTGTCTTTATGAATCATGGCATTCATTATTTATGGTTCCTTCCCAAAACACTAAGGAATCATCTAGTTCTTGTCCAATAATTATATTTTTATTATTCTTTTAAAAGGAGGATTGTCCTTAAATTTACTTGAGTATCATCCTACGGCCTCAAACTCATCCCCCATTCAGGATTAGAATTGGTGCAATCGATGTTACTTTAACCAGCGTCCTCCCCCTTAGGGTCATAGGCCTGCAACTGAGCCCGGTGATGTCTGATAATTATATTCATTGATATTTAGTATAAAGTTTGAGAGAAGAAAAAGGGGAGCAGTATAACAACATTCTTGGATGTAATTACAGAAGTTTCTTATTTCTGTCATATGTTCGATTCAATCATGATTGCTATCTTAAAGATGAGTCCGTCATCACAAATCTATCAAAACACTTATAAAAGAGAAGTTCCTTTACAGTGGAGACGATTGATTAATTCATGAACTATTATTATAAATCAGTTCGAACCTCTTTGTGAAAATTATGGTCAAACCAATTGAATTACCACCTTAATAATTTGAAAAGTTATGTGACTTACAAGATTTCCATGTCAAGTTGTTCTTTTTTAAAATAAAAATAAAAAATACTAAATAATCTACGTTCTGAGGATGACACAATTTGATTAATCAATCATATTACTTGGGCCAAAAACTTGATTTAAAAGTTTCCTTAACGTAGTATTATGCATATTTATATTTAAGTATTGCCACTCATGGATATATGTCAGCTAGTAACTCCTCAATAATACTAAGGTAGTGATATTAATAATTGTAGTACAAAAATGTGTGATAAGATATGACATGCATGCACCTACAGCCATTCTAACAAATCAAGCTGCTGGAATGCACATTATATTCTTTTGTACTTTGTAGTTGTTAGTCAACAAAGATGGGGAATACAACCAATGTGGCCATCAAAATATATATGGCCCCAATAGCTTGGCTAATATGCCCTTGAGACCTCACATTTTTTAAAGCAAGAATCCATTCAATACACATGCATATACATATATATATATAATTATTATATATATGTATTATTTGTATGTATGTATGGTGTACCCTCTTATGTATGTGGGTTTATATTGCCCTAAACCCTAAACCTTTTTCACTTATAAAAATAAGCCCACTTGAATAACTATTCGATATTGTGATACGTTAAGTCGATATTCTTCGATTAGGTAAATTATTGGTCGAATTTTATGTAATATATTCGAAAAGGAGGAGAGAAGTTAAAAGAGAAGAAAAAAGGAAAGATAATTTTGCTTTTGTGTTGAACAAATGAAACGCTTAAAGGGAAAAGGGGTGCTAGAAGATTGTCAAAGATTTGAGATATAATATCCTCCTTTTAAGAAAAATTAACTTGGAATATGCCTATTCTTGAATATGGTCAAGGCAAAGAATTCATTCTCTTTGCTTTCAATTTCCAACAATTTGGAAGGTCCATATGTAACTAGGAAGTTTCTACAATTGAAAAGTATGAAAATCAAGAAATTGCAGCCATTCATTTGGGAAGAACATTACCAAACTACAGACTAATAATAATATCATCTCTTATGGGCACATCTCAGTTTCTTCTTGTCTTTTACGTATTCATGAAACAAAGACCGTATCTTGCATTTTACAATCACCATTTTTTTCAAAAATGTTAAATTTTTTTAACGCGAATAGATTCTCAAAAAATATCATATAGAGTTATGCAAACATATATACATACATATATATAGAGACGGGTCCAAAACTAAAACTATTGGGGGGAGGGGCAAAAATTATAAAATATAAATTTTATAATTTACAAATTCAAAATACATGTTGTTGTCGAAGTTGAGCATGATGCACTTTCATATCATAATATTTATTAATGATCGAATCAATATTAAAATTTTTAACAATATCATTTTCAATATAAGTAACTAATGAATCAACTAAAAAATCATTTTTTAGCTAATTTCTAAAGTCTATTTTACAATCATCTTTCAGCTAATTTCTAAATTCTATTTTTGACAGATGTGTTCTCAAACAAATAAAATAAAAGTGTTCTAGTGGGCATAGGCCTAATCTAATTGTAAATATTGGCCTAAAACTTTGCTTTGAATTTTACAAAATAAAAATAAGTAAAGAGTTAATAAAAGTTATTACTAAAATTTTAAATATATGTAAACTAGAAGTTATTTCAAAAATTATAAAGTATATATAAAAATATTGGGGAGATTATTACTAAAGTTTAAAAATATATAGAAATATTAGAATAGAACATTAGGGTCATTGAGGGTTGCCCAAGAAAAATCTTTCAACCCTAACTTAAGTAAAAGATAAAAGATTGGTACAACGAAAATGTGAAGGTTCCTCAAGGTTGCACGCCTAGAAATATATCGTACATTGGTAATCTATATTAGAATACCATTTGTCAATTATACAGCGGTTGATATATAGCACAATTCAAGATATCCACATCATCTTGAATCAGGGGTGGAGATGCATTCACTCAAGTGAACTGTATCCGATCCGACTAAAAAAGATATGGACTGTAGTTGATTAAGGACATAATTGACTTTTTAAAAATATTTTCATTTGTGTGTTTGTATATATATTAGACTTTCGAACTTATTTACCCAAAACTAGCTCGATTCAAAAATCACAAACACAATTGTGATAGCCTAAGAAAAGGATGGATCAATTCAAGCCCACTTGGCATGCTTTATGCCATTGTATAACTGATTGTATAATGTGGATTATTCTTAAAGATTAAGATGCATTAAGAACCAATGGGCAGCTAGTTGTTCTTCAGTCAAAAACAGGATCTAATAAGATTAAAAAGGGCACTTTAAATAACAATTACTGGACCTGGATTTGCTAAATATCCCTAAATATCAAAGAATCTTGGACCAAATTTTACAACCATATACATACAACTTTGTCCAAAACTAAACAACAATTTCAACGGTGTTTTGATAGGCCTAGGAATGACAACAGGATTTGTAAAGCATATGATCGTTGTGCTAGTGCACCACCTTTTTGTCTTTTCTTTGTTCTTCTTTTTCCAGATTCTCGAATCCTAAGATGGAACAAACAAGAGTTAGTCTAATTAGCACCATGCTTTTTCTAAAGATTGTGTTTGTGCACTACCATGAACAAACCTGCCAAAATTCAATGGGAATTGCCCACAATATATATGTTGAGAGCTCGTTTGCTTGGTGTATTTGGATTAAACATGATACATATGACTAGGATAAATAGTAGGTAATTGTGTATCATATTTAATGTTTGTTTGCATATTTTAAATACCTTAATATCCAAATTTGATTTTTTGCTTGGCATAATTATCCCATTTGATAAGTTATAATTTATTTCTAACTTATATTAGAAAACATATTACACCCCAAGGCCTTGATACACAAACTAAGTTTGGCCTTAAATATATGTCGGGCCTTAACTGTATCAAGGGCTTGTAAAAATGAATCAAACATTGGAATTGAGTTGGATTGTATATCTATCATGCAATATCAAAGCAAGCAAACGAGCTCTGGGCTTATTTGCTTGGGCATATAGGATTAGGCCAAATTCATATACTAATGATACATAAGCTAGAAATGGTATCCAATACCATGTAATCTATTGTTTGCTTTGATTTTAGAAATTAGTGACATCCCACACTTGATACTATATAATGTTTGGTTGGCAATATTGCTCAATATGATTACACTTTATAATGTCCAAAATGTCCTAACTTCTAAAAAGGTAAATTTCCAAAATGATGATTAGGGTTTTCATATGAGGGATAAGAATGACTTTTTTATTCATTATTGATAGGGGTGAAATCCACTCATAACTGGATCAGATGATAGATTGAAAAGGTTCGACCTCTATGGTCAATCTATGAATGTAATTGGGTTGAGTCATGCAATCATGAGCAAACGTCAAGCACCCGCTCAGGCGCTCCGAAGCTCAAGTTAGTACGGGATCGACTAAATATGATGAGTAGTAGAGTGAAGGCTTTTCGTAGAGAATGGCATACCTTCAGTGAGGCTGGAGGGGAGGTATTTATAGCCTTCTCTTAGTGGGGATTTGTCTGAGATGCCTTTTACATCTAAGAAGGACCCTTGTCTTTGCATGACGGACATTAGGTTACCTCCCATACCTATACTATTTCAAGTGGCTGCATCTCCAGATTTCATGGATAGAATAGTACACTATAGACACGCATCTGCCTAGTGCGGCAGTATAGGTGGTACTTGAGTGGCACGCGCCATTAATGTGGAGACATGCTGCCTATAAGGGCATTTAATACGGCAGAGAATTGATTCTGCGCCAAGTTAACCTCCTTGGTCGGTGACAGGGTCAACCCTATGATGGATTGGTGTGCGGAGCAAAAGGTGGCCGAGCGCCATGGTAGAACAATCAATCAGTGGTCCCAGTCTGGGGTTTAGTCGAAAGGTTGCCTCAATGAAGCCAGAGTATAATAGGTCGACCTGTTTAGTCGACCTAGGCCATCTGAAGTTGGTAGCACAATTGGGCCCTAAGGATGAAATGGGCTTGATGTACATCCTTGAGTCTGTGGTCTTTAGGCCGAGCCTATTAGGCTATTCCATATCATTAGTTCCCCCCACTTTCGAATGCTAAACGACGTGATCGACAAAAAAGATTAGGGAGTAGGTCTTCTTCAGTTACGCGAGTTCATCGACGAGGGTTTTTGAAAATTAACCTGGGTTTTGAGCATTTAATGTGATGGTTACATCGTGATGGGCATGGCGAAGAACGGCGATTATACCATTATTACAACCACTTGGGTTCCCACGCTCAGATACCTATAAATAGGCACGATTAAAGTACTCATTTTTACTTTTACTGCTTTGCATCTGGTCGAGCTTTAAGCCAACTGCTTTCCCTACTATTATATTATGCCTTATTGTTCATCGACAAAGAGTAAGTCCCTTCCTTCTTTTTCCTTGGCGTTCTTCCTTTGCTCTAGAAATGTTGTGTTTGTCTGATTCTGAGGGTAGTCATGGGAGGGATAGCAAGGTTACTCATTCTGATAGGCATGGGGGTTCATCAGATGAGTTGAGTAACTCGTCGAGCGACAACTCTAGCTCCAGTAGTTCGAGCAGCGATTGCGCTAGCGATGGGGGGTGTGAAGTTGGGCCAAGTTAGGTTCCCTTGTCGCGTAGTCGATTATTAACCCCCAACCACTATAGCGAAATAGTATCTACGATCACCCCTGTCGACATGAGGCGCATTAGGCAGTTGTATCATGTCGCTGAAGAGTATGAACTTATAACAGCCTAGGCCCTCTGGTCGAATGCATCGACCCCCGATTAGGTGTATAACTATGTTCGAGAATGCCCTTAGATGTGGCCTTAGGTTCATCTTAGGTGGTCCTATAGTCGACATGCTTAAGGGTTTAGAAGTGTGCATAACCCAACTGCTGCCGAATTGTTTCTCTACTATATACAGCTTTGTCGTTCTCATGCACACATTTGACCAGCCTGCCAATTTTGAAAACTTCTCAAATCTTTTCCACCTTTCGATGTCCCGTAAGTCGGATAACATCAATGAGTCAGGCTTTTATTATCTCACTGCTCGACCCCACCGTAAATTTCTTGTCACCTCAGCCTCTTTCAATGGGCAAAAGTGAAAAATATGTTTGAGTCGCCGGGGGTTTCAAAATTCCGAGGGGTTGGTGGATGGGGCATGTTGAGATGCCGGGTAACCTAATTCCAACCTGGCCCAATATCTTTATCCGAGATTTGGTCGAGTTCGGTCAGGTGGAGGCGTCGATGTTTATCGAGGGAAGGAGTTTGGTGTTAGCTGGCTTGTCGCTAGCTCAGCTAGACTTACCAGCGACGATCGATTAGGTAGATTATGTTGTCGATGATTGGTTATTTTATCTGCTTTTCTGCTCGATTTTAACCCTTTTATTTATGTTACTTAATAGATCGAGATGAAATCATGAGCCGATCACGAGCAGAAGCTTTGGCAAGGAATGAAAGAAATGAGCAGCGTCGTTTAGCTATAGCGACTCGTCGAGGGGCTGCTCTAGTCGCGGTGCCGTAGCTCGAGACGATGATGCCTTCACCTTCGCCTACTTCATCGCCTGCTTGGCCTGTGGCAACCTCAGGAAGCAGCCCCACAGGTTGAGGTAAAAGGCCCATGGTCGAGCAGGGTGGATCTGCTCCTAAAGGGATGGTTGTCGAGAAGGGCAAGGGAAAAGCCGCACAGTCGGGCCAACCCTCTGGTTATGGTTTGTTTGGCCAGCGAGGGGATGACATATTATTCCAGCTGCTAAAACTACCGTCGCCAAGGTTCGGAATGGAGTCGAGCATGGCTGTTCATAATTCTTTGTCGATGGAGACAGTGAGGTCGACCGAGGCTGCTCTGCTAAAGGTAATGATAGGTGGACTGTTTGTGTCTGACCAGAAGAAATTGATAGGGCTAAGCCAGGATGCCGCGCTCAAGGCTTTGGCTTATCACTCAAACATGGTAAGTTCTTATTGATAAACTTGTATCATCGAGTTTGATTTGTAGGTCAAGTATTGTTCTCTTATCAGGAATTCTATTTTTCATGTGGGCCAGATAGGCTACCATTTCTATAAAAGGTCGGAGCTGGCCCTTGCCGACCATGAGCATCTGCAAGAGGGCGAAGACCTGGAGACCTTGAAGGCTCAACTCGAGTCTTCCCAGAGCAGGGTCGAAGAGCTAGCCAAGGAGGTCGATGAGCTTAACAATCAGCTCTGATTGAAAAATAGTCAATTAGTTACCTCGTTGAGGAAAGGACCAGAATAGATGAGCTGCTCAACCAGGCCAGAATAGATGCGCAGCATGGTTATGAGTCTAGTCGAAGAGCTTGTCAGAACGTAGTACTCGAGGAAGCTTGGGCCAAATTCTTCAGAAGCTGCTATTGATGCAGCGAAAGGCCGTGCAATAATTTATGCTCTGCTCAGCATTCCAGGATGCAAGCATTGTGTTCTCTTTGAACGACCCCAGGAATGCATTTGATAAGGCACTAAAGCAGCTACAGTTCCTAGGGCTATTCTTTTTGACCTGAGGATAGGGATTGCATCAGCCCCATCCTGGATGAGCAGCTGCAGCCGTACCCAAAGGACGAGGAGGCCGACACTTAGAGGGGACTGTGGAGGCTCTTGCGGTCAAGGGAGTTGTAGAGGCTCCACCTATCGTGCCTTTAACCGAGGTGCAGAGGAAGGCGGCCAAGGTGGCGAAGAAACTGCATGAGGTCGCTAAGGAATTCGCCCTTTGCAAAAGAGTTTGCGTTCGAGCTTCGAGACGACATGGTCGATGCTACGGCATACCTTCTTTCGATCGGAGGAAGTTTTCTGGCCGACGAGGTTGGGCCCTCTCAACTAGCGACTGCCGCTATTCCTATTGCTATTGCGATGCCCAAGCTGAGGGCGAACAGCCCCACGGTGGTTTTTATTCCAATTCCCTCGAGCAAAGAGCTCGAGCAAGCAATCGAGGAGGGTGCTCGAGGAGGGCACAATGAGGGTGTTAAATCAAGCTAATGCTCTTCTTCTTATGTATCTTTATTCTATTTTTTTAATGATTGTAATCGAGAACGTTCAATGTGAATGAAGTACTCTTTTTGCTATTTTAACATGTCTGTTTTGTCGAAACATAATTGTTCTTGAGTAAGCAAAACATATTAAACATAATTATTTTTGAGTTGCTATCGTGCAATCGAATGTTAGTAAAATTAGTTTAAGATTGTCGTTGAATGAACCATGATGACCTAAACCAACACACGTTTTAATTCACATTATGTGTTTTTAACTTATAGGCTCGAGGTCCTTTTGATCGCTTCGAGGTCGATTACAATCGATCAAGTTGGTTGCTTAATCTCGACTATGAAGCCTTATCTTGGTGGCTGGAAGCCTGCTACGTTGTCTTCGTGGTCGATAGTAAACGATGAACTCGTTAATTTCGTCTTGGCTGTGAAGTGAAGCCTGAACTTAGCGACTAGAAGCCTACTTGGTCGACCACGGGGCCGACAGTAATGATCGATTCGTGCAAGTACGTATTTGCGAGATGTGTCATAAATTTTCATTTATGCGAGGAAATACAATAGAGACCAGTAACCTTTTTATACATAGAATTTCTTTAGATTTACAGTGTTCCAAAGACGTGGTAGTTCGTTGCCCTTGCATGTCTGCTAGTCGATATGCGTTATATTTTGATACTTTGATCATGAAGTAGGGCCCCTCTCATTTTGGGTCGAGTTTTTCCATATTTCTTGACACTTCGACTTTCTTAAGGATTAGGTCTCCGACTTTGAAGCTACGCGGTCGAACTGTTTTGTTATAATATTTCGTCATTTTCGATTGGTATTGTTGTATTGTGTTGTAGTATGTGTGTTGTATCTCGTCGATGGTGATGACCTCGAGAGCCCTTTCTATCGTGTTTCTAATCGGGTTATAATGGATCAATCGAGCCATGTGCTGCACTAGCTCGGATGGAATCACTACTTCGGAGCCGTAGACCAAGCTGTAAGGGATGTGGCCCGTGGCTATTCGAGGTGTGGTTCTATATGCCCACAGCACTCCAGGGGGGTCGTCCGCCCAGCCCGCTCTTGTTCTCTCTATTCGAGCTTTGAGATGGTTGAGGACTATTCTGTTCATGACCTTCGTTTGGCCATTAGCCTGAGGGTTTCCTACCAAGGTAAAGTGTTGGTAGATTCCCAAGGACTCGCACCATTTTCTCATGTTATTACTTTGAAATTGAGTCCCATTATCTAAGATCAGGACTTTAGGTAGGTCGAAACGATAAATAATGTTCTTCCAAATAAAGCTTTTGATGGCCGCATCGGTGATCTTTGGAACTGCTTCTGCTTCGACCCATTTCGTGAAGTACTCGACCGCAACAATGATAAATTTTTGTTGGTTTGATGTTTTTGGGATAGATTCGACTATATCGATCCCCCATTGGTCGAATGGCCATGTGATCTGGACGTTTACCATCGACGTTGCAGACATGTGAAATTTACTCGTAACTGGATCAGATGATAGATTAGAAAGGTTCGACCTCTATGGTCGATCTATGAATGTAATTGGGCTGAGTCCTGCAATCACGAACAAACGTCAGGCTAGCCGAGGTTAGTACTTCGATGCTCAAGCTAGTACGGGATCGACTAGATATGATGAGCAGCAAAGTGACGGCTTTTTGTAGAGAATGGCATACCTTCAGTGAAGCCGTATGGGAGGTATTTATAGCCTTCTCCTGGTGGGGATTTGTTTGAGATGCCTTTTACACGTAAGAAGGACCCTTATCCCTGCATGAGGAGCATTAGGTCATCTTCCATACCTGTACTATTCTAGGTGGCTGCATCTCTAGGTTTCATGGACATAATAGTACACTGTAGACACGCCTCCTGCCTAGTGCAGCAGTATAGGTGGTACTGGGGTGGCACGCGCTATTAATGCGGAGGCATGCTGCCTATCAGGGCATTTAATGCGGCAGAGAGTTGATTCTGCACCGAGTCGACCTTCTTGGTTGGTGACAGGGTCGACCCTACGATGGATTGGCATGTGGAGTAAGAGGTGGCCAAGCGCCATGGTCGAAGAGTCGACCAGCGGTTCTAGTCTGGGGCCTGGTCGAAAGGTTGCCTCAATGAAGCCAGAGTATAACAAGTCGATCTATTTGGTCGACCTGGGCCATCTGAAGTCAGTAGCACATTTGGGCTCTAAGGATGAGATGAGCCTGATGCTATATCCTTGAGTCTGTGGTGTTTGGGTCGAGCTTATTAGACTATCCCATATCACTTATCATATCAGATTTAAAATGATGGAAATGGATCAAGCAATCTTGGCCTAATCCATAAACTAAGTTGGCCCATGATACCATGTCGGTTTGCAAAGGTATCATGGGCTATAAAAATATGAAGTAAACAAAAGATAAGACTTGAAAATGTATCTATCATGTCTTATCATGTGAAGCAAACATGCCGTCGAAGTATAAATGGATCGAGTCAAATTGGTCAACTTTAATTGAGCATATGTGGCTTGCATTTGAATAATTTGATATTTTTATATATTTTTATATCTAATTGACTAGTCCAACTCAGGTCGAGTTTAACTGTAAAATGATGTTGAGGTATGTTTTATATATTTTATATGTCAAATTTAAATAAACTTTTAGCGACCAATTTCAATTTAAATATTGAATAATTTATTTTGTTTCACCTATGTTACTACCGTGGCTTTTTTAATTTGATATCTAATTGCATAATGGTAAGTAGAGCTGTCAATTGAGTGAATTTTAATTTGAACTTAATTTAAATTTGATATGATTATTTAGGATCTTTAACCGATGAAATATTCGACGGATATGATCTGATTAAAAAAATTCATTATCCGAAATAAATGAAGTGAATGTGAATTTTGCTCAATTCAATCTATTAATAATCCGAATTCGAATATATATATAGTATTATACATGCATATATATTATTATATATTTGTACATATAAGACCCAATAACAATGCCAAAGTGGGTTTTTGGATTAAGAAAGTAATGAGGTCTTATGCAATATACCAAATTAGGTGTTTTTTTATATAAATTATTAGATTTCGAATTTGTCTATATCATAATTGCATAATTCGTTTTCATATTTTTATAACAGAAAATGATGTGAGAAAAATAATAAGTAGGAGTAGAATGTTATGATATGACATAAATGCAATGCAAATCTTGATTTGATCAAAATGAGTTTTTTTTTTTTAAATAAAACTTTAAGTTTGCAATTAGTTGATTGAAAAATTAAGTATAAATATTATGTATTTATAATGTCAAACAAGTACTATTATCAGCAACTCAACCTAAAATACAATGATCTGATGAATGAATATGATTAAATTATATTCCATTGTTAATTTTAAATGATCAATAAACTTGAAAAGTTGTTCATTAATCTGTCGTGTTTATGTTTTTTTTTTTTTTTTTTTTAAGAATGAATGGTTTAGGTTTGGATTCTACTAAATTTCTAAAAAACAACATATATATATATATATGAAGATTTGGGAGTATTTGGATTCAAATTTTTTTCCGAATATCTTATTTTTATTTAGATTCGGCTATGGTAATACTAACAACAAATCCTTTAAGATCTTGGATCATATTCGAATATTATATATTACTATCGAATTCGAGTTCTGATCCATTATAATCCGGTTTGAATCCGACCTATTGATGATCCTAATGGTAAGTAAATGAAAGCCCAATAACTATAGAATATCCCACATGTTAAACAGTTATTGATGCTATTTCTGTTATGCATGTCCCTAGTAAGACAAGACCGTGCCTTTGGCCCAATTAAATTTAGTTGGACCTCAAATAAATTCTAATTGAGATGGAAGGACGAACTCCCAAGCCAGAAGTATGATTACGGCTTAGATAAATATGGTAAAATCAATCTAATGAGAATTTAGTTTTGCTCTTATATTTGTAAAATTACTCTTATAAATCGTTTCTAACTTAAGCATCAAAAGATATATTTTTTTTCCCCTAAAAAAATCCCAACGCTCCAATTCTTTTATCGTTGAAGTAAAACTAATTCCATTAGGTAACACTGCGAATTCTTCAACCTAAAGTTCCAATTAACATCAGTTATTAATTTAAATCATGATGGATAAAGAGAAATTTATCATTTATTTGGGTTGTTAATAATCAAATTGTATATGATATTAGCATTTCATTTATAATATCATTGAGTATGAACTATCTACCCACATTGTTAGTATGAAAATTTTGGATGTCCTTTTTTG
Organism: Jacaranda mimosifolia; assembly: GCA_018894105.1. Taxonomy (NCBI): domain Eukaryota; kingdom Viridiplantae; phylum Streptophyta; class Magnoliopsida; order Lamiales; family Bignoniaceae; genus Jacaranda; species Jacaranda mimosifolia. Next base: position 31,605,081 of record CM032126.1, read on the forward strand.
AACTATTATGAATTCACTATTAGACATATAAAGGGTATGTTGGTCATTTTTTAATTTAATAATAATAAAATTGAGATTGATGTTAATTTATCATTTTCCTTAATTAATTAGTCCTTTTCTATTTTACGGAGGACTATCGTTTTACAAACTTAATTTTTTATTTTTATTTTTTCCATTTCACATAGGCAAAATCCCATCTACAATTTTACATCTTTTTCTCTCTTCTTTTACTCTCTTTTTCCCGCTCTATAATAATGGGTTCATTTTGTGTTGGGCCCCATGCAAGCAATGTTGCCCAAATAAATGTTTGGCCTACCTTGGAAGTGGAAATAAAAGCTAAAGGGCCCATATTATGTTTAAAGGCCCCTCTAAAATTCTTGAGCCTTAACTATTTAATTGTGCCATGCTGAGTGGCCTTTGGCCTGTAGTCTAACGACATAAGTTTCTCATATAATGTGGGAGGTTAGGAATTTGAATCCTAATAGATTCCTAATATGTGTGTTTATAAATAAATAAATAAAGTTATTTAATTGTGCCATTCATAAATCCTGCGAGGATTGGGTTCCTAGCAGATTTTAATTGAAAGATAGCTCCAACAAATCTAAATGGTAATTGAAGTCATTTTGGATTTTTTATTTCAAAATTATTTAAATTTTTTTTTTAATTAAAAAACACAAAAAAAAAAAAAAAAAATTGTACGTATACTGATAACAGGCATGTTTATTTTGGATTTTCAATTTTATTGAATAAATTTAAGTAAATTATTATTTATTTTTTAAAAGTGAAACATGAAGAAAATGCTTGTACAGCATATTGCATTTATTTTGATTTATTTATATATACACGTTTCATTTATTTTGATATGAAACTCAGTTACATTTTAAAAATATTAAATATGCACTTATAATACAATAATTGTACTATTTAAATTGATAAAATTACAATAATATAATACCTTTCAAAATCCATATTTCATATAATAACATGAATGATAATTTTACCTAAAAAATATTCTCAATAAAGAATATGAGTGCAATATATAAATACTCTTATATCAAAAACAATAGCAACACACAACATTTTTTCTTTTTGGTATTAATAATATAGCAGTTAGATTTATTAATATTCATGAATAATATATTTTAAATTGAATCATCAAATTTGAAAAATTCGAATATTATCATATGGTTTTATGTTGATTAAAGTTTTGATTTGGAGTTTAATAAATTTATATTCCTACCAAGAGTAAATCATTGTTTCTGTTGTTTCCTACTAATTTTGTCATAAATATCAACAATAGACAATAATTATCTTGTGAACACAATTTACAAATTTTATCTAATTGTGTTCTCTAAAAATTGCATAAAAATTACTCTTCGCATTGGAATTATGAATAAGTTTCTTTAAATTTTTAATCTAGATATGCTATATTGATTTTTCAATCCCACTTTTTTAAAAAAGAAATGAGACTAAGGAAGAAAAGATATATATATATATATATATATTTTTTTTTTTTTCTAAAATTTTTGTTCCCTCCTACTTTTTTGAACTTCAAAATGAAAAAATAATAAGAAAAAGAAAAAAAAGTAAAAGGAAATAATTGAACATGGAAATATTGTTCTTTAAATGCGACTATCCGTTAAGGCTCAACCTGAACACGTTACACGAATATCACAGCCAAACCAACGACTTTACTTCAACTTATTGAAACATTTCGCTTCGATTTCTCTACTCAGGTCGGCCTGCTTCTCAGCCGCTGCAGACTGACTCTGCTTCACTCTCTTTCTGCCCCCCTCCTTTCTTTCTACCATGGACGTTGATAAGGTAAACTTTAACCTAACACGCACAAACACATTTTAGTATGTGTATTTTCTGTATCTATATGTGGGCATTGTATAAGTGTTCGTTGAATCCACGGATAAGCTATTTTGCGAGCAAGGGCCTGCTAGTGGATTCTTTAGAATAATTTGGTAACAGGATTATGGGTACTGATTCTTTCTTGCTTTTGCATTTCCATTTTTTTTTTTTTTATCGTTTTTTTTGGTTAATAGTCGACTGATAATGGTGTTGCAAGCGCATAGAAAAGTGAAAACTAAATGTGAAATTGGGGAAGAAGGGAAGGAAGCTGCAGTTTTTTGTGCATTGTACCGTGGAAAGTGTTTTACTTTGTTTTTTTTTTTTTTTTTCCTTGTTGTTTTGGGGTGGGTGGGGATAGGGGTGGGGGTGGTGTAATTGATATCTGTATTTAATGTATCAGGAAATGAAGAAATTTTCTGTCTCCCAAAAAAACAAAAAAGGTTATGAAGAAATTTACTGCTGATTAGCTAATGCCTTGTTCAATCATTTGTGGCAGCATGAGAACGATGATGAATTTACATTGGCTCTTGAGCTTGCTGAAACTGACCCTTTCTTCGACAAAAAGAAGGTGTGGGAGCTTTTCTTTTCCAGAAAACGCCGTTTATTTTTTGGGTCTCTTTTTGTAATGAAACTGCAATTATCCAGTTGAAGTTTTTATCATATTTCTTACTGCACTTCCAATGTTGTCTTGTGATAGAAATTACTCGAGGATATAGGTTCTGATCAGGTGTGCATTAAAAGCGCCTCTACTCCTGAGCAGCTGAAGGCTCTCCTAAATATATTGCTTCAACAGGCAAGAATCATAAACTTCAATGAGGTAACATTTTCCACAGCATTTTAAATTACATGACAAACTTGTGGGACTTGGTTATACTGTTCAAGTATCCATCTACAAAAAGATAATTCCTTCTAGAAGCAGTAAAAGAAATTTTATATAGAAACAGAGAAATTTGTGAGTTTTGACAGAGCAGAACATCAGAAGAAAGACGAGCTCCATTTCGTTGTATTCTGTGAAAGAATCCTTCTAGAAAAGTAATATATCATGTACAGTGTACTTGAACTGCTATTTATAGCTGAAGGAAAACATTTAATGGCTAATCACAATTGGTATCTAACTAACTAACCAATTACTTAACTAACTAACTAACTAATTGAGCTGTAAAACAAAATTGACTGGTGTTGACTCAAAGGCGGGCTTAATTTATTGCTTGACTGAGCCTTACTTCCAGATTCTACATGCCCCCCTTCAAGTTGAGGATTGGTGAGGATAACCCAACTGCAACTTGAATAATAAGTGCTCGAATTGTGGAGAAGCCAGTGATTTCGTGAAGAGATCTACAAGCTGCTCCTTGCTGGGAGTGTGACAAGTGTCAATTAATTCTTTTTTCAACTAATTGCGCATGAGATGACAATCGATCTCCAAATGCTTCATACGCTTGTGGAACACCGGATTAGCGGCAATGTGCAAAGCTGCCTTGTTGTCACAGTATAGAGGAATGATATTTGTAGCATAACAAAGACAACCGAAACATCTCAAAGAATCATATGAAGGGGGCTAGCCAAAGAGCATCTCATGAGGACTTTTCCAATCTAAAAGGGGAGTAGGAAGTTTATTTATAATGTAGGTGTCCATTAGAACTCCCCAAAACTTCTTTGGAAGGTTAGCTTGAACATCAAGGCCCTAGCAACTTGCAACAAATGTTTGTGTTTTCTCTCAACAATCTCATTTTGCTAAGGGGTGTAGGGACAGGTTTTTTTTTTATGTTGGATGCCCTTTTCTAGAAATAAGGTTTGACAGGCTTGGCTAGTAAATTCAGCTCCATTATCCGACCTCATCATCTTAACTTTTGTCTCAAATTGGGTTTCAATAAAGTTGAGGAACTGACTTAAGGTCTTGGTGGCTTGAGATTTATAAGCAAGAAGGTATGTCCAAGTGGACCTGTTATAGTTATCCACAATAGTGAGAAAAAAATGGGCTCCAATTAATGAAATTTGATGATAAGGACTCCAAGGTCTATATGTAACATTTGGAATGCTTTTTCTGTTTTATTTTGACTGATAGGGAAGACAAGTCTTTGCTGTTTGGCCAGTTGACATGCATCACAAGGTAGAGAACAATAAGCACCAGTTTTGTTTATAAAATTCAAGTGAGACATTATTGTAGGAGAGGCATGCCCAAGCCTCCTATGTCAAATCAAGGTAAAATCATTTGATTCTTTATTCAAAGGATGGGAATCATGCCAATTGTTACAACTGAGATGAGAAGTACAGTAGTTATGTTTGAGATTTTGAGACAACAATTTTGTGTAGTAGGATAGGGTGTCAGAGCCATAAGCAAACAATATTCCAACCACCTTCCCAATAGCTAGAATTTCCTTATTCTCCAGGTCCTACAATAAACAATATTTGGGATAGAACATGAATCTAAATGAATAGGTTTCCAAAAGCTTGTTAACTGATGGCAAGTTATATTGGAATTGAGGAGTGTATAAGGCATCTTTTAGGGTGAGCTTGTTCGTGAGATGAATATCTCCTACATGACGAACTATTTTGGTTGATCCATCAGGTAAGTACATAGGGGTAGTGGTTTCAATACGCTTCGGTTCTTTCATGAGTTTTATATCATAGCACATATGATTCGAAGCCCTTGTGTCAATGATCCAACTGCCAAGCTCATACAGACAAGATGCACTAAAAGCAAGACTATGCAAATTTGTACTTGCAAAGTCATGGTAAAGCCCCATGTTTGTTGCCGATCCCTCAGCTGTGGCCTTTCCTTTCATAATCCTGCTCACCTTAAGCTGTATTAGATCCTGTATCTTGTTATTCCAATTTGCTGGAATCATGTTTTCCTTCCTCATCTCGCTCTTAGAAGGTGCATCCACGATGTTAGCTACTTACTTGTTTATGTCTAGATCTTCCCCTCGTTTCCATGAGTTTTTGTACCAGTCAGGTGTCCCATGGATTTTGAAGCGAGTCTCTTTGGTATAACTGCTTTGATTGCAATGCGAACAATGAAGACTCTAGTTATCCACCTTTTTCTATCCAAACTTCCCTTTCTTAGATCTTGGAACATCACTGTTTGACTTCTTAGGTTGTTGATTTCTTGCCAGCATAGCCATGTTCTCAACTCTATCACAGAACACATTCTAGATTTCTCTCTGCTTCTCCACCCTCAGCATTATGGAGTATGTCTTATTCACCATTGGTAGTGGTTCCATAACTAGGATCTGATTTCGAATGTGGTCATATCCATCGTTCAATCCCATCAGAAACTGAATCAACTTGCTAGATGAGTTGTAATCAGCCACTTGCTTAGCCTCTCCGCAGTTACACAGAGGTATGGGGAGTAAGCACTGTAATTCATCCCATAATTTCTTCAGCTTGGTGTAGTATTGTGCTACAGATTGACTTCCCTGAAAAATCGAACTTATTTCTCTCTGCAATTGGTACAACAGTGAACCGTTACATTCTCCAAACCTTTCTTCAAGCTCCTGCCACAATTCTTTGGCTGTGGCGGTGAAGAGAAAAGCATTGACTATGTTTTTGGATATTGAGTTCAAAATCCAGGATTGCACCATGCAATCCACACTATTCCATTGATCAAAATCTTCAGATTCTTCTTCCGGCATGGCACACTTGCCATTTATAAACCCTAATTTTACTTTCGCTCCCAACGCAATCTTCATGGAGTGGCTCCAAGCTAAGTAATTGTTTCCATTCAGCGGTGTAGATACAAGGATCATACCTGGATGATCCAAAGATTGTAGATGCAGCGGATCATAGTTGTAAAAGGCGCGAGAGGAGCAGCCTTTGCACCTCGCAGCGCCCTGTCCTGCGAAGATCGCTGAAGCGCATGCCTCGGCGCAAGGCGCGTGCCTTATGGGCTTTGTTGCTAGGGCTGTTTGGCAGTCATTTTTTAGCTTAAGTTAGGGCTTATGGCTTTTTGGTCAATTTTTTTCACACAACTCCAGCGAGAAAACGCTCTCAAGCTCTAGCGGTCTACCCGCATCTACTGTTGCAAACATCACAGCCAGCTGCAATCCCTGCTGCCACTGTCGCCGCCAGGCCTATTTTTTTTTTATTCTTTCTTTCCTTCCACTTTTTTCTTTTTTCTTCTTCAACTATTTTATGGTGCTATACTGTTATGTTTCTAGTTTCCCAGTTCTTGTTTCTTTTTCTCCTTTTCTTCTTTTCATCTATCTTTTTCCTTTTCACTTCTTCAACCGTTCTCTTCTTTTCCTATTTTCTTCTTCATTCTTCTTTTATAAATTAATGCTGAAAGCCCGATTTCTATTTGTTTTTTTTCCCCAATTTCAATTCTGTTTCAGTTCTGTTTTCTTTTTCTTTTTTTTTTTAAATTATCGATCTGCTTCCCCCCCCCCCCCCCTTTATTGTTTGCACGTTGAGTTTGTTAAAATAAGTTAATTATGGTGAAATATTGCTGAGCATATGATAAAATGTGGAGAATAAGTGCTAAAAGTTCTTCAATTTTCAGTAGGTATAACGGCAACAAAACGAAAGGATCCCGGATGGAATAACAGGAGTTTGGTTAATCCAAATAACATCAATGAAGGTATAAGGTGCCATTATTGCAATAAAGTGACAAAAGGAGGGATATCGAGGCATAAACAACATTTTGTGGGGAGATATAGAAATGCCGCAGCGTGTAAGAAAGCACCCCATTTTTTTTAAGAGCACAAAGGTCTCTTGGGGCTATAGTGCATAGCGCAGTGCGAAGCACTTGCTTTATTGCAATAAAGCGCTTCATTTCGCGCTTGCTTTATTAAAGTATAGCACAACAAATGAAAAGTATCTTCATTTTCTATGACATAGTTATATACCAAGAATGCCTATAAATTCAAACAATTATAGAACATAAAAACTACTAAACATTAGAAACTAATAATTAAAAAAAAAAAATAAAGTCGTTCAACAATATCAAACAAATAAATTCAAGTTAAAGTTTTATAACAAGTTAACAACTCTAGTGTTTAATCATCATCTTCAAACTCTTCCTCCCCACTCAACTCTTCCCACATCCATCATCACTAGAACAAGATTTATAACCCTCGTTATCCTTTTCTTCTTCCTTCTCAGTGTCATCAAAATCCATCTCATCTTCTTGATCTATAATATGCAGTGTTGATGAAGAAGCTAATTTTTCTTTTCCCTTTGTTTGCATTTTCTCCTTACCCTTGGAAGTAGTTGCCCTAGGCTTAGCCTGACTTGACTTTCTCAATAAATCACTTGCTTCTTGATCTAAAAGTGTAGGCGTCTTCATTAACTCTACTGGCATTTGCAACATCACCTCATGTCAAATCATCATCATCAAACACCTGAATATCATCTTCATCTTCACCCATCCTCCCCACCAACCATTTATTTTCATCATCCATTGCATTAGAATCCAGGATGATTGGATCAATTGAGTAACGCTTGTCATATCTACAAAGTAAAGACCAATTGTACTTGATGAAAACTAAATCATTCAAGCGTTGTTGCGCCAATCGGTTTCTTTTCTTGAAATTAAGCTGTGAAAAAAGTGATACACCGTAAATTATTAACAAAAAAGTTATAATAAATGAATAATTTTAGGAAATATTTCGAACTTACATGTTCAAACACACTCCAATTTCGTTCACAGCTACACGATTTGCAAGTAAGACTAAAAATTTTGATAGCAAGCTTTTGTAAATTTGGTGTTGAAGATCCAAATGAAGCCCACCATTAAGCTAGCAATCATAAAAAAACATAAAGTTAGTAAGTTGCATAGAATATATATAACTATAACCTCTTGCATTCACATATTACTTGGTGTTAGCAACTTTCTTTGCCTCGTTGCCATAGCTAAGGAAAAATTTCCTTCAGCTTTCTTGTAAATTATGAGCTCATAAGTAATGGCATGTTGCTTAGAAGTATCCTTCACTAATCTGTCTATGCAATCATACAAACCCGACATGACTTCAGCATCTTGTTCAATTTTTTCATTATCATAAAAGAAGTACGGGTTCAAGTAATAACCAGCCGCATGCAATAGTTGGTGAAGTTGATAATTCCATCTTCGATCAATAGTATCGAAAATTTCACTATACCTTTCTTCATTTTTCCCAAAAGCAAGGGCAATCTTTTCTTTAGTACTATCTATTACCTCATAAATATAACCTATCGGAGGTTTTTTCTCTCCATCAACTAATTGAAAAACTTCAATTAGAGGGCCAGCAAGCTTCATAGCATAAGTTACATGCCTCCAAAATCCAGTCATCAACACAATTTTGGTTACATTATTACCTGCTTGCTCCTTTGAAAACTTGCTCTTGTTCTATTCATCTGAAGTGAACATCTTCCTAAAATTTGATTTTCGCTTATGAAAGCTCCTCAATGTCAAGAAAGCAGTTGCAAAGCGAGTTTTTGCAGGCCTGATCATTTCTTTTTGACCCATAAATTCCCTCATCATGTTCAACACCTAGGTTTGATTGTAAATGTAGCCATTGACCGTGATTGCCTTTACAAGCGTTCTCTTCAAATCAGGCATTTTAAAGATATCTTCATACATCAAATCCAAGCAATGTACAGCATATGGAGACCAATACAAGTGTTTATATTTTTCCATCAACTTCTCCCCAGCTAAAACATTTGAACTTGCACTGTCGGTGACAATCTGAACCACATTTTCCTCTCCAATATGCTGCACAAAATCATCTAACAACCCAAACACCTTCTCACCTGTGTGTGAATAGCTAGATGCATCCACAAATTCTATGAACATACTTCTTCTTGGAGTGTTCACCAAGAAATTAATCAAAGATCTCCCTTTTCTATATCTACAACTATTTGCCATCAAAGTGCAACCAAATTTTGCCATATCTATTCTTCCTCATGCTTTTACAAAATAGTCTTTGTGTGCTCCACCTCTTTCTTCAAAGAAGTTACTCTTACCTTGTGATAAGTTGGAAGTTTCATTCCTGCGCCATATTGCCCAATCGCTTCAATCATAGGTGCAAAACTATCATAATTAACCGCATTGAATGATATACCGGCATCGTACATCCACCTTGCAAACTTTTGGACTGCAATGTCTTTCAATTTCTTTTTTGTTTCATTGAATTGAGAATCACCTTCACCTTTCTTTCTCTCCTTGACTACTCCATCGGCATCTTTTGTGAAAAACTAATCAATTCAATGAAATAAAAGAACACATGGAAGAAAAGCAAAAGTTGAAGAACACAATTGATAAAATATCTTATTTTGATGACATTGCTGACCAAGAATTGGAAGAACAAGATGAAGATGATGTGGAGGTGTAATCAACTGCAAAGAGGCCTATGGGTTCACTTTCTAGTCACGGGTCGAATCGATCAACATCTGTCGGCCAAAAAATTAAAGCAAATAGGCCTCGATTGATTAGTTTTTCACAAAAGATGCCGATGAAGTAGTCAAGGAGAGAAAGAAATGTGAAGGTGCTTCTCAATTCAATGAAACAAAAAAGAAATTGAGAGACAATGCAGTCCAAAAGTTTGCTAGGTGGATGTACGATGCCAGTATATCATTCAATGCGGTTAATTATGATAGTTTTATACCTATGATTGAAGCAATTGGGCAATATGGCACGGGAATGAAACTTCCAACTTATCATGAGGTAAGAGTAACTTCTTTGAACAAAGAGATGGAGCACACAAAGAGTATTTTGTAAAAGCATGAGGAAGAGATGGCGAAATTTGGTTACACTTTGATGGCAAATAGTTGGAGATATAGAAAAGAGAGATCTTTGATTAATTTCTTGGTGAACACTCCAAGAGGAAGTATGTTCATAGAATTTATGGATGCATCTAGCTACTCACACGCAGGTGAGAAGGTGTTTGGGTTGTTAGATGATTTTGTGCAGCATATTGGAGAGGAAAATGTGGTTCAGATTGTCACCGACAATGCAAGTTCAAACGTTCTAGCTGGGGAGAAGTTGATAGAAAAATATAAACACTTGTATTGGTCTCCATGTGTTGTACATTGCTTGGATTTGAAGAGAACGCTTGTAAGGGCAATCACAGTCAATGGCTACATTTACAATCGAACCTAGGTGTCGAACATGATGAGAGAATTTATGGGTTAAAAAGAAATGGTCAAGCCCGCAAAGACTCGCTTTGCAACTGCTTTCTTGACATTGAGGAGCTTTCATAAGCAAAAATCAAATTTTAGGAAGATGTTCACTTTGGATGAATGAAACAAGAGCAAGGTTTCAAAGGAGCAAGCAAGTAAAAATGTAGCCAAAATTGCGTTGATGATTGAATTTTGGAGGCATGTAACTTATGCTATGATCCTTGCTGGTCCTCTAATTGAAGTTCTTCGATTGATTGATGGAGAGAAAAAACCTCCGATAGGTTATATTTATGAGGCAATGGATAGTACTAAAGAGAAGATTGCCCTTGCTTTTGGGAAAAATGAAAAAAGATATAGTGAAATTTTCGATACTATTGATCGAAGATGGAATTATCAACTTCACCAACCATTACATGTAGCCAGTTATTACTTGAACCCGTACTTCTTTTATGATAATGAAAAGATTGAACAAGATGCCGAAGTTATATCGGGTTCGTATGATTACATAGATAGATTAGTGAAGGATACTTCTACGCAAGATGCCATTACTTATGAACTCATAATTTACAAGAAAGCTGAAGGAAATTTTTCCTTTAGCTATGGTAAAGAGACAAAAAAAAGTTGTTAGCACCAAGTAATATGTGAATGTAAGATGTTATAATTATATATATTCTATGCAACTTACTAACTTTATGTTTTTTTATGATTGCTAACTGAATGGTGGGCTTCATTTGGATCTGCAACACCAAATTTACAAAAGCTTGCCATCAAAATTCTTTGTTTTACTTGCAGCCGTCCAGTTGTGAATGAAATTGGAGTGTGTTCGAACATATAAGTTCGAAAGATTTCCTAAAATTATTCACTTATTATAATTTTTTTGTTAATAATTTAAGGTGTATCACTTTTTTCACAGCTTCATTCCAAGAAAAGAAACCGATTGGCGCAACAACGCTTGAATGATTTGGTTTTTATCAAGTACAATTGGTCTTTGCTTTGTAGATATAACAAGTGTGACTTCATTGATCCAATCATCTTGGATTCTAATGCAATGAATGATGAAAATGAATGGTTGGTGGGGAGGATGGATGGAGATGATAATGATATTCGGGTCTTTGTTTTTTAATTATTAGTTTCTAATGTTTAGTAGTTTTTATGTTCTATAATTGTTTGAATTTATAGGCATTCTTGGTATATAACTATGTCATAAAAAATGAAAATACTTTTTATTTGTTGCGCTTTATTGCAATAAAGTGCACACTTCGCGCTGTGCCATGCGTTATAGCCCCAAGAGACGTTTGCGCTATAGCGCTTTGCACTCTTAACAACTATGTGGCAGATTTCCATCTCCATTTCCAGCTCGATTGACAAGCAAATTCCAGACACCTCCTGCTCCTACCATTGGACTTCCTCTTCTTCTCCGTCGATCGAGACTCTAGTGTTAAATACAAAACCAAGCTCTGGTTCTTTCATCTTAATCGGATTGGTATCGCTCCAATACCATGAGAAATTTGTGAGTTTTGACAGAGCAGAACGTGAGAAGAAAGACGAGCTCCATTTCATTGTATTCTGTGAAAGAATCCTTTTAAAAAAGTAATATATCCTGTACAGTGTACTTGAACCACTATTTATAGCTGAAGGAAAACATTTAATGGCTAATCACAATTAGTATCTAACTAACCAATTACTTAGCTACCTAATTGAGCTGTAAAACAAGGCTGACTGACGTTGACTCAAAGGCGGGCTTAATTTATTGCTTGACTGAGCCTCACTTCCAGATTCTACAGAAACTATTGATCAATGAATCACAAGAGTAATCATATATGTTAGATGACTTCAGTTAACATTGAAAGTCGCCATAAGATTCTAAGCTGAATCTGCATTATCCTAAATTACTGCAGATGTGAGAAGTTATCAAAAATACCTGAAGTTAAAGAAAAATCTTTACACAGGAAGACTTTAAATCAGCAATGAACTTGCCTTTAGATTAGAGGGACTCAATTGTTATCGTAGACTCCATAATTTTCAATTTAAAGATCACAAGTCACTTTTTGTTTACTCAAGACTCCTACTAGCAATTAACAATTTTCTGTGAATGACTTTATGTTTCAGGTAGAGCTTTATTTTGGCGGGGATGTAATTAATCTGGGGCATTGTAATAGTCCAAGGAATGAACTGGAAGCTCTCCATTCAGTACTTGAAGTCATTGATAAGTCGCCATGCAACCAAAAGCACACACTGAAAAATGTACAGAAGCATTTACGAGATGAAATTGTTGATAGGATCAATAAAGTTGGAAGCAAATTTAGTGAAGAGACAAAAATAGTTGGAGGCTCCTGCTGTGACAAAGAAAAGTGTCTGTTAGATTGGTGTCTTGATAATGGTGTAAAGACAAAACTGGATATAGCTCGTGAGTGCATTTTAATATATTATTATACTTTGGTCCTTTTCTGATGAGAAATTTGTGCAGTTAGAAGTTTCATATAATTGATGAGTTAAAAATAAGGGCTATTATCAGAGAATTTTTTGTTTGATTCTTTCTGATCTAGATATTGAAGGAGCGGGAAGAGGGGCCATATCTAGAGAGGACCTAAAAGTTGGAGATATTGCTCTGGAGATCCCTGTATCTGTCATTGTATCTGCAGAGCTTTTGTATGAATCTGACATGGTAAATCTTCTTGCTTTATAAGCATTTGATTGGTGGCTGATGTGCTATGCAGTTCTCTTATATCTTCTTTTAACTTCTTCAACTTAGCTTAAAAATGTTTCTTGAAGGCAGTTTCCTATTTTTGAAAAAATTGACGGGATTTCTGAGGAGACAATATTGCTCTTGTGGAGCATGAAGGAGAAGCACAACGAAAGTTCCAGATTTAAATTGTATTTTGATACACTACCTGAAAATTTTAACACAGGTAAGTCTTCTGTTAACAGTTTGAATTGTAGTAACCTATTAAGTATCGCCTTATTCTTCTTTCTAATGCAGTTATGTAGTTTGATATGCTCGGAACACCTCACTGTCAAAATCACATTTCCATTCACTTCTGCCGTACTTGCAGTTTAACCACTGTCTAACACTGATGTTGCCATTTTATTTTTCATCCATAACTCAGGATTGAGCTTTGGAGTTGATGCTGTCATGGCTCTAGATGGAACATTGTTGTTAGAAGAGATTGTGCAAGCTAAAGAGGTATTGAGCCTTTCAACTTTTATTGCAATATGATTCCTAGCGACTCCTAAACTTGCTAGTGTTTGGTACAACTTGAAGTATGCTCAGGAAAGAAGAAACTTTTATATAGGGCTTGCATTCTTGTTTATGTCGAGATAAAATTCATGATTTCCATGCCAGAGGAAAAGGTGAAAATCAAATTTATAGATACTAGATGGATAGCCATCTTGATGTCAATCATTTACCTTTTTCTTTTTTATTTTATATGATAGAGGAATTACATTGGAGCGTGCTGAATTGGGTCGCAGGGGGTCGTGGAAGGCAGTAGGCATTTGAGCCTATGAACTACTAGAGCTGCCAAAGCATGCTCAGTCAATCGTCAATGTACAACTCCTCACCCCACGTGCGAAACCATGTGATCCGTTCTCCTTTCTCTACCCCACTGACTTCTAGGCATATTTCTACACATGACTTTCCTCATACAATCCTCGCTCTACAGCTTCGTCCAAGGCTTTCTTATAAATAACGGCCCGTTTGGTTTTATTTCCAGAGCCATTTCCAATTTCTAGGTATTTCTAAAGTTTGAAAAGTTAGTTATATATTTGATTGTGAAAATGAAAATGTGTTTGGATGATTTGTTGGAAAGTAATGATTGAATAGGTTTAGAATTGAAAAGATGGTTTGAATTATATTTTTTTATATTTAAGAAGATTTATTTTTTAAAAATATATGTATATTTTATTAATTTTGAAATGATTGTTGATATTTTATGTCAAATCAAATTTGAATTTGATTAATGTGATAATAGGATGATAGGGTAGGTTTAGAAAGAGTTTGAAAATGAAAATAAGAATAGTTTGAGTGAAAATAGAGAGAAAGTGATGGTTTTTAATTTTTATTTTTGGATGAAAATGAAAAGGGGCCATGGAAATAAAACCAAACAGGCCGTAAGTCTTCCTAGACTATCTTTCCTGTCCACCCTTACTAGCATAAAAAGAAGTTCATGCTGGGAGTCACATGCAGCGAGTTACATGTTGGCATGTCAGAATGTTTAGTTGTTGATATTAGATTAGTGATTAGTCACACCTCTAGTAACCTATGTTGGTAAGGATTGCAAGGTTAATAGCTGATTTCGATTCGTATTTTTTGTTTATCAGCTTGTTGACATCTTTTTGTGATAATATTTGTACGTCACGTGTAACAAAAATAAGAAAAATAGAAGGAAAAAAGTATATTTGATTACAACAATAAAATAAGCATGTCTTTGATAGAAATTTTCACTCTTAAGGTATGGATTGGATTATTATTTGTTTGAGTTAATTTTCTGTGATTCATGGTTTATGATGATTTTCAGTCTTCTAGAAGTATGAGATAATTAGTATGATTATGCAACACCTATTATCTTCATCAGATTTACTTATCTCCATAGGTTTCTGTAGATCTGATGAAACTCTTTAAAATATGCATTTCATGACAAAGCTGTAGGATGCTGAGGTATTTGTTAACCACTAGGTTTGGTTTGTTGGCATTCACCATTTTCTATAATTTTTCTGTTGCATTTTGAGGCTTAATGAACTTCCTTTTGTTTCAGCACCTACGCGCTCAATATGATGAGTTGTTTCCTGCATTGTGCAATCACAATCCTGACGTGTTTCCACCAGAGCTGTACACATGGGAGCAGTTCCTATGGGCTTGTGAGCTCTGGTACTCGAATAGCATGAAGGTTATCTTCAGTGATGGAAAGCCAAGGACTTGCTTAATTCCTGTTGCTGGCTTTCTCAATCACTCGGTAATTTAATTCCTTGTATGCTCATATAGAGCGGGCAATATTTCAAGGCAGTCTTGTGAAATTCTTCTTGCTGAATTAAATATGTTGTTTAGCTCTTTTTTGTTTCTGTTCTTAACAGATATGCCCGCACATAATGCACTATGGCAGAGTAGATGCAACTACAAATTCCTTAAGATTTCCTTTATCAAGAGCATGCCATTCAGGACAACAATGCTTTCTTAGTTATGGAAACTTCTCCAATTCCCATTTATTAACTTTCTATGGCTTCTTATCACAAGGGGACAATCCCTATGATGTTATTCCACTGGGTACTTCTCTTGAAGTAATCTTCTTGTAACTAAACATGATACAATAAGTTTGATGGTGACAAAATCCATCCTCAAATATTAAGGTCCATATGAGGTATTGTCCCACTAACATTCATTTGATGGGAGTTTTGTCCTAAAAGTGCTTCAAAGGGAGTGAGTGTGAAGAACCTATATTCAAGCCTCATGTCCCTCAATTTCTTGATGTGGGAAAAATCCAGGACAAAACTCTCTCATCTTCGGGGTTCTTTTCAGGATAAAGCCCCTTACCAAATGCGTGTTAGCTAGGGACAATGCATTAATAGAGATGGGCCTATATGTTTGGCAAAAGTTTTGGTCATCATTAAAGTTGAACAGAAATTTGCTAATTGATTTCATTTAGTTGCACTTTAGTTCTTTCTTATCACACATTTCAATTTTTTATATTACTACTTGTTTATCGTTCTGTGTCAGATATCGATGTTGCTCATGATGAAGACTCCAAGAATGGAACACCTACATCTGAATGGAGCTCTCACATGGTTCGTGGCACATGGCTCTCGAAGAACCATGAAATCTTCCATTATGGGTTGCCAACTCCGTTGCTGGATCATCTCCGTAGAGCTAGAATTTCAGTTTGCCATTCAAGCACCCTTGTAAATTCTCTACTCTCTTACTCTAGAATTGTACGGAAAAATCTTTGATTCTACTACGGTAGCTGTCTGCCCCATAGTTGCTTATTCTTGTCACCTGCATGTCTCTGCTTTCAGACACGGGAACACTTGGAAACCGACCTCGATGTACTAAGAGATCTGAGTTCCACTTTTGAAGGAATGATGGAAGCCCTCGATGAAAAACTGGAAGAAAGGTATCTCCTGGCCGCATTTTAAATACTGAAAAGTATCATATCTTGATTAAACATTTCGTTCTCATTATCTTGATTAAACATTTCGTTCTCATAGGGAAAGGGCAACTTGGGATGTAAAACTTGCAATGGAGTTCAAAAATTTGCAAAGGAGGATCATTTCGTCGATCTTAACTTCATGCAGTACAGGTTGTGAGTTGTTAGAATCTGAATTAAGCAAATATACTGTTTTAGCAGACTAGTTAGTAGTTTGTTGAGTTCTTCGTTTGAGACAATTGGTTTCTTTTATTTGCTAATGTCCTTTCAGTTTTGGCTTGAAAAGTTTTGAAAGCTTATAGGAGTTTCCTGTAGCATAGCTATTGCTGCTTATTTATCTGGTCATGGCTTAAGCCTAGTTGATCTGTATCCAAGGAAGTGTGATGATTTTGTGGGCTGGAAAATAGTGTCTATAATGTGCTGAATGTTGTTGCTTGGGTTGTCCTAATTGGATTTAGATCGAATCATGACATTCCAAATTAAACATAATCGGATTCGATATAAGATCTTATAATATCGGTGTCCTTTCATACTATGTCCGTTTGACTTCCATAGAAATTCAAAGTTCAACATGAAAATTTATTTTGAGTAACAGTGAACAATAACTAAATAGAAAAATATTCTAATATATATATATATATATATATTGTTAAAGAATATGATGCCAATAGGAAGTGTACTTAATTTAAAATTTAATACATTCAGACTTCAAGTACTTAACTTTTGGTTATTAAATTCTATAGTCATCTCCATCATGTGGCATGACGGTTCGAATGTTTAATGATAGAGGCAAAATGAAATACTTCAATAGTAGGCAATAGTCTTCCATTATAGTATTATTATTGTGTGTACAAATTGGACGAATTAATTAGAATATAATCATTGACACAACTCACCAAAAAGCTATCTTGTTTTAACAATTTCCTTTGGCATATGGATATATGATTGGGGAATAATCTTTGTAATTTCAATAGCTTTTGTCAACCCTTCATTATGCTTTCATAAAAATAATTAAATGTTTTGACAAACAATAGATTCTAAATGTTTCTAAACAATAATTTAGTAAACAAATTCCAATTCAGAATTTATATAGTTCAATTCAATTAATTACATGTTAAGCTTGTAAAATATTGAGCTTTGTGATGCAGAAATAATTGTTTAATCAATATTTTTTGTAGAGTTGTAGTGACAAATTCATTTTTTGAATAATAATGGTGCCCAAGTTTTGCATTATGTAATGATTCGAGCTTTTGTAATCATACTTAAAGAGGATGTTCTTTTTTATTCATAAAAATAAAATTTCTATACAATTTAGATATAAAAAAAATAATTAATAATTATTATCCAATCACAAATGTTAAATTGTCATCGATTGATTGGGGTCATGAGCAAGGCAACTAAATAAAATATTTTTTCTTTTTATTTATTTATTTATCTCTTCTTTTTGGGGGGTGGGGGGTGGTATGAAATTTTGTGCCCTAAATCCAATAACCAAATGAAACTAGATGGGCTAGAATTTTGGAATTTGTACATGCTTTCATCATTCTTGTCAAATGATGGAATAATAATTGTATTAATTTTTTGTCAAAAATCTTACACCACTAAATCCCATAGCATGATGGTATTGGTAGGTACCGAAAGATGGTCCATTGGCAAAGATGAATGGTTGTTATGACTAGTGACTTGGATGGTGTGAGTGACTTAGCCCTCCAACATAAATAAATAAACATTAGATAAAATACGAGTCAACTAACAAATGATGCTAAAAATGCCAAATAATTAGGTATTTAAATGAATTGAGTTGAGTTGAATTTATTATTATTTAAATTTACTTATATTTTTATCAAGTTTTAAAAATTATGTTTGAGTTTGATTTTATAACTAATCAAATTAAATTTGAACGAGTTTTAATTGGATTGAACATAAATCCCAATCAAATAATTTGATTTATATACATATTTTATAATATTTAATTAATTGAGTTGAGCTCAAGTTGAGTTTCAACTTAGGAAAAAAATATGTTCAGATTTATTTTTTTTAATTTAATGAATTAAACTCGAATGGACCTTTAGTATTTGGTCTTGAATTATATAAAAATTAATCGATGTAGCACGTCGTTCCTACATACAAAAAAAATTACATTATTCATAAAATTCGCTCATATAATATAAAATATATCATAAAAATATACTATAGTATTAAAATAAAATACGTAATTGATTTTTTGAATTGTGGTAGATAAAGTAAGAATAGTAAAGGGAGAAAAAAGAAAACATGAAAATAAGTAATTATTAAACGATTACTTTCTTGTAAGAGTAAAATGACATTTGAAATCCTAATTTTTTTTTCTACCTATTAAAATATTTAATAATATAATAGATATATCATAATTCGATGTAACAATGAAAAAAATCGTTATTCCGTGAGTGTAAGGTCCATTTTTTTTTATAGCATAAATAAACAAAAAGAAATAAAACTGATATGGTGAAGAATTTTTAACTTAAAATGAATGGGGTTGGCTAAGTGGGATTATAATAGAAATCGGTTGGTTGGCGGCCGATGACTAAACATGGGCCACCCACCGCCTCCGCCACCGCCACCGCCACCGCCACCGCCACCACCACCACCACCGTGGCGTGCTCAAAACAAATAATTTAGCTAATACCAAACCCCACATAACAATAAATAAATGTCCCAACTCACCTTCTTTTGTCCTTTTCACTCTCTTACCACCGACGTCTTTTTCTTCTCTCACTAATCTTGATTATGATTTATGAGTTTAAACTTTTATATTTTAATTTACAAATGAGAGTTTTAAAATAATTATCATAGTATTATATAATTAATTGATAAAATTAATCTAATCTTAAAAGATAATACAAAATAATTGTCGTTATTTTTTTTCTTTTTCCTCTTCAATTTTTTCCTTTTCTTTAATTATGTTGCTCCATTTTAATTTTGCTTTTACTTATCGAAGATATTCTTTAAAGAATATATTAAAATCATTAAAAAGTTTTTTGTGTCGTGTTGGAAGGTAACTTAATATTATCCTATAAAACTTTAAATTCACACATATTAGGTACCAAAATTCCAAATTCTTGTTTATTTCTATGTTGTCAAAAGAAAAAATCACTCTTTCTTTTTCTTTTTTTTTTTTAAAATAATAATTATTCCATGTTCAGTTATCTAGTGCAACTCTACCATGTATACCTAGAAAGTATTGTCCAATAAAAAAAAAAAAAAAAAAAGCCTATTCTCCTTTTCTTGTTATCTGAATGTCTAACTATTTCTAATCAAGTCTACTATACTCATTTTCATATTAATTATTTTCAATTTTACACTAATACTCTCATTTTGCCATGCCCTTTGAATAAAACAATCCATTGGGTCAAAAATTATGCAATAACTCGTTGGATATTTTAATAAAATACATTCAATGTAGACTTTCAGAAAAAAAATAAAAATTGACTGAACAATTTATATTTATATAGCTTATTTTAAATAAAAGATTCTAAATAAAAGAAAGTCTCTAACAATTAAAATCATTTTTGAATAATTCATAAGAAAAAGAAACCCATTGCTTTTCTGAAAATTTTATGTTATTTTCCTAACTTTCAATTGTATGTTATTGGTTCATAAAATTAAATCACATCAATATATATTTTTTAGTGTGATCTCCTTATATATATATATATATTTATTTATAATGATCATAATGTGATAAATTATAATTGGTAACAAAAATAAAGTCAGCTACTATGTACCTTAAATAATGAACATGCTTTAACATTTACTATTTAAAAATCTGCACATATACTATTGAAATATTATCATTCATGACAAGCAGAGTTTACTTGATTTTTATGGTAAAAATAGATTAATATTAATTAATGAACATGTTTTACTAATTTTTTAATGTTATTTTACTCAAATTTTAACATTCACTATTTAAAAATCGGCACATATACTATTGAAATATTATCATTCATGACAAGCAGAGTTTACTTGATTTTTATGGTATAAATAGATTAATATTTCTCTTCGGCAAATTAAAAGTGCAGAAAAGTGCATTTTATTTATGTACTGTCAATATTAAAAACTTCTCACCAGACATTATAAAAAAAAAATGATAAGTTAGTGACAAAATAATGAGTGACAATACAAAAGTTGTCACTAGTTATTTAACGATTTTTATAAATTAAATAGTGACAATAATAGTATTTAAGTTGTCGATAATGACAATTAGTGGCACTCTATAGGGACAACTTAAAACATTAATTTTTGTCATTAATAACTTATATTGTGACAAAACAAAAATTATTATCACCTAAAAACTATCACTAGTGATAAAACAAAAATTATTGTCACTTAATATATATCATTAGTGATAATTTTTATATTGTCACTTATTAGTATGTCATTAATATAATTTTTTTTGTAGCAAGAAATTATATATTTTTTAATAAATTAAAAAATATGGAAGCCACATGAAATTATAAAATAACAATTATAACCAAACCATGTCTAATGATCTTGCACGCAATCCATGTAAAATTATAAAAATAGCAATTGGTAACCATCAACCAATTCGCGTGATATGTTGTCAATTCATGAGAAAATTTCATGAACAATTTGTATCGTTGAATTTTGACCCAAAAAAATGTTTATTAAAGAGTAAAAATTTATATATCTTATAGTGATGTAAAATCAAATCTATCACTTATTTACATAGTTAAGAAGGAATTACAAAATGCAAATTATATGTATATATGAGAGAATTTTGGTGTTGAAATGTTTTTTCAAATTAATAACTACTTGACAAAAGCTCGAAAGTAAATTAAAATCTAAAATTATAATAGAATTCTAATTGGTTGAAAAATTAAATATAAGGTTAATTACAAAGTAATACTCTATTTTAAATAATATAATATGATTGCCTGGATTTTTCTAGAAAGCAAAAGAAAGATCGAAAACAAGAACAAACAAAGTAAAAGCTACTCCAAATTTTCACTCCAAATTTTCAAGATGTCTATTAAGAGGCTATGGTTATTGATGACTGGTTGACCACGTATTTGACTCCTACGCCAGCACACATCTAATAAAACCAAAATTATTGCAGCATTAACACAAAAATACAACGTTTTAAAAATAAAATAAAATAAAATAAGCAAAAGTAGAACTAATAGTAAGATTCGTTCTTACGTCTCTCCCTCTTCCTTCTGTTGTCTGCTTTCTTAATCTTTCTTCCTTCTTTGCTTCCGCTGGGCAAAGAAGAGAAGGAAGAAACAATCTCTGACATTCGTATAAAACAGACAACGACAATAAAGCACAATTTTGTAATATATATATATATATATTCATTTGTATTGAAGCTGTTGCTCTTTTGTTGCTTTATTTTGGGGGGAGAGAGGAAGAAGAGGGAATAAAGATGTTGGTTGCAAATAGTTTTGATTTATGGCAAAAGGATAGCTTCTTTTCTGCAGCTGAGGAGGTTCAGCAATCTGCTGATATGTGAGTGTGTGTTCTGTGTGCGCATCCAGCTTATTATTTGACCATTTTTAGCCCCATTTCTTTTAATGATTCTTTTCTTTTTCATGTATCTTGATCTGGGCCTGGTTTATTTTGTGGGTTCTTGCATCGTACCTTGTAAAGTTTGTTTTTTTTTTCTTGATTTTCTGTGTAATTTATATGTAATTTTCTTTTTCTTCCTTTGATTTTCTTGATTGGTTCTGGATTTAGGTTTGTTAGATGGTTTTAAGGAGGTTCTGGAAAAGTTCTTGTTTCATTTTTGTTTTGCTGTTTTCTGATCTAACTATAGTTTTGGTTTTCCTTGTACTAATTTTTTTTTTTCTTTGAGAGAATATTTGATTAGTTAGGTGAGAATGTTTGTAATTGTATTTATTTGGTAAACAAGAAGAGAGGAAACGATTAATGGAAAGTAGATTATTGTTGAATAATATTTGAATTCCTATCAATTATATATGTAGTTAAATAGTTTAGTCGTTTTTCCTTTCCCTTCTTACTTCTTTTCAATTACTTGGTTCTTGCAAATATACAATTTATAAGAAGTGTATGTCATTCTTGATGTTGGTCTAACCACAAACTAATCCAAAAATAAGAGGGTGTTTGGCTAAATTTATTTAAAAGATCTTATAAGCTCCTATATCTTATAGAATATTTTGGGGGGCTTTTAAGACGTTAAATAATTATTTTTTTTTGTTTAAAATAAGTTCTTAAAGTGTTTGGATAAAATAAAAGTTTGGAGATTATAAGATATTAAGATGTTAGTAATAATAATTTTGTAATTAATATAAGTAAAATTAAGGAAGCTTGTTAATATTTTAAAAATAAGTTGGGAGCTCCTTAAGATGTTAGGAGTTTATAAGATCTTTCGATGTTAGGAGCTTATAAGCTCTTTTTAAAAAAAATTAACAAATACTTTTTGACATCTTATAAGTTCTCAAATGTTAGAAGATATTTTGAGAAACCCAAACACCCTCTAAGTGCTAAAAGTAGCATTCTGATTTTGCATTTTTGCTTTGGCAGAATGGAGTCGGCTTATAGGACATGGCTTAAAGCCAGGAGAGAAGGTTTGATACCTCAGCATTTAGATGAACTTAGTAGAGAGCTGCAAATGGCCTTAGGCACTGCAAAATGGCAGGTCAGATACTTGATTTTATATTATTATTTCATATTTCTTATTTCCATTATAAGGAATTCAGTTAGCTCGTAAAATCAGGTTCTTGTTGAGCCTTTCTTGGTCTTAGCTCCTAAAGTCTACAAAACTATTACTGTTGATTATGGTGGACATAGTCTTGTCTTGGTTATTCAAGTTTGTGGTTCTTGAGTTCATCTGATTCAAGTTTTCTTTTGTACAATTTTGATTGTGATATTATATAGTTGGAAGAGTTTGAAAGGGCTGTTCGTCTAAGCTACAGAAATAACATTGATGATATTACAATTACCCGACATAGGCAATTTGTTTCTGCTATTGAAGACCAAATTTCCCGTATTGAAACAGCATTGAAGGAATCATTGAACACAGAAGGAAAGAAAGCATTTCGGTGGGTAAATTTGGATGAAGAAGAATGTGACGACTTAGCTCTATTTCTTTCTGGAACTCCTGGGACATCACAAAGGATCAAAGATGATGGTGGAAAGCTGGGAGCAGTGTTAACTAGCTCTCTTAGTAATAAAAGCAATGCAAGAGAAGATTGCGGTTTTGGTTCTGAAGTTAGTTCCAAGATGCAAATCCCAAATCAGGCGAAGAGTTCCGAAGAAGTTCTCACAAGCAATGAGGATATCAACTGCTTTATAGTGCTAGAAGAGAGCAAATTTCCTGAGACGGGGGATGAAATTAGTTATCAGGCTGATCGAATCACTAGTAACCGCAGAGCCTGGAGTTCACCAGATAGGACTACTCTGGAGATTGTTATTGATAGCGACGATATACAGAAGAATGGACTGATTGAAGCAACTCCCAAAGAGAAGGGTTTAAAACCATTCTTTAGGAGGTCAAGGGTTGAAAACCATCCTGGAGCAAAAGGAGTGCTAAGCCATACGCAAATGAAAATGATTAATTGGATAACTCAGGTAAGTTTGACAGCAATCCCATGATGATCACTTTTGAGAGAAATATAAGAGTTATTAGTACAAAATAGAGGTTTTTGGCTTGATGCATCTGTGGCTTTGTATCAATAAATACTATGCTTGTGTTCATTTCACTATACATGGAAGATTCTATTTTCTATATTGAAGAGAGGTTTCTTTATTTCTTTAATTACTTTAAAATTTCTAATGTCCCTTTTGAGATTCAAATGGTTTTGTCCCTTGTTAACTGTGTTTTTCCATAATATTTTGCTTGTCAAAACGTTTTTGAAAATGCTGTACTTAAAGAAATATTCTGAAGATCTATCCCTGGTTTGCAGCGCTGCGCAGGAGGCCATAGAAGTCAGAGACAACAGCAGGTCTCGCCAGTTTTGCCAGTCATTTCTATACGTTTCATTCTGGCTTTGATGCTAACCATTTTTTTAGTTGGTATGCTCTTTCTCTATTAACTGCTATTGGCAATAGAAGAGTCAAACATGCATTGCAGTGAAGAGGGCTGATTTCTTAAACATTCTTTGAAGTTAAATTGTCAATATCAAGAGTTGTGTGTTTGTGATTGCACTACACCCAATCTTGGCCCCCCAATAGAATGCGGATTTGTAATAAAGCCCCCAAAACCAAATAAAGATTAAAAAAAAAAAGGAAAAATGACCTTCTTTTGATTGAGCACTTACCCCTTGGAGAAAGTTATCTTTGAGGCAAACTACTCTTGCAAAAGCATTTTCATGTGATTAGATTTTTTTTCTTTATTTTTGGTGTATGCGTGTTGTTTTTTATTTTTTTATTTTTGTTTTGTTGGTTGGGGGGGGGGGGGTGGGTGTTGGTTAACTCTCTGTACGACAGAAAGGATTGGAGATGATCAGTCATAATCATTGCGAAAATTTCACTAGCCATGATTTTGAGTCATTGAAAAAGGGGCATTCTTGGTTTACTATCCATGATTTTGAGTCCATTTATGAGAACTGCAAATTAGACTGTTGTCCCTTGTACAGAAGTTTCAGGGAGATACTCTGTACTTTCAGCACCTCAGATGAAACTTTTACTAATGTCAACTCATCCCTAGACTTCAGATAAAGAAGAAAGAACACTAATAAAGGGGAATAAATAAACTGACGACTTTAGGTGTTTCAATTGAGTCATACTACAGGCTCGTTTGAATTATATCCTTGTGAAGCATTCGGAATTTTCCATGGTAGTATTGCAAGCATTACCAAGAGACCAAAGCCATGAATGGATATTCGACATTCTTTTGCATGACCAAAGTTGATGATACCATTATCACATCTTTTAGCTTATAGCTTGCATTTCGGTGTCCCGTTTTAGCATGAGTAGCATGAGACTGATTGGACATTTAATTAGTTAGTTCAATCTGTGCATTCACGCCTGGCAAAATGAGAAACATAGAAATCATGCTAAGTTTCATCTGTTTGATTTCTGCAGTGCCTTTTTTGCTCTACTCAACATAAGCCACATCGAAATCCATTGATTGTCAGCTTAAAATGAGGTATGTGTGTTAACTTTCAAACTCATCATCTATTAACATTTGTGCTAGTTTGAAGAATGTGAGGTAGAATAAGTTAGTCGGACGAAGAGCCTCCCTATTTAAGTGTATTTTGCAGGATATCCACTGCGATCTTGCTTCCACACAAAAAGTTCTGCTATATATTTACTCCTATCTAGATACAACATGATTGTAGATAACACAATTGGTATATCTGCTTAGGAAAATATGTACTCTGAGGAGTAGAGAAACAATTATTATCCTGGAGCCGAGATTAAATGATCTAAAATCATGCCCAGCGGTGCTTCTACTTTAGAGTATTAACAGATAAAAAAGCAATCGTCACCTAACTTCTGCAGCTTTTTGGTACTTTTAACTACTATTTCTCTACACTCTGGACAAATTTTACCACAATTATATTTTTTACTACTTTAAAAGCAAAAGTTGTTGCAAACACCCCCCTTAATGTTTATAGCTTCAAGAGTCCAACTCAATAGGCTAATTATTTCGTTACGCTCTTCCTCTGCAGGTTACGGGCGGGCGCGGTGTGGGAATGAGTGCTGCCTGGATGTGTGTTTGCTTGCTCTTTTGAACAAGTGCACAGGTTGTCCAGGTCGCCAAAGTTCCCTTTTGCATACATTGATAATGGTTTGTAATAGGAAGATGTAATATGCTT
Source organism: Jacaranda mimosifolia (assembly GCA_018894105.1). Taxonomy (NCBI): domain Eukaryota; kingdom Viridiplantae; phylum Streptophyta; class Magnoliopsida; order Lamiales; family Bignoniaceae; genus Jacaranda; species Jacaranda mimosifolia. The sequence continues at coordinate 31,630,954 of CM032126.1, forward strand.
TCTAGTGTTAGGAACTTGATGTGTAAAGGGAGTAAGCACTCCTCAATCCAAATTCTGGACTTGTATTCGATGATTCTTTTGATGATCAATAAATAGATTGGGTTATTTTCTTTCAGAAAAAGCAAAAAAATTAAGGGGGGGGGGGGGGGGGGGGGGGTTGAGTCCTGCACTCTGCACTAATTGAATATTTTCTCTCATGAAATCAATTTTGTAATATCAGAAGTTCATTTTTCTTTTTTAAAAGCTATTATCGAATGTTAGCAGTTAGTGCATACTCGATGTCTGTGCATTCAATAAAAATAAAAATTAATGTTATTTAAATGAGTTGAAAATAATTGTTATAATAGAGAAGAAAGTCAATCGAAATTAACACCATAGGCAAATTCATTCATGTATCTTTGGAAAAAAATAATTTAAATAGGATAAACTGCATCTGCACGAAGAAATTGAGAAAAATAGAAATATGTGTAATTATGCATAGTCTTCATGGAATACATATCTGGTGGTAGGTGGCTGGGGGGTGGGAGGAGAGAGGGTAGTGCTAGTGAAATGATAGTTATTTTATGTAGATATGAGGATTTAAAAAATAAATAAATAAATAAAAATATTTTATGTAGGACACTTGAAAATATATCAAAAAGGAATTTAATAATAATATAGTTTAAAAAAGTATTACAAGATTTTTCTTGGACTCACGTCCATGTCTAAGGGTGTCAAAATCAAATCCAACCTAATAACTTGACAATGCAGCACTTGAAAAAAAAATCAGGTTTGAGTTCGGTGTTTTCGGGTTTGGGTCAAACTGGGTAGGACCTGAAAATCACCTGAGAAAAAAAAAAAGGTTGGGTTGATTTTAGGTCAACCGGCTTAACCTGACAAAAACAAGTAAGTGACCCAATAACCCAATAAACCTGACCCACTTAAAAAAATTGACCAATTAAAATAAAATTTAAATAATATACATTCAAAAATCAAAATTTTTAAAATTCAATTACTGAACAATGGTTTGTTATTTTTTTATATTTAGAGTGCTCAAGGACATGACAAGTTTTAAAGTTATTATATTTCTTCGACTTTAATAATTATGCTGAATTTTAGATTTAATTGTAAATCAAACTTCTACTGAATTATAATATTGAATTTATAAATATAAAAAATAAAATAAATAGATCAGGTTGGATCACTTTTATCTGGTTGGGTTGGATCAGGTTTATTAGGTTGTTGGGTGACCTGACTAAAAATTAGGTCAACCCAAATCTAACACGATTTTTTGTGGGTCAGGGTTATGGTTGAGCCTTTAACATCGGGTTGGTTGGATTTAAATTTGCTATTTTTATGTTATACCCTTACCTCAACCCAACTCGAACCCACCCAATTCAGCCGAATTGACACCCCTATCCATGTCTCTAATTCATTTTTTATAGGCTTTTCATTTTCTATAATAAACTAGAATATTCTGAGTTCAAATTAAACCTAATGTGGTATTGATATTTAATAAAAAAGGAAAAAGATAAAAGGATAAAGTAAAGGTAAAGCAAAATTATAAATCAAAATAAAAACACATAGCATCTTATATTATGTTTGGATTTAAAAAAAATTAGTAGGAAAAAGATAAAGATACAATAATTAAATTATGAAGTTATATATTTAGAGTATGGAAATTCTCTTTTCACTATTTTTCTTCTTAAAATTCAGGATTTAAGTATCGGTTAATTAGAAAAAAATCCCTAACCCTATTTTCATTGTAGTGATCAGCCCCCATTTGAATTTTTACACATTAAACTCCCCACTTTTTTTACAAAACTTAGGAATCACTCCTCATATTTTTTAGAAAGACCTACATATCCTTGTAGCTGGAAAAAACAACAAAAATACCTGAGAAATGCCTTTTTCTCTTCAAGAAGAACGCTTTCCTTTTCTTTCTTTTTCTTTTTTCCTGAAATCGATGACTACTCCAAGCAGCCAAACAAAAGGGCGCGAAACCATTCTTCTGCCATTGACACGAGAAAGAAAGAAAGAAAAAAAAAAAAAAAAAGACACCAAAATTTCTATCATTTTCTATGATAATGGAAGGAGAAGCAGCGGCAATAAGAAGTGAAGTACAAAAAGAAGTTATCAAAAGAAACAAAGGTATATTTCTGCATTTACAGTTTTAAATGTCCGTGATTTTTTAGTGTTACACTTATTTCTTATCTATTTTCTCATGTTTAGAGCTTTTATTCCTTTTTTAGTTGTTAAACACTTGAACCCATTTGATATATATAATTTTTGTTGTGAGATGGAAAGTTTCTGATTTGTACTTGAAATACATGAAAGTTGTACTTTACCTTTTTGGGATTTATACTTCTTTTTACATGAAATTATATGGTGAAATTATCTAAAAGTGGTAATATATTATCTGTAGTACAAAATATCAAAGCTTGCAGTACATATTAGGCAAAATTGTAGTATATAATTTTTGTAACTGCAGTACATTTTAGAAGCAAATGTAGTATAAATATTCAAGTTTGCAGTACACATTAGGCAAAAATATAGTATATAATCTGTGTAATTGCAGTACATTTTAGAAGCATCTGTAATACAAAACATTCAAGCCTGCAGGTTAAATGAAATTATAGTATAGAATTTGTGTACATGCAGTACATTTTAGAAGCATTTGTAGTACAAAAACATTCAAGCCTTCAGGTTAAATGAAATTATAGTATAGAATTTGTGTACATGCAGTACATTTTAGAAGCATTTGTAGTACAAAAATATTCAAGCCTGTAATAAATATTAACTGAAAGTGTAGTATATAATCTGTGTATTACATTTTAGAAACAACTTTAGTACAAAATATTTAATCTTGCAGTATATATTAAATGAAAGTGTAGTATATAATCTGTGTATCTGCAGTATATTTTAGAAGCAACGGTAGTATAAAATATTCAAGCTTGCAGTATATTTTGTACCCCATGTTGGTGATATTTGTACTTAATGTGCTGATATTTTGTACTCCATATTGGTGATATTTGTACTTAATGTGCTGATCTTTTGTACTCCATATTGGTGATATTTGTACTTAATGTGCTGATCTTTTGTACCCCATGTTGGTGATATTTGTACTTAATATGCTGATATTTTGTACTCCATATTGGTGATATTTGTACTTAATGTCCTAATCTTTTGTACTCCAATTTGGTGATATTTGTACTTAACGTACTGATCTTTTGTACTTCATGTTGGTGATATTTATACTTAATGTCCTAATCTTTTGTACTTCAATGGTTGATACTTCATATCTAATGTGCTGGTGTTTTGTACCCCAGGAGACAGAAGACATCAACACAATGCAGGTAGCAGATGAACCACCCAACTCAAAGATTGAATCGCCTAATCTAGGGGTGGCAATGGGACGGGTTTGACAGGACCCGAAACCCGCCCCACCTACTTCTTTTTGGACCTGGTACCCGCCCCACTTTAGACTCCTAACCCAGCAGATCTAACCCGCCAAACCCGTTTTTCTTTTTTCTTTTTTTTTCCTTCTTTTTTTCTTTTTGCTTTTTTTATTAAAATATATAATTTTACAACTTATATATTTTCAAAATTGATTAAGATATACATAGACAAATAATATGTATACATGTATAGAAAATTAGAATCCAATATACAATAAGTTTCTAACACTATTTTTCAAATTTTAAAATAAAATATTCATATTAATTGGTTTTAATATATGTTTTATCATTTTTATGATGATTGAATGAGTACAAAATTATTATTTATTTGATGAAATATATATATACTATTATAACCCTATTTTTTTATGTTTTATGTACATATATTATATATAATATATTATATATTAATTATATTGGGCGGGTTTACTTAAATCCATAACCCGCCACAGACCCGATCGGGTCCATAAAATTAGGACTCATAACCCACCCTATAACCCATTTATTTGACTTATAACCCGCCCCAGGACCAGGTCTACCCAGACCCATTGCCATTCCTAGCCTAATCCCTATTAAGGAAGGACTGATTATAGAGGTCATGCTCATATTCCAGTAAAAGAATTTGAGTATAATACGAGGGCAATAATGGTGTTATGTTGAAGTACACTTCAATTAAATTAAAACTGGACAGTGAATTTGAGTACAATATGATGGAAATGAAGTACAAACGTAGAACAAATAAAGTATAAATGGTGTTATGTTAAAGTACATTTCAATTAAATTGAAATTGGGCAATGAATTTGAGTACAATATGAGGAAAATGAAGTACAAACGTAGAACAAACAAAGTATAAATGGTGTTATGTTAAAGTATACTTCAATTAAATTGAAACTGAGCAGTGAATTTGAGTACAATATAATGAAAATGAAGTATAAACATAGAACAAACAAAGTATAAATTGTGTTATGTTAAAGTACACTTCAATTAAATTGAAATTGGGCAGTGAATTTGAGTACACTACGAGAGAAATGAAGTACAAACTTAGAACAAACAAAGTATAAATGGTGCTATGTTGAAGTACACTTCAATTAAATTGAAACTGGACAGTGAATTTGAGTACAATATGGTAGAAATGAAGTACAAACGTAGAACAAATAAAGTATAAATTATGTTATATTGAAATAATAATTAGTCTCTAATAATTATAGTGATGGTCAAGTACAATATTTTGAGATTATCGGATCAGGTGAAGTACGTATTTGTAACGGGTGATATGGTGGATATTATCATCAAATACTCATTTGTTTACATCTTTGAAAGCATAAGTATTCTTTACATTACTATGATTGATAACATTCATTCGTTGAACACTAGTGGTTAACACTTTAAAACTTTAACATTATTTTATTCATATGATAAATATTACACACATTTTTAGAGTTTGGTTATTAATTAACAAGACTTAAAAAGCAAATCATGGAACAAATTTCAATTCAACAATATTAGTAAAAATATTAAGGAATGAAGTACATAATTGCCTGAAATGAAGTACAAATGTCATGAAATGAAGTATAATTCTCCCAGATTATGGTACAAAATAATTGATATATCGGAAAATATGCAAAAATACTAATTTCACGCTAAATCAAATACATAATTGCCAAAATGAAGTACAAATATCATGAAATCAAGTATAATTCTCCCATATTGGGATACAAAATAATTGATATCTCGGAGAACATGCAAAAATGCTAATTTCACGCTAAATAAAATACATAATTGCCTAAATAAAGTACAATTGTTCAAGAAATCAAGTATAATTCTCCCATATTGGAGTACAAAATATCTGATATCTCAGATAACATGCAAAAATGCTAATTTCACGCTAAATCAAATACATAATTGCCGAAATGAAGTACAAATGTCATGAAATCAAGTATAATTCTCCCATATTGGGGTACAAAATAACTGATATCTCAGATAACATGTAAAAATGCTAATTTCACGCTAAATCAAATACATAATTGTCGAAATGAAGTACAAATGTCATGCAATCAAGTATAATTCTCCCAGATTGGGGTACAAAATACTTGATATCTCGGACAACATAATTCTTGTATTCAAATGACCGCAGAGTAGACATCGCATAATTCTTAAGCATAATTCTGAACTCTTGAGCATCCTTGAATGTCTAACCCTCTCTATATATGCAATTCCTCCATGCATCAATTGAGTTGCTAATTAAAGCCAATTCATTGTGCGATGCATTGGTCAAACCAATTTTCTCCTTGACTGCATCCCTTGAGGTTGATAAATGAAGTACAATTTTTGGCAAAATAAAGTACAATATGTAGAATAATTCAGTATGATCGTGTAATTTCAAATAAACGAAGTACAATTTTAGAATAATAGAAGTATAAAATGCTATCAATTGCAGTACAATTTTAGATAATCAATAAGTAAAGCACTTCAAATATAGAACTTTAGGTAAAATGAAGTATAAATAATAGAACTTTATAAAACTTAAATAATAGAGTACAATTTTACGTAAAATGTTAAGTATAATTTTATATAAAAAGAAGAACAATTTTAGAACACTTGAAGTATAAAACCTTAGCAATTGTAGTACAATTTTTGGATAATCCATTAGTGGAACACTTGAAACTTAAATAATAGATTCAGATAACTGAAGTATAAGTTTAGATAAAATAAAGTATAATTTCAGAACACTTGAAGTATAGAACTTCAATGAATAGAGTACATGTTTAGGTAAAATGAAGTATAATTTCAGAAAACAGAAGTACATTTTTATATAAAAAGAAGTACAATTTCAGAACACTTAAAGTATAAATTCTTAGCAATTGCAGTACGATTTTGGATAATCCATTAGTAAAACACTTGAAATATAAAACTTAAATAATAGATTCAGATAATTGAAGTACAAGTTTAGATAAAATGAAGTACAATTTTAAATAAAGTGAAGTACAATTTCAGAACACCTGAAGTATAAAACCTTAGCAATTACAGTACAATTTTTGATAATCTATTTGTAGAACCCTTGAAGTATAAAACTTAAATAATAGGTTCAGATAACTGAAGTACAAGTTTAGATAAAATGAAGTACAATTTTGGAACACTTGAAGTATAGACTTCAATGAATAGAGTATATGTTTAGGTAAAATGAAGTATAAAATAAAATATAATTTTAGAAAATAGAAGTACAATTTTAAATAAAGTGAAGTACAATTTAAAAATCCTGAAGTATAAAACCTTAGCAATTACAGTACAATTTTTGATAATCCATTAGTAGAACACTTGAAGTATAAAACTTAAATAATAGATTCAGATAACTGAAGTACAAGTTTAGATAAAATGAAGTACAATTTCGGAACACTTGAAGTATAAAACTCTAGCAACTGCAGTACAGTTTTGGATAATCAATAAATAGAACACTTGAAGTATAGGACTTCAATGAATTGAGTACATATTTTGGTAAAATGAAGTATAATTTCAGAAACCAAAAGTATAATTTTAGATAGAAGACGTACAGTTTGAGAACACTTCAAGTATAAACCGTTAGAAGTTGTAGTACAATTTTGGATAATTCATTAGTAGAACACTTAAAGTATAGAACTTACATAATAGAGTACAATTTTTGTGAGATGAAGTACAATTTTAATTGCAATGAAGTATAATGTAGAACGCTCCAAGCAGAGAAATATTTTCAAATAAACAGAGTACAATTTCAGAACACTTCAAGTACAAAACTTTACAAACTGCAGTACAATTTAGATTCTATTGAAGTATTACCTTAAAACATCACTGCTCTTCTTTGCAATACAATTTCAGAATACTTCTTTGCACTGCTGCTCTTCTTTGTAGTGGCAACTCTCTAACACTTGATTGAACACTCATACTTCACTATTGGTTGACATCGTCGAAAAAAATACAAGAAACTCAAAAGCAACTGAGAAGAAATTGAGAAGAAGAAGAAACCCGAAAATGATGAAAATAAAAAAAGAAGAAGACAATGCAGATGTCGAGTTGGTGGTTGTTGGCTCTGACGATTATTCTCATTCCCGTCATGGAGCTTGTTGCGTTTTTTCTTTTCTTTCTATTTCTGGTAATGAAAGTACATATGCTAGGGTTTACTATTTGCTTGTGTGGATGATGGAGAAGTGAAAAAAAATGAGTGAAAAATATTATACTTAAGGGCATTTTTGTCAAATCAAGTGAGTAGGGAGTGATCTTTAAAGTTTTAACAAAACTAGGGAGCTTATTATAAAGAAAATCAAGTGGGGACCGAATTTGAAAAGTGCTTTTGATACTTTTAAATAAGTGGCCCTTTAAGTATAGGGTCGATATTTTTTACCCTAAAATTATTAAACCTTTTCTCTTGTGGAATAAGTTGACCATATACCGTCAAAACATACGGTTAGATAACTAGTTAGCTCAACCGAAGTGGTTTTGTTACCAAAATCCAAAAGTTGAGGGGGTTATCTACAACAAGACAAAACTCAGGGGATGTGGCCGTAATTACCAGAAAATTATAGCAGATTCAATTACTGCAGCACAACGTACAATACCTTCACCTGATGTGTACACCATGCAATAAAAACTTGTACCTTACTCATAATCACCCCCACCTCCACTCAAAGCAGCCCCATCATTTCCGCAACAAAGATTGCTGATCTCGATCTCCAGTGACGAAAGCTCCATATCCAAATCTCCGATCACTCTCTCAATCAATCGACTAATAATCAAGAACCCACATGTCTTGTTTGGCGTTATCTCTCCAACCCATAAGTGGACCCGACATTTTGCTCCAAACCCGGGAATGGTTTCCTCCTTCCCGCGCGCTAATGGCCCTTTCTGCTTTTCGTCAAACTCGCTTCTCCTTCGCCAAGAACCACCCACAGTCCGCGTCGTCCAGCAATATGGCTTCGGATCCCTACTCCGATTCGCTCGGAGACGACCCTTTGGCTGCCTCCTCCGGCCAGGTCATCGTTGGCGTCGAGTCCCGCTATCGCGTTGTATACCGCCTTGTCAACTCAATTTACGTACTCGCTGTCACTACTGTTGATGATACTAACAACAATGTTTTTGAGTGCATTCATATTGTCAATCAAGCAGTTTCAGTGGTGGTCACGGCGTGCCGTGGTGTGGATGTGACCCCGGAAAAATTGGGGAAAAAGTATGCGGAAATTTATATGGCTTTGGATATCGTCTTGAGGGGGGTTAGTAGCATTAGGCTTGCGGCGATGCTGGCGTCGATGCACGGGGATGGCATTGCCAAGATGGTGCACTCGGCGGTTCATACTGAGAGTAAGATCCGGGGAGCAGATAGCTGGAGTGGTGTGGAGCCTCAAGCGGTAGATCATGAAGCTGGTGTGGAGTCATTTTCACAGGCATTCTTTGAGTTGCCTGCTGAGACTTTGGAGGCTGGAGATGAGGTGGCCGCAGCGACATTAGGGTTTTTCCAGCAGGTTGAGGAGAAGGAGTTACCTAAGGTTGAGGAAAGTGAAGGAGAGAAGGATCCGTTTGCAGCTAGTGATAGGATTAATAAGCCAGAAGAAATGCTGATGGAAGGGTTTAAGAAGGACAAAGATTCGGGTATTTCAGATGTGAGCAAGGCACTGGCAGGACTTGAGGTGACTACACTGCCTCCAGCCGCAGCTACTGACTCAACACATATTGGTGTGGAAGGATTTGAAGGGAATTACGGCGGGATTGAGTTTGTTAATGAGGGGTCAACATTGCCAGAAGATTTTGAGGGTATTAATGATGCTTGGGGTGGCGGATTGGATGCGTCGGAGTTTGTGGGGCCAAAGAAGGTTCCAAAGGACCGGGGTCTTGGTGGTTTAGAACTTTTGGAGACTAGCGAACCACCTGCTGCAGCAGTGGCTAAAGGTGGTGCTGGGGACAAGATAGAGGATATATTGGTGAAGAAGACTGAGATGAAGGGTCCAGAAATGTATGTTGTGGAAGAGATAAGCGCAGAGTTTAGGGAATCAATACTCACTAGAGTTGGGTTGATAGGCATTCTGTACCTGAGGACCATGCCTCTGAAATCCCCATCAGATGATAAAGAAACTGAGTTTTCGTTTAAGGTTGAAGGTACTGAAGGTGTTAAGAGGTTTGCAGTACAAAGCTCTAAAGTGAGCAGCCTGGGAAATGGTTTATTTCATGTGAGGACGGCCCCCTCGGAGGAACCTATACCGATCGCAAAGTATAGCTTACTACCCCGTGTGACTCCATTGCCCATAAGGGTTCGACTTGTAAAACGACTCAGTGGAATGTTACTTTCTGTTATGATACAGTATGCATCGAACCCTGACTTGCCAGTTCCCTTGAGTAATGTGACAATTGTTCTCAAATTGCCTGTAGACCCTACCCTGCTAAAGGTGTCGCCCAAAGCAGTGTTGAACAGGTCTGAGAGAGAATTGAAATGGCATATAGATGAGATTCCACTGAAGGGTAATCCTGATAGGTTAAGGGTAAGAATGCCCGTGGATATCAGCGAAGATGATGATGGATCAGATCTTGAGATAGTTGGTTATGTCAAGTTTTCTGCTCAAGGGACTAGATCTTTGTCTGGGATTTCCCTGAGGCCTGCTTCCGAGGGCAAGACGGATTTCTATGAGATTGATCACAGGTATGCAAGTGGGGTTTATATTTGCAATTAACAACAGAAAGATTTGCCTTTTTGTAATGGGTTTGTACCATTTTGTTTTTGTTCTCGAGTTTTGTGGTGTAGAAAGTTTGTAGTATTCTTTGTGTTGTAGCCTGTGTTCCAGTTCATTGTTTTTACACAAAAAATTATACTTCTTACATGTTATTAACGTTGGTTCTGTGTAGTTATAGTGAATTATATGTGGTGTATGTTTTTCAATTCAAATTCAAGGCACTTAAATTCAAGGTGGAACTTTGAGAGGCTTTTCTAGTTAAATCTGTAGGAAAAATTTCTTCAATTAAGAAATTCAGAACTGTGTTACGAACAACAAATGCTAGAAAGTGATGTGTATGACCTGAATGTTGCATATTCACCTTATGTAATTTTAGCTAATGAAAGGGGCAAACAGGTAAGTAAAACAGGAACAATGTCAGATAGTGTGAGTAATATGCTTGCTACTTGGTCTTACTGAGGTGTTTGTAGTGTCCAGCACAGTTCTACTCTTTAAAATATAGTCGGTATACTGCTCGGTTTGAAATTTTTGAGGAGTATAAATAGTTGTAGAACTTTTAATTTAAGTCTTAACACTTCCAAAGGTTCTCCAGTTTCACTTCTATCTTTACTTGCGGTCGGTCTGTTTCTCTTAGTTTGCTAACATGTAGAGGACACAAACAGTAAATAAGAAAAATATCAGTTGTAAAAGGAAAGAAAATAAAAGCATTGAAATTAGACCTTGGTTCACTTTCTTCAGTTAAAAACCTTGGGTGTTGTGCCACCCTTCCTCTACTAAATCATTTAACTTCTAACATGTTGCTTGTTGGTTGATTTGGCAAATCTGCTTCAGTTTTCCAGTAGTTTATGATGGGAATGTGGTTGTCAAGAATATTTGGCTGGCTGTAAACTTTATGCTTGATCTCTCTGTATAATTTGAAGCAACTTAATACCTTAGGTTTTTTCCTTGAGGCAGGATATACTGCAGCAGATAACGGCTTGGCTATTGTGATTGCTCATGGCAATGGAATTGGCCCAAATCTTGTACTTTTTAGCGTCTTCATAAAATTAATGGAGAAATTTTTTAGTGTCTTCGTAAAATTAATGGGGAAACACATGCATACTTTCATATTTCTGCATTAAACGCCACATTAATAACTTTAGTCTACTGGTGAGTTTGCTTGAATGGATATAGCCGTGTGGGTGGAAATTTGATGCCTGCTCTGCAGTCTAAATTTAGTACTATACAAACACACGCAGATATACAAATTGACCCTCTCAGCGCATGTTCCTTAGTTAATAGTTCGTGCAGTAATTTGATACTCTCAGTGCGTGTGTTCCTAGTTCCAATAGTAATTGATTCGATTGTCACATAGCATGCTGCAAGGCTATTTTACTTCACGCCATATTGTTTAGTTTTGACAACAATGGAAGTAAGCCCACTCCCACCCCTCAAAATATAAAAAGAGGGAAGAATATCTGGACCATAGTCTTCACCATTGTGTATTTGCTTTCCCTTGAAAACTTAGGCCTGTTTGGTTTTATTTCCATTTCCAATTTTCATTTCCACCATTTCTAAAATGGTGAAAATTAGTTATACGATGTGATGTGGAAATGGAAATGTATTTGGATGAAATGTTTGAAAATGTAATGATTATGTTGGAAATGTAATGATTATGTAGGTTGTAGGTGGAGAGAGATAGAAATAATGGAATAGAGAGAGAAGATATATAGGTTATTGGGAAGAAATATATAAGTTATTGGAGAATGTATTTTGAAAATGAAAATTGAAATTAGGTTGGATGAAATTTTTTAAAAAGTGATGATTTTTATTTTTGGAATAGTAAAATTGGTGGGAAGGGGCTTTGGAAATAAAACCAAACAGGCTCTTATTGGTCTGAAAATCTAGAACCTGAGTCTCCACCATTATTTATTTGCTTTGCTTTGAAAACTTATTGATCTGGAAACTCTGACTATGACTACAAAAAACTCCTTTCTTGCAGATACCTAGCAACTTTGGCTGAAGTCCATAATCTACAAAGACAGAAAAGCTTTGAGGACTTAACTAATGTTACAGAAGCAATAATTAATCTACAATAGAAGATAGTAAGATATAATCTCATCTTATTGGGGGGCCCAAGACAAAAGGAAAATAATTACATAGTTCTTCAATTCATTGTGTCCTTTCTTGTAGTTCAAGTATTGAAATGAGAACTATCACAATGCAGGTCACGTGAAAGGAGAGGTTGTATAAATTATAGCTCCTAAAGCTTAGGCAATTAGGTTGAACCATGGCAATAGGTCAAGTATCTGGATATTCTATTGCCAACCTTTAATACCTCAGGTCAGTGTAACCTTGGGATGATGGTTCATAATTCGTATACAATCCCCAACAACACACTTAGCAATAAAGAAATAGAATATTGACCCAATTGTAGAAGACCAAAAAATGCTCTTGCTAATATTGATCTCATGCTAATAACTGCTGCACAACTTACGAATGTGGAAAACAAGAAATAATATGGAGTATTCTAAGGTGATTTTATTGTTATGACTTAGAGGGTGTTCGGCTAAACTTATTTAAAAGATCTTATAAACTCTTACATCTTCTTAGATATTTTTGGAGTTTATAAGATGGGAGATCTTACTTTTAAAATAAGTGATTTATGTGTTTGGATAAAATAAGATCTTAAAGCTTATATAAACTGTTAAGAATGACAATTTTGTAATTAGAATGGTTAAAAGTAAAGGAAATTGTTAAGATGTTGAAAATAAGTTAGGATCTCCTTACTTTTTCTTAAAAAGCTTATAAGATCTTAACATCTTACTTTAAAAACTTATAAGCTTTTTTTTTTTTAAAAAAAGAATTATCAAACACTTTCTAACATCTTATAAGCTCTTAAGATCTTTTAAGGAGTTTATAAGCTCCCCAAACATCCTCTTAGTGGGGAAAAATGACTTGCCACAGAACTTGGAGAAAGAGGCATGCAGTTTACCATTAATTACATGGGATGAGACCATTTATTTTCCATGCCGATTTGCTTGTGCATATAAACATTGAGAAAATATAATTTGGTACTGCTGTTTGTCAGTGGAAATGGTACAAAATGGCTGGTCAGGAATGGCTGTATATCTAGTTAGTTTTGTTGCTAGCTGATGGATTCAGCTACAAACAGTTTACAAAACTGATTAGTAGTTCTATCTGCTAACTGGGTACTCACTCTGGCGTGTAAAATCTACCAAAGAAAGGGCTTGCATTATGGTGAGGCTCCTTTCCCCCTTTCTACACCCTTTTGTGATCAAGCTTGTTAGTACTGTTTGTCTATGTTTGTCTTGTAGGCGAGAAGTGTAGGTACTCAATTCCAATTGATGATGTAGTGGGACTCTTAAGTTGAATGCTTTTCCATTATGAGAAGCTAGTGTTCGCTGGTCCAGAGCACGACACTTTTTTCTTGTGATGAAAGGTGTAAGTATGATAAGTGTGAAAAGCAAGGTTAACATGGTTGTTGTATACTTGGGGTGGGCGGCTACCTCTCTGTTGTACCTGGAATTTTGGCACTGAAAATGGTTGATGCATGGAGCCAGGTAGATATGCATGACAAAATGGTTACAACTAGTAACTCAGAAGTATATTTGCTGGCTGTTCTGTGCCTGATTTGTTGTTTGCTTCATCAGTATTTTCGACCAACTTGTTTTTCCATTTGAATGATCAGATTGTAGGAAAGTATTTTGACTGTTCTTCCAGTAATTCTTAAAGGAAATTACTAATGTGGAGATGTATCAAAAACACGACCCCAATATAGAAGTATGTCCCTTATTAGTCTATGAACTCATCTAATCTGAAATTATTTAGACATGCATATTTTTAGTTTTGCCAATATGGTTTTTCTGCTAACCCATAAACATGTGTTTTACAATTTTCCTACATGAGATCGACTCTAAATAGGGAAGAATTGCAATGTCTGCGTCAACATCATCTTCCCTGGCATTTTTAGTTTTATTTATCTGTATTATGGATGATTTTCTAGTTTAGATATGTGTACATTCCGTAGACACACTAGCAGGCCAGAGAGGAACCTTCTTACAGCGGTCAAGGTCATTTCCAGACAAAAAGTGCATTAATCAAAATGGAAAGAATTGTGTCATAGTGAAGCTTCCAGAGGATGTCTTACTCTCAATTAATTGCCTTGCATTTACCACCGGCAGTTGTGTCCTCAGTCAGACAAGCAACAACTAATACATAATGTCTTCCATGGCCCAGGAAATGCGTATCTTTTAGTAATTAGTACTACTCAACTGGGGTTGTCTACTATTAAATTATTTATTATTTAACTGCCCGCAGCCCTAATTCGATAGTATCAAAGTGAGTGGTATGAATTTTTTTCATTTTCGATGATTCTAAATATAACTAAGTTTTTAATAATCATACCACTTATCTCAATTCAAATTGATTAGACATATCATGTCAGTGTTTTGAGTAATATATCTAAAATCTTAATATTATATCAATAAAGTTAGTACATTACAAAGTCACAATTCTTAGTGCATCTATGAACCTCCTTTCATTTTTAGTTTGCTCAACTCCTGTGAGTCAATTGATATACATACATAATAATATTATAAAGTATAATACTCTAACTTTACAATATGGTCAAACTATATATACATATTTATCTAGTTAGAACCATGCTTCATCATTGATTAAACTATGGAATCATTCAAATGATGTAGTTTGAATCATGCTTCATCATTGAGAGTAGGCTGTAAATGCAACCAAATTTTTGTATTTGTTCAATTAATTGAATAATATGAAAATGTAAAGGAAAAAAAATGTTATTATTACTGTAAATAGATTTCAATGTGGTGCAATTAGTGTTTCTAACATCCCTCTTGTGATCTTCATTGGTTTTGCTGGCCCTCACCCCAATATGGAAGGGTACAAAATTCTTATCTCTATCACTCAGCCTCTCAACTATAGAGAGCCTCATAATGTGATCCAAGTATAGACAACATCATCATAAAAAATGTGATTAAATTCATCACTATCTTAGACTTGAAGCAAAGGGTTCATTATACTGTAAAATTCATATTGTACGCGCATTGTATGTCAAACACGTATGCTTACTTTAAGTGATTTATAGAATATTTTTTGAAAGCAAATTGAATTTCAACACGTGGATTCACTACAACTATAGAACTTCATGCATGATATATACAATATATCAAAAAAATGTATGCTAAATTTAAATATTTGTTGAAAGTAAATTGCATTTTAGCTCATTGGTTCATCATAATTGTACAATCCATGCATTATATGCATTATTTGTTAAATATGTAAGATAACTTCAAATTTTCATATATCTATTGAAAGAAAATTAAACTTTAATACATAGGTTCATTATAATTGTAAAATTTATGCATTATGTGCGTTCTTTGTCAAACATACATGAATCTTTAAATTATCTATAACATATCTGTGGAAAGTACGTAAATTTGAACTTGAATATGCAAGTTCATTAATTGTAAAATTCTTATATACAATAACAAGTGTTACATATCAAATCCGATATTCTAGTTTTAAATTGTCTGTAAAATATCTGTTCAAAGTAAATTAAACTTCAGCATATAAATACACTATAACCGTAAAATTCACACAATACAAGCATTATATATCAAAAACATATGCTAACTCTAAACTATCTATAAAATCTCTTCCAAAAGCAACTTCAACTGTAGGTCACAAGATCCATAACCTTAGGCCACAGCAAATTGAACTTTGTGATCAAAATTCTGGCATAATAAATTAATAAATCCACACCCAAAAACATCACGTGATGGTCACGTGAGTGTGATTGATTTCCCTCAGAAATGCGGCACCAGACCAATTGATGCAGTGACAGCCACACTTGCATGATTTTTGCAACTCAATACCTTTAACAAATCATGACCCCAAGAACTTCTCCGAGCGGCCGGAATTTTACCTCCGGCATCCATCCCGGGGAACATCCTCCCCGGATTCCGGCGAACCTGGCGGTTTTTCATATCCCGGAGATCCATTTCCGGCTGAAGTTTCAGTGGACCAAACATCAAAACAAACCACCTGGGCTTGGAAGCCTTCGTCGAAGACGACCCATCGGACTTCGCCGAGCTCTTCGAGAAACTCCGGTGAATGTCCG
Source organism: Jacaranda mimosifolia (assembly GCA_018894105.1). NCBI lineage: Eukaryota > Viridiplantae > Streptophyta > Magnoliopsida > Lamiales > Bignoniaceae > Jacaranda > Jacaranda mimosifolia. The sequence continues at coordinate 31,647,231 of CM032126.1, forward strand.
AAGTTTTGGGTTTGGTCAAAACGCTTGAATTCCGGCGGCGTAACCTTTTGCTGTCCGAAGAACGGCTGTAATTTCTCGTCGTCGTTATGCTGTTGGATCTTGTGGCGTTCAAATCAGGCAACGACTCGCAATATCTTCTTGAAGAATTTCTAGCGTCATCTGCTGACAGGGATTTGAGGATTTGATGATGGAAACGAGGTTGGACGTTTTTGTAGGGTACGAGTTTGCCGCAGAAGATGATGTCTTCTGCATGGGACATGATATAATTCTCGGAGCTGATGTGGTTGAAGAACTCGAAGAAATCCGATGGCTCTGAGGATGATCTTCGAGTCTTGCAAGATTCTTTCTTCTCGGGTCCGTCGGAGTTCATCAGAGGGAAGTCGCAGAGGGAGAGAGCCTCTTCTTCTTCCTCTTCTCTTTTTGATGCTACTTTTGTTTTCTGATCATCTTCAAAGTTGGTCACATGATCATCCATTTGAAGTAAAAATGCAGTAAAATTTTGGGGCGGTGGGGAATTTGCTTATGCTATAGTTGGAAGAAATCTAAGAGACAAATGTTTATATATACACACACACATACACACATGTATGTGTGTGTGTGTGAGGGACGGGGGGAGATCATCTTTGTAGGGACAGATCAAATCCATGGAGTTTGTACTGAAAAGTTCTTTTTTCTCATGTTTCAAAAGGGAAAAACGACAAAGATGTTATTATGTACCAAAGAAGTCACGTTATTTATAAATTATGGATATGTCATTTTATTATTTTATATTGTAAATAAGTATTAAATAAATTAAATATTTGAATACATTTGGACATATTCATGAAGTAAAATACATAATAAATATCAATTGAAATAGGAGATTTGTAATGTGATGAATGGCAAAATTGTTTATTAAAAATTTGATTTTTAATTAGGAATGAGAATAGAATAGGTTTGAAGTGAGTTTATCATGATTTGAAATTCTTCTCTCGCTCCATCTCACCTTGAACGCTCAAGTCTGATAGGTCTGATTCGTAACATCAATTTTTTTTTTCTTTTATTCAATTAAAAATGTATAAATTTTGCATTTAATCTAATAACATGATTTGAATTTCTACAAGTACATCATGTGTTATAATTTTAGTTTGTATTAATTTTGTCATATTTTCTTTATATATGCATATGTGTTGTTATATATATATATATACATATAAATTTACACAGTTATTGTCAAGGGAGCAACTAATTAAAAATATTCTAACACTCAAATGCTACATCCGTCCCAAAATTGTTGAATGACCTTTAGTCCAATCGCATAAATCTCACACATATATAAAACCTGAGGTCGAATCTACATGGATATAAATACATCCAACTCAAAACTCTTTTATTTAACTATGGCCACCAATGAAGGTGGATTTGGATGGACCCTAATTTACCCAAACCTATTGGAATGCCTATTTTAAATGGGCTCTTGTTATTCATGATATACTAATCTTGTTTATGTAATTTCATTTTGTATAGTCCATGTGCTGGACAACAATTCAAATAAGATGCAAAAGAGAAATACACCTTCTTATCCACGCAAGAATTAATATTTCAATATTTGTTGTCGTATAAAGTTGAATCATTCAATCTTTTGATTAATTTACTATATTTAATAATATTTTTAAGAGTGTAATTCCAACTCTTTGTAGAGTGGACAACTAGGCATGATTATGCCATTATCACAAGGATTATGATATTGTCTTTAGAGGACTATATATAAAGGAGGGTTTTATTTTTACTTAACGTAAAGATTAAACAAAAACATGATTTTGTCCCTTCATTTTAATTGTTTTGGAATAGAAAGTTTTTACTTTGTCTTAACACTAGATAATGGTCCTTTGAACTAATCAACAAAGTAGATATGGGAAAGTATGACCATTGATGATACTTTATCATGTTCTTTATTTTTCTTTGTGTATGTTGATGAAATTTATGTTTAAGTGCTTGCATCTAAATTAAGAGATTAATTGACTTAATGGCATCACATTCACATTTGGGATCTGAAGTTTAATTTGAACCATAGCAAATTATTGGTGCACGTGTGCGCTTGTAATTAAAGAAAGAAAAACACATCTGATGAGTGTTTAGTTGATTCAAGACATTATTTGTATACTTATATATGTGAGGGTTGAAGTTCGATCCCTAAATTTGCATAAATTAAATAAACATGTATTATGAATTTTATGAAATTAAAATATTAATATAATAATAAAGATCTGTACTAAGATGTTTCCTAATAAAAGATAATGTTTTTATGAATCTATAACAAGTTGTACTGGGAGTTTTCTGTTGTAATTGGCACCAATTTAAGTGAGATTATGGGGGTAATTACATGTTAAAGAAATGCTTTAGTTATTTGGTTTAGTGCCAATTAATAGTTGGAATACATAAATGTTTAAAGTGTGAAAGAGGCGTATAATAAGTATAAATTCTGTAAATGGGAGTTGTCCCATATTAGAATTGAGGCAAAGATGTGAGGAATTGTGGAAGTATAAAGGACATTGTACTAGTCCCTTGTCCCACATTGGAAGTGAAACAAAAATATGGAAAACTATGGGAGTATAAAAGACTTTCTTCTAAAATACTAGTCCATGTAACTCACATTGATATTTTTACTTAAGTGCTTACCTCCTAGCACTTATAAAATAGTCTTCTGGTTGTAGGCTAAACACACAACTCGAAATTCAATTCTTAAAAACATCCTCTACCCTCTCCACTATCATTTTCTCTGTATAGTGTTAAGTCATCTAGGTTAGGCGACTGAGTAGTGCATGGGAGTGAAGCTGGTCTGAGGTGCATCAACCATCTTCTGGAATATCTTATCCTGGGAGAAGAGTTGTAGTACCTAATGCGCCGGTGAGTGGGGCAACATTTCTTCAAGGCAAACCAGTTCTTCTAGCAATTCAGTGAGTCATTTTGTGTACTATAGATAAGTACTTTACATGCTTACTGTTCTTTCCATTATTTAACTGATTCAATTCTATTGCTATTCAAAATTGGTTTCATTGCTTTTGGTTTTTGCAAAAATTGAATTGAATTTTTTGTTGTTATGCATGCCTTGAAATATTATATATGAACTGTTTATACATTGCCTCATGATTATCTGCTTAAATTTTGATAGTCTGCAAAATTCTTTATATTCTTTTTCTGTCATTCTTGGAAAAAATGTTGGTGTTATAAACTAGTTTATATAAAATATGGCATCTGTGAATGGTTTCGGTACTAGCTCTATGCTACCTTTAAAAGTCAACCTATCCGACTTGCCAGAAAAGTTTTCGGGTTAGTTTTTCAAATGTTGGCAACAACGGATGAAAATTTGGCTATGATAAAGGGATTTTTTACAGTAATTCAGTACTAGACCTGAACCAACTAATAATGATCCCAAAATGGCTAAAATTGCTAAGTGGCATAAACGGGATTAGTTAGGTAAAAGGATCATTCCATCAACTTTGTTTGATGTTCTCTTTGATGTTTACTGTTCTGATTCATACACTGCAAAGTCGTTATAGGATGAGTAGGATAGGAAATATAATACTAATGAGCAAGGGCTCGAAAAGTATTCTAGTTCTAAATTCTTGAAATATTAGATAGTTGAGGAGCAAGTCTTTAACTCAACATACGCATGAGTTGATCAACCTCGAACATACGCATGAGCTGATCAACCTCGAACATGCCCTTGCTGAAGCTGAGATGAAACTTTCAAAAAAGTTTGTGGTCATGTCCATAGTGGATAAGTTTCCTAAATCTTGGGAAAGTTTTGGAATGACACTATCAAAAAAAAAAAAAAAAAAAAAAGGACAGTTGTCCCTGGATGATATGATGATTGTTGTAAGCATCAAAGAGGAACACCAGAATCAAATGATACTCAAGGAACTCTAAGAATTAGATTCCAGTGTTCCTCTTTGATGCTTATAGCAATCATCAGATCGTCTAAGGACAACTGTCCTTTTTTATGCTTGAGTGTCATTACAATACTTTCCCAAGATTTAGGAAACTTATCCACTATAGACATGACTAGAAACTTTTCTAGAAGTTTCATCTCAGCTTCAGCAAGGGCATGTTCGAGGTTGATCAACTCATGTGTATGTTCCGCTAAAGACTTTCCCTCAACCATCTGATATTTTAGGAATTTGGAAATAGAATACTTTTCAAGCCCTTGCTCTTTAGTACTATATTTCCTATCCAACTCATCCCATAATGACTTTGCAGTGTATAAATTGGAACAGTAGACATCAAAGAAAACATCCGACAAAGCTAAATAGAATGATCCCTCTGCCTAACTGATCCCATTCATGCCACTAATCAATCTCAGCCATTTTGGGATCATTATTAGTTGGTTCAGCTCTAGTCACCTGAATTACCATCAAAAGTCCCTTCATCGTAAGCCAAATTTTCATCTGTTGTTGCCAATGTTTGAAAAACTGACCCAAAATTATTTTTGGCAAGCTGGATAGGTCAACTTTTGAAGGTAGCATAAACTATTCGCAGATGCCACATTATATAAACTAGTTTATAACACCAACATTTTTTCAAGAATGACAAAAAAATAATCTAAAGAATTTTGCAGACTATCAAAATTTAAGCAAATAATCACAAGGTAGTGTATAAACAGTTCAAATATAAAATTTCAAGGCATGCATAACAACAACAAATTCAATTCAATTTTTTGCAGAAACTAAAAGCAATGAAACTAATTTGGAATAGCAACACAATTGAATCAGATAAATAATGAAAAGAATAGTAAGCATGTAAAGTTCTTATCTATAGTATGCAAAATGACCAACTGAATCGCCAGCATAAATGGTTTGCCTTGAAAAAACATTAACCCATTCACCAGTGCACTGAGAACTGTAACTCTTCTTCCAAGATAAGACAGTCCAGAAGATGGCTGATGCATTTTAGACCAGCTTCACTCCGATGTACTACTCAGTTGCCTAACCTAGATAACCTGACACTATACAAAGAAAATAATAGTGGAGAGAGTAGATGAAGTTTTTAAGAATTGAATTCTAAGTTGTGTGTTTAGCCTACAATTAGCAGACTATTTTATAAATGCTAGGAGGGAAGTACTTGACAAATATACCAATGTGGGATACATAGACTAGTATTTTAGAACAAAGTCTTTTTTTATACTCCCATATTTTTGTCTCACTTCCAATGTGGGACAAGAGACTAGTACAATATCTTCTATACTTCCACAAGTCCCCATATCTTTATCTCAATTCCAATGTGGGACAACTCTCATTTACAGAATTTATACTTATTATATCCATCTTTCACAGTTTAAACATCTATGGATTCCAACCAATAATTGACACTAATCCAAGAAAATAAAGCATCTCTTTAAGATGTAATTAGCCCCATAATCTCAATTAAATTGGTGCCAATTATAACAATCTCCCACAAATCCAACTTATGTGGGACTGTCAGGTTATTATAACTTGCTTTTAGTAATGATACCTTCCGGTTTGAACTACTATCTAAGTTATCCAACTTATGCCACCACAAGGACAAATGGATTTAAGCTTTGAATTTAGCCCTTGTATGTGGCGGCGTCCATTATTAATAACAAGTTACTGGCTATGTAGTGATCTTTAGGTTTGACACAGTATGGCCATGTGTCCCGATCCTATGTCGTGAATGTTTTTGAGAAATAACCATTTTCCTCTAGTCGTGGCCAAACGACTACATTCACTTAGTTTGGTACCTCCAGGGATGCACTGCTTGCATCTCGTCAATATGACTTGGCCCCATTCAGAGTTTAGACTCTTACTTTACTAACAGTAAACAGAATCTTCAAGATATCCCAACCGACATACTCAAATACTAAGGTGTCGGTCTAGTTTAGGTGCACATCAACACACTCAGCAGCTTGTTTGTACCACATTGAACTTTTCTTGTGGGATCTCCACTTGGTAGATTGGGTTGCCACTTCAGATGTGTCATTAATAGGTTTTCAGTCCCATCTGTAGCTTGAATTTTTAGATTAAGGACAACTTAAGTCCTTTGGTCAAAGGATCGGCCATATTGTCTTTGGATCCAACAAAATTAATGGTGACAATCCTATCAAACTCAAGCTCCCTTATAAACTCTAGCCTAACTTGGATGCATCTCTTGGTCTTTTGATTATACTTTGAACTTCTAATGTTTGCAATTGTGGTTTAGCTATCACAATACACTGTGATCGCAGAAAGGGGCTTACTAACCATGGACAATGGTACCATCAACCCATGTAACCATTTAGCCTCCATTCGAGTTTTTTCTAAAGAAAATAACTCTGCCTCAAATGCGGACCGAGTTACCAAAATCTATTTAGTAGACTTTCAAGAGACAGGGCCTCCACCATGGGTAAATACATACCCTGTAAACCAATTACTATTGGAGTTTTTAGCTATCCAGATAACATCACTATATCCCTCAAGTACTACAGGGAATATTCTATAATGGAGAGGAAATGATGTCGTGCCCTTAAATACCGAAGTACCCTATCCAAAGCCTCCCAATGGGTTCTATTGGAACAACTTGTATACTTCGCCAGCTTGAGACTGCAAATGAGATATCCAGTCTCGATCCATTCACAAGATATTGCAAGCTCCCAATAATCTAAGAATACCTCAATTGAGATATAGGAATACCGATTTCATTCTTGAAAAGAGCTACAGAAAGATCATATGGAGTCTTAGTGATTCTATAATTCTTATAGCTAAATTTCTCAATAATTTTCTCAACATGATGAGACTGAGAAATGGCTATACCCTCAGTTGACTGAACCAACTTAAGTCTAAAATGACATTAGCCTCATCTATATCCTTCATTTTAAACTTACTTTTCAAGTATGATTTTGTCTCACTGATAATATTAATATTTGACCCAATCAATAAAAAAATCATCTACGTACAGGCATAGAACAATATAATTATCACCTTTAACTTTGTAATAGATGCACTTATCATTATCGTTTGCTATGAAGCCAAATGATAAAATGGTTTTATCAAAATTTTCATGCCATTGTTTAGGAGCTTGTATTAATCCATAAAGTGATTTAACAGGCTTATAGACCTTTTGCTCATTACCAAGAGCTACAAATCCCTCAAGCTGATCTATATAGATTTTTTTCATTGAGATCGCCATATTGAAAGGCTATTTTTGTCAAAGAAATCTATTCCCTTCTTTTGCTTAAAGCCTTTGGCAACTAATCTGGCCTTAAACTTATTGTCCCACTAGACTTAAGTTTCTTCTTAAAGATCCATATGCACACAATTGTGGTGCACCCCGGAGGTAGATCAACTAATACTCACGTCTCATTAGAGATAATAGAATCTATCTTAGTTTTGACAGCTACTTTCCAATGCTTGGTTTCTGACAAGGCCATAGCATATTTGAAAGTTATAGGGATATCCTCGATATTGTAATTTGTAAGTGATATAATCACTTCCAAAATCCTTGATTACTCTAGCTCTTTTGCTCAATCTGGGTTCATCCAGCTCTTCAGACCCAGCAGATATTGAATTAGAGCTGTTTGGAGACATTTATCATCCTTTCCACATGATCAGGAATAGAAATAGATGCAAGGGCTAAGTCTAAAGAAACATTTTGAGTTACTCTCCTTTTCATAGGAAACACATCCTTGAAGAATGTAGCATCATGAAACTCAACTATTGTGTTAATGTCTATGCCAAGGATTTCAGACTTAATAACTAGAAATCTTAGTGCATAGTTTGTTTCCAGCCCAAAAGGATTGCATCAACACTTTTAGGACCCAGTTTTTTCCTCTTGTGTTATGGGACTAGAACTTTTGCAAGGCAACCCCACACATGGAAATATTTTAAGCTAGGTTTTTTGCTTTTCTAAAGTTCAAATAGAGTGCTTTCCTTATGTTTTAGAAGGGACTCTGTTCAAAATATGGCAAGTCGTATTCAAAGCCTCTCCCCACATATACTTAGGCAATCCAGAATTCAAAAGCAGACTAATGATCATAACTTTAAATATTCTATTCTTTCGTTCCGCTATCCTATTAGACGAGGGAGAGTAAGGAAGAGTCTCTTCATGAATAATACCAAAGTTCCGACAATATTCATCGAAAGGTTTAGACTCGTACTCTCCACCTCTGTCCGACCTTAATCATTTAAGTTTCTTATTGGATTGAGTTTTAACTTCATTCTTAAAAGTGATAAACTTTTTTAGTGCTTCGTCTTTATGTTTTAACAAGTAAACATAATAGTATCTACTATAATCATCTAAAAAAGTGATAAAGTATCTTTTATGATCCTTGGTTAGGATTTGATGGGTGTCAAATCCAACAAAAATAAATGCATACTCTAGAAATATGATTTGTAATCAATGGGAGTAGGGTCGTATTCCACAAGGATTGGTAAGTTTTGTTTCTTTCATATTTACTGAATAAAATAAAATAGAATGGGGAGGATTTTTATGAAATGGAAGACTAAAATCTTAAAAGTAAATAAAGCACAAATAAAAATAAGAAATCAATAGGAATGGAATCTAGCCTAAGGTCAAATCTCAGTTTGGTTCACAGATCTGATCATTGATGCAAAGATTAATTTCTTTTTTCTTGAATAGACTGGTTATAGTTACTCGGACGCCCTAATAACCAATCTCTCCTACTATTTCGATAACTAAGAGAAGTTCGTTAGTTATTTCCCTTGCCAATAAACAACCCTGAAGAAACGCTCCTATGATTTAATTTATCAACATCATTAAAAATTAGAGAGACTCAGTCCTAGCCAACAAACACACTCAAGCGGGGTTCATTTAGACGAGATTATTTATCCACATAACATAAATCACACATGTGGTCACCACACATAACCATGTTATTTGCCACAAATACTAGAACAATTAAACAATTACGGATTTAATGTTCTAATTGACAGGACAATTATTCTAAACTATCAAATTTGGGCCCTAAATTCAATGAATCTGAATAATCGTAATGAAAATGGAAGATAAATAAATACTCAAGGAATAAGGACAACAATTAAATCAATTAGATCTTACAAATACTAAAGAACCAAAACTTCGATAATTCCTTAGGCTAGAAGAAGAGTTTAGCAACTTATGTCTGAGAGAAAAAAGTACAGGAAACTAAAATATGCTAAACAAAAGAATAAATAACTCCCTTATGAAAGAAACCTAGTTCCCTATAAACAGCCTATTACTCCTAATGCAACTGGAAAACTAATAAGAGTCCTACTAGAATAGGAAAACTAAAATTATCCTAATTAAAGAAATAAAATTAAAATATTCCAGGAGTATACAACTGCCAAAATATGTCCGCACTTGAATTATTTTCTTCTTTCATTTCTTGTCTTCTCGGGAATGCAATCTTTGCTCCAAATATGTCAAATGCTCGATTTTCAACTGCACAAGCTCGAATCTTCAATTTGCTTCACAAAATATAAAATGAAAGTTAAAACCCGACAATTAAGCTTTTTTACTATTAATCACAAGGGAAAATTATACGAATAAAAAGACAAAAATGCAACTTAACGAATTCCCCCATACTTAGACAACGCTTGTCCTCAAGCATACAATAGCTCCAATTTATCAACCTTTCTTATAACCCTTTCTTCCTATTTCTAAACTTGTCGCCCAATAGTTCAAATTATCACATTTTGGAAGGTTGAATCAAGACACAAGTAAGAACATGTACTTCATAGAAAGAACCCTTATAAATCACACAAATAACCTATCGCCCTTGCAGCCTCTTCGAACTTGAAATGTAAGAGGAATTTAACACTTTTTCATTAAGTTCAATTCAAGTCAAGACATAGAAAGATAACTATAAAAAAACATGCAACGATATCACATATTCATGGAAGAATAGCAAGTCAAATGCAATAAAACATAAAGGATGAAAGGGAAAAACCTTATTTCATCTCTCTCTCTCTTTCTCTCTTGGGGGGGACACTAAATTCAACTTGTGGACCAATCTTTTTACGCGAATACAAACATTGGTGATGAATGTACCCGGTTACTCAGCCAGCCACAATTTATCTAGAATGTCATCCGACCTTTTTACTCGAATATAGACATTGGTGATGAATGCACCCGGTTGCTCAACTGGTCACAAACCTAAATGGTTATTATCCCTACTCATAATCACTTAATTTTAGTGATTAACGGAGTAATCAAGTTAGTACTTTTTTTTATTATTATTATAAAGAGAGGTTAAATGGTCAAACCCAGTCACCTTCATTGTCTTAGTACATTCAACTCAATAATTCAACCCAAATATGTTCATCAAGGCAAGTTCAAAAAAAAGTTAACCCGCTATGCACGATAATTATTAGGGTGATGTGCATTAATTCCCTCATACATTTTTCATCCAAATCAACCAACACGATGACAAGTCAAAGTGCAATAAACAAGAACTCAACTACTCATGCCATTCTTACAATGTGTCCTAATTCAACCTAATTATTTAAGTGTTACCTCAGGGATAAGCATCGAAAAGAAACAAAAGGTCAATGAGAAAAATATTAACAAATCAAGAACCAAAGCACACTTTGAAAGCAAATAAGAAGAATAAAGAGTTATTTCATGCATGTTTAAAGAAAAATGAATCTAAATTTTCCTCCCCCATACTTAAACCAAGCATTGTCCTCAATGTTTCAAACTAAGATGTAAGAAAAGTGGAAGAAGGACTCCCCTGATAAGATGAGGCCCACATAGCTTTAAAGATTGGGTGGTACTAGGGGTGTGGAATCAGCAACGACGGTTGATGGCGGCAGTAGTGATGTTGGTGGTGGGAAAGTGGTGGCTAGTGGTTGAAGATAGTGGTTGGAGATGTGGCGAAACAAGGCATGGCCATGGGTAGATATGAGAGTACTTCTGTCAAATAATTCTAATGGTGCCAGAAGAGGTCTTTAAATAAGGTGTGGGCACGGCTAGATTGAAGAGCTTTTCTGCCAAATAATTCCAACATGCCAGAAGAGGTCTTTGGATAAGGCGTGGGCACGGCTAGATTGAAGAGCTTTTCTTGTCAAATAATTCCAACATGCCAGAAGAAGTTTTTGAACAAGGCATGGACACAGGTAGATTGGAGAGCTTTCCTTGTCAAATAATTCTAATATGCCAGAAGAAGTCTTTGAACAAGGCATGGGCATGGCTAGATTGAAGAGCTTTCCTTATCAAATAATTCCAACATGCTAGAAGAGGTCTTTGACAAGACGTGGGCACAGCTAGATTGAAGAGCTTTTCTTGTCAAATAATTCCAATATGCTAGAAGAAGTCTTTGAACAAGGCGTGGGCACGGCTAGATTGAAGAGCTTTCCTTGTCAAAATAACTACACCCACAGGCCAATTTAAAACGTCTCCTGCATCAGAGAAAAATAAAACTAATTAAAGAATTTTTGTTTTTTTTGTTTTTTGTTTTTTGTTTTTTGTTTTTTTGGTTTTTTTGAAAATATAAAAGACAAATTGAAAGTTTGTGTTGCCTCCCAAAAAATGCCTCTCTTTAACGTCTTTGGCTAGACATAGCTATTCCTCACATCACAAAATTATCATCATTCAAATTCAAGGTTTCTTGAGTCAAAGTATCAATATTATCCACAACAGAAACACAAGACCCATGACTAGAATATTTCATAGCATCGCAAATATTGAATTTAATCATATTACCATCAAACTCCATAGTGAGTGTACAATTATGCACATCAATTTTTGTCCTAGAAGTTCTAAGGAAAGGTCTTCCCAACAATATTTGTGACGAATTAGGAGAGTTATCTTCAGACATATTAAGTACATAAAAATCAGCAGGAAAAATCAATTCATTAACTTGTACTAACACATCCTCTAGGACTCTCTCGGGATATACAACAGACCTATTAGCAAGTTGAAGGATTACTCCTATTTCTTTCAAAGGACCAACATTTAATGAAGAGTAGATAGAAATAGACATGATATCAATTGAAGCACCAAGATCCCACATAGCCTTTTCAATTCTACCTTTGCCAATCTTGCAAAAGATAGTAAACACACTTGGGTCCTTGCATTTAGGGGGCAGTTTCCTTTGTATCACTGCTGAGACATTTTCCCCCACACTTACTCTTTCTTTACTCTTTAATTTTCTTTTATTTGTGAACAATTCCTTGAGAAATTTAGCATACCAAGGTATTTGCTTGATTGTATCAATTAATGGGATATTTACCTCGACCTTGCGAAAAGTTTCAAAAATCTCCTTTTTCTCTTCATGCATTTTGGATTTAGCAAACCTTTCGAAAAATGGAGCGTGTATAATCAATGATCTTATCACCTTACTGTTGGTTTTATGTGAATGTTCAACAGAATCTTGAGGCAAGACAATCTCTCTCTCCACTTTTTCCACAATAGTGTTTTCTCCTGTCTTCTTGCTGGGTTCCTTCAACTCCTTACCATTCCTCAGAGTAATCGCGCTAACGTTCTGTTTGGGATTGACAACTGTCCGAGATGGTAGCCTCCATTGGGATTCTATGCTCACTGAGGTGGCTAACTAACTCATTTGATTCTCCAGGTCTTGAATGTTTGCTCGCGTTTCCTATTGAAAATGTTGAGTGTTAGCTGCAAGGGATTTAACAATCTCTTCGAGAGACATACCTGTATTTGAAGAGGATGGTTGCTGTGGAGGGGGCAGCTTTTGTTTGAAGTATTGGTAGTTTTGCGATCTCTCTCCGTAACTGAAATTCGAATGATCCTTTTATCCTAGGTTGTAGGTATTTGAGTAGGGATCGTCCTTTCTTTGCGGTGGTCTAGGGAATCCTCCTACTGTATTGGTTTGTTCGCAGGAATTCTATTGGAGCGTAGGACACATATCCGTAGGATGACCAACATTAGCACAAATCCCACAAGACTTAATTTGCTGTGTATTTCCTACAATTAATTGTTGGACAAGAGAAGTTAAAGTAGAAATTTGACACTTAGGAGATGAACTATTTACCTCATTGACCCTTCTAGGAGGGTCCCAAGAGTATCCAAATTGTTGGGAATTAGCAGCCATTATAGAAATCAATTCTCTAGCTTCGCTTGGAGTTTTGTTTACTATAGCTCCTTGACTTGCTGTATCCATCATTCTCCTTTCCATTGATAGAAGTTCTTCATAAAAGTACTGGATGAGAAGACGCTCAGTAATACCATGTTGTGGGCAGCTTGCACAAAGTTGTTTAAACCTTTCACAATATTCGTGAAGATTCTCTGCATCTCTCTGTCTTATCCCACTGATCTCCTTCCTAATGCTGGTAGCGAGCGAAGCAGGGAAAAACTTCTTAAGGAATAGTTTTGCCATATCCGTCCACGTATCGACAGAGCCCGGAGATAGATAGAACAACTAATCCTTAGCTTTATCTGCTAAGGAAAACAGAAAAGCTCGCAGCTTCACTTGCTCCTCAGATATTCCCTGGGGTTTTATGGTCGAGCATACAACATGAAGTGCCCTTAAATGCTTATGGGGATCTTCATTCTCCAAGCCGTGAAAAATAGGTAGTAGATGGATTAACCCAGATTTTAACTCAAAAGGTGTTTCCAACTCTGGATATTTAATGCAAAGCGGTTGTTGAGTCAAATCCAGTTCAGCTAACTCCTTTAAAGTTCTTTCGTGGGCCATTATTTCCTCTGGTTCAGAATCACTTGAACTGGCTAAGCTAGATGTATCTAGATCGAGATCTAAAGGTGAAAATTTGCCCTTCTTTAGCAATCTAGTCTCTTTCCGTAATCTACGAGCAGTCTTCTCAATCTTAGGATCATATTGAAGTTCACCTATACGGAAAGATCGAGGCATGAAAAAGAAACAAAATTATTTGACACCAGTCCCCGACAACGACGCCAAAATTTGATGGGTGTCGAATCCAACAAAAATAAATGCATACTCTAGAAATATGATTTGTAATAAGTGGGAGTAGGGTCGTATTCTACAGGGACTAGTAAGTTTTGTTTCTTTCGAATTTATTGAATAAAATAAAATAGAATGGGGAGGATTTTTATGAAACATAAGACTAAAATCTTAAAAGTAAATAAATCACAAATAAAAATAAGAAATCAATAGGAATGGAATCTAGCCTAAGGTCAAATCTCAGTTTGGTTCACAGATCTGATCATTGATGCAAAGATTAATTCCTTTTTTTTTAATAGACTGGTTATAGTTACTCGGACGCCCTAATAACCAATCTCTCCTTACTATTTCGATAACTAAGAGAAGTTCGTTAGTTATTTCCCTTGCCAATAAACAACCCTGAAGAAACGCTCCTATGATTTAATTTATCAATATCATTAAAAATTAGAGAGACTCAGCCCTAGCCAACAAACACACTCAAGCGGGGTTCATTTAAACTAGATTATTTGTCCACATAACAAAATCACGCATGTGGTCACCACACATAACCATGTTATTTGCCACAAATACTAGAACAATTAAACAATTACTGATTTAATGTTCTAATTGACATGACAATTATTCTAAACTATCAAATTTGGGCCCTAAATTCAATGAACCTGAATAATCGTAATGAAAACGGAAGATAAATAAATATTCAAGGAATAAGGAAAACAATTAAATCAATTAGATCTCACAAATACTGAAGAACCAAAACTTCAATAATTCCTTAGGGTAGAAGAAGAGTTTAGCAACTCATATCTAAGAGAAAAAGTGCAGGAAACTAAAATATGCTAAACAAAAGAATAAATAACTCCCTTATGAAAAAAACCTAGTTCCCTATAAATAGCCTACTACTCCTAATACAACTGGAAAACTAATAAGAGTCCTACCAGAATAGGAAAACTAAAATTATCCTAATTAAAGAAATAAAAATTAAAATATTCCAAGAATATACAACTGCCAAAATATGTCTGCACTTGAATTATTTCCTTCTTTCATTTCTCGTCTCCTCGGGAATGGGATCTTTGCTCCAAACATGTCAAATGCTCGATTTTCAACTGCACAAGCTTGGATCTTCAATTTGCTTCACAAAATATAAAATGAAAATTAAAACCCGACAATTAAGCATTGTTACTATTAATCACAAAGGAAAATTATACGAATAAAAAAACAAAAATGCAACTTAACAACGGATTCCATTGAACTCACATATATCAGTGTAGATTAAATCAAGTATTTCAAAATGCCTTTCAACCAAATGATATGGCTTTCTTACGGGTTTAGTTTCAACGCATATTTGATACTTGTTGTTTCATTCAATATCATGCTTAAGGATTAAATTCAAGTTTATCATATATTTAACAACACCAAATTTTAAATGACCTAAACGACTATCCCAAATAGTGGAACATTCAATGGTATTCACAAAAGAAAATTCAGAATATTCAATATTACTCATGTTTGAATCAACATTATTAACTCGTACTTTGAATTATCCATCAAATAAATAACTCTTTCCAACAAAAGAACTATAATGCAAAATTACAACTTTATTGAACTTAAAAGTAAGTTCATAACCCTCCTTCACTATCACAGAACCACTTATTATATTCCTACGAATTGTTGGAACATAGTGTACCCTCAGCAGAGATGATATGCGCCCCGAAGGAAACTTCAAGTCCACGCGTCCTATCCCAAGTACTTTGGCTACACTTGAGTTCCCCATCATCACGAATTTTCCATCAATTGGTTGATAAGACGCAAATAGCAATTTATCAACACAAATGTGCACATTTGCTCCTATGTCAATTAACCAATTAAAAGGTTCATAAGTAGAAAGGAGTTCAGGTTTCAAAGAAATATAGCCATCAAAAGTCATTTCTGGGGCACTAGCTTCACTATTTCTCCCCACAACCATGTTGATCAGAGCTGGCCCAACAGATTTAGTTTTAGCCTTGGCTTTCCTGGAGAGACATTTCTTAACCCAGTGGCCTACCTGTCCACAATTCCAACATGATTTGTTTCCTTTTGGTTTCTTGTTGGCCTTAGTTTTACCTTTATTTATGGTTTTTGAATTGGGATTGGCTTGGTTCATTTTAGAATTTTTTTTTTCTTTCCCATTGTTATCATGTTTGCCACAGGTTGGTACTTAATAGGAACTCTATGAATTCGATTCGAGTGTTCCTCTTTGATGCTTATAGTAATCATCAGATCATCTAAGGACAATTGTCCTTTTTTATGCTAGAGTGTCATTCCAAAACTTTCCCAAGATTTAGGAAACTTATCCACTATGGATATGATAGAAACTTTTCTGGAAGTTTCATCTCTGTGTCAGTAAGGGCATGTTCGAGGTTAACCAACTCATGCATCTGTTTAGTTACAAACTTGCCATCTACCATATGATATTTTATGAATTTGGAAGCAAGATACTTTTCGAGCCCTTGCTTTTTAGTATTATATTTCCTATCCAACTCGTCTCATAATGACTTTGCAGTGTATGAATCAAAACAATAGACATCAACGAGAATATCCGACAAAGCTGATAGAATGATCTCTCTACCTAACTGATATCGTTCATGCCACTCAATAATTTCAATCATTTTGGGATCATTATCGATTGGTTCAGGTCTAGTCACCTGATTACCATAAAAAATCCCTTCATAGAAAGCCCAATCTTCATCCGTTGTTGCCAACATTTGAAAAACTGACCTGAAAACTTTTCCGACAAGCTGGATATGTCCACTTTTGAAGGTAGCATAGAGCTAGTAAACCATCCACAGATGCCGTATTTCATATAAACTAGTTTATAACACTAATGTTTCTTCAAGAATGACAGAAAAAGAATCTAAAGAATTTTGCAGATTATCAAAATTTAAGCAGATAATCATCAGACAATATATAAACAGTTCAAATATAAAATTTCAAGGCATTGCATAACAACAACAAATTCAATTCAATTTTTGCATAAACCAAATGCAATGAAACCATGAGGAAAACTATATAATCAAAAGTTTACTTAAACTCTTTTTATTCTACTTCAAATTTAAAGTATGTGTCACCCCTCTGATTATTTTAAATAACTGGACTTCATTTGCCCTAGTACTTCTTTCTTGCATTACTTGTGCCATATCAATTATAACCACCTTTTTCCTTTTTTCTTTTTCTTTTTTTTCTTTTTCATGTGTATCATTCGTTTTGTGCATGCATGCCACCCAGACTTTAAATTATTCTTTCAAAAATAGACATAAATGATTAACTTAATATAATTATTATTAATTAATTGATTGTATATACTATTATAAAAGAAAGACTTTTTACACTCACAAATGGAAGTTATTTCAATATTTTTATCACATTTTCAACTTTACTCTTTAAAAGGCATTCAAATAATAAAAAGAGTTCAAAACCGATAATAGACTCCTTTTGTAAATAAAAATATGCAGTTTGTACTTCAATTTACTTGATTCGATTTCAATAATAAGATAATATTGTCTTGTTGAAATGATAAATTCGTCATTGTAAAATTCTAAAAATAATAATAAAAAGATTTGGTGTAATACATAATCAAATATTGTTTAAGGTAGAAATGACAATAATTTCAAATTGGATAGTTCTCATACCAATTTTTGAATATCCAAATTTGCCTTTAAGATGTAATATTAACATCCAATAAAATTATAGTTAATTATAATTCAATTGAAAAGTTGGACAAGTCACACTTAAATTTTTCAACATTGAGGGTAGATTCTTCACTTCTTCATGTGAATGACATTTCAATACTATGTTATTTAAAATACAAATATTCCATTATTCAAGTTTTATTTTTATTCAATAGATCGAAGAATTTAAATAATATTAATTTTTCTGTTTAAATCAATCTCATTTATTTGTCATCGAAATTGCTATATGTTCTTTTCTTTTTCCTTTTTCTTTTTTTGAAATTTTTATTGTCAATTTTATAAAATTTTGTTAGATTGAAAATTAATATTATATATTATTTAATATTGCATTGTTGTATATTCAACTGTATTATTTGTAAACTTTTTTTTTTTTTAATCATTACAATTACTAAAATGTATTTAAGCACAAAGGAACGGCTTGCCTCTACTGTTAGTAATAAATTATGAGCAATGTGATGGAACTTGATTTTATAAATTTGGGACCTGATCAGTTTTTTACCTGTTTGGATGGACGAGTAGCTTTGTCTTTATTCTTGCAAGTGGTGTAGAAACGTGCTAAATTTTTTGGACACTTAAGTGATTATTTGGATATATTTTTATGACATATTTTTAATTTTGTGTAGAAATAAAAAAAATTATATGAATATATACAGTAGAATATATATATATATAAGTTTGAAAATTTATTTAATTAATTTATACTTCTTGTGCATGAAAAGATGGTTTTTTTTTTTAAAATGTATATTTTAATATTATTCAATAATTTGGAATACTTTTGTCAAATCAAATTAATTTTGATGAATCTGATAGAAGATAGTAAAATATATTTAAAAATAAAAATAAATTAAAATAAAAATATTTTTGCATTTTAAATAGTAAAAATTAAAAATATTTCCTTCGCAAACATAAACAAACGGCCTCTCGATTTCATCTTTTTGGGCCTTTTTCCTCCCAAACTTTCATTCTCGTGAGAGGGGGAAAAAAAGAAAAAGAAAAAAAAAACAAAAAAAAAGGGCAAAGAAAAACGTTAGACATAGCAATTAGCACTAGAATTCTTAATACACATTTTTTAAATTTACCATCATATAAACAAAGATAATCTAAAATGAATGCTAAATGATTACGCATCATGATTTGGGCTTGGGTTGGTGGAGTTGGGTTCAATTATTTTCTTCTGATGGACCAGACATTTGCTCAATTGGGCCTCTAATTTTGCATAATAGTTTTAGGTCCAAACAGTATAAATGCCCATAAATTTATTATTTATTTATTTTAGTCTTTTTTCAAACTGAACAGATACATACATTATTATACCTGAACTATCAATTATCAATTATATTTTATACAATTAATGAATAACTAAAATCAACCATCAACTACTATAAGCCGAGTGGCTTATGGTTTAGCGGTATAAGTCTCCCACATAATATGGGAGGTCCGGAGTTCGAGTTCGAACGAACTCCTGATATATGTGTATATAAATTGGAAAGAAAAAAAAAAACCATCAGCTACTATAAAAATAAATAAAAACATATTTTTAATAAATTCTAAATTAAAAACCTTATAGTATAGAACCTCAACTTTATTATTTAAAAACAGGCCCAATTAATTAAATTTCAAGTTTGGTAGCATTTATATCACATCAACATGATAATAAAGAACCCAAAAAGTAGGGGCAAAGATTGCTCTAAGTTATCAAATCGTCATCTATTAAAAGTATGTAGATAGACATTGGGAGTAACGCCTGCAAAAATATTATTAAACCATAGGCAATATATTTGTCAAGCCAATATTAATTACCTTAAGACTTCAATAAAATCCTAGGCAAAAGTCTACAATTAAAATACCATTTTTTTTTATATTTTTTTTTCAAATTTATCACTTGTAATATTCTTTGTTAGTATAAATATTTGATTGTCTATTTATTTGTTATTAATTATTATCTAATACTCTAACATATTTAATAATATATTCCATTTGAGAATACCTAATTTGTCCCTTTATAACCTGTTTCTATCTATCAAAGACCCACAACATAAGCAAACCTCTTTATTTATTAAAGTGGTTGAACAAACAGAGTGAAGACAAATTATTACTTGGTAATAAATGAATTAGCATGACAAGACCAAACAAAAGGAGTTCAATATAGATGCTCTACTGCTATTTGTGGCTAATTTCCTATTCTATTCTCCTAAACCAACAAAATTACACTACAAACCTATTTACATGGAAAATTAAAAAAAAAATGATTTCTAACAACAACAAAAAAAAAAAGAAAACTAAGAAGAAATTTTATTTAATCATCTTTCATTTCTTAACTATTCCATCACTTTTCTTCTCTTCTTTCTTTTCCCTATTACTCTAACAAATGATGTTAATGTTAGTGACAATATTGATTATAATCTTGTTATAAAATTGAAAAATTGTTGATCCTAATGAGTTTTGGTCACATAAGTCCAGTCGTATAACTGTAATTTATTCTTGTATGTGAGAATTAAAATTTAATAATATCAAATAATTAATTAATCTAATAATATTATCCTCATACTTATATGTTAGTCTATGTGTGTAAATAATAAATAATTAAAGAAGCAGATATGTATAAAGATTGAGACGCGTGTAAAAATGTAGATCAACATCTATAGGGGTAAAAGGGTAACTTCAAGTAATGGAATATGAAGATGCTGCTTAGTTCGCAGAAACAAAGATTCAATTTTGAGAATGCAGATGAAATTTCTCATCAGGGACATGAGTTGCTCTCAGGAAAATAGAAAAATACTGATTACTCTGAATACCTGAATAGCATGCATTTGCATGTGATTAGCTGAATTAAGAAGAGAGTATAGATCAGAAGGATATATATATTTGCATCGGTACTTTCATTAGAAAAAATACTCCATCCTCGGAAAGACCAAAGATTAGCAAATCCATTGTTGTTTCCGTCTGTTGTTTTTCTTTTTCTTTTTATTATAATTCATCAGTTCTTGTTATAAATTTTCGGGCTCTCCTTTTTTCTTCTTCGTTATAAATAAGCTTAAATAATAAAGATCCCACCTTTATCAGTCTTTGAAAATATTCAATGGCGAATGCATCTGGGCTGTTTACTCCAACAGTGCCCAGTGTGCGGAGGAGATTTTCGCCTTCTTTAGGCGTTTGTCGATCTGGGTTTTGGTTCTCCTACGGTGTTTCCAGGAGAACAGTGTGTTCCAGCGCTGCTCAGGGGGCGGAGAAGCTTTCCCCTTCTGAATCTAGAGTGCCCAGGTAGTTAATTCTTTGTAAAGTTTTGATCTTCGTTTATTTCTTTATGTTGGTTTTGGGTATTAGTTTCCAATTGCTGAAATATTTGTCCATCTTCGCTTCAGTCTTTGAAGATTTTAAAAATTGTGATTGTTGGATGAATGGGCTTTGGTGTAAGTGGTGCTTCTTTTAGTTAATTAAAAATTCTTGATGTGAATTTTGGCCTGTTATGAATGAGGTAGGGAAAGTACTTGGGTTACGTATTATTTGGGCAAATTTGGGTTGTTTTCTTGTAATTATTTTGTGGAAACTAATAAGAACTAAGGTTTGGTTGTTCAACTGTTGGCTGTTGTCTCACTCACAGTTTGCAATCTAGCAAAGCAATGGAGAATTTTAATTATACATGCCCGCACATAACACTGACTTTCTCATTGTTCTAGACTGAATGATGTCTCATATTATGTGCTTTTTTTTTCATGCATCCTCATTTTGAGTGCATGATATGTGAAATTGGAATAATGCTTCTGATCCCTCTCTGATCACAGACTTAAATTTGTATAGACTTTTCAGCAAAGGCTGCAAGTTAGTTGGATGTGGCTCTGCAGTACCAAGTTTTCAGATATCTAATGATGATCTCTCAGAAATTGTTGAAACTTCTGATGAATGGATATCGGTCCGGACTGGAATTCGAAATCGAAGAATACTTTCTGGTGAGTGTTTCTTTGGAGTTATGCCTATGCGATAATATCATGCTCGATGAGATCTACTCTTGACCTAATTTGAGGATACATTCAGGAATTTATGTAGTCTAATCTGGTTTTCTTAACATGAAAATTCACCATGCTAGAAGAGGTTATACTTATAGGTCCCTGTTATTTATCATGTGGCTCAAGTGGATTCTTAGTTTGTGCAACTATCTGTGATCTATGGGATGCCACAAGCTCGTCTTGATTCTCTACTTTAGCTATATTTGACCTTGATAGATCTAAGAAAGCTCCAGGGATGTTATGTTTAAAGTTTCTCTTGGCTGATATTGATTGGATTATAGCAGGACGATTATGGATGGCAAATATCTTAATTGTAGGATGAGAATCTGCATAACATTTTAGGCAAAACAAGCAAACAACGTAGCTTAATTCATTGGGGTCCTAAATTTTACCAGTGATTAAGAATTACGATGGAAGCACATGTTGAATTTCTCTGTATCTCTAAAGTTGTTGGTCTGCACCTACTACTGCTCACATCTAAGAACCATGAGCAAGAACACAAGACAGGGACATGACAATCTTTGATGAAAGGAGGATACAATCCTCTAGAGTTGCCTTGATGAAATAGCTATGTTTCGGCATATTACTCCAATTTTATTATGCGACAATCAAAATTCAAAACTTTGGCCAAAGTTAAATTTGGTTGTGGTATAAGAGAATGAGAGTAGGTTTGTGGTTTTTGCTATCGGTTATTGAACAATGTGGAAAAAAATAATGGATTCAATTCACAAGCCAACACAGTCGGATGTGGCTGTCTGGCTGATTAATATAACTGAAATCATATAGGGGGGTTGAGCACCTTCTTTTACTGTCCTTTTCATTGGGATATTTAAACCTTTTTCCTTTTTTCCCCTCAATTTAATCTTGAAGAATATTATACTAGGATAAACTAACTTTATGATTTTAAAATGAGATCTTCCTCCCAAAAGCAGTGGATAATAACATATCCCCAGCATGTTTTGATGTCTCCCTAGCTTGTTCGCAAATTGTCCCCTAGCTTACAATTGCATTTCAACATATATGACACATTCTCTCGAGGGTGTCTTTGCAGACTCTTGTTTGACATTGATATTCTGGAACTTAAGAATGTCCATACTTGCTCACCATGAATCTAAAGTGAAATCAGGCTTCTTAATGGCATTCAGGTCCTGCCTTCTGAAACTCATCATAGACTGTGACAATAAGATGACTAAGTAAAAGAGGACTCTGAAGCTCAGTGTGCTGTATGCATCTCTAACATGACATCCTTTGATCATATTCTTTGCATTGTGGATCATAGTATGTTGGATGAGTGTACTTCTCTATCATTCACAATCAACATATGTGTAAATCAATCCTAATGGAAGTGGCAAATTTGCCAAATCTGCTTGCATTCTAGATATCAATCTTGAGTTTATTTTTAAGTTTCATGCTGCAGCAGGTAAAGATAGTTTGACAGATCTGGCTGTAGAGGCTTCAAAGAAAGCTCTCCAGATGGCAGAGGTTGATCCAGATGATGTTGACCTTGTGTTGTTGTGTACTTCAACTCCAGACGATTTATTTGGCAGTGCTCCACAGGTATACATTTGCAGTATGTAAGTTGAACTCGTTTTTTCCCCACTTTTGTTTTGTTTTGTTTTGTGTGTGGGTGTGTGTGTGTGTTTTGTTTTGTTTTTTTTTTTTTTTGTTTGGTTCTTCTCCCTCTCCCTCTC
Source organism: Jacaranda mimosifolia (assembly GCA_018894105.1). Taxonomy (NCBI): domain Eukaryota; kingdom Viridiplantae; phylum Streptophyta; class Magnoliopsida; order Lamiales; family Bignoniaceae; genus Jacaranda; species Jacaranda mimosifolia. Next base: position 31,670,503 of record CM032126.1, read on the forward strand.
CTTCTCTGGGTTTAGTGGAATGAGGTTTTTATGGTTAGTGCTGTTAGATGAGTTAATTGGGCAATTCGCAGCATGGAGGCTTTATACATAATACATGGTTTTTCACTACTTGGGGTTTTCCCCATTTTAAGGCTCTGTTACATGTTTCCACTGTGATATGTTACACCTTTGAACTGTCAGCATATCAGGGGCCTGATTGTTTCTGATCTTCAAGATCCTGTCAAGTTCCCTGTACACCTTTTAGACCATGCTTCTTATTTTTGGAGCATCACCGCCCAAATGCACACAGTGTTTTCATTTTTGACATGCTTGTTTGCCTTGGTCAGTAATGTATTTTTCAGAGTATTCAAATGTCTTTCTGGTAATTGTTTCCAGATTCAAAAAGCACTTGGCTGCAAAAACAATCCCTTGGCTTATGATATTACGGCCGCCTGCAGTGGTTTTATATTAGGCCTAGTTTCAGCTGCTTGCCACATTCGAGGTAAAATCTGTGTACCAAAGAGACTGAAAAAATTGTACTGATTAGCTATATTAAGTTAATTATACTTATCTAAAATATAATACTTCTGCTTTGTACTTTAGGGGGTGGATTCAACAATGTTCTTGTGATTGGTGCTGATGCTTTATCTCGCTATGTTGATTGGACCGACAGAGGATCCTGTATTCTCTTCGGTGATGCTGCTGGTGCTGTTTTAGTACAAGTACTAATTCATATCCATTCACCACTCTATTTATTTCAAAAAGGGAAACCAAAAGAAGATACTTGACAGCAAAACTAGAAGTTTTTTGCCTTATACACTTTTGGAATTAAAGTTTTTTGGGTTTCTCAGTCTCTGTAAATCCTTTTAGTTGCAATATTTATCAAGCCTCTCTCTCTCTCTCTCTCTCTCTCTCTCTCTTTGATATACAAGTTAATATTATTATCTTTCTGCAGGCCTGTGATGGGGAAGAAGATGGTTTATTTGCTTTTGACATGCACAGTGATGGTGAAGGGCAGAGGTAGTTATAATCGCCCTTCTGAGGTCTATAATACATTTCTCTAATCAAGCAACAACCTTAAACTTTTTGTTTGTATTTTTTTCAGGCACCTAAAAGCCACCATGAAGGAAAATGAAATAGATCATGAGTTGGGTACAAATGGTTCACTCCTCGGACTTCTACCAAAAGGGTCCTCATACTCCTGCATCCAAATGAATGGTAAAGAGGTCTTCCGCTTTGCCGTTCGAGTTGTTCCACAGTCAATTGAATTGGCACTAGAGAAGGCCGGTCTCACCGGGTCCAGTATAGACTGGCTACTTCTTCATCAGGTATGAAAACTTGCCTATAATATTTTATAAATTTTTGTTTTTTCTCTGTGCTTCATTTAATTCATACCATCATATCTCAAGATAAAACAGCAGAAAGAGATTGGTTAATGCAGGCAAACCAGAGAATTATCGATGCAGTAGCCACACGTCTAGAGGTCCCACCAGAACGCGTTATATCCAATTTGGCAAATTATGGCAATACAAGTGCTGCCTCCATCCCGTTGGCATTGGACGAAGCTGTAAGAAGTGGGAAGGTGCAAGCCGGTCATACTATTGCAACCGCTGGTTTTGGGGCCGGACTTACATGGGGCTCTGCCGTTGTTAGATGGGGATGATCAATGCATGCAAATGGAGACAACCCATGTGCAATTTTGTGAGTTCTGTTTACGAATTCATTCCCCTCATCGAGTTATGCAGATATCCCATCTTCTTTCATGAATAATATTTATTCTTTTTCCCTTAGTCTCTGATTTAGTCGACTTTCAATTTCTGTGTACTGTCTTTCTTTTTTGCTCATTGAAATGCTAGTTTTTGTCTCTGTGCAAGAAGTCTTGCTTACGAACTATTGCAATGGTCGTTATTTGAGTTACCGGACATCGTTAACCTGTAAGTGTAAATTAACAAAATCTTTTCAGTATGGGACGATCTTTCTTTTGCAAAAAGTTTCCATTTTTCATTCAGTTTATGCATTCATTTTTGTTCCCTTTAAGATGTAAATAATTACCCAATTGCAATTCTTGGATGGATTATGGATGGATTGGTCTGATGCAGAATGCTGATTTGTTTTGGCTAACAATTAGACAACAATTACATGGTGAACTAGTTACTTTTACATGTATTTTTTATGTGCAGAAGCTATGAAGTAATAACAAAGACAACTTAGTTTGCCTGAAAAAATGTGTGTTGCATATGTTCCACTTGCATTATGTGGGGTACTATAGTGGTGTGGGCATCTCATCTTGCTTGTGTGCTATGCTGATGTTGGATTCAGTGGGATATCATTGGATGTATCTGTAATGATGTTATAAAGAGAAATGTGGAAGATGATGTATACATTTTAATTATTTAAAATTCTACTTGAACAGTATATAAGTGGGTGGCATCTATATAATGATGTTATAAAGAGAATTTTTTTATCTCAATGGACATATTTTAATTATTTAAAACCTGCTTGAATAGTATTTAAGTGGATTTCATCTTATTCCCAAATGGTTAATGCTATGAAATTTGTGTGAAATTACTTTAAACAACGGAATTGTGGAAGACATTGAGTTTAGAAATTAGAAGGGGAAATTTTGTGCGACCAACTTAGAGATGCATGTCAGTAGGTTGTGAAATGTCAGGTTGAAATAGGGAATATTTAATTCAACTTCTTGTCAAGTACGGTTATGATAGTTTATCCCCATGTGTGGAGGAGACGGGGGGGGGGGGGGGGGGGGGGGGAGTTTAAAAAATTATTTGTCAATTTTAAAATCATGCGACGGACCATCTTATGGTTGTTGGTGAAGTTCACGCGTGGGTATAAAATAGTTTTTAAGATTTTTTATATACATAAAGACTATTATGGCCTTATTATCAATCGTTAGATGTTTTTAAAAGAATTAATAGTCTAAATTAAATTATATGTATAAAAATATATATATATTTATTTATAAATATATATTATTACATAATGTGTGTGTATATATATATTTAATATATTAATAAAACCGTAATCTACACCTGCCCTGTGGGTCGCTCTACCACAGTCATGGCAAAACGGTTGGTCATGGCCAACCTTAGAAACCAGCGGCTTTTTTAAAAAAAATAAAAATGCCATCGGCTGCCATGGCCAAATGCAGCTGGCCATGGTGGCCGATGGTTGGATGTCGAATCAAATCCAAATTTGGCTAGGTCTAGCTAGTCTGCGGGTTGCCATGGCAGCTATGAATAGTTTTGGGGTGGCGAATAAGGATGGTGAGGGCTAGGGATCGGGTGTATATAGATATATATTGTCTTTGTATAACACTATTATTTTATATATATAATATGTGTTAGGATCTCCTCAAATTAAGTTTTGATAATGACCCTTTTCGTCATGAAATCGTGATTAATGATTTTCATTCTATATTGCAGGTTCTTTTAAATAAGGAAAATATTCAATAGGTTCAATACCACAATATCTGCAGCTGCCCAAATCATAGCTTAATAAAAGAGAAACAACAATCATCTAGAAATACACAAGAAAAGTGACTGTTGAAACTTTCATATGGCAACCTGTTTATGAAAAATAAAATTTTAAAATACCTCCCCATATTTTAAAAAATCATGCACACCGTCTCTCCCTTCTCATTTGCTGCCTATTTAACATAATTTTAATATGAAAAGACTAATTTACCCTTAATTTTAATATATTTTCAATTCAATTTAAATAATCTTTTATTATCATTTTTTCCCTTTTCTTTCATTCTTTTCTTTTCTTTTTATTTCTCATTTCTCTCTTCCTCCATTATTTCATATATTCTCATTTTATACATATATAAATTTATTTATAAAATTAAAATCACTTTTATTTTTATCTTATCAGTTATATTCATCTTTC